>JAWDJE010000004.1:272346941-272969441 GCA_035047345.1 Bradypodion ventrale | reverse complement strand
CATGTGCAGGCATGACTAGACACCGGAACGCACGAAACACTGTTACCTTCCCACCAAAGTGGTCTCTATTTATCTACTTGCAATTTCTTGCTTTCGAACTGCTAGGTTAGCAGGAACTGGGACAAAGACGGGAGCTCATTCCGTCCTGCAGTAGTCGGGAATTGAACTGCTGACCTTCCACCTCCCAGGCAGCGTCTTAGCCACTGTTAATAGTTTTCATTTTTATCATTCTGCAGTTTATTTGATTTTTGTTAGTATGCCTATTATTATTTTTATTGTGATTTTGTTAAAGCAGTACTGTATTTTATTTTATTAAATGTTAATTATCTGCTCTCAAATTGATCCAAACATGATGGCTGAAATCATGTTGCTTAGTATAGTAAGTTCAACTAGGGTAGGTCCACTGAGTCAGTGAAGATTTGGTGAGTCAGCTCCTTTGTAAGTTCCATTGATTCCATTGGTCCATTCTAATTGTGATTACTAAACTCAGCAACAGGATTTGAGTTATGATGATCCATCCCAGATTATGCGTCCTTCTGATGGTTATCTGGGACAACACAGTTTACCCAAAGCTACCAAGTGGCTGTTCTCCTGAGATGCTCTTGGGAAACTGAATTCCTGACCCATGGCTCTAGGGACAGGTGCTGAAATCAGCTGAACAAGTTTTAAATATTTTTAACTGCAACTTATCTTAAAATTAACTGTACAAAGTCTTTTATGAAAAGCATAACAAATGCAGTAAATAATGGACGGATTAAGTATGTGGCTTGCTCTTTGCCTTTAAAAAATCAGCAAGACTTAAACATTATTAACCTGGTGTAGAGTTATAATATATAAAGGGTTGTTTTAATCCTATGCCACATGAAAGGAATGACCACCCAGTTCAAATTTGCAAACAGATTTGTGAGGTTTCTTATTCATGGTTTACTTAAGAGTGTGAGCTGAGTTGTATAGAATTTTGACAGTGAATGATTACCGATCCATTGTGTAAAGGGTTATGATCTTTATTGGCAATAACTAATTGTTTGACAAGATGATTTGATGTGAATGTAATTGAAGTTATGAATCTGCCCCACATACTTATATGTTCCCCACCTTTCTTTTCCTTTGATACAATGGGTTCTAGTCACCTCTTCATGGCTATTCCAGAGAGGAGGAGAGGGGACTGAAGGTTACAAAAGGCTGAGTCTTATTCATGGAGTGAAAAGCCATTTCAGTTTTATGTGAAGCAATTCTGATAATAAATGATGAATTTTTATTAAACATGTGGCTTTTAGCAGAACGATCTTATACCTGGATATAAAATCCATGATATAATAATATTGTAAAGGATACAATGATATTGATGCAGGATCTCTAAATAATGGCAACTGAAATACAGCCCTAATTGTGGCTACTTTTCTCCCACCTTTCTCAGCCTGTCATCCCTATATTTACAAAAAATCTACGGGAAGGATACAGAACACTTGGAAAAATATGTAAGATGGATTCCACTTGCATCTTCCCATATGCTTATGCCTTTGTGCTAAACACATTACACAGAAGCACAGACTACCAATTTCGGTTAGACTTCTGTTTATTTGTGTTTAGAATTTTGGCCCTGGAATATCTGTTACTGTCTCTAATTTTCTGCTTTCATATGTTCTTCTCTTTCTCCTATTCCTCCTCTCTGTCTCTTTGCCTTGGCTACTAGCATACTGTCTTAGCCCAGTTTCCTTTTTGCTGTCTTTGCTCTTCTGTCTTCCTGAGTGACAGTGTCCCTGCATTTCACTTGGTCCTTGCCCAATTGATACAAACTTAGCTGGGCTGCAAGTCTAGCATACATTTATGTAAATATTAGCCCACTGAAATCCATGAGGCTTAGATATGTATTAAATAGGCATTCAACTGGATCCTTGGTATTTTATTGTGCATGACAATTTATGATTTTTACACAGTTACATTCTACTGCATGGTCTTTGTTCATTTAACAGTTGGGCTTGTTCTTGCTCCTACACCAAATTAACATTTATCAGGACATGAACATGTATTTAAATTTACATACAGGGCCCTTGAAGTGGCTGTATGAAAGCACCCGGTGGCCAATTGTTCCAATATATGGAGGGTTTCCAGTCAAATTCTGCACCTATGTAGGAGATCCCATTCTTTATGACCCAAATACAACAGCTGAAGAACTGGCTAGAAAGGTATATTCAGTATGTATATTGAAATCTGAAGTGTGTCTGTATTCTTAAAATATGCACGTAAAGTTTTAAAATAAGAAAATGAATAAGGTTCCACTTGCACTGTTTTGGTGGGTGCCAAAATATTAGTTGACTATAAGCCAGTGATGGTGAACCTTGGCACTTCAGATGTTCTTGAACTTCAATTCCCAGAAGCCCTGATCAGCAGGAGTAACTGAACTCCAAGAACACCTGGAGTGCCAAGGTTCGCCATCACTGCTATAAGCTGACACACTCTTTTAATTGATGGGAATTTATAAGTGGGTGGTAGAACTAATATTGAAATTGTTCTTCAGAACAGGACTTGGGCCATTTTGGGGCGAGTACTTTGGCATCCTCACATGTCATTTTCAGGGTCTTTAAATTTGCCAAGAAAATTCTTTGACATGTGTTTTGAGGGCATCCTCATTGTTGCTTGGCATTAGGAGGTGTCCAACTTATTGTTTTTCCTCCATAAGGATAATATGGCCTGCCATTTAGTGTCTTCTTCGTGCAACAATGTTATGTAACTTGCACGAGCCACTCCTTTGAAGCACCTTCTCATTGGTAATTTGGAAATTCGGTGGAGGCACCTCTGCTGGAAGACATCAAGCCCCTTATTGATATTTGCTGATGTCTTCCAAGTCTCATAGGCATAAATGGTTGTCAGGATCACTATGGATGCGAACAAACACAGTTTAATTCCCAGGGTTGGGCTAGCAACCACTCCCTGTAAAAACTAAAACCACTACAGAAATAGCAAGAAGAGTGCTATAATCTGGGGGAAAATAGCCAGTAAGACAGCAGCCTTTCCATGTGATCAGAAACCATGATTTGGCTCTCCATTTGAATCTTCTTCTTTGCTTCCTCTTTTACCCTTTAGGTGTCGAGGGTGATGTGAATCAGAATGCAATTTTTGTCACGTTCTTGCTCATGTGAGGAACAGTGTCCCCTGCCACTAATAGATTTGCATGTTGAATGACATGAAAGGCTGGTAGGATCAGTACAGTCTTCTGAGCATATGTGAAGGACAGACAATTTAAGAACAACTGAATGGGGCTAATGGAAGTGCTGCTGTCCTGTTCCTTCCATGCATGGGGTCAGATTAATCCTATGTTTCATACCTGAAGAAGCCTTGAGTAGGATTTTTGTGGGATTTTTGAAACACACACACACACACACACACACACACACACACACACACACACACACCTCTGCCTTGATTTAAATTTAGTGAAGCCTCAGGAAGATAAGCAGAGATGAACTTTACAGAATCAGTTGGACTTGCAGATTGAATGGATGGAGTAATTCTAGAAAGGAAAAGAGCTGGTAACTGGCTTGGATAGGGAACCACTTGGATAAAGTGAAGGCATATGGTGTCTCCTTGTATAAGTTCCCCCTCCCAAACAATGATGCCAACCTTTGTTAGCACAGAGGTCCGTGGGATGATTTAGTACAGTGATGGTGAACCTTAGCATTCCAGGTGTTCTTGAACTTCAATTCCTAGAAGCCCCCCTGATCAGCAGGAGTGTTGACTTGGGCTTCTGGTAATTGAAGTCCAAGAACAGCTGGAGGTCCAAGGCTCACCACCACTGATTTAGTACATTGGATTAGTATGTGTGCAAGATAATATAATGGAGATGGAAGGGCATGTATCATTCAGAAAAGATTTTTTTTAATTGTTGAACCCTCCCCCGATATTTCTGAACTCCAGTTTTGACCTTATACTGCCAATGAAAATACATTATGCAAATGCTGCTCATGTATTTGTTTAGGATAATATGAAAACAAAATGAAACTATTCTTTTTCTATTCTCTCTACTCACCCAATAATATCTTTTTTCAGACAAAGACTGCAATAGAAGATCTCAGAAATAAACATCAAAAAATACCTGGCAGCATAAGAAGGGCCATATTGGAACGGTTTGATAAACATCCAAATGATGATTAATGGGGTAATTTTTTTAAATATGTAGACATCATTCCTCCAAAGGTTTGCTGATTATTTATAGGTTACATAGACAATTTTTTAAAAAAAATAGAGACTACAGATGCAAAGTATTTATAAGAAATCTTCCAACAAGGTACATTTAATCTGTGAATCCCAGCAAGATTCAACAGCTCCCAAGTAAAGAGCTGATCTTAAAAACACATTTATGATAACCCATATAACCCCAGAAGCAGTTGTAACTAGTGTGATAATTCCTGTGCTAAATTATGGACACAACTGGACCAGATCTCTTATGATGTACTGAAACTGCACTGATTGACTGTCATCAAACCTGTAATGGCTTGCAGATTATTCTAATAATTTGTTTCTTCTTTTGTATTAGAACTTTTTGTATTTTGTTCTCTTGTATCGTGTAACATTTTGCTCATTAGCACATTTATCGTGTGATGCTTCTGGATAGGAAAGATTAGCCAGCTGCATGCTTTTCTCCAGGGGATGCTCGTTTTGTTTTCCTCTCTTCTAATTCCTGAATAGGAAGGCTTTAGGTCTGGCAAGAGCTGTATGGCTCAAATCTTAATTCTTACCCATCATGAAAGATGGTTTTGAAACACAAATAACTAGAGTGGTATTTGTTGACCTTAGAGTGACATATGACTGTCCATCATTGATTGCTACTCAAAAACTGAAGAGAGGTGCTAGGAAATAATGAATGAAATAGGAAATAAAGCAACAAACCTTTCTACTTCATGGACACCAACACTTTAGATGGCAAAGTAGGAAGAGCAAAGAATAATGAAGCAGAATAGAGCTACTTGGATACAGGACAGATTTTTGTGTGAAGGTGGATCAATTTAATCAGTGTAACATTTATGTGCATGCAGTTTATGAAGATCTAGTTAATGACCAAGATAATGCTATTTAAGTAGCCTGTTTCTTGTTTTAAAAAGTCCATTTTAAAAAATATTTTAATTACCCAATTTCATTTACTGTACATCCATAATTTTAAATTGTGAAACAATCTGAAGAAATAAAGAAAATTATGTAACATAGATTGTATGGTTTACACTGGTTTTCTTTTTTTAGATGGAGATCCATGATTTATGCACAGCATTGCAGGAATTATAGCCTTCTTCCTTGTGTAAAGAAAGAGCTGTTGCAGGAAGTTTCCAGCCTTCTTCAGGGACATTGGGGGGAAAAACTGTTTTCAGCTGGAGAGAAGACCTGGTTTCATTCAGGGATGACATTTTCAGGCAGTGAGACTTTAAAAAAATCACTAATGACATTACACAAGTAACAAAACAGTGTGTGTGTGTGTATAAATACAGCTGTATTTCATTCATAACCTTAACTACTGCCACAAAGCACACCATGTTGAATTCAGCTTGTCCCTCTGCAGGAATTTATGTGATATTAGGCGGGGAAATAACGATCATGGCATGACGCTTATTCTCATAAGAACTGAGTTTGCAGTATAAGAACTGAGTTTGCACCATCTTGTCGAGTCACTGCTCTGTAAAGCATGCATGTGTGAAAAATGAAATACATTAGCCTAGCATCTGCTGATATTAATTCCTTCTCTTTCCTCCCCCTGCTATTGCAAAGCAGGGTGTGTGATTCCTCATTTTCTTAGATTCCTCGTCAGCTTCCAATTCTATGGGGCATGATATTCTTTTGGAAAGACAGTCCAAACAGAGTTGTGTGAGGAGCATTTCTTTTTAGATTCTTTTACTTGTAATTAGAGAAACTTCCACAAGGTGGCACGAGGTGATCTCTGCTCAGCACTCTGGCACTTCTCTACGGTCCCAAACAGCTCCATTTCTTTCTGTGTACTGGAATCACTTGAGACTGTTGGGTGATTTTGAGTGTCCTATCATCTGAAAGCAAATTATACCAAAGATGTTACTTTCCCAGTTCATTAAACGGCGAGAGTGGAGGGATCCAATTAGAACCTGGTGGATGGTTGTGCGCTCAATCCAGAGAAGGTGGAAAGACTGTTAGGTGGTTTCGCTGCAACTTGTTCTGAATGGAGGAATTAGTTGTTCATGTAAGAAACTCATCAACATGTTAAGACCCATTCAGTCACCCTTCAATTACACATTACCTTCTTGGAGAGGTCTACCTCCTACTTACGTTAAGATCTTTCCAGCATTGAACAAAGACTTTACCATTTCCTGAGCATTTAAAATGATGTTATGTTTGTATACAATGTGGATTTTATTTCTTTGTTCTCAGTTTTTGAGTACAGCATAACGCTGTGCTTCTTTTCCTCTGTTATCTGCTGATTAATGTGTTGGAAATTTGAAAATATGTTGTTTTCCCCCCTCTTTTCACTTTATTTTGTTCTAAGTTCTTTAAGGAACCCAGAAAACCATTGTTATGATGAAGCCCGTATGTATGTGTGCATATAAATATAAAATAATGAGTGGTTGCCTGTGTAAGCTTTATGTATTGAAGATGAATTTCTTTAATGCTGCAGTCCTGTACATATTCATAGGTCTACTGCCTAATATGCTCATAAAAACATGGTGGGTATACTATATAATCCTACATGAGTTGACGTTACCCCTATATGTAATTTCATATAGACTATTTTAGTTTGTTATTGGTGCTGATTTTTTAAAATTTCCCAACTTTTAAATTTTGCTTCAAACTGCTTTCCAACATATCTGTCTGCAGTGTTTTAGCAGGTCTACGCTTATCTCAATTTATCATAATTTCACTTACAGAAACACTGATATGGCTCTTTGCATAAATCATAAGTGTAGTTTTTCTTATGTGTGGTCAAACTGTGGACATATAATGGCCAAGCCATTCCATATGATCTACAACAGTAACTGGAGAATTAGCTGAAAAAGTAAGTGCTTTGCAAACAAAATGGCGGCCGTAACTTTATTCAGCTGTTGTGCAGCCAAGGGACCTCCTAGGAAGGCAGGAATAGCGCAGGAAAGGTCCCCCACCCCTCCAGAGCCTGCTGGGGAGCCGGAGAGCCGAAAAAATGCACCCAAAGATGGCGATTTTTTTGGCCCCAAACAGCATGACAAGGTAGGAGAGTACGTCATTTTTGTGGGGGTGGGCTGCTGCCCCTGGAAGGGTCAGGGGAGCCGTCCCATGCTGTTTCCAAACACCCCCCCATGCAGTGTTGCAAGGCAAAACCTATAGCTGACAAACGAGTTTTCCCCGGCGTTTTGGCTTGCAGCACCGCCCGGGGAGGTCAGGGCGCATCGGAAACAGCACGGATCACCTTCCCTGAGCCTCCCAGAGGTGGCAGGGGTGGCGGAGAACTTCAAATGGGTGAAAGAAATTCCGTCTCGACTAAGTTTTTTTCGCCCATTTTGTGCTCTCCGCCGCCCCTGCCCCCTCTGGGAGGCTCAGGCAGCTGCTCTGCACTGTTTCTGATGCCCCCTGGCCCCCCAGGCGGTGCTACAAGCCAAAACATGCAGCTGACAATATCCAATACATGCACTGGATAAAGACAAAAACCGGGCAATGACACGACTTGTGGAACCAAGTTATGTCTTTATCCGGGGTATTACTGTAGTGGCTTAAAATTATGGTATATAGCATGGCAATACTGCTGGGAAGAATGACTCCCAAGTATTTTATTGATAATCTTGTAATCTTTCACCCTCATCAAGAGGCTCTTTAGGTTTTCTTCACTTTCCGCCATTAGGGTAGTAGTAGTAGTTGTTGTTGTTCAGTTGCACAGTCGATTCCGACCCTTTGCGACCCCATGGACCATTTTCCTCCAGGCACCGGTAGTGATTTATTGAGGGAAAATTATCAGTATATATTATGTTCAAGGCTGCGTCAGAAAGAGCTGCGACCCACATGACATGTTTACACAGGTTAATTGGGAACCTCTCCCGGGGAAGTTAATTAACTAAATTAAACACTGACAGGGGAACTTCATTGTTCCATGCTTATCCAAGAGTAAACATGGCCGATGTTGGCTTTAGGGCTGTAGATAATCCGTAGGTGTGATATTACCTATTACCTAACTGATTAGTTAGACATTCAATCTCCTCTTGCTCGGACTGTTTGTCAGGTCAGATATGGGAGAATCAAACTATGGCTATTAATCCGCTCCCCAATTTCTGTCCCCTCAGAACCAGTGGCTCAGGGAGTTATCTCCAAGTTATGGCTTCTGTCAGGGACAGTATACCAATTGTGCTCGCGGAACCCGCAACTTCCCATCTCTTTAAGTACTTGCCACAGTATTGTGAGCCACACAATCAAAGGCTTTGGTGTAGTCAATGAAACAGAAGTAGACATTTTTTTTTGGTACTCCCTTGCTTTCTCCATGATCCAGCAAATGTTGGCAATTTGGTCTCTAGTTCTGCTGTCTCTTTGGAACCCAGCTTGTACTTCTGGAAGTTCTCGATCCACATACTGCTTAAGCCTAGATTGTAAGATCTTGAGCATGACCTTGCTAGCATGCGAGATGAGCTCAATTGCATAATATTTGAACATTCTTTGGCATTGCCCTTCTTTGGAATTGGGACATAGACTGACCTTTTCCAATCCTGTGAACACTACTGCATTTTCCAGATCTGCTGGCATATTGAGTGCAACACTTTAATTGCATCTTCTTTTAGGGCTTTAAATAGCTCAACTCATCTCAACTAGCTTTGTTAGTAATAACTTTCTAGAGCCCACTTGACTTCACACTCTAGGATGTCTGGTTCGAGGTCAATGCTCACACCATTGTGGTTGTCAGGGACATTAAGTCCTTTTTGTAGAATTCTTCTGTATATTCTTGCCATCTTTTCCTAATCTCTTCCTCATTTGCTAGGTTCCTACCCTAATATTAAATTATTTTAAATATGTTTTCAAGTTGATTTATACAGCTTTGTAACCCAACCTGAGATGCTGTGATACTACAAATGGTATCGGTGCAGTGCATTTCCTTGCATAAAGAATCATTATTTGCGCTAGTCATCTTTGTGATGCACCTCAAAGCATTCCCATAGGGCTCTCAATATGCTTCCACATACTTTCTGATGTTTGTCTCGTAAATCTTCCAATACCTTTTTGGTCTGTGTGAAGGAAAATTGAAGAACAAGAATGCAGTTTCAGAATAAAGCAGATGTTTCAGCAACAAATCTCTTTGTTCTTTCCTGGGATTTACTAAGGATGCACCTTTTATGCTCATGGTACTCATTCTTACTGTCTATGAGCTAAGAAAAGAGCTGCATATCTAAAGAACGAGAAAGACATAACATTAAACAAGTGTTTCCAGTGGTTTCTGCTCTTCCAGAGAGGGCCTAGGAAGTCTTTAAGTGTAACATCCACTTCCTCTGGACCTGAGAAGTGAGGCTGTGAAAGGCATCTTTTAAAGTATTAAGGAAAGCTAGTTTAGCAAACAGCAAACAGAACCTTAAAACTCCAGCCAAACTTGAATCAGAGCATCCTTTTAGGCAAAATAAAGGGCCTGAGCCAATCATTCCCTATTCTTCCAGAAATCTTCACATACCTTCAATTTCATTCTTCTCCCCAACCCATATAGGTCAAGGAACTTGTGGTGTTTAGATAAAATATAGATCATTATTACGCAAACCCCATACATCCCAAAACATTTTTACTGAAGGGATGGATAGGAAATTTGAACATTTTCACTATAATCTTACTAGAGCTTCTGTATAGTAAACAGAACCCACATTAGCTAATTGTGGCAAATTGATGAGTTGCTGGAGTACATCTCAGTTGTGGAATCAGGCTATAACCAGATATGCAACTGAGATGGACCATGGCACCTTGGCAATTAGTTTCATGTAGCTTTGGCAAGTTACACTACCAGAAATCAGGCCATGCTTCTGTCTTCAACTTACCTTTTTGAACATTTCATCAGCATTTAGATTTGGATCAAATGGAATTGGTGGTCCAATATGTGTCCAGAATTTGACTGGAAATAGTCCATATATTGGAAAAGAGAAAATCCGTGTAGTTTCATAAATCCAGTTCATAATCCTTGTATGTGGAAAAAAGATACACATGGGGTAACACAGTTGATGAATTTTATGTTTGAAAATTTCTGTCTTGATTTTTATTTTTGTAATTTACAGTGTCAACTCAAAGAACATCAAATAATCTAAAACAGTCAGAAGTTCAAGTTGAGAAAGGAAGTGAATTGTTGGATTTTCTGAAATCTTGAACACTTATGCATCTGGCATAAAAAACTGGAAAAACTAAATTGCATCCTCGCAAATATTATGGCAGCAATTCATAAAATTGACATGCTTGTAGAGATTTTTAAAAACATATTTTCCAGCATAACCATTGACAATTTTCCATCAGAGGAAATCATACACAGTTTCTAGGAATGCCTGTAGAGTTTGAAACCATGCCATTAGGTAAAGGTAAAGGTCACTCTTGCTTGAAAGCCAGTCGTATCCGACTCTAGGCTTCAGTGCTCATCTCTGTTTATAGCTAGTAATGTCTGCATCTGCAGATGTTTCTGTGGACATGTGGCAGGCATGACTAGACACCGGAATGCGGTTTACCTTCCCACCAAAGTGGTCCCTATTTATCTACTTGCAATTTCTTGCTTTTGAACTGCTATGTTGGCAGGAGTTGGGACAGAAACAGGAGCTCACTCCATCATGTAGCACTCGGGGCTCAAACTGCTGACCTGTCAAACTTCCAGTCATCAAGTTCAGCATGTTAACCACTAAGCCACCGCAGTTCTTTCACAACAGACAAGCAAAAGGTCAGTAGAATGAGGCAGATAGTAATGCCCGGGATGGTTCTGTTGGTGATCCCAACATTTTAGTTAATTTGACTTATTATTCAGAAATCTTTGAATTACTAACTGGACATTTGCCCCATCATTGCAGTCATGAAGAAGAAAAAACCCAGAGAGATCTGGGTACTTGCTTGGACCTTGGCCATTAAAAAACAAAGAAAACCTCATTGTTATGAATAATCCATGGGCTGTATGAGAAGGATGTCTCTTTTGTTTTATTGCAATGATGATTGTTCATAAATGTTTAAAACTAAACTGTCAACAGGGAAGAAGCTCTGTGACATTATTTGCCTTTTTTGGCCAAGGGAGTGTGGGGTGAGGGGGATAGGGTATAGGTTTTCAATCTGGGAAAGCACATTCCAAAAGAGGCACAATACAGTAAAACCCCTACTTACGTAAAAAGTCTGTTCCGTAGGCTTTGATGTGAATTTGTTTTACGTAAATCGAAGCAGCCCCATAGGAAAAATGATTTTTTTACATAACTCGAAGCAAACCCATAGGAAATTGTTGTACGTAAATCGGGGCATGGATTTAGTGCAAAAATCATTATGTAAGTTGAATTTTATGTAACTTGAGGCATATGTAAATCAGGGTTTTACTGTATTTAACTTACTTAGACATCCATAGGATCTATATCCCTCTCTCAGATTTTGTGTAAACACAGGGATGATGGGCTAGAAAATATCAAAAGAGATATATCAATAAAGCATAATTCAGTATAAAAGCACAAAGAGGAGATTCATGGAAAGAAAGAGACTGTTAATCAGGGGCGTGCTGGTTAAGCTAAAAGGGCGCTGGACAGGGATTGATGAGGGCATCTAACCCTAACAAAACACATACGTTCCCTCTCACATCTAATTTCAACTCCCCTCTGGGGATTCGAACCTACAACCTCCTACTTCCAAGGCAAAATTGAACCCTCTAAACCATGGTTGCACTGCAGTCAATGGAGCTGCTTTTGTAATCATCTTTGGTGGAGGAAAGCAGGCAGAGGAACACGGAGCTCCACTCGTCAGCTTGATCGTTCCGGGCATCGCAGCTTGGCTCGGCTCTTTGGATTGGCACCACATCCTCACAGCCTCACAAAACAAACAAGCTACAAAACTCCACTGCGAGACACCCGCCGGCCTTCTTTCCCAGAGCAACGGGGGGAAGAGGGACTCCATCTCATCTGCGCTACCCCGCCAAAGACATAGCAAGACCACCAACAGCCTCAAGGTCAGTTCAGTCGGGGTGGAAAAAAACCCCCCAAAACAGGCAGCAGTTTGTTAGGAGAAGCACCCTCCCTGGCGGATGACTGGCTGATGCCTTTGTACTTCCGAATACAAAAGCAGCAGCCAGCAATCCGCAAGGAAGAGCACCACCCCTTACGGATCACTGCTTGCCCATCTCCGGTTAGGTAAGCCGAGAGAAAAAGGAGACAGACAGGAGAGAACCATCGTTAGGCAGAGAAAGCTCTTCTCTGCCTCCTCCTCCCCCAACCTACCTAACGAACCTTCCCAGGAGAAGAACGGGCTGACTGCCTCCTCCTCCTTTCCCCCATTGCTGCATCGAAACCAAAATTAGAAGCAACAATGGGGAAAAGACAGGCAGCCTGTTCTTCATGTTAAAGTAAACACCAAAAACAAACACCAAAATAAATAAAAAATAATAAAACAAAAATAAATCAATAATTAAAAAACCCATTAATAAACAAAAAAGTAAACCACAAATTACACAAACAAAAACATCCACAATACCACAAAACCACATACAAAACACCTAACTACAACACGAAAAAACCCACAAATTACACAACAACTAATTACAAAAATAACGAAATAAGAAAAATTAAACAAAACCAGAAATAACCAAACCAATTACACAAACCTAAAACTCAACAAAAACAAAAAAAGAACAAACAGAAACACCTCCCAGCCCACCACCACAAAAACAAAACAAAGAAAACCCCCAGAAGAAAGAAAACCAGAGAACTCACCAGCACGTCCTCCCTCCACGAAGACTGGAACAGAAATGAAGAAACAAAGAGACTACTTACCAGAAGAAGCCCCATCCAGAGGCCAGGAGAGAAAAAACACGTGAAATAAAATCAAAACCAAAACACACAACAGCCCCACCTAGAGGCCACATGAGTAAAAACAAGTCAAAAACATAACAATAAATGAAAAGTTTGCACAAATCACAAACATATGTTAAATAAATAAAATAAAAAGATTTATAACATCCTGTATTGAGTTTTAACTCAAATAAAAAACCCAAAACATCTAAACACAGTTTAAAAACATTGAATTTAAAAAACATGTACTTTCACATTTTAAAAAATATTACCTACGGTACAACTATTTAAAAAACCCAAAACAAACTAAAATATTATTTGGATAAATAAAACAATTTGAAAAAATTATATCTTCCTTTGTTCTTTTTTTAATCCACAAAAAAAACTGATCACAGTTTATAACAACGCGGCAACGCGGGGCAACCTATGCTAGTACTATATAGATCTTCTAAAGAACAGGAAGGGTTTGATGCAGAAAATAAGTGTGCGAGTAAACAACATGAAGAGGAGTCCAAAAACACTAAAGGAATGATTGTACTAGTTTCCATTATGAAGCAATATTTGTCGACTGCAACTCGTATCCGAAAATGCATTTCCCCCCTGAAGCAGGAAAAATGTCGTTGGCATGAATTTGTTTAAGGTCGATCCTTCATGAAGCAATATAATTCAGAAAAATTAGTAATGTTGTGCTAAAGATTGGCTCAGAGACTACCATGTTGGAAGGAGGACAGCCAGTTACTTTGGTGAGCAGAGAATTATCATAAACAGAGAGAGTACTCCCAAAATCTCTGGGACTGCAGTGGCTCAAGTGGTTAAGATGCTGACTGGGAGGCTGCTGTGTCCAACTGTTATTCTGTTATTGCTTTAATTATTGCAACCACCATTGAGTCTTTGGTGTAATCGCGCACCCTTTCTGTAAGGCACCTTGTTCATATGTATTCAATGTAATCTGATTGGTTTAACACAGGTTTCCCACGTTAGCAGAAGCCTGGGCAGATGTATCACTGTAACTGCAGTTCTGCTTGTATATAAATTGCTACCTCGTTCCCTGTTTTCCCCAGTCTGAACAAGCCTTAGCAGGAGCTGATAATAAATCACTGATGTTTAACCCTGAACTTGCTGTTGCATTGCTAATTACTCTTGGACTCAACATTGGCGACGAGGATGGGATCTCCTGCTGCCTCAACGCTGTTTGGGGGCTTCGTCGTGTCCAAGACGGATACCTGGCCAAGCTACGAAATCCAATTTGAAAATTGGGTTTTGGCCAACAAGGTTAAGCTGGAGGAACGGAAGGTGACGTTTTTCACAAACTGCAGCATAGCCACAATTGACCTTGTTGTGAATCTGCTTCGGCCAAGAGAAGTAAAGGACACTTCTCTAAGGGACATTCTGTCAGTGTTGAGAGACAATTTCAAGCTGAAGGTCCCTATCTTCACAGCCCAGGTAAACTTCTACCAGAGGGACCAGAAGCCCGGGGAGACCATCACTGATTATGTCACCGCCCTTCGCCAGGTGGCTAGGACGTGAATGGCCAAATTTGGATGATGCCCTCAGGGACAGGTTGCTGATGGGCATCCAGGACAATGCAGTGCAGAGACGGCTAATGAAACGGAACACGCTGACCTTTGGTGAGGTCTTCAAGGAAACTCTGGCATCTGATGTCGCCAGCGCAGGTGTAAAGGTGTTCCATGAAAAACACTTCTCAGTTAGAAAAGCTGCAGCTGACCAGAAATCGGAATGTTATGGTTTGTCTTCGTCCTCTTCAGATTCATTGCCCTCATCGTCCTTGGATGACCGAGAGTCGGGGGACAACGTGCAGAAAGTTCACTGCAAGTCCTCCAAGGTTGTTGACCATGTCAAGGCCCTGTGCAAAGGGTGCAGGGGCAAGCATTTTTGGGAGAAGTGCCCATTCAAGGCCATGGAATGCCACAGGTGTGGGCGGAAGGGGCACATTGCGAGAGTGTCCCGCCAGCATTCTGGTGGATCGCCCAAAGACAAAGGTCGCCAGAAGGAGAAGTCCAAATCTCCAAGACCAACGCTGGTCAAGGAAACGGTTCCAGCTCAAGTGTTCATGCAGTAATGGGCCAGTTCTTCATCAACGTCAGTCTCCAGGGTCATCGCTGCCGCATGGAGGTTGACTTAGGATCGTCGTACTCGATCCTCACCCAGCATGAGTTTTTCCAGATTCCGCCTGTGGACTGCCCCAAGTTGCGGGCTCTGCAGGTTCAGGTGAAAGATGTGCAGGGATGCCACATCCCTGTGCTCGGTGTGGGCTCCTTTGATTTGCAGTTCAAAGGCCCACAAAACTCCCGCTTGTTGTGGTCAAGGCAGGTAAGAACAACCTTTTGGGTACTCAGTGGTTTGGGCCCCTAGGCATTGCCTTTTCAGGCATCAATATGGTTCAGGCTGATCCCATTCAGGCCATGTGTGACAAGAATCCGGAAGTGTTCCACCATGGGTTGGGGACTTTCACCGGGGCCTCTGTTCATTTTCACTTGGATTCTACAGTCAAGCCCATTAGACTTAAGCCCCGGAAGTTGCCCTTTGTGCTAAAGGACAAAATTGAGGCTAAACTGGACAAGTTGGTAGTGCAGGGCATCTTTGGAGCCTGTGGACTCGGCCCCATGGGAGACCCCGATTGTCATCGCGATCAAGGCAAATGGCCACATCATGATTTATGCAGACTATAAATGTACTGTAAACAAGGCAATCCACCCGAATTCCTATCTTGTGCCCGTTGTGAGCCATTTACTGGCTGCGCTTCACGGGGGGGGGGGGGGGGAGAATGTTTCACCAAACTGGACTCAGCCCAGGCGTACCAGCAGTTGCCTGTGACCCTGGACTCTGCACTGTGTCAGACGATCACCACACACAAGGTGCATTTCTTGTGAAGCACCTGCAGTTTGGCGTCAACGCGGCGCCTGGTATTTTTCAAAGGTTGGTGGAAAAGCTACTGAAGGGTCTCCCTGGTGTGTTACCTTACTTTGGCTTTTTTTTTTTGCACATTTATATCCCGCCCTCCTGGTGGGTACACCACTCAGGGCGGCTAACAATATAATAAAAATTACAATAAAAACAATTCAATGACAATAACTAAAAACAAACCTAACACCCCAATTAAAACCAGCATTAAAACACAAACAAATTGTCATTAAAAAAACAATCCACCCCCACCCTACCCCTGTTAAAACCCTAGCCCTGTTGATGATGTGTTGATATATGGGAAAGATAAGGGGGACCTCACTGTTAAACTGGGTAAGATGCTCGAGCGTTTTCAGGGGGTGGGGCTTAGGGTTAAGAAGGAAAAGTGCTGTTTGTTCTCTGTGGAGGTGGATTTTCTGGGGTTTAAGGTTACCCCGGAAGGCGTCATGCTCTCTGATGCTAAAGTGAGGGCGGTGAAGGATGCACCTATCCCAAATTGTAAGAGCGAGCTACAGGTGTTCCTGGGGCTCTTGAATTTTTACCACTCCTTTCTCCCGCAAAAGACTACTGTTGCTGCCCCGCTCCACCAATTGTTAAAAAAGGACATGGTATGGCATTGGGCTTCTTCATAGGATAAGGCATTCCATGGAGTGAAGCAGCTCCTTACTTCAGATGTCATCCTTACACAGTTTGATCCCTGTAAGCCGGTCATCTTAGTATGTGACGCCTCCCCTGTAGGCGGTGTTACGCCACAATATGGGGGTGGCAAAGAAGCACCAATCGCCTTCTATTCTAGGTCCCTGACAGACACAGAAAAGAGCTACGTTCAAATTGACAGAGAAGCTCTGGTGATTATCGCAGGCACCAAGAAGTTTCATGACTTCATCTATGGACAGCCCTTCATGATCATGACCGATTACAAGCTGCTCTTGGGCATTTTTGTTCCCAGCAAACCGACCCCCCAGATATTGTCCCCAAGGATGTTTTGTTGGGCGATGTTTGTGCATGCGTATCAGTATGACTTGCAGCACCGCCCGGGTGCTAGTATTGCCTATGCGGATGCTCTCTCTTGATCCCCAGTAGAGACAGTGGGCAAGGTTAGTTCGGACCGGCAGGTCCTCATGTTAGAGGTTCTGGACTCACCACCAGTGTCTGCCATGGACATTGCGGCAGTTACCAAAAAGGATTCCCTGCTTATCAGGGTGATGTCTTATGTGCAGAAAGGGTGGCCAACGCTGCTGGTCACTGAGGAACTTCATGTTTATTACTTTAACCGTTATGAGTTATCTGTTGAAAGGGGATGCTTGGTGTGTATGTGTGGGGGGGGGGGCAGAGTGGTGGTTCTGGAGGTGCTTCGGAACAAAGTCTTGCGCACACTGCATGTGAGCCACCCAGGCATTGTTCGCTCTAAGGTGCTTGCCAGGAGTTATTTTTGGTGGCCGAGACTCCACCTCATCATCGAGGCTTGGGTGGGGCGTTGTCATGCATACCAGGCCTCACGGCTGGAAGATTACCACCAGCCCACCAGGGAGTGGGACACAGCGAGAGGACCTTGGTCGCGAGTCGATATCGACTTCGCTGGTCCTTTTAGGGGAGCTACATTTCTGCTTATGGTGGACTCTTGCTCAAAGTGGTTGGAGGTAGTCCCAGTTTCCAGTATGTCTTCTGCCACCACAATTCACAAGTTGAGGAGGGTTTTTTGCACGTTCAGATTACCGGACGTAGTGGAATCCGACAACGCCTCAACTTCCATTTCGGCGGAGTTTCAGGATTTTCTCAAGCGAAATGGGGTTTGCCATATTACTGCCACCCCGTTTCACCCTTCCAAAAACGGGCAAGTCGAGAGACAGGTCAGATCTGTCAAGGAGCATGGGCTCAGGTGATTTTGACTTACAGTTGTATTAATATTTGCTGGCTCATAGGGTCACGCCTTAGCTTCAGGGTTTTCCCCTGCAGACCTCTTAATGAAGAGGAGGTTGTCTACGGCCTTGGACCGATTGGATCCCTATTGCAGGGAGGATAGGGGTCTTAACATTGATATCCAGAACACCAAGAGTTTTCGGGTTGGACAGACAGTTCATTGCTGAAATTATGCTCCGGGGTCTCAGTGGTTGGGGGGGAGAGGTCCTTGAATGGATGGGACCTGTGTCATATAAGGTACTCATGGACAATGGGTTAATTTGTAGGAGACGTGGGTCAAATGCGTACCCGCATGACGGGACAAAACGTTTTTTCAGACTCAACTGAAATTGAGTTGCCTCAAGGTGATCTGTCCCTGGGGGAGTCTGACTTCCCCGATTTTGATCCTGATCTGGATCTACTCAGCCAGCCCCCTCCTCATAACTCTGAGCTAGTCGTCAGTGCTCATTCCTTCCTGGAGTCAAACACCCCCGGTTCTGTGGTAGAAAATGTCCCTCGCTCTATGGGTACAGTTTCGGCACAGTTACGGGGTAACGCCACAGTGCAACACTCGCCAAGAACTCCTCCGGAATTGGCAGACTCCCTGGCACGTCTGGGTCCTGGGTCTACCCCTCGATTATCGGTCCCAATTCCTGCTACTATTCCTGTTTCAAATAAGCAACACAAAACTCCTAGCTTGCCTAGGTCAGCCAGTGAGTCCACCGGCACTTTCTTAGACCCTGGGCCTCTATTGCCCTAAGTCCTACTAATGTTGGGTGTTAGTGTTTTTTTGCCTCAATTTCATTTTTTAAAACTAACCGTGGAAGTATCCTGTTTATGCTGTATGAAAATATACCTGAAGCCGATTGGCTCATTGACTTCATTTTAATACCCTCTTTCCCAGGAGAGAGAGGGCTTCAAGTATATTTGCATACAATATAAATAGCATACTTCCATGGTTTTCTCTTAAATACAGAGTTTTAAAAAATGAAATTGAGGCATAAAGCGCTAAGACAGGAGACAATTAACTGATTATAATGTGAAAAACAGTTCCATGAAAAATCACCATAATATGAAATGCAGTCGAATAGGGGGGAGAATAGGGGGGGGGGGGGAATAAAGAATAGAATTGTTGAAGTAAGCTTGGCTTGCTGGCTGCCTTTTTCCCTGTGAGGGGAAGCAGTTGTGCCTATGGGGTGGTTCTTCCTCCACCAGGAGAACTCAACATTCCTCTTTGGCTCCTCATCTTCTAGGCTCTTGGATGTGCCTAAATTTTGGAGAGAAGGGTGTGGCCTAAATTTTCCCTTAATTTCATGTCCAAAACTTGACAGGTATGTATCTGTGTGTTGGTGGTTGGGGTGTGTTTTTTTTTTGGGGGGGGGTTGCACACACCCCATCCACCCACTCGCAGACAAACCTTCCCTCCTGACTTACCTGCATGCAGCCTCAGCAGGTAGCCTCCGCCCTCCTTTCCTGTTTCCTCCCTCGCTCTATATAACTCACTAACCCCCTCTGGTGGTCTACTCTAACTCTCTCTCTCTCTCTCACACACACACACAAACACACACAGCTTCTCTCTCTCTCTCTCTCTCACACACACACACACACAATACACACACACACACACACACACGACGACACTCCTACCTTGCCAGGAATTTTTAATGTGTGTGTTGGTGTTTGGAGTGGTATTTTATGTGGGGTGGTGGTGGTTGTGCACACCCAAAACAACCCCTAACCACCTACACACACATTAAAAATGCCCGGCAAGGCTGGGCAAAAATATGCTAGTTTACTCTAATAAACAATTAGATATTTGCTATTAATTTAATTAGCCTTGCTCGAATTTTCCCAGTATTGCCATTCTAGCTGGGATGGTCAAGATTTGATTTTTTAAATTTATAGCAGGTTCTCAACCTTTTCAAGCCATGGGTTAGGTCATGCTATCTCAGACAGCCAAGCGGGCAGGACTTCCTGCCATAAACGCTGCCATAAACCATGTCCGTGGCTGTCGTAAACACATTTACGACAGCTGCGGGCGCATTTACAGCTGTTTCCACCACTTCCAGTAGTGGCGGGAGCAAGGGCGCCGGGCCACATGAATTGGCGCCACGGGCTGGATCCAGCCTGTGGGCCATAGGTTGAGAACACCTGATGTATATAGTGGTAAAAGCTGACTGGATAGGTAAGTAGTTTGGATATCAGGCTGTAGAGCCAGAGGCTGAGAATTTGGATTCATTATGGTACCTTTATGGGAGAAGAGCCAGCCTTTGAAGTCATGAGCAAACTGCACAATCCCATGGTTCTTCTGTATATTCTCTGCATAGAAAACCCTGGGAATGGTCACCACAGGTCAGAATTGACAGTATAATGCCCAGTGTAGTGTAGTGTACAGAATGACAGGCTATGACTCAGGAGGGCTGGGTTCAAATCTCTGGTCACCCATGGAAACTAATAGAACACTCCTTAAATATCTCACTTACCTTGAAAGCCCTATTAGGATTCCTAGAAGTCAGTTCTGAATTGATGGCACATAAAAACAACAAGACTTTTGAATTTCTTTTTCATGATTTAAATATTTGCACTTTTACCCTTTTTATAGTTATAAAACTGAATCCTGTATAATTGACATGTGCCTGTAGCTTCTCAAAAGGTTCATGTTTTAACAAAGCATTTTAATGGTTATGGAACATTATTCACATTCTATCGGAGAATAAACAAAACAATACAAAAACAAAGAAGTTGTAGCACTGTTATATTTTAATGTTAGCTTTTGTGGATCAAGTCCAATTCGTCAGACATGGGAGTGAGACTTCATGGCATCAATTTATTCACATCAGATACAGAATTAGTTGAATAAAGAATTGGCAAACTGATATTGCAAAGAATCATTCCAACAATACAGCAACTTATTTTACATTGATATCCAGATGACTTTTGATATGGCTGGGAATGGTTAATTGATTCATACTGGAAAGACACCCTAAAGCAAGGATTCACAACCTATGGCCTGTGGGCCAGCCCCAAAACCACTGGTACCAGGCACTGGAAGTGCTGAAAATGGAAGGAAAAGTGCTGCCCTTGCTCCCGCTGCCGCCGCTGCCATGAAAAGTGGTGAAAACAGCTGAAAACAGGTGGTAAAGGTGCACACTGCCACTACCACCAACACCGGAAGTGATGGAAGCAGTGGGAGGAACCATGCCTCTGGCACATGCAGCTGTGTGAAGTGGTGTGGTCTGGCCTGCGATGCAAAAAGATTGAAAACCCCTGCCCTAAAGGAAATAATTCAAGCTGTGATGAGCACAAACTTCTAATCTCTCCTCCCACTATCTTTAAAGGTTTACAGGCCTCTTAGAAAGGTGATCAAGTATTATGCTTTCTGATATGACAGGTGTCATGGGAATAGAACATGCATAGAAGATAATGTTAAATGTTACCATTCCAGCTTAGAATATCAACCTCAACTATGAAAAGACTCAAGAGAAAAAAAGCTAATTGTGTTGGGGGGTTGGGAAACAATAGCTTTGTGTTAAAACCTAAAGTTCTCTTAAGATGCACTAAAGAAATTTCCGATGCAGTGCATTGTAGTACATACAGAATTCATTATTCAAACTATTCATCTTTGTGATACACTTCAAAGCGTTCCCAAAAGGCTCTCAGTATGCTTCCAGGTATTTTCTGATGTTTGCCTATTAAATCTTCCAGTGATTTTTTGGCCTGTGTGGAGGAAAATGAAAGAACAAGAACACACAGATTATGCTTCTGTAACAATTCTCTTTGTCCTTTGACAATGGGCAAATGACTAGGCTTGCAACTGAGGTAGACCATGGCATCTCAGCAATTAGCTGTAGTTAGTCATGGCAAGTTATATAACTAGAATGGGGATCATGTTCTTGTCTTCAACAGTGAAGCACTTACTTTTTCAGCCAGCTCATCAGCAGATATATTTGGATCATATGCAACTGGTTGTCCAATATGTGTTCGGAATTTGACTGGAAATATGCCATATAGTGGGAAGAAGAAAGTACGTGTTCTTTCATAAATCCATTTCATTATTCCTGTATATAGAATTAAGATATATTTCAGATCATACAGTGACAGACTGCAGATGAATTTTGTGTTTGAAATTATATGTCAAATAATTAAAAGACTCATGGGTTCATGTGGAAAAAAGGAAGACAAGTTATTCTGTATTCCTGACATTCTGAACATTGTTTTTGTATGTACAGCACATGTTACAAAGACCTTCAGAAAAATAGGTTTTATTTCCAAAAATATCATGGCTGTCGCTAAGACGCTGACTGGGAAGCGGAAGGTCAGCAGTTCGATTCCCGAGTACTGCAGGACGGAAATGAGCTCCCGTCTTCATCCCAGCTCCTGCCAACCTAGCAGTTCGAAAGCAAGAAATTGCAAGTAGATAAATAGGGACCACTTCGGTGGGAAGGTAACAGCGTTCCGTGCGCTCCGGTGTCTAGTCATGCCTGCCACATGACCACGGAAACGTCTGCAGAAGCAGACAGCGCTGGCTCTTCGGCTTAGAAACAGAGATGAGCACTGAACCCTAGAGTTGGATACGACTGGCTTTCGAGCAAGGGAAACCTTTACCTTTAACCTTTAATTCAGAAGATGCGTTGTACATATAGAGCTCTTTTCAAAGCAAGATTTCATTTATAAAGACAGATTATTATGGTCATTCATAGTTGATCATTGATAATCAGAACATAATATTTCCTCAGAGCAAAGCATACAAGGTTCATTCGTATTCCTTACACTCCTTAAGGAGAGAAACCCCATATTGTGGGTTGCCCGTGGGAATAATTGGCCAAACCTTTCCCCAGGGGTTTGCTCGGCTTTCGACAGATCCGGGGACCAACCGGGCTTGGCAGGAAAGGCAATTGGGGTGCGGGCTAGTTAGTTAGTTTGGGGGGTGAATCAGAAAGCCTTGGCTGATGGTTACAGTAGAAACAGGGCAAAAGCCAAGATGATGATTCTAGTGGAAACACACAATCCTTAGCTGCTGGCTGCAGATTAAGTTGGGCAAATAAACCGTGCCAGACAGCAGGACAAGCTAGGTACCCGGAGTCAATACACATAGGCTCTGAGATAGGGCAGGAACAATGGGTTTCACCAGCCCAGACCTTAATTAGTTGTGGGTTGTCTATTAACCACAGGGCAATGTCCAAGAACAGGCATTGTACTGACCACCGGAAAATGCCACATATGCAAGCCTTCTGAATTAGGGGGTCACACGCATTTTACGCATGTATCATCCCAAGGCAGGGTAATAAATACGTACCACCCGACTCCATTCATGGATGGACTTCACTGCATGATTGTCTTGCATGTCTTTCTTGCGGCCAGCCACTCCTACATCTGGTAGCCATTGCAACACCATATCATGCTGGATAATTGGCCATCCAAATACAAAGAAAGCCTTGTTATGGATAATCCAGGGGCTGTCTACTTAGCCGAGGAAAGGATGTCTGTTTTGTTTAATTTGCAATTATAATTATTTAGAAATGCTTGGAATGAAATAGTGTTGCGCAAAGGAGTCCTGTGATTTTATTCTGTTTTTGTCAAGCTATAACCTTCTTTTAAAATGTAATAAAACTTAACTCCTCCTTTGTTTTAATTTAATCTATTAAGAATGTCAATAATATGGTTTTCTACAAGAACTTGTAAAAAGCAAAAGAGAATGTTCCATTTCTCACTTTCTCTTTAAAGTTCTTTATAACATGTGCAGATGAATGATTTTAACAAATATTGCTTATTGCAAAAAATAATATCTCTACCTTTAAAATAATTTCCTTGCATCCTCTGAGAATATGTGAGTTTGTAACAGAAATTGTTTCATATGTGGACAAATCAATAGATAAATGATTTGCAGACGGAGAGTCTACTCTATGACAACCTCCACCAACCCCTTATCATTGCTATAGCTATTTGGGCAGAAACAAATATTGTAGACTTAAAACCAAGTCAGTATGTGGTCGCAGCTCTTCTGGTGGCTTAGTGATAAATGTATTAAGCTAGAAAGATGGGTTTGATTCTCAAGAGACACACAATGGGGGACATGAAAGGAGCCTCATTCGGGCGTCCCCTGAAAAAATCCTTTCAACCCAGAGTAATCTCTGACATGAATACGAATGAGTATGTGGTCATTAGCAAGTCCTTTTGTATAACCAAACAAAATTATTGTATGGTGGCAAGAGAAAAAGGGGATAAAAGAAAGGAAAACAAGGAAAATATTGTGACATTTTAAAGACTTTTGTGTGAACTTTCATGAATCAATGTCCTCTTCTGATCCATGATAGATCATACTGAAATTAATTGTTAGCGTTTAAGGTCCAAAACGTTTTGGGTTCTCCCACACATTTTCCTTTCTTTTTGCCAACATGCTGAGGCAGACTAATACAGCCACTTCTTTGAAAATTACTTTAGGATCATAAACTGTGTTAGTATTTAAAATATAAGCAATATGCTGAACAAAATTTGCAGAAAGAAACATATTTTCAGACAAGACCAAAGCACATGCAATGTATTTCCACATTTCCAGCATTCGTACAATACCAGCTAAAATGCTGTTGCACAAATATGCAAAAAGAGAAACTTTTGGAAACAAATTGTTGTAGATAATTATTTCTGCACACTAAATCATGCTACTTAGCATGTTCCAAATGTACATCTTTTCAATAACTGCACAACAGCATTTAAGGCATCCATTTTATCTAAATTTTGTAATTTAAGAGGTGTACAGTACCACTGGAAGATTATTCTACAAGAATTAACTTTCAAACTCATTGAAATGAATTTTAACTGAGCTTTCCCCAAACCACCTCCATTTTGTTAAAAGTATATTCAGTTGCAAGTGCTCTCTCATTTTGTCATGTAACTTATTTGTAATTGCCCAAGCATTGCCTTTGATCTCAATCTTCCATATTTTCTTAGTAGAGCAGTTGCTACACTCCTAACATGGAGATGGGGGAAACTTTGGCTTATTTGTAATTTGTAACCTAATTTTAATTTCTTTATTGTTTAAGTTCTGATGATCTTTAAACAATCTTTCCAATCATCCTATTATCCACTTCCCAAGTAATATTCTTATTTTTAAGAAGGCATATTCATTATACAAGATAAAAATAAGAAGTGAATGCTGAGAACTTAGCAAAAAACTAACCTTTGTGGTTGATACAGAACATCTTGAATGCATGTGTATATGACAAAAATAAATGAACCCATCTCTTTAATTACTTGCCACAGTTTATTGTGGTCCATACAATCAAAGGCCTTGGTGTAGTCAATGAAACAGAAGTAGACTTCTTTCTCGTACTCCTTTGCTTTTTCCATGGTTCATCAAATGTTGGCAATTTGGTCTCTAGTTCCCCTGCCTCTTCGGAACCCAGACTGCACCTCTGGAAGTTCTCAATCCACATATTGCTGAAGCCTATCCTGTATTATCTTGAGCATGACCTTACTCGCATGTGAAATGAGTGCAATTATTTGATAGTTTGAACACCCTTTAGCATTGCCATTACAACACTTTAAATATTAACCATTTTATTTCCATGTGAGCTTTCATGGATCAATATCCATTCTATCAGTTTGATCCCTGAAAGATTCCATCCAAATAAAATTGTTAGTATTTAGCACTGCAATATTTCTCTTTCTTTTCCTCTCGCTGAAATGTGGGAACAAGCATAGCTACTTTTTTTTTAAGTCCCACTGAGTTCAAGGTGGCTTACATGTAACTGAATGGAGGTGAGAAAGATACATTTTTTAAGGTTGTTGTTGTTGGACTTGTATTCCACCCCACTCGCAAAGCGGCTCTGGGTGGCTAACAAAGTAACAAAATATGATGTATGATGTTTAACTTACTTAGATGTCCATAGGTCCTATACCCCTCTCTGACATTTTCTGTAAACAGAGGGATGATGGGCTAGGAGAGATCAAAACAGTGTTAAAGCACAATTCAGTTACAAATTATGAAAGAGGAGACTCATGGAAATAAAGAAGACATCACAAGCGTTGACATCACACGTGGTCTATGTGGGGCAAGGGTGGAGAAGGAAAAAGAGATAATGAATTCAGAAGTTGCATTAGGTATGAATGGGAACTGAACTGTTGTACAGTGGTACCTTGCTTAAAGAGCATAATGCATTCCATGGGCTTGCTCTTTAAGTGAGTTGCTCTTTAAGTGAAACACTTGGAAAAAGCGCTGCCGCTGCCATTCTAAGTGACCGATTGTAACCTCTGGAGGGGGGATTGCAAACCCTGATTTAGTTGTTAAGTGAGTTTTTGGTTGTTTTCAGTTATTAAGTGAGGCAACCATTCAGAGAAAATTCTGCTCTTTAAGCGAGTTAGTCTCTAAGCGAGACACTCTTTATAGGAGGTTTTACTGTTGTTTCATTCTAAATCTCCTCTCTGAAGCATCCATCTATACGGGGAGCCACTAGAGGGCAGGGCTTCCAAGTGATAGCTGTAAAAACCCTGAGATTGTGGATCGAAAAGGACCTGGAACAATAGTAGAAGTAGTAATAGTGTCCAGTCATACAAGAAAACTGCTGGTTGTTAAAAAAAATTCTTAACTGATTCAAACTCTGTCAAGCCAAGTACAGGTGAAACTCGGAAAATTAGAATATCATTCAAATGTTAATTCATTTCACTTAAAAGGTGAAACAAATATATGAGATAGACTCACTATATGCAAAGCGAGAGATTCATGTCTTAATTCGTTGTACTTGTGATGATCATGGCGTACAGCGTACATGAGATTATGTGATGATTATGGGGTACATGAAATTGGGGGGGTTGGGGTTTTCATAAGCTGTAAGCCACAAGCATTAATATTATAACAAAGTAAGGCTTGAACTATCTCACTTTACATGTAATGAGTCTATCTCATATATTTGTTTCACCTTTTAAGTTGCATTACTGAACTGAATGAACATTTGCACGATATTCTAATTTTCCGAGTTTCACCTGCATATGCACTATAAGTCATACCTGTCAAGTATCCCATTTTCCCGGGGAAACCCCTTATTTTTACACCTCTTCCCGCCCCCTCCCATTTTATTAGTTTCCCTGTAATATCCCTAAAAAAATAATCCTGACTAGAGCCCTCACAAGCGAAGCTGCAGTATGTTTTTCCGGCCACCAGAGGTTGCTGTGTGGCTTTTCACTTGTGGAAGGGGAGAGAGAGAAGGTGGTGGTGGCGTTCTGTAGTTTCTCTTTCATTTCCCTTCCCTGCCACATGGTCGTCATGGAGGCTTCATTTTTGCTGCTGCTGCTGTTCGGAGCCACCATGGGACGCATGGAAGTCTACTCTAGGGGTGAGCGATATTTCATATATGCAGGGGCAAATCAGTGAGAGACTTCTCTCTCACTCTCATGCTTTATTGAGCTGTTTCTGCCCTGCCTCCTGGCTGGAGGTTTTAGTTTCTGTTCTAGAGTTAACTTGGGAGGGGTGGGGGGAGTGGGGAATGGTGCTTGATCACTATATGAGAGAGGGGGGGTTCGTTTCTGTTATAGAGTTAACTTGGGAGGGTTGGGGGTGGGAAATGGTGCTTGATCACTATATGAGAGAGAGAGGGGGGTTCGTTTCTGTTCTAGAGTTAACTTGGGAGGGGTGGTGTGGGGGTGGGGGTGGTGCTTGATCACTATATGAGAGAGAGAGAGGGGGGTTCATTTCTGTTCCAGAGTTAACTTGAGAGGGGTGGGGGGGAATGGTGCTTGATCACTATATGAGAGAGAGAGGGGGGATTCGTTTCTGTTCTAGAGTTAACTTGGGAGAGGTGGGGGATGGGTCTTGATCACTATATGAGAGAGGGGGGTTTGTTTCTGTTCTAGAGTTAATGGGAGGGGTGGGGGGTGGGGATGGTGCTTGATCACTATATGAGAGAGAGAGGGAGAGTTCGTTTCTGTTCTAGAGTTAACTTGGGAGGGGTGGGGGATGGTGCTAATTCCCTTCCTTAAGCTGGATCTGACATTCTCAGGTGTTGGTGCTTCATTTGGTTGCAGTGAGGAACAAATAGATTGGTTAATTTGGGGGAATTAATCCCTTGCTCCTCCACCCCAATGGGGGGGGGGGTGTCTAGCCATCTGCAGGGCTAGTTCATTAAAGCCAAGCTGCTTACAAGCAGTTGGTAACCCTAGGGGCTGGTTTACTATTGTGCACTTGCTTTGCTTCCCAGGAATTTTTTAAAATTAAAAATGAGTAAGGTAAAGGAAAAGTTTTCCATTGCTCGAAAGCCAGTCGTATCCAACTCTAGGGTTCAGTGCTCATCTCTGTTTCAAAGCAGAAGAGCCAGCGTTGTCTGTGTCTGCAGACATTTCTGTGGTTATGTGGCAGGCATGACTAGACACCAGAGCTCACGGAATGCTGTTGCCTTCCCACCAAAGTGTTCCCTATTTATCTACTTGCAATTTCTTGCTTTCGAACTGCTAGGATGGCAGGAGCTGGGACAAAGACGGGAGCTCATTCCGTCCTTCAGTACTTGGGAATCGAACTGCTGACCTACTGCCTCCCAGTTAGCATTTTAGTCACTTAAGCCACTGAGTAAACAAGAAAGAAAACAAAACAAAAGTCTCCCAAGAAAGTGGGGAAAGGGTTCTTTGGCCCACACAGCTTTGTGCCCATTGCATCTACAATACCATCTAGCCATCTTATTTTTGGCCACCCCTTCTTTTGTCCTTCACCTTTCCCAGCATTAAGGCCTTCTCAAATGAATCATCTCTTCTCATTTGATGTCCAAAGTATTTTAGCGTCATCTTTACTATTTGACCTTTAATGAGCAGTCATGGTTGATTTATCCTAGGATCGACCTATTTCTAACACCACATTTCAAAGGCATCTATTTTTCTGCCCTCAGGTTTCCTAATGGTCCAGCTCTCACACCCATACATTACCACTGGGAATACCATTGCTTTGACTATGCAATTTTTTGTTTGCAAGGTGATGCCTCTAACTATGTTCCCCAGGTTTCTCATAGCTTGTTTCCCAAGCATCAGTCGTCTTTTTGTTTCATGGCTGCAATCACCATCTGCAGAGATCTTTGATCCTAAGAAAGTAAAATCTGCCAGTCGTATCCAACTCTAGGGTGCAGTGCTCATCTCCATTTACAGCCAAAGAGCCAGTGCTGTCTGTCTTTGCAGACATTTTCATGGCCATGTGGCAGGCATGACTAGAGCCCAGCAAGTCACATGGCTATATTTGGCCATGCCCACAGATTTGGCCACACCCACAGAGGGGTGTGCCCAAAATTTCCCTTATTTTCAAATCCAAAACTTGACAGGTATGCTATAAGTAGCACTGAAAAAAGAGAAATAAAAACAAAAACCATGTGGCCCTTACACAATACAAAAGCAAGGGTAAGCAGTGCTTTTGTTAGATCAAAATAAATGGCTAGCTTTTGAACTATGCTAATCCTCATTGGGTTTTGTATCAAATCAATATATTTTGGATAGTCCAGGGGGAAAAAAAACATATCAAAGCTGCAACAAAATGGAAGAATCTCAAAATTGAGTACTATAAAGCAGACTTTAATGGAAGGCCACCGCTGATCATCATGAAGATCACCAATATTTCTGTTAGCTGAAGTCTCTCTCTAAAACTCATCAAGAAAAGAATTGGGGAAACATTGAATGAACATTTGCACGATATTCTAATTTTCTGAGTTTCACTTGTATATGCACTATAAGTAGCCTGGCTGGGAGGTAGAAAATACACCCGTAGCTGGGGCAGTACAAACCGCGGCCCCCAAAGCAGCGCCGACATTGACACATGTCTCGCCTTTGCTGGGTCCCGGGTTCCATTGTGGCTTCGTTAGGGACATTGACCCTGGCTCCATTGTGGACGCTGAGCTTGGGGTCTGTCATGGACAATTGAGCCCCGGCTCTATTGTGGACGTTGAGCCTTGGGCTCTGTCATGGATGGCGAGCCCTGTTGTGTGTGTATGATTGATTTTTTCCCCCTTCTGGTGCTGTGTATGATGGATTTGATGCTTTAAAATTTATACATTTGTAATTTGTATATTTTGTATCTTATTTTTATGTTACCTTGTTATATTCTGTATTTATTGCTTTACTCCATTGTATTTCTGTATAATTATATTGTATCATTATTTGAAATGCTGTTAGCCGCCCTGAGTCAGCCTGTGCCGAGTAGGGCGGGATATAGATTAAAAATTATTATTATTATTATTATTATTATTATTATTATTATTATTATTATTATTATTATTATTATTATTATTATTATTATTATTCCTGGTAGCATTTTGTTGCCTTCAAGTAATTTCAGACTAGGGTTTGGCATAAACTACAGAACTGGGGTCTGTCTGAACAGAATGACAAGTTACAGAGACTTTTGTTCTGCTCCATCTTTTTAAGGTAAAGGTTTCCCTTGCTCGAAAGCCAGTTATATCTGACTCTAGGGTGCAGTGCTCATCTCTGTTTCAAAGCCGAAGCTGCTGCAGACGTTTCCATGGTCATGTGGCAGGCATGGCTAGACACCGGAGCACACGGAACACTGTTACCTTCCCACCGAAGTGGTCCCTATTTATCTACTTGCAAATTCTTGTTTTTGAACTGCTAGGTTGGCAGGAGCTGGGACAAAGACGGGAGCTCATTCCATCCTGCAGTACGCAGGAATCGAACTGGCTGAACAAAGACAAAGGTAACATAAATGCACATTTAACCACATGGAAATAACTGAACCTTGACTTCTTTGAGGATGTTTGTGAAAGATGAAAATCAAAATGTACCCCTCCGTGTAGCCAGGTATTATACTGTTTTCTTTGTATTTTGGTATACTGTATTACAGTACATGAATAGGTTGCATTCAACTGGAGCATAATCCGCAAGAATTACATCTATTTCAGCTAAACAAACTACTAGCGCTACATCATAGGCTTAGTAATAATTGTAACACTATTAATCTTAAGCACTAATTTTACTACTCCTTAACTCTGAGCAGAAATACTCCTTTTAAAAATATATTATATTTTACATACCATTATTTTAACTTCTGTCTCTTGATATATTTTAACTTCTGCTACTTTTGTTGTACTATGCTGGTCTTGGACCATAATAAAGATTGATTTGAGTTGATATATTTTGATCAATATAGCTAAGACAGATAATTAGAATAGCAAGAGAAAAGGCTCACCACTTTTGCATCTATGGCTACTTGAGCAAATCCTTTACGTTTGCCCCACACTAGTTTGTAAGTATGATCTCCATAGTTTTGCTCTCGAAGTCCACCTGGTGCAATTCCCACTAGATTTCCTTCCTTCAGAAGTGCCACACATTCTTCTCTTGTAGGATTAATACCTTTCAGGATGTTCATGGACCGCTGTAATCCTACAATAATGGGACCAAGGATCAGGCCACACCATAAAGTATAAGTGTTTTCTCCATTTTACACCCTTATTCTTCTAGGCAAGAAAAGCAGTCTCAGACTTCAGATATACAACAACAATAGTAGAAGCAGGACAAAAGCAGAAGCTGCCAGTTATCTAACTATGAAATTAACAAGCTACTTTGGCAAAATGCAGGTTAAGGGCTGCTCATAATAGAAAACAATAGACAGTGTTTCCCGTTGTAAGGTTGCTTTGTTTCAACACAAGAGTTAGTGCCTCAAAGAAACTTGTCTCACTGATTTTTCTAAAAGTAAAAACCAAAAGGAAGTAAATGCAATACGTGTTACTGCATTTCCTCTCACATATGAATTTACTTCGTTACTTGGTTGATCCGTGTTTCTCTTTTTGTCATGGTCCTCAGAGAAAGTTAGTCTCTGTGCAGTTGAAAGCTGAAGGGCAGGGGCTTTTTCCCTTCCTGGGCTTGGTAGGATCAGGCCATGTGTTGATCATATTTCCAGGGAAATATGTACCAAAAGCACTTCTGGCATCATGAAATAAGGCTCTTCGGGTGTTGCTATGGGCCTTCTCAGTGGAGAGAAATGACTGGCAGACTTCGTAGGTAAAGGGTTACGGCTCAAGAAGTTTATTTTCTACAACATTTTTATAAGCAAAAAATAGCATAGGCTAACCAAAATAGCTAACTACTGAATGACAGCATAATTACCCTGCAGATGTGCTTAATAGATAACAGAAGTAAATTAGTTTGGCTGTTGTTGACTGAAGGGATTTCCTTGGCCAACATTCCAGGAAAACAAACAAATAGGACTAGTTGTTTATGTGCCTTAATAACTAACAGGCTATAATTGCCTAGCCAGTGTTGACAGGAAGATTTCTTGACCAAAAAGTTCCTGGAAAAGTGACGGAACCAGTTGGTTAATCTTTAGAGCATACACGTTAAACAATGGGGATTAGTCTGAACCCAAGTCAGAGGTTCATACCTCGCCCAAACAAGAAAACAGGTCTATATAACCTGCTTAATTAGTTAAGAATTCTAGCCCACTATGATTCCCCCACCTGGGGAACTGTTTTTGAGTTAAGGGCATACCATTAAAACTCCTCAGAGAAAATTTATCTCTGCCCCAGCGGGCTGGGATCCTTTATATTAAATAATATAACATGATTTTAGGGTGATCTTGGGTACACACTATCATCACTAAATTCAGGAACCATTATCTGTCAACTTCTTTGCTAATCACAGGCAGTTGTGTGGAAATATAGGATGTTGTCATTAAAGTATCTATCTTTTCAGGTTTGGTGACATGCTTTGTAAGCCTGCAGTAGTGTAGTAGTGTTGAGTTTTATCTGAAGAGCAACTTGTTAGCTACCAATAACCAATGGGAAAACTTTGGGTTTTCCTATTGCTTACCTTTATCTTGGCAGAATCCTTTGCTAGTACAAGAAGACTCATTTCCAAATTGATAAGAGAGCATTGGATAATACTGTACTGTACTATGTTTTTGTATTCTGTTTTTTTTTCCAGGAGGAACTCTGAGGAGAAGGATTTCTGTCTCTGTGTTCACTGTCTTTTCCCTAGCATAGGGATATTGCTAATTCTGTTGCAACATAAAGGTTTGGCAGACAGTTCTTCGCACTCTTTATCTTGTTTCAGGCTAAGATCCAAATCAGAATTTATTTTGGAGATGCTTCAATCACTCTCATTCAAAAGCAAGTAAAAGGTAGAGCTGTAGCTACTCTGAGATTTCTGGATGGTTTACAGAAGAATAGTGAAGAATTTTAATTCTTCCTTCTGAATGTTAATAATAGCATATAAATGACTCCTTCCCTTTCCTCGCAAGTAATTAGTACTAATAGAATAATTAGTACTAAGTTTTTGTATAGAAGAAACCTGAGCAAACTCTGTTCTGTTTCTTTACCTATGTAACTAATATTTATTATCCTTTGTTTTGTGATGGGATACATCACTGGATAGCAGATGGCAGGAGTCCATGAACAGTGATTCCAACAGGAATATCATGACATGTATGTGAGGCATCTGAGAGATTGGCAGTGTCATGTAAAACCAAAACCATAGGGTGCAGCCTGATTATGAGAGGAGCAGAGCACATGGCCATCCACCCTGCAGCTTGCAAATAAGCAAAAATGGACACTTCTCCAAGTGGAGGGAAGTAAAGAGTGGGGTCCCCCCAAGGTTCAGTACTGGGATCCCTGCTTTTAACCTCTTCATAAATGATCTAGAGGTAGGAGTAAAAAGCAAGGTAGCCAAATTTGCTGACGACACTAAATTATACAGGGTAGTGAAAACTGTGAGAGATTGTGAGAAGCTCCAGAGGGATCTCTTGTCACTGGGGGAGTGGGCAAAACAGTGGCAAATGAGCTTCAACATTAGTAAGTGCAGAGTGATGCATGTTGGGGCAAAAAACCTCAATTACATTTATAAACTGATGGGGTCTGAACTCTCTGCGACAAACCAGGAAAGGGACCTTGGTGTCCTGGTGGACAGCTCAATGAAGGTGTCAACCGAGTGTGCCTCAGCAGTGGAAAAAGCAAACTCAATGCTATGGATCATTAGGAAGGGTATAGAAAATAAGTCAGCAAGTGTCATTTTGCCTCTTTATAAATCTATGGTGACCATACCTCCAGAAGGATATTATGGAGGTGGAAAAAGTGCAGAGGAGGGCAATCAAAATGATTAGGGGACTGGAACACCTTCCTTATCGTCTGAGGCTGCAACGGTTGGGCCTCTTCACTCTTGAACGACGGTGTCTAAGAGGTGACCTGATTGAAGTTTATAAAATCATGCACGGTGTGGACAAAGTAGATAAGGAAAAACTGTTTTCCCTATCGCATAACACTAGAACTAGGGGGAACTCCATGAAACTTTTGGGTACTAGTTCTCAAACAAATAAGAGAAAGTACTTTTTCACCCAGAGGATCACTGGTCTATGGAACTCCCTGCCAGAAGAAGTGGTGACAGCTGTCAGTCTTGACAGCTTCAAGAAAGGATTAGACAAGTTCATGGAGGACAAGGGTATCAATGGCTATAATTATGGATACCTAAGGACAACCTCCGAGTTGGAGAGATAGGCAGGATATCTCTCAATGCCATTTCCAGGGAATCTAAGCAGGTGAAGGCATCTGCTTGGGAATACCCTGAAGCAAATGGTTAGCCACTGTGTGAGACAGAATGCTGGACTGGATGGGCTGTGGCCTGTTCCAGCAAGGCTGTTCTTATGTTCTTATAGAAAAATGGGGAGATATGTGTACAAAGTGTCCAGTGCAGAAACAGATGCTATCAAAGATACAATCCATTTAGTCTGGCTGATGCAATGACAAGGCAGCTGAGAACCTTGAGTGTTCCCAGAAGGTAGGTGACATTTCTTACTATTTGTTCAGTACATGCCTTCTGACTGTTCTGTTGGTCATCATATTTGTTGCAAACCCCTACTGTGAATGTGACAGAGATCTTGTAGAATGTTGAGCAGAAAGAAACCCCCCAAAAAGGACACTAGGGAGAAATAATATGGGAGAAATATGCTGGAAAGAGGAGATTAAACTAAGAACAGAACTGGGTACCACAGAATAAATGAATTAAAAATTTGGTCTTATGTCCACTTCTCTGAGGGACTGTGGTGGCTTAGTAGTTAGGTCGGCAGGTCAGCAGTTTGAGACCAGAGTACTGCATGACAGAGTGAACTCCTGTCTTTGTCCCAGCTCATGCCAACCTAGCAGTTCGAAAGCAAGAAATTACAAGTAGATAAATAGGTACCACTTCAGTGGGAAGGTAAACAGTATTCTGTGTTGAGGCATACCTGCCACATGTCCATGGAAATGTCTTCAAACACAGAGAGCGTGGAGTCTTTAGCTGTAAACAGAGATGAGCACTGAGTCAGATATGACTGGCTTTCACGCAAGGGCGACCTTTACCTTTACCATTTCTCTGAAGATAGTAAAGGTTTCGCTTGCTCGAAAACCAGTCGTATCTGACTCTAGGGTGCAGTGCTCATCTCTGTTTCAAAGCCGAAGAGCCTGCGTTGTCTGCTTCTGCAGATATTTCCATGGTCATGTGGCAGGCATGACTAGACATGAGTGCACAGAGCGCTGTTACCTTCCCAGCGAAGTGGTCCCTATTTATCTACTTGCAATTTCTTGCTTTCGAACTGCTAGGTTGGCAGGAGCTAAGAGAAAGACGGGAGCTCATTCCATCCTGCAGTACTCGGAAATCCAACTGCTGACCTTCCGCCTCCCAGTCAGCTAAACTCGATAGACAAGTCAGACATGTATAGGACTGTACTTGAAAAAGGGAGAGGATTTTTGAACCACAGTCAGGTGTACCCTGAGCAATGGCCACCTTGTGCCAGCTAATCTTTCTCACACTAAGTCAGGGGGAAGGGACTATGGAATGAATTCATGAAAGATGGCTTCATTTCACAGTTTCACATTTGGCCTAGATGAGGGAGAAAAAATGCAATGTGACTGATTATTGAACATGTTGGAATATTATGGATTGAACCTGCTCTTGGAAGAATTACCTTGGGGACTGAGAATCCCATAATCTCCCACAACAGTGGGTTTATAGTTTAGAAAAACAAACAAATACCAAACCAGGAACCTTTCCAAACTCTCTGGGAAGAAAAGTGAGAAATGTAGAAGAGTGCCTGGGCAGAATGAGTGACAGAATGAATAGAAAAGATGTGGCACACAGCGCTCTTAAATTTCATATTCTGATTTGTATCTCCTTTGCATCTTGCAGCAACTTTATGGAGTTTACTCCCGGTGTCCCTGTAAGAGTGGCTTAACTTGCGATGGCAACACGGTTTATGGCATCTGTCGGGTCCCAGCATGAAGGAAAAGATTAAAGATATTATTCTCCTTGGTTCTTACCATCAGCTAAGCACTTTTTATCACTCTTAAAGCAAAACTGTCCCAATACAGTTTTCCAGATAAACCCTGACACCATCATTGCCTTTTTTACACACATACTTTTGCTTAAACTGAAAATACTTTCAAACATACCTCTGATCGAATTTAATGCAAACTTGTCTTAGAAGTACACCATATGGTTACTACTTTCTTATAATATTCACATCCACCATACATTCAAGGCTATTTTTGATTCACAAATCATATTTTTAAAATGAAAAAGCATTTTACTGTTCTGTGCCTCTCATCAGTGGTGGGATTCAGCAGGTTCACCCCAGTTAGCCAGAACTGGTATCAGAAAAAAATTCAGCTGGCCCTGCCCATTGAAGTTTTGGAATAAAGTAGTCCTAATTTGGGTGCAATATTTATTTATTTATTTATTCTGTTTATTTATATCCCAACCTTCTGGCGCAAGCGCCACCCAGAGCAACTAAACAACAAAAGGGGAGAAAGCTCTTTATACAATAAAAGAGAACAATCTTGCCTGAACACAGTGCATAAAACACCAAATACAAAGAATACAATAAAAACACAAGCTTAAAACCTCTAAAACCTTCCAGTACCCTCCCTAACCTCTTAAGAGAATAAAAGAATAAGAGTTAAAAAGATAAAAGTCATACTAAAAGTGAGCATAAAACAGGAGATATGTACAACATTCTGACAACTCACAATACTATCCTAAGGCAGCTAAACTAGCCAGCGGGCCTGGGCTGTTCTGCAGGTTGAGTCCCAGACCCGCCGGCATAGCCAAGTCTTAAGTGCCTTTCTAAAGGGAAGCAGCTTGGTCAGGAGGCGCAGATCCGGTGGTAAGAGGTTCCACAGGGCTGGGGCAGACACAGAGAAGGCTCTTCTCCTGGTGTGCTTCTCTCATCAAGGGGACCACCACAAAGCCTCTCTGATCTGCCCTCGTAGGACGGGTAGAATACCTTGGGGTGATGCGGTCCCATAAGTGACCCGGTCCACAGCCATGCAGGGCTTTCCCCCTGGCCACGCCCACCATACCACGCCAACATAGTAGGTAGTAATATTTTTTTTAATCCCACCACTGGGCCACTCAGGAGCACCATCTGGCTGAGGTGGGAGGAAGCCAGAGCCTTTATATGCTGCTCCCTCCCTTCAGTTGACCTCCTTTGAAGTGTAGCTGGCTCACTCGGCCACCCTATATTTTCAGTATGAGACTTCTTCTTCTACTGTATTTGAATCCGAATATAGGCGATCATCATGGCGATCAGCCATGAAGACTGTCCTGATAATATAATGCAGTGAATTTCATCTGTCTTCTGCATCACCATGTGATACCCGTAACACTGATCCAGTTCCATGAGTAAATTTTTTGGTCCTGAGCTCTTTTGGCACGCAAAGTCCTCCTCAACCCCAGGCCAGTATTGATGAAGCTGCTGCCCTCCATCAAGATGAGTTCAAGTGGGATTTAATCCACTTGGGGTCCATCACCCTTCCCTGTGGACTTCAGCACTCAAGACCATTAGTCCTCAGGATTGTCAATTTAGTTAACCACCACCTGACACTCGGCATTGAGTCGCTGGCAGTATGGTCTGCTCCAGGGGTCCTCAAACCATGGCCCACGGGTTGGATCTGGCCAGCAGCATCTAGTAATCCAGCCCATGGCCTAATGGTGGTGGTGGCTGAAGCAGCGGCAAGCGGCAGTGGTGGTGGCAGCAAATGGTGTTGAGGCTGCACGGGTGGAGGAGCCACCTTATCACCTCTGCTTGGCCCCGAAGAAGTGACCCATGATGGACATCCTGCCCCCCTCTGCCCCTGCTGCCACCAGCAGTAACCACGCTCCCACCACCTCCACCTCCTGGGCTCAGGGTGATCATCATGGAGGCGGCATAGGGTTGAGAAACAGCGGCTGGTCAGTCAGTTTACGGTGGGGCTGAATGTTGTTTTGGGCAGGCACGGTGTGAGGTGAAGAGGGTGAGGTTGTGGCATGGCTGTGAGGTGGGTTTGACAGTTTGTGTGTGTGGATGGGGGCTGAGGGGGGTGCATGCAGTGGTGGTCATCAGCAGGTTTGCACCAGTCCATCAGAACCGGTAGCAGAAATTCTGGCTGGCCAAGTCCATTCAAGTTTTGAAATAAAGTAGTCCTAATACAGGTACAACACAGGGCTTTCCCCCTGGCCACGCCCACCATACCACGCCCACAGTGTGGTAGTAACTTTTTTTGGAGCCCACTACTGACCGTGAACCACTATCTCCTGCTGCAGCCACCACCAGCCCCTCAACAGTCTGAGGCACTGTGATCCAGCCCCCAGTTTTAAAAGGTTGAGGACCCTGGCTTACTCTATTACCATAGCAGGATAACCTGACCAGACTTGCAGTGTGAGACTAGCTGGTCATTTTGGGGCTGGATAGGAATCTTCATCTATCCCATCCTACTTACCCACAGGACTTTCAAGGCTGACCATGGGTGAGGTCAATGTAAATAGTTCACACTACTGCAGGGGTGCTCAAACTATGGGCCGTGGGCTGGATCCGGCCCCTGATGCCAATTCATCTGACCCAAAAAGCCCTCGTTGCTCCTGGAAGTGGAAGTAAAACATGCCTGTACAGGCACATTTTACTTCCACTTCTGGGAGCAATGAGGGCTTTGTGGGCCATATGAATTGGTGTTGGGGCCCAGATCCAGCCCACTGGCCATGGTGACTGGCCCCCTGAACCACATGACCAGCCCGCATCCTGAAAAGTTTTGGCATCCCTGCACTAGTGGGTAGTGTGGAAGGGAATTTAGTAATGCGGAATTCCCAAGGATATTGAGAATGTCAGTTGTTTTCAGCATCTCAGTCATAAGGATGCTGAGATTCAGTGGATGTGTGTGTGTCTGTGTGCACAGGTGGCAGCCCATCTCTCAAAACCGATGGAATCCCAGAAAAAGTCTAGCCTCTGGCAACATAAAAAGTAATTTGAGAGTTTGGAGAAGGAAAGGGAATGTCACACACTCTGTGCTTCAACATGTACCATGGAAGATCTTTAGTGCTAGCTGCCCCAAATGCTCTTGATATTGTCCATTAACGAGTGAAATATCTGGAATACTTATTAAATGTTCTGCTTTGCTTCTTACACAATAAAAGAGCTGTCACTCATGTAAATGTGTCAGGGGAAGGAGATCCCTTGATTTTTATATGCAGGGGGTTGAAACCTACATTTCTGAAGGAAAATTCTGAGCTAGAAAATCACCAGATAGGTAGGCACATACTACCTTCCAAAACTTTCTCCATCAGAGATTATTTTCATTTTGGTGATATTCTCTTCACTTTTTTTATAATGTAGAGGAAAACTACTCAAAAGGCTATGTAGTGTAGCATATATTTTCAACCATAATATATATACAACCAAGGGAACATTCCAGATGGCATCTATAAAATGTTAAGAGATGAATCAGAATATTCTGAAAGGTTAATTAAATCCTACAAAAGGCAACATTCTCATTAAAACATATTGCTCATAAATAATTTTTATTTTATTTTACCTGGCATATTGCAAAGGAGATGGTCTACCACAGAACAGCAGAATCTACCTGTGAGATGATAGATTCGACATACAAAGAGATAATAATCCACAGTTAAGGCTCCATGATAATAAATCAGAAGTGCAGGTCCTTCTGGTAGATTTTCTGTTCCGCAGACCTCATAACCTGTCAAGAGCATAACATGTAATGGCTTCAGTATGGTTTACTGCAGATTCAGATTTCATAATAATCTGTATTTCAGCAGGATACAGAAAGATGCTATGAGGATGACCATTCAGCAAAACAGTAGAACTGAATCTATACCTATAAATCTGTGCGTTAACCGTTGGAATGTGACAAAGGATGTTGCACCAGGCCCCACTAGCCCCAACCAAGCCTCCGTGCACTCACCCGACTAGGGTTCGCAGGTAACTGTCAGGGTCTGCTAACTCAGGGGTCCCAACTTTTTTGGCACCACTTACCGGTTTCATGCTAAATAATTTTTCTATGAACTGGTAAGTGGGGGTGGTCTGCCAGCCACAGCTTGAATATGGGCAGTGTGATATCTCATTGTGCGCAGGTGCCCCCCCCAGCTGTAGCTCAAAAACAAGGAGGAGGGGCCCAGGCACCTGCCAGCCACACCATTTGACTTGGGCAGTGAGATATCACACTGCACACAGGTGGGGTGGTGAAGACCCACCGTAGTTAAGTAACATGGAGGAGAGGCCCAGCCACTTGCCAATCTGCTATGTCTGAATCCCGTGGTCTTGCTTCATTTGCCGGGCAGACCTGGTGGAGCACATTGAGGGCAGAAAGCTGCCATTGGGGCTCTCAGTGCCACCCACCCCCTATGGCTCGGTTCGGGACAGCCTGTGGTCTGGTACCAGTCCATGGCCCAGTGGTTAGGGACTCCTGTGCTAATTGATCACAGAGAAAGCCATACAACCTATGGCTACTTCTTTTCTAGATAATGGCTTCCAGGCAACCATTATTGCAGTCTTTTGTAAATTAGTAGAAATACATTAAATCTGTCCAAGACCAGGGAAAAAAATGTTTTGCCATCTTGTATGAAGCAGAATGTTTTTGCTTTGCTTCAAGAATAAACTAACTCAGAATTTACTTCTCTCATTAGCATAACAGAAATGCACAGGAGTCAAATTTGATGCTATTTGTTTTTGGTGTGTCACAAATAAGGATACTTTGAAATAAAGTTTTGAAAGCTAAGTAAAAATTAGAGAACTGTGGGACAATGTGACTGAAGTTCAGTAAGACTTCTTAAACTGTACCTCAGACTACATTTCCTTTGGATGTTTCCCTAGATACAAACAGAGTAAGATACATAATTCTGAGTTCTCTGGTGCAGAAATGGCTATCAGTACAAAAGTCTCAAAGTGATAATTCTCTAGATGATATGTGCAGGACCTTGATATAATTTGGCTTCAAATCAGTGGCAGTTTTCCTTAAATATCTGTTTTTAATTACATAGTTTAGGTATTATTGGGTTGCATAGTATTCCTAGTTCGTGTTCAAATTGCTTTTACAAAATATTTGAAAGATAAGCAGGATTCTCATTGTGTTAAATTTATTTAAATTTTAGCCTCTTATGAGATGCTTACCGTGCAATATCTTGCCAAACAGATCTGAGCCAAGCAGCCACTTATTCCTTGTTTTTATCCATTCTTCGCTGTTGAAATCATCAGGTAGGTTATAAAGTTTTCTACAAATGTTAAAATATGCACTGCTTGCATAGAGTAAGGAAAATGAAAAAAGCAAAGGATAGTACAATACTATCAGAACTGCCAGCATTGCCAAGGGATAGATCATGAAGTGCTGAAAACCCTCTATGAGAGAAATAGGCCAGGCTGCAAGTTGTAGCCCTAGAGTAAAGTTTGTGTTTTCAGCTGCCATCTTTGGAATAAAAAACAAGCCAAATAATCTTCTGTCTGTGAAGAAATGACAGCTTCACTTTTCTGCCTGGGGGGAAAAAGAGGAGACACAATTGATTGACTGCCAATTAGAAAGGTAAGCCCTCTCATTAGCCTAAGCAGCAAAGTTTGTTTTATCAAGCAACCAATAACTTAGGGCAGGGGTTTGCAACCTATGGCCTGTGGGCGGGATCCAGCCCATGGTGCCAAATAATCCAGCCCCCGATGTTGCTCCAGCCACCCCGCCCCAGAATCAGCTGTGGACTCATTTACCGCCACATAAACGTGTTTACTACAACCATAAATGTGTCTGTAAAGGTTTCCCTTGCTTGAAAGCCAGTCGCATCTGACTCTAGGAATCAGTGTTCATCTCTGTTTCAAAGCCAAAGAGCCAGCGTTGTCTGCTTCTGCAGACGTTTCTGTGGTCATGTGGCAGGCATGACTAGACACCGGAGTGCACGGAACACTGTTACCTTCCCACCAAAGTGGTCCCTATTTATCTACTTGCAATTTCTTGCTTTTGAACTGCTAGGTTGGCAGGAGCTGGGACAAAGACGGGAGCTCATTCCGTCCTGCAGTACTCGGGAATCAAACTGCTGACCTTCTGCCTCCCAGTCAGCGTCTTAGCCACTTGAGCCACTGCATGTCTGTGGCCATCATAAATGCATTTATGACAGACGCGGATGTATTTTATGCCAGGAGTCCGGCCTGCTTAGCTGTCTGAGGGTGTGTGGTCTGGTCTACTTCTTAAAAATGTTGAGAACCCTAACGTAGGGTTTGGCTATGCAGCCTATTGACAACAGGTTGTCTAAAAAGGATCAATTAAGGTTGGGTATAGATCTGGTACCCGAGGACATGTGATCTTTGCATCTAGATGACATGTGCACCTGAAGCGGCCCAACTTGGTCTGTCTCCTTCAAAAGCAAAGAAAATCTGCTTCTTCCTTTTCCTTCTGGTTGCCTCCTCTGATGACTGTTCCCAACTTCCAATCATCAACAGTTTGTGTCCCCTTGCTATTCAATTTAAGGTGATAGCCTCTGGACCTGACAAAACCAATCTTCAACTGCCACTTTTCAGATGCCCCTGTGGGGAAAGATTCACCTCTATTCATCTCCTGCTTCTGGTAGAAGCTTTGATTTATTTCCCCCTCTAAAAGGTAAGTACATCAACAGTGCTCTAATTTTCTTTTCTTTAAAAAACAAAACAAAAACACAAACCTTTGCTTCTTTCCTCTGCTTTACATAGGAAAAGAGGAAGGAAGTTTTTAATTTCCCAATTTCCAAAAAAGCATAAAGTGGGTAAGCTGTCTGTTTAAACCACAAATGATATTGGAAAATTGAAACAAGGGGAAATCAAAGCCAGGAATCTTCACTTTGATTTATTATTTATGTATTTGTTTTATTTATATAGATGGCTCACATCATTAAAAATATCAAATTAAAACACAGTTTTTGTAGAATTAAAAAAATAATTAAACTGGAGTAATAATTAAAATATATGAACTGATTAAAAACAAGATTAAAACATTAGAAACTATAAAAATAGGCAAAAAGTTTAAAATAGGTGATAACCTAGCTGTTCAGGGACTCAGTTATAATTATTAAAATTCTTCCTGAAGAGATGAGTCTGTAGCTGTTGGTGGAAGGATAAAAGGGAAGGGGCCAACCTAAACTCCCCGGGGAGTACATGCCATAATTTGGGAGCTGCAGTAGAGAAGGTCCTGTCTCATGTCTCCGTTAAGTGTATCTCTAAGAGAAGGTCTTCCTCAGAAGATTTTAAGAGCCTGTAGGCTCATATGAAAGATATAGTTCTTCAGATAGACCGGGGCCAAGCTGTAAAGGGCTTTATAGGTAACGATCAGCACTTTGAATGATAAATAGTGTTGTTGTTGTAAGGGGGGTGGGGGTGGGGTAATACACTCTCTCTAACTGGCCCCAGTTAGCAGTCTGGCTGCTGTAGTTTGAATAAACTGAAGTTTCTGAACCGTCTTCAAAAGCAGCCCCATGTAGAGCACATTACAGCATTCCAAGCAGGATGTAACTGCCGTCATAGCTCAACCCCGCTGGCTCGTGTAGCAGTCTCAGGGTTTGTCTAGCCGTCCTACCCCTTTTTAATGAGTTGAGGAGGGTTAGGGTGGTTTTTTATGATAGTTTTATGTGTGAGATTTTTACTGGGTTTTAGATTGGGGTTTAACTGATGTTTTAATTGATGTGTTAGTTATGTTATGAACCACCTTGGGTCACCCTAGGGTTAGGAAGGCGGTATATACATTTAAAAGTAAAGTAAAGTAACTAAAACGTGTTGTTGCAGCCAAATCAGGCATCACAAAGAATGGCCACAGCTGGCAAAACTGTTCTAACTGTTACTACTTTGCCATTGTTGAAACATGGGCATCCAGGCTTAGGGCTGAGTCCAGGAGTATATCTAAGTCATGGACCTGTGTTTTGAGAAGAGTGAAACTTTGGTGTCTTGCACGGAAGACAATGAAGGAGCTGCGGGGGGCGTGTCAAGATGGAGAGCTGAGAGGAGCGAACTTTCTTCCGCTCAGAAAGGAGAGAAACGAAAGCGACTTTTAAAAGTGAAAATAGTTCCTGAGATTTGTAAAAAAATGATTTAGAACATTTATAAGAAAAAACAGTTGTGGAAATTATTCCGGATGGTCTAAAGTTGCGCTGAAAAAAGGAGAAAAACGTGAGTTTCGATCTCGGAGAGAGTGGGGGGATGGGCGGCCCACAATGGCGACGACTTACCAGCGCTCTTAGCTGAAGAACGGACGGCTTGGATAACGGTGCAGCGACCGGCTAGCAGGCAAAATCCGACAAAACGAAGGCAAATAGATAAGCGGACGATCGGACCGAAAAGGGTAAGTTCGGCGGGGATTCGAAAGGGGGAAGCTGAAGCGAGCCTCGCTCGGCCTCGCCGGCCCCTTTGACCGGAGCCGTGCGGAGCCCAGCGGTGCCGGAAAATCGCCAAGAGGAGAAGCCAAGAAGCCCTGATTGTGAGCAAATTTGTAAAAATAGACGGGGAAAGAGAAAGGAAAGGAGAAGAAAAGTGAAGCAATTAGGTTGGACTTCTCGTCCCTTTTCTTTTTATGCCGGTGGAGCGCTGATAAGCTAAGGGCCAGTAACGAGGGATAATACCGGAAATTTTGTTTCTTTTTTCTCTTTCTCCTTTTTGTTTTCGTGTGAGCTTTGGATTTTGAATTCTGGGTTTTAAAGAAAGAGAGAGAAAGAAGAAGAAGTTGGACTTTTGAAGATTTGAACCAGGTTTTGCCGTGCATATTTTTCCCTAGGCATAAAGAGGAATAAGGTGTTGGGGCCCTAAAACGAGTTGTGAGAGATAAAGTGTTGTTTCTTTTGAACTTTGGAGAGCAGAAGTCTGACTCCGCTGTGTTTTGTGTTTTTGTTTTTTAAGTTGGACAGGTTTGTAAGCTCCAGCAGGAATATAAAGCCAGTTGTTGGAAGAGAAACAAAATATCAGCTCTCATTTCCCTCTCTTTGTTGGACAAATATTGAGGATTTTTTCTTTTTTACCTCCATGTTGTGATTTTTCCTTTTATTATTATTATTATTTTTTAATATTTTTTGTAGGACTACTTTTTCTTTTTTCCCCTTATTTTTTCTTTTTTTCCTTTCTTTTTTGTTTTGTTCTCTTTTTTTTCCTTCCTTTCCCCTTCCCACCCTTTTTTTTCATTTCCCTTTTTTTTGTTTACTTCGGGGGTAAAATATTCAAATATTTAAAAAAATTAATACTTAAGAGGGAAATTAATTTGGTTTGAATTGGAATCATTGACTCTATTCACCAACTCTATATTGAGCAGGACCTTGGTGGATATATATTTGTATATGTGTGTGTATATGCACATGTAAGTACACACACATATATCTGATAGAGAGAGAGGGGGAGGGGAGGATAAAGGTCTAATATAGTATTTGGAAAACATTGGTTGGAGTCAATATATAAGGTAAAGTTAAACAATAAATTGTTCATGTAAACTGTTGAAATCAAGTAATTGGAAATATATTTGGATGAAACGGCAGGGGAGAGGGAGAGAGAAGGAGAAGAAATTGGCCTGGACAAGGGTGGAAAGACCAACCTCTTCGGATAGGAGCTTTAGAAGGCTTACAAGGTTGGAGGAGGAGGAAGACGAGATGAAGAAAACAACGCAACAAGAGATGAAAGATCTGGAGGAGCAAGAGACAGTGAAGAAGATAGCACAACAATTACAGCAGCAACAGCAACAGAAGACAATAATATCTCCAACTATGGTGGCACCAGCCGCGGTAAAAACAATTGTAATAACAACAGCAAAAGTAACAACAGCAACAACCGCTACAACAACCGTAACAACTACAGCGGCGACGGCAGGGACAATACCGACAACGATTGTAACCACAGCTACAGTAACAACACCCACAACATTGGCAATGAAGGCGGGGCAAGGACCTAAATCTGAATTTGAAAGATTTAATGAGAAAGTGGACAATTTGGAATATAAAATTGGGAATATGTTGGCTCAAGATAAACAAGAACGAAAACAAGACATGCAAGACATGCTGGCAGATATTTTGAAGGGAATTGATGGTCTAAAAAAAGGACAAGATAATCTTAAAAAAGAACAGGAAGCTATTAAAAAAGAACAGGCAACGATCAGGGAGGAGGTTATGGATATGAGAAAGAGAGAAAAAGAGAGAGAAAATAAGGTTGGAGATCATGAAAAGAGATTGGAAAATGTAGAAGAACAATTAAGACGAGCAAATGTCATAATTCGAAAACTGCCAGAGAAGTCTCCAGATAAATTAAAAGAAAGAATAGTGAAGTGGCTCGATGAAATTCTGGAAGATGGTTTCACACCCCAGGATGTTGTAAATGTATTTAGGTTGGGCTCAAGAAGGGGAAAAACTGGATCTAGGAATGTCTTGTTAAAATTTGCCAATGTGTCAGACAAACTGCGTTTAATGGCACTTATACGGGAAAAAGGAGCAGAGGTGTTAAAAGTGGAAGGCCACGATATTGAAGTGTACAACGACATTCCAATTGAGGACCGTTTCTGGAGACAATCGATGAAACCAATCACAAAGCGACTTCAGGATAAAGGAATAAGATACAATTGGAAATTCACACGACAATTATGCTTCTTTAACATGGGAAGACGCTATTTGATAAGTGAAGGTCCCAATGTTTTGGACGTAATGGTAGATGCAAAGTTACTGGACGCAGGAACTAAAGAGTGGTTTGATTTGAAGGAAGAATTGATTATATCTGGTGGATATAAAAGACGGGATAGCAATGAAAATGAGAATATGCCTAAAGGTGCTGAAGGAGGAATTGTTCTGGGTGGAGATTAGGTTCAGACTTCTCTGGAGCTCCCACAGTTTGTCGCACCTCCCCCCTCCCCCCTTTGTATTTCAGAGGCTATTTGGAGAAAAGAATGGGGAGGGTTAGTAGTAGTATGTTTAGTGTGATTTTTTAGTTGTTTTTTTCTTTTCTTTTTTTGTTTAAGGGGAAGGAAATGTTATATGTTAATCACATGTCCGTAGGAGGAAGTGGGAAATGTAAAAAATCACGGGAGGAAAATAATAGATGAGGAATATAAAAGTAATAACATGGAATGTGAAAGGTACTGGTTGTCAAGTGAAGAGAAGGAGATTAGAAGCAGCACTCAGAAAAGATAGACCGGATATAATCTTTCTGCAGGAAACCCATCAGAAATCGGAAGATACCAATAAGCTATTTTTAGGATGGACTCAGGTTTATGAAAAAGCATATGGTACTTCAAAGGCTAGAGGGGTTGCAACTTTGATATCAAATAGACTGGGATTCGAGATGGTAAAAAGCATTTCAGACCCAGAAGGTAGATATTTGATAATAAAGGGGAAAATAGATGAGGAGGAAATAACGTTGGTGAATCTGTATGTGCCAAACGAATATCAAAATAGTTTTTTAGATAAGGTGTATCGAATATTGGAAAAAGAAAGAACAATAAAAATGATTGTAGCGGGAGATTTTAATTTAATAAGATCAAATATAGATAGTACAAATATAACAAGATGTGTGGGTGGAAATAAAATGGATGTGTTAAATAATTGGTTGAAATCTTTGGGGCTGAAGGATACATGGAGGGAACTTAAAGGACTGGAAAGGGCCTATACATTTTTCTCACAAGTCTATAATTACTGATAATTTGACAAGAAATTTAGAAGATATAGAAATAGGAATCTTTAAAGAATCTGACCATGCAAAAGTACTGTTGGAAATGAACATAGATGCTACAAAGGTTAGGAAAAATTGGAGATATAATACCAGATTGTTCAGAGATAAAAAGTGCAAAGATCAAATGGTAGAAAAATGGGAAGAAAATTGGAAGTGGAATGATACAGGGGATGTTAGACTTGGTATTGTATGGGATACAATGAAAGCAATATTTAGAGGCGAAAGTATTAGGCTGGCAAACATTAAAAATAAACAGTTAAAAAGTAAGCAAGAAGAAATTGAAAAAGAGATAAAAACGCTGCAGGAGAAACATGCAATAACCAAGGATAGAAAGGTCTATGAAAGAATTCAGGGTTTAAAGAAGGAATTAATAGGAAAAGATATAGAAAAGGTGAAAAGAGATTTGGCATATTTAAAAAGGGAATATTTCGAATATAGTAATAAAAATTCAAAACTCTTAGCAAGAGCGGCTAAAGAAAAAAGAAGCAGAAGAGAAATAGGAATTTTAGTAGATAAGGAAGGTATAAGATATAACAAGATCAAAGATAAATGTAAGGTGGTCAGAGAATTTTACCAAGATTTATACGCTAAAAAGAAGGTAAATATAGATAAATTGAAAGATAAATTGGGAATGCAAGTTAAAAATAAAATAAGCCAGGAACATAAGCAAAAAATGGAAGAATTAATAACTGAAAAAGAGATAAAAGAGGTAATAAGGAAATTGAAAGCAGATAAATCACCGGGAGAGGATGGATTACCCGCAGAATTCTACAAAGAGTTTAAGGATATAGTAACTCCAAAATTGTTAAAATTATATAATGCTATACTCAACGGGGAGCAAATACCACCATCATGGTATAGAACAATAATAGTTCTATTACCAAAACCAGGAAAAGACCCAGAAAAGGTAGAATCATATAGGCCCATTTCTCTGATAAATCAAGATGCCAAGATTTTTACGGCAATATTGGCGAATAGATTAAACAGTTTTATGGATAAATATATAAATAAAGATCAGGCCGGATTTGTGAAAGGAAGGCATATGGCAGATTTAGTAAGGCGAGTTGTAGATTTGATTGATGTTGCAGGACAAAATAAGGAGAAAGTTGGACTATTATCCCTAGATATTTTTAAAGCATTTGATTCCTTGCAATGGATAACAATCAACGAGATAATTAGAAGTTATGGATTTGGCGATAGGTTTATAAAAACAATAGAACAATTATATCTTGCTAACATGCTAATATTAGGGTTAATGATGGTCTTACAGAGGAAGTGAGATTAGAAGCTGGGACAAGGCAAGGGTGTCCCTTATCACCAATATTATTTATTATGGCGATGGAAATATTAGCAAATACAATAAGGGAAGATAAAAGTATAGAAGGAATAATGGAAAATAAAATTAGCCTATATGCGGATGATACTTTGATAATCATGAAACACCCCAGAAGAACAATGGAATGCATTCAAAAACATTTAAAGGAATTTGAACAAATAACGGGTTTGAAGGTAAACTGGGATAAATCTGAAATGATTTTAAATAATATTGAAAAGGAAGAGCAAGAGAAGATAAGGGATGAATTTAAATTGCAGATTAAAGAGAGTTTGAAATATTTGGGGATAAATATCTCCAATAAGTTGGATGACCTGAAAAGACTAAACTATGACAAACAAAAGAAAGAAATTAAAGATAAAATTTTGCAATATCAAAAACTAAGGTTGTCTTGGTTCGGCAGAATAGCATTGACTAAAATGATGTTATTACCAAAATTAAATTTCTTGTTTGATGCCTTACCAATTCAACTGACAGACAAAGAAATTAAGGAATTTCAAAAATTATTAGATAATTACTGTAACGGGGGACGTAGATCTAGAATTTCAAAGAGAATGTGGTATTTATCTCAAAGAGAAGGGGGCCTAGGAATTCCTAATTTAAAGAATTACTATAAAGCATTTCATATAAAGAATGTAGTTAAAGTCTTAATAAAGGAATTGGTTATTTGGGAGGAAATTGAAATGAAGGAATTAAAGGAAGTGGGTAAGAGTTTTTTTCTAGATAAGGAAACATGGAAAACACCAGTTAAAAATAGAATGTTGAGATCAATGTTGGGAGTATGGAAGAAAGTTAAAATGAAATTGGTCCCAAATATTTCACCGATAATTGAAATAGAAGATTTGAAAAAGTTTCCAATAAGAATGGACAATGAGATAAGAGAAATTTTGTTGACGAATGGGGTTTTCCTGCTGAAAGATTGGATACGAGTCTGCAAAGATAATGAGATGAAACGAGAGTTATATACCCAGATGAAGTTGAATTGGCTTCAGATAGCGATGGTGAACAAGTGGAATAATAAATATACGAGGGAGAGTCTGGAAAGACACAGGACAGAATTTGAGGAATTAGTGTGGAAGATAAGGAAGAAGGAAATTGGAATTAAAGGAATTGTCAGTAAAATTTACAAAATAATAAATAAAGAAGGCAATCCACAAGAAATACTAAGAAATACATGGGAACAAGATTTGAACACGAAGATAACAGAAAAGGAATGGCAAAATAAATGGAGAAAAAGAATTATGAGATCCTTGTCGGTTAGGGTAAAGGAATATAATTTTAAAATGTTATGGAAGTGGTATTTGACCCCTATGAGATTACATCAGATAGACAAAAAGAATAATAAAATGTGTTGGAGATGCAAAAATACATTGGGTACATATGTTCATATGTGGTATGAATGCAAGGTGGTAGAAAATTTTTGGATAAAAATTGAGAATGAGATTGATAAGATTATGGGAATGCGTATCAAATTGGGGCCAAATACTATTTTGTTGACGGATGTAGATAATATGAATTTAGATAATGATAAGAAAGAATTGTTGTCCATGATGCTGGTAATAGCTAGAATGTGCATTGCAAAAAATTGGAAAAATGATTTAATGTTAAAGGTGGAGGAGTGGTATAAGCAGATGTGGGACCTCGCATTGAATGAAAAATTAACATGGGAGTTAAATTTTAAAAAAGGTACAATAAAAGAAAATAGATTTTGGAATATATGGCGAAAATTTGTTGATTACTCACTGACGAGAGATGGAACAAATAAATTGACACCAGACCAAATGAAATTTTGGGTACAATAGAAATCAATGGGAATTCCCACACCCTCCAGGACAATGTATATAGCACAGGGTGATGATGTATGTAATGTGATGAGTTTGATATGTCTTTGGAAAAAAAAACTTTGTAAACTTTAAAATGGAAATATAATAGATCTTGGCAAAATAGAAGAGTTAAATAAAAGTAGAGTATGGATAGGAAAGTAGAGTTGAAAAATGTGGACTAGATATGGAAGATAACGCTTAATAATAAGACAAAAGTATAGTGTGTAAGCAGAATATCTCATATTGAAACAGAAATTAAGGTTAAGATAGTTTCTCTTAGCTTTTTCTTTTTCTTTTCTTATTTTTGATGTACATGTACTTTTTGGTTTTTTTGTTTTATATCGTGTTTAGAAGATTTGTTTCTTTTTGAATGTTGTTAGTACGTTTTAAATGTATGTTATATATTTTGAAAAATTAATAAAAATTTAATAAAAAAATGAAGGAGCTGCAGTAAGGGCTAAAACACAACTTTATTGCATGATGATCAGGATGAACATGTGGTAATGGTGGAGGTACAGCTCCTTTTATAATGCAACAGTACATTTGAACCTGGTTACACGGTAGCGTATTGGCTGCTACCTGTGTGACGTCATTCTGAGTCACGCCCTTCTTCTCCAGATGTTCCTTGCATGGGAAGGTTCCCGTGGCTACCGGTAATTGGGGAATTTGTACCATGTGAGCTGAACGCTCGCAACTGTCCTCTATGGGTAGCTAGCTCGCGTTCCATTAAACAGCTGAGATACATTGTGATCATTGTTAGGTTACATTCAGACATTGCAGTTGCTACATTCATTCTTAAAGGGATACAGCTTTATACACAACACACCTCCCCCCTAGGATGGGACGAAGTCCCTCAACCATTGTGGCTTCCCGCATGTGTGCTTGGGGGGAACGACTGCTTGCCTGAGCTCAGGGGAACTAGGGGCTCCGAGTTCCGCAGACTCTCGTCCTGCAACGGAAAGGGGGGACTCATTAGTCACCTGGCGAGGACTCTGTGGCAACTTTGTGCTTGGAGAGGGAAACGGGAGATGTAACTGGGATGTGAACCCCTGCCTATCGCTTGTGGCACCCGGCGACCCCCCCAGCACGAATCTAGGAATCGATGAGGAGACCCTTGCTGTCTCGCCATGATTTCTTGCGCCTGCAACTGGTATACCTGTGCTACCCCCTGCTGCCTGAGTCGGGGATCTTGGTGATGGGGTGAATGTCCTCCCCCCTGCTGCCTGGGTCGGGGGTCTTGGTGATGGGGTGAACTCTAGAACAAAAGGACTGGGAGGACTGGAAATACCAGGGGCTGAACTAAAACCCCTCTTCTCGCTTGGACGGGTGGGGGACCACTCCGCAACACCCTCCTGGTATGGCAACATAAAGTTAAACTCATCAGGTAACTCCTCATCCCACTCTTTCAAAGTATCCTCCTCCCTGTGTGAGAATCCAGGGTATGCATTTGTAATTGGGGATGTCCCTGTGTCTCTCCCTTGGGCTAAACGGGTGGGGGAGAACCCTAACGTTGACTCTCTTTCACTGGTAACTTGCTGTCTGAATTGGTCAGCATGCCTTCTCCACAGCAGACCTGTACTTGTTTCAACCCTGTAGGACACTGGCCCCGTTTGTTCAGTAACCACTCCTGGAACCCATGTTGGTCCTGAGGTTGCGTAATTCCTACAATGAACCGGGTCCCCTACTGCCAAGCTTTTGGAGCTCTCTCTCTATATATTTCTTCCCTCATCCTCCATCGGTCGGATCCAACCGATCAAAAAGCGTTACCAGCTTCCTCCGCATGAGCAGCTCAGCCGGCAAAAGTCCTGAACCCAGGGGAGTTGCCCTATAACAAATGAGGAATTGACACAGCTGGAGGTTCAATTCACCGGGACCCATGCACTGCAGTGCATCTTTTGTAGTGCACACTTGGTGCTCTACCTGAACGTTTGTGGCGGGGTGAAACAGGGCAGAGGTAATGTGCTGGATGGCATTCCTCTCGATGAACGCCTTGAATTCTGCAGACGTGAAAGTACTGGCGTTATCACTCACAAGCATGTCCGGCAAACCGAAGCAACTGAACACCTTGCGCAATTGTTTAATGGTTGTGGTAGATGAGGTGTTGGACATGGGAATGACTTCTAGCCATTTGGAATACGAGTCTACTATCAGCAGAAAAAGGGAACCCCGGAATGGGCCAGTGAAGTCGACGTGCACCCGGGACCAAGGCCCGCGGGCTGTGTCCCATTCCCTGTGGGGCAGCTGGGACTCCTTGGGCCAAGAGCTCTGGCAGCTCTCGCACATGCCCACCAAATGCTCGATATCCGCATCTATCTGGGGCCACCAGAAGTAGCTCCTGGCCAGGGCTTTGGAGCACACTATTCCCGGGTGGCTGGTGTGCAGTAGCCTGAGCACCTTTGCTCGTAGCTTCTCTGGGATGACCACCCGTTGGCCCCAGAGGAGGCAGCCCCTTTCGAGGGAAAGCTCTACCCTGCGTCTGAAAAACGGTTTGAATTCCTCCTCGGGGGGAGTTGTGGGCCACCCTTTTCTAACCCAGGAACTGACTAGGCGAGATCTGTGGGAACAATGGGGGGTGAGTCGAGAGACTCGATCAGCAGGACTTGGTGATCCTGCTCCACCTCGCATTTGGGGTCTCCTAATTGAGGGAGGGGAGATGGGGACAGTGCATCCGCATGGGAGATCTCCTTCCCTTGGTGATGGACCAGTTTGTACTGGTAGGTATTGAGGAAAATTGCCCAACGCAGCATTCTGGGAGACAAGATTTGTAGGGTGGGCTTGCCTGTAGTAAAAATTCCCAAAAGAGGCTTATGATCGGTTACAATTGTGAACTTGCGGCCGTACAGGAAATTGTGGAACTTCTTTGTTCCTGCGATTATGGCCAGAGCCTCTCTATCTGTTTGCGCGTAATTGCGCTCTGCCTTTGAATGTGACCTGGAATAGAAGGCAACCGGGGCTTCCCACCCATTCTCTAACACGTGGCACAGCACAGCCCCCACCCCCACTGGTGATGCATCACAGACCAAGGTTACAGGTTTCCTTGGATCAAAATGGGTCAGAACGGCGTCTGAGGACAAGAGCCCCTTGAGCTCTTTGAACGCTTTCTCTTGCCTATCCCCCCACTGCCAAACCGTGTCTTTCTTTAGCAACCCATGCAGTGACTCTGCAACCGATGCCTTCCTTGGCAAGAAGGAATGGTAAAAATTCAGGAGCCCTAAAAATGACTGCCGCTCCAGTTTCGCAGTGGGGCGAGGTGCATTTTGCACAGCTTCAACCTTGGACTCGGATGGCTTGACACCCTCTGGGGTTATTTTGAACCCAAGAAACTCAACCTCCCTTGCAAAGAACACACATTTGTCCCTTCTTAACCTCAGACCCGCTTTCTCGAATACAGTTAGGACCTTGTCTAGCCTTTTCACTAGTTCCGCTTCGCTCCCCGCTGTTATCAAAACATCGTCAAAATATGGGAGCACACCTGGAAACCCCTTTAAAAGGCGTTCTACAAGGGCCTGAAAGAGCCCGGGGGCCGAATTCACGCCAAACTGTAGGCGCGTTACCTGAATGCCCCCTTGTGCGTGACAATAGTTTGCGCAGCGGCAGCAGCTGGAGTTACAGTGAGCTGCTGGTATGCCTACGCCAAATCTAACTTTGCGAAACACTTACCCCCATGAAGGGTGTCTAGTAAGTGGCTAACTACCGGGGAAGCATTTGGCCAAATGGCCTTGTTAATTGTACATTTGTAGTCAGCGCAAATCCTAACCTCCCCGTTGGATTTTAAAACTGTAACAATGGGAGTTTCCCACTCCACAGAGTCCACTGGAACCAAAATCCCCTGCCCCACCAATTTGTCCAAGTCCGCCTCAATCTTGTCCTTGAGGGCAAAGGGGACTCTTCTTGGCTTGAGACGTATGGGCCGGATTTGTCCAACTCAAACAAGACTGGGGGGGCCCTTTAAGTCCCGAGCCCCTTCTTAAAAACTGCAGGGTGCACATCGCACACGTCCCGAATTGGGCCAGTCTCGAGGCATTTATGCCGGACAGTTCAATTCCCAGGGGAGCAAACCACTGGGTTCCCAAAAGGCAACAGGACCCCTTCTTGAGCACTACTAGGGGCATTTTTCCTGTGAACCTTTTAAACTTCACTGTGAAGTTTCCCACCCCCAACACCGGGATCCCATAACCCTGCACATCCCGTAAGTTCGATTTCATGGCCTGCAACTTGGGCCGTGCATTTGGGGGAATGCGCAGGAACTCCTTTTGGGAAAGGATGGAGTAGGACGACCCTGAGCCTATTTCCATCCTAACCGGGACCCCTTGTATCAGTACCTCTACAAAGAAACGCCGGTGCTCCAGGCCCACGCGGTTTACGGCCACTGCGTCGTCGTCGGCCGAGACCTTTCCAATTCCAGCCACCTTGCATTGGGGTGTGTGAGGATGTCTCAATGAACCCTTGTCCTCCGCTTGCCGGCGCCTGCAGACTCTGGCGATGTGACCTCTCCGCCCGCAGTTGTAGCACTCAGCTTTCCGGAATGGGCACCTCTTTCAGTCGTGAGATGCCCTGCAGCCATCGCAACGGTGGTTTCCCCGCTCGCTGGCTCGGCTCTTTTCCCCGTGCCTCTTGACTCTCTGCACGTCATTCTCCTTGCTGGAGCAGGAGTCCGCAGTCGTGGACGACTCCTTGGAGGTTGCTGGGGTACCGGCGGGCGGCCGGCACCAGGCTGCTTGCGCCGAAGTCCACCGGGCCACTTGCATGGGTGACTTGGCCCTCTCAGGTGCGGCCCCTCGAGACTTGAAGACTTTGACCCCACTCCTCGCTGCCTCGGCCGCTTGGGCCTCTCGCAGTACCTCGTTGAACATGAGGCGATGGTCGCGGGTCATCAACTTTCTCTGGAGCTCCTCGTTCCTTAGGCCTCACAGCATGCGGTCTCGAAGGGCTATGTCCAGGTCCTCCCATTGGCAGTGGACAGCTGCCAGCCTGAGGGCCGCCGCGTTGGTGGGCACGGATTCTCCCGGGCGCTGGTCTCGCCTGTGGAATGCAACCCGGGCCGGAAAAATGGAGACCGGTGGCTGGAAATGCTCCCTCAATGTTGTGAGGATGCGGTCAATGGGCACCGCATCGACCCTCCAGGGAGCCAGCAGGTTCATCAGGATGCGCAGCGTGGCTGGCCCAACCTGGGCTAGGAAGTGCGACCGCATCTTCCCTTCATCGTCGATGCCTGCAGCATCCATCGCGTGCCGAAACTGGCACTTGTACAGCTCCCATTGCTCAGGATCGCTGATGTCGATTTGGTGTGGCTTGATCTTGGGATACACCATCGATCCCATCCTCGTCGCCAATTTGGTGTCTTGCACGGAAGACAATGAAGGAGCCGCAGTAAGGAATAAAACACAACTTTGTTGCATGATGATCAGGATGAACATGTGGTAATGGCAGAGGTACAGCTCCTTTTATAATGCAACAGTACATTTGAACCTGGTTACACGGTAGCGTATTGGCTGCTATCTGCGTGACATCATTCTGAGTCACGCCCTTCTTCTCCAGATGTTCCATGCGCGGGAAGGTTCCCACGGCTACAGGTAATTGGGGAATTTGTACCATGTGAGCTGAACGCTCGCAGCTGCCTTCTAATGGGTAGCTAGCTCGCGTTCCATTAAACAGCTGAGATACATTGTGATCATTGTTAGGTTACATTCAGACATTGCAGTTGCTATATTCATTCTTAAAGGGATACAGCTTCATACACAACAGAAACCCAGTGGTGGGCATCAGCAAGTTCGTACCAGTTCGCCAGAACCGGTAGCAGAAATTCTGGCTGGCCCCGCCCACCCAAGTTTTGAAATAAAGTAGTCCTAATTCAGGTGCAACGCAGGGCTTTCCCACTGGCCACACCCACCATACCATGCCCACAGTATGGTGGTAATTTTTTGGGGAGCCCACCACTGGTGAAGCCCTATCCAGCACAGGTTACATCCCAGTTCTGTCATCTGTCTTCTGATTGACCAGGAGCTCCTCTGTCTTGTGTGGATTAAATTTCAGTTTGTTTGTCCTCATCCAGCTCATTGCTGACATCAAACACTGGTTCAGATGTGAGAGAGCTGGGAAAGAATTGGGTGTCACCAACATGCTGGTGACGTTGAACCCTAAAGCACCGGATTATCTCTCCCAAAAGTTTCATGTACATATTAAAAAGTATGGGGGTTAAAACAGGACCCGAGGAATGCCAATGACTAGGGCACAGAGCAGGAGTCCCCCAGCACTATCTTCTGGGTCTTCCCCTCCAGGAAGGATTGGAGCCACTGTATAACAGACCATCTAAGCCCCATCCTAGAGAAAAGGCCCAGAAGGATATCATGGTCAATGGTATTAAAAGCTGCCGAGAGGTCTAGCAGAACCAAAAGGGCCACTACTTTGCTCAGAAATGGGATATTTGAGACTGACCAATAAATACTGTAGGTAATAGAGTGGGGTCCAGGGAAGGCTTTTTCAATAATGGTATTATTACACTCTCCTTTGAAGAGACTAGGATGTTAGCCTTCTGCAAGGAGGCATTACCTCCTTGGCTACTCCCTTCTGGCTGCTTTTATACACGTGGATGCATATGTTCACCTCTTCAAGAATCTTGTCTACATCATCAAGCTTCATCAACTGAAACAAATCTATTATAACTCGATAAGGAGGAGCCAAAATTGCATCTAAGGGATACATATCAATTATATTATCCAAGTCAGAGTGAATCTGAGCAATTTTGCCTGCATCTTTGCCTGTTGTACAAATTCCTCACAGTGAATTGTAGAGTGGTCAGCATCCTGTTCCTTTGGAGGAGCATATATTAAGACCCTGATCACTCAAAACAACTCCACTCAATGATTCTATGCAGATGTAATAACAGCAGAAAATAATCATTTATTTGCTGTTGCCACTGCCATGGAATGGACCAGGGATGCCAAAACTACGGCCCATGGGCCAGATATGGCCCATGCCCCCCTTCCATCTGGCCCATGCCACCCTCACCACTCCCAGAAGCAGAAGTAAAACATACCCACACATGTGCAAAACGCTGCAGTAAATGACCCACAGCTGTAATAAATGCATTTGTGACAGCCACGGGTGCATTTACTGTAGTGTGATATGCATGTGTGGACACATTTTGCTTCTGCTTCCAGTGGGAGGAACCACATGACTACCCTGATCAACTACATGACCAGCCCATGGCCTGAAAAGTTTGGGCACCCCTGGGGAATAAATCTTCAAATGATCTCTATTTTTATTAGTTATTTATTGCACTTGAATATTTCCCATCTAGGAGCAATTCCCACTCTGGGCAATTCACATAGTTAAAATATCAATACCTATCCTATGTTCTATTGGATTTCCATTAAATTTTCTGCCATTTTTGCTCTTGTCTCTATCCTGCTGGTTTCATAGCTGCCAGCAACCTGGTGAACCAGGGGCCCTATCTGGCTCCATACCATGGAAGGAAATCTTAGGAGCAATTGTGTGAATAGCCCTGGCCATTTCTCCATTCCAAAGATCAACCAGGGTTTCAGCAGGATGGTACCTGCTGAAGTAACAGGAAGCTCCCCAAGAGCCATCAGGAAACTGATTGGAGCCATTCCTGCAGTGGTCTGTTCATAGCTATGGGATTACAGAGAGTTCTTCCACCATCATCCTGTCCAGCATAGAAATCCAGGTCTACAACAGTAGTGGCCTCTCTGTGGGCATGTGCGCCGTTGCTCCAGCACAGAGTTCGGCCTGCCCCTCTGCCCAGCAGCCCAATGGGAGCCTAGAGGACTCCAATATCACCTCTGAGATCAATTCAGCCAGCTCAACTCTCCCAGGAAGGAAGACTATTGAGCAGTGGGGTGGGCAGTACACCAACAGAATCCCTATTTTGCCCTGGGCACCCACTTTCAGGTATACAACTCAAGCCCAGCAAACTGTCGGACAGGGCACTAGATGAGCATAGACTCTCAATAGACTAGAGCAACCCCTCCTTCCCACCCTGAGGTCTAGCTTGCTACTGCAGAGAGACCCTAGGTGGTCAAAGCTTAGAAATACTAACTCCCTGCAGCTTCTCAGATCTGTGTAATGCAAGCCAGGATAGCAATTAAACCTTCTGGAAATAAACAAAGTGGCTCTGACAGGGAACCAGAAAGTTGTGGGTAAAACGCCCTTATGTGGGCTCGTTCACTCTAGCAATTACATCATCTGACTATCAGCCCATCCCCATAGCAGAGAAATTATTGAGCTAAATTCCTGTATAATCACCCTCTTAGTCATGAAAACTGTCTTGCTGAGGAAACAAATAATGGGATTTCTTCAGCAAACAGATGTGTGGTTATGCACTCTGCTTGCTCATCTTCCTTTAGATTTCCTATAGATTGGCTTCCCTACGGATCGACCTCAGTAGAAGTGTAGCCATTAATGCTAAACATTCACCTTGGACACAGAGGCTACCAGATCACAGCACATGCTGTCAGAATAAATTTTATAAATTATCTTTATACTCTAAGATCCACACATTAGTCACCTGCTAAACTCACAATGAAGTGGAGGGAATGGCATGAGGGTGGTATGGTGGATGAGCAGATGGATAGGAGAAGCCAGCTGGGTCTATGAGTCAGGGATGAGATGGAAGGAACTGTGGTCATGGGGTGATAGTGGGATAACAGAGCATGAGTGCATAACATGAGCACTCAACTTTCTTGACACACCTGCTTGGGACTGAATGGTTTGCTTGGGAGGCTGTTTCAATCCTGTTGGCAATCAATGATTCCATATAGGCAAATGAAATACAGTAAAACCCCTAGTTACGAATGCCTTGAGTTACAAAAATTCGAGTTATGAAAGGGTTTTTTGGGTTAATCGGTGTCCCGATTTACACAAAAAATCACAATTTATGAAAGGGTGGGGGAAAAAGATTCCTTTGGTCCGTGATTTTCTCCCAAGCTCAGAGCCTTCGCTGTGACCGAAAAAGTGGCACGGGAGGGGGGGGGGGCATTTTCAGCCACAGTGAAGGCTCTGTGCTTGGGAGAAAGGTGTAGACCGAAGGAATTTCCCCCCTTCCTTAGCCAGCAGCACCAGCAGACGGGCTGGGGACAGCGGCAGAAAGAGCCATGAGGACATTTTTATGATGTCCTCATGGCTCTGCCACTGTCCCTGGCCCATGAGTGGTGTTGCAGGCTAAGGAAGTGTGTGTGTGGGAGATTCCTTCGGTCGCCACCACTCTCCCAAGTCCTGGGGCTTGGCTGCAGCCTAAAATATCCCTCCTACTTCTTAGGCTATAGCCAAGCCCCAGGGACTTGGGAGAGGGACAGCGACCAATAGGATCTTTTCCCCAGACCAATGGGAAAAGATCACATCAGTCACCGTGTGTCTCCCAAGTTCTGGGGTTTGGCTGTAACCTAAAAAGTGGAGGGGACATTTTAGGCTGCAGCCACACCCCAGGACTTGGGAGAGCGGCAGCGACCAATGGGATCATTTCCCCTGGCCGATGGGAAAATATCCCATCAATTGTTCGTCTCCCAAGTCCTGGGGCTTAGCTGTAGCTTAAAATGTCCCCCCACTACTTAGGCTACAGCCAAGCCCCAGGACTTGGGAGATGGATGGTGACCGATAGGATCATTTCCCATTGGTCCGGGGAAAAGATCCCATCAGTCGCCATCCGTCTCCCAGGTCCTGGGGAGATCTTTGGGATAGGATCTGTGCTCTGGGGCATGTTCTAATGGTGTGCATTCTGTCTTTGCTTGACTCAATACTAGATTTCAGATAATAGAATAGGTTTCTTTGAATGGCTATTTCAATAGAACTAACAATGTAATACAAATGGGATTAATATTCCTCAGGGAATAATAAGCATGTTAATAATATGTTTGTACTCAATTCTGTTCTTATCTTTTTAAATGTTAAATGTCAACCATTTTTGAAAAAGGCCTATCAAAGTATCCTATAGAATGTACAGCAGCAGCAGCAGCAGCAGCAGCAACAACAACAACAAAACAACAATGATGATAATGATGATGTTCTGTCAAGCCAGTTCTGACCTCAGGTGACCTTTTCCAGATTTCTTGAGGTACCATGTACTCAGATGAGGTTCACCATTGCCGCCTTCTGATTGTGAAACTTGCCAAAGGCTACAGAGACTGGCTTTTCTCTGAGAAAGAATTGTGTCTCAGAGGATACACAGTGGAGAACTGAACTCCCTGCCGAAACCTAACTCATAAAACTGTACAGCCCACTTTACTGTGCTTCAAAGCTGTTAAATGATATGGTGGAAGTACCAAACTCAGAATCAAAATCTGACTATTCCCCACAAAACAAAATATAGGGTTTGCACTTGTGAGGTGAAACTCTCTTAAACTACTATAATTTTAAAGTTAATTCATAAATTGGAGGTAAAAAAACCTCTTTACTGCCTCCCCCCTCAACTTCCATTCAAAGTCCTCAAAGACCCCTTTCAGAGTAACATTAAATAAAATGTTACAAGCATACACATAATTATCTGAATAAAATGGTCATCTCAGTGAAACAAAAAGAACAAAAGGAAAGCAAAATTCATCACCTGTTCTTAGAAAATTCAGAAACTGCTCTGACCAGCTTCACGGCCAGTACCAAAAATGGCTCTTCATTCATTACCTTTTACCCTCTGGGAGAAGTCTGTAGGTTTGTGCTGTGAACTCCTCTTAGCTCTGGTCTTCTGTGCCTTTATAGTTTTCTTCCAAAATCCTAACAGGTATCTTTTATTGTACAATAGAACAAAATCATTCTGCCACCCCCAGGAAAAACCTTAATAAAGACCTAAGTCTTCATGGTATTGCTGAACTGTGCCTTGTACTAATTTGTATTCTGCTGGAAACAGAGGGAGGAGCACACACTGGGAAATTAGCTGAGCCAGTTTGTGGATTATACAAATTTAGAGACTTTGCACCTGGCTGCATTTAACGCCTCAAAACAAGTCACGGCTTTACAACCCATCTTTGCTGCACTGAACATCTCCATGTTCCCTATTCCATTTAATGTATTTGATGTGTTTATTTGTTTTAGGTAATTAGCCAGCTGCAATTTTTGTAAAGTGTAGCCTATACAGCGAATAAGTAAAAGAATAATAGCAAACTTTGTATTCTTAAATTCAGGCATGTGCTGGTCACCGGGATACAGGCAAGAATAGGGAGACGTGCACGTGGGGTCTTGTACTATGTGCCAAAATATGCCCCCAGTGCCCCCCCCATAGGTGCCCCCCATCATTCCCTGTCCAGCGCCCTCCCAATGTGTCCAGCACACCCCTGCTTAAATTGTCAGTACAGGATTAAAATAGGACAGAGAACAAGAGAGATGTATAAGCAGACCTTGGAAAAGTTACATTTTGGACTACATCTCGCAGTAAGTAACACAACAAGGAGGCTACATTTTGGAGTTGTGCTCTAAAAAGTAACTTCAAATTCTTCGAATATTGTGGTATTTTTGATCCATAATCAGGCATACCCCAGTCAACGGCCAATTTATGCCGACTAATCTTTCTCAAACTAGGTCAGGCGAAAGGAACTACAGAATGATTTCACTCAAAGGTGGTTTCATATTGACAGTTTCTTGTTTGGCCTAGACACAGAAGAAGAATGTCCTATAAGATTACTGAGGCTAATTTTGCTATGATTTTTTGGGGACTTCCATTTAAAATTTTCCTACCTCACCCACAAGAAATGGATGCATGCTTGAAGAAGCGATCTTGAATCATAAAAGCTTGTGCAATGTTTGATTTTTAAAGGTGATCCTATAAAGGTATTGCCTTTCTCCTGCATTTCTTTTGTGTATGGATCAGACGACTGTTTTTGTTTGTTTATGGAACTACTGAGGCTAAACTGTGATTCCTGTCCTAAAGTATAGTTAGTATTACCTGCTATCACCTTTGGTGCACACACAAAAAAAGAATAACTGATTAGAAAACTAAAAAAAAATTCTATGCATGCATGGATGATTTCTGCCCTCTTCTCCCCTGAAAGAAGATAAAGCTGAAAATTTTACAGTCCAATCAAAGCTGAAAACCTACCATCAGACACACATGAGGTCTGTAGCCTACTATTCAGCATTGGTATCAAATTTCTTTCACTGATCTAAGATCTCTTCCCAATGCTCTCCAAAGTTCAGCAAAGGGATTTGTTCCCAGCAGAAGACCCGCACCCTGCTGCTAAAAAGGACATGTTAGGTGTAGTAAGGAATAACTTACTCAAACACTCTCCCTTGCAAGAATTTGGGGACATCAACAGTATAGAATAAGATAAAAGTGCTTGCAAAGCAAAAAAGACACAACTTGTTGAAAAAGACAATCATGCTAGGACAGAAAGGGCAGCAGGGGAAAAAAAGAGGAAGCCCATGTAGAGGGATTGACTCAGTGAATGAAGCCACAGCATTTCACTTGCAGAAGGTGATCAGGGCTGTTAGTGACAGATCATATTGGACTTCACTCATTTCTAGGGTTGCTATATGTTGGAGGTGACTTGATGGCACATGACAGGAACAATAATAAAATCCCACCCAATTTTACTCAGCATAGAGGAAAACATTTTTTCTAACTTGCTGTACCTTCTGCAATTGTAAAGACTCGAATTGTCCAGCTCAGGGTCAGCTAAGACAGTTGTTACTTTGTTAAGATTTTGGTTTGAGGATCCAGAAACCTCATTCAATTTGCCTTAGCATTAATGGTCAGAATTTTAAATGTGTTAATGGTTAAGTAATATGTTTTTATATAGTTTTGAAGGACATTCTGAAAGAAAATACAGTAGAACCCTGCATAACAAAACAACTCTGTTCCACGAAGCTCTATGCTATGCGTTTTTCCCCGTTATGCGGTTCCCTAAGGAAGAAACACCGCATAACGGGGGAAAAAGTTCATTAACTGGGGTTGCCATTAAGCGAGTATACTCTGGTTACCAAAAAAACCCCTGCATACCGAACATTTTTTTTTTGTTATGCGGGATATCACCCTTGCATAACGAATGCTTCGTTATACAAATTTTGCACTATGCGATGTGTTTGTTATGCGAGGTTCCACTTTACTGTTGTTGACAGTATTCTCCTCGCTCTTTCATGGCACAATTTGAGGTTTTTCCCTTTTTTCCCTTCCTCATCCTGACAATTTCCAGATGTCTTGAACTAGAAAATTTTGCAATCTTATTTCTGGCTGGATATGATGATATTTATAGATTAATACATCTGGGAATTGCCATGTCGGGAAAAGCTATCTGAAAATATGGTCTCTAAGAAACAATGGTTGGCATACCTCATTATCTTCATACTAAATTTTCCATTCTTCTGGCAATATGTATACTATTCTTTCCCCTTTCAAAAGCAGTGATTTTTTGTTAAGGTTAATAAACTTTAAAGTTTTATTAACACTTTTTTTGTCTGTGGTATGCCACTTCTGTTTTTCGCTATCTTAAATCAGAAACAAATTGTTATTGTGAAGAACAATTACAGTATGTACAATATCCCAGCAAACTAGAGTTGCCTTTTGGGGCTAGAGCTTCTAAAATTTTCAAGCAGTGTAGTCTGTCTCTCTGTTTGTCTGTCAGTTCAGTCTACTTCATGAGAATGAAATGTGGGGAAGGAAAAGACTCATGTACACTGCCTTCAACTCTCTGAAGGAAAGAATGGGTTTCTGAATAGGGGTTATTATATCTGTAGGCTGATAATGAGACAAGGCATGTAATTTAAGAGCATAAAAAGCTAACACAAACACCTTTAATTGAGCCCATGCTAGATAACAGGGGAGGAGAAGATAAAATTCTTACCTCCTACTTTTTAGTTCACAGACTTTCTGAAAAACCGGCAGTTTAGCCTACTCTTCCTGTTCTGGAAATCATCTGATAGACATTCTGTAATGTATCACTCTAGCTTAGAACTATGTTTTCAAGTATACCAGTGTTGGGGGTGGGAGAGTTCAAGGTTCAGTTTAAAAGGCCCTCCGCACAGTTGCCCCTAGTAGTTCTAAAGGAAGGGTCCTGCTGTCTCCTGGGTACACAGTGGTTCGGGACCCTAGGAGTTTTCATTGGAGGCATACACGCCATGCAGGCTGACCCGATCACGGAGGTGTGTAACGCACACCCTGCCGTTTTTGAGAAGGGGCTAGGGAAGTTCAAAGGGCCCCCAGCTTCTTTCGAATTGGACCTCGACATTTGACTCATCAGGATGAAGCCAAGAAGAGTGCCTTTTGCACTAAAGAACAAAATTGAGACTGAACTGGACAAATTGGTGGGTCAGGGGATTCTGGTGCCGGTGGACTCCGCCGAGTGGGAAACCCCCATTGTCACAGCACTGAAGGCTAACGGGGAGGTCAGAATCTGCGCTGACTATAAGTGCACGATTAACAAGGCAATTCGCCCAAATGCGTATCCGGTACCAGTGGTAAGCCACATGCTTGCAACCCTGCATGGGGGGAGGTGTTTCGCTAAACTAGACTTGGCCCAGGCATACCAACAATTGTCGGTAACCCCAGCTACAGCCGCCGCTCAGACAATTGTTACCCACAAGGGAGCTTTTAAAGTGATGCGCCTCCAATTTGGCGTAAACTCGGCTCCGGGGATCTTTCAGTCCCTCGTAGAAAGATTGTTAAAAGGGCTCCCAGGTGTTTTCCCTTACTTTGATGACATTCTGATAACAGCAGGAGGGGAGCAGGAATTGGCCAAGGGGTTAGACCAGGTACTAACAGTGTTCGAAAAAGTGGGGCTTAGGCTGAGAAAGGATAAATGCGTATTTTTTGCTGAAGAGGTGGAGTTTCTGGGTTTTCAAATAACCCCTGAGGGCATTAAACCCGCTGAGTCCAAGGTAGCGGCAGTGTAAGATGCTCCTCGCCCCACCACCAAGTCCGAATTGCAGTCCTTCCTAGGACTCCTAAATTTCTATCACTCTTTCCTCCTGGGAAAGGCGTCCGTTGCGGAACCATTGCATAGATTACTCAAAAAGGATGCGGCTTGGCGGTGGGGGGGACAGTCAGGAACTGGCATTCTGGGGGCTCAAACAGCTTCTATCTTCCGAGGCTGTGTTGACCCACTTCGACCCAAAGAAACCCGTTGTGCTGGTCTGCGATGCCTCACCGGTGGGGGTGGGGGCAGTCCTCTGCCACGTGCTAGAGAGCGGGCAAGAAGCCCCAGTGGCATACTACTCGAGATCCCTGTCCAAGGCAGAGTGCAACTATGCACAAACTGACAGGGAGGCCCTAGCGATCGTTGCGGGAACCAAGAAGTTCCACGACTTTCTCTATGGCAGGCCATTCAAAGTCGTGACCGACCACAAGCCCGTCTTAGGAATCTTCACTACAGATAAGCCAACCCCGCAGATCTTGTCCCCAAGGATGCTGCGATGGGCGATCTTCCTCAACACATACCAGTACACGCTGACCTACAGCCCCGGCAAGGAGATTAGTCATGCCGATGCCCTTTCCGGGTCACCCCTCCCCCAGGCAGGGAATTCCGAGTGCGAGGTAGAACAGGACCACCAGGTGCTCCTGATTGAAGCCCTAGAGTCACCCCCAATCCTGCCAGCTGAGATCACCAAGGCTACGGCAAAAGACAAGTCATTGACCCTAGTCAGTTCATGGGTACAGAAAGGCTGGCCGGCAAGCTCCCCTATGGAGGAATTCAGGATTTACGGTAGGCGGAGAGACGAGCTCTCCCTAGAAAGGGGCTGCTTACTCTGGGGGCAGCGGGTAGTAATCCCTGAAGTTCTGAGGTCCCGGGTGCTCAAGATGCTGCATATCAGCCACCCGGGAATCGTGTGCACCAAGGCGCTAGCTAGGAGTTACGTCTGGTGGCCCAAACTGGACACAGATATAGAACACATGGTAGGCACTTGCGAGAGCTGCCAGAGCACCCGCCCCGAGGAGTCCCGACTTCCACACAGAGAATGGGACATGGCCCGGGGTCCATGGTCACGCTTATACGTGGATTTTGCGGGTCCTTTCAGAGGTACCCTTTTCCTCATAATAGTGGACTCCTACTCCAAGTGGTTGGAGGTAATTCCAATGGCCAGTACATCGTCAGCTACAACGATTAAGCAATTACGCAAGGTATTCAGCTGCTTCGGTTTACCTGACATACTTGTGAGCGACAACGCCACAACATCCACGTCAGCGGAGTTCCAGGGTTTCATAGAGATTAATAAAATTCGCCACATTACTACGGCCCTGTTTCACCCCGCTACAAATGGTCAAGCGGAACGCCTGGTGTGAACAACGAAGGATGCACTGCGTAGGATGGGCCCTGGGGAATTGAACCTGCAGCTCTGCCTATTCCTGTTAAGGTACCGAGTAACCCCCTTAGCGACAGGGCTCTTGCCCGCTGAGCTCCTCATGCGGAGGAAACCCGCCACGATTCTCTCAAGGTTAGACCCAACCAGGGTGGAGGACACGGGTAGAAACATAGAAACAGGGGGCACCAAGAGTTTTGAGATCAGCCAGCCAGTTCATTGCTGAAACTATGTGGCTGGCGGCCTGACTTGGGTACCGGGAATAGTGGTCGGACAGATGGGGCCAGTCTCCTACAATGTCGAGACAGGCACAGGGCTTCTCTGGAGGAGGCACGCCGACCAACTCAGAGGCAGAGTAGTGGGAAGGCAAGACGTGAGTGACCAAAGGGAGCAGTCAGCGTTAGGGTTCTCCCCCCGCTTATCCCAAGGGGGAGACACAGGCCACAGGGGGGAGGGAAATGATACAAACCCGCATTCTTTGGACACGCTGGGTAACAGGGACAATTTAGAAGAGAGAGATTTCGAGGAATTGTTAGATTTTGAGTTAGGGGCCCAGGGGGATTTTTCGGAGTAGTCCCCCACCCATCCAAGTGAGGAACGGGGCTTTTCTTTAGTCCCTGGAGCCCCCGGTCTCACATCCCTGGAGTTTACTCCCACACCTAGACCTCCCCAATCCCCGGCTCATGACTCGCAGCCAACTGCTAACGAGTCACGTTCTTCCAATGCAGGAACTCGGGCCCGGAGTGCGGCCACCCCTCGCCCAAAGCGAACGTGTGGAAAACCTCAATGGCTAAAGGACTTCTTCCTCACCTAGGGGGGAGGGATGTTATGTACTGAATGGTTTGTGACTTTGGTGTATGAAAACCAAGACACAGGACACAGCCTCGGGCTGGGTTAACTCAGGTTTATTGCATCGTGGACAGAGGGAACATGAGGTAATGGCGGATCGATAGCTCTTTTTATACAGCAGTAATACATTTGAACGTGGTGCCATGGTAGCCCATTGGCTACTGCCTGCGTGACGTCACTGCGAGTCACGCCCTTCTTGTCCAGGTGTAGGTAGTGGCGGGAAAGCTTCCCGCGCTGTTGCCTTTGATGAGTTCGGACCAAGAGAGCTTGGACGCTCGCTGCTGCCAGCTGGTGGTCATTAGCTCGCGTCCTATTACAGGGTTTATATGATACAGCTGGAGGTTACATTGTTGCTATAGGCAAGGTTACATTGGCTCCGATACATTGTAATCCATGTGGAAGGTAAAACCATTAGAACACAACACCCCTCCCCCCTAGGATGAGACAAAGTCTCGAGCCCCCACTCAAACACACTCCCCCCCCTAGGAGACAAAGTCTCTCAGCCAAGATGGCTTATTTCGAACACGCTGGGGTCTCGATGCGGGCTGCCTTTGCCCGGGTTTGCTACCTTCTCTTTGTCCCCTGGTTTCCTGCCCTGTAATTGGAGAGGGAGACTCGTTAGTGACCTGCCGCGGCTCCGCGGCGTTGTTGGGAGGTGTGCTCTCTCTTAGGGAAGAACCGGGGGCACTGGGGACTAACGAAAAACCCCTCTTCTCGCTTGGATGGGTGGGGGAACACTCCTGAAAACCCCCCCGGCTCGCAAAACCAAAACCAAAATTACATTCGGGGGCAGCGGTCGCGAATTCCTCTCCCCCTTCCCCGGCCTCTGATGGCACTGGCTTATCAAAAGGATATGAGTCGGGGCCGCTGCTTCTTCCTTCCCCCCTTGCTTGGGACTGTTGTCCGCTGATGTCTCCCCCTTGGGCTAAGCGGGTGGGGGAGGACCCTAATGCTGAATCCTGTTGATGAGCCCCACTGTCTGGTACGCTCACTCGGTGCCTCAGCTGGTCCGCGTGCCTCCTCCAGAGGAGACCTGTGCTGGTCTCGACCCGGTACGACACTGGCCCCGTCTGTTCTACTACCGTCCCCGGCACCCAGGCTGGCCCTGCGCTGGCATAGTTTCTACAGTGAACAGGGTCGCCGGCGGCGAATCCTTTCGAGACTGCCAGCCCTATGTTTTTTCCCTTCTCCTCGACTCTCGTCGGGTCTAGCCTGGACAGAATCGTGGTCAGTTTTCGCCGCATCAAGAGCTCTGCCGGCGAGTAACCTGACGCTAAGGGGGTCACCCTATACGCTAATAAGAACTGACATACTTGGTGATTTAGGTCCCCCGGGCCCATGCGCCGAAGCGCATCCTTTGTTGTACGCACCAACCGTTCCACTTGGCCATTCGTGGCCGGGTGAAACGGTGCGGATGTGACATGCCGAATTGCGTTTGCCGCCATGAATGCTCCGAACTCCGAGGAGGTGAAGCAACTCGCGTTATCGCTGACTAACGTGTCGGGTAAACCGAACGTGGAAAAGACTCTCCGTAGCTGGCTAATTGTCGTGGCGGAGGACGTGCTCTTTACTGGGATAACCTCCAGCTATTTGGAGAACGCATCCACCACCAGGAGAAACATGGTTCCTCGGAATGGGCCAGCGAAATCTATGTGTACTCTGGACCACGGCCCCCTTGCTGCGTCCCATTCCCTATGCGGGAGGCGAGCCTCCTCTGGACGGAATCCCTGACATGCCTCACAAGTGCCGACCATGTGCTCAATGTCCGCGTCCAGTTGTGGCCACCAAAAATAACTGCGGGCCAGCGCTTTCGAACGAACGATCCCCGGGTGGCTGACGTGCAGCAGTTTGAGCACCCTCGGCCGCATGGATGTAGGGACCACCACCCGTTGGCCCCACAACAGGCACCCCCTTTCTAGGGACAGCTCTAGCTTTTTCCGAAAGAATGGGTCGAATTCCGTACTCGGGGACGATGCCGGCCACCCCTTCTGTACCCATGAGCTAACTTTTTCCAGCGTTTTGTCCTTGCCTGTCGCCCTAGCAATATCGGCTGGTACTAGTGGGGGTGCGTCTAAGACCTCGATTAGCAACACCTGGCGGTCTCTTTCTACTCTAGCCTTTTGGTCATCCGACAGGGGCAAAGGGGATCTCGAAAGTGCATCAGCATGGCTGATCTCCTTTCCGGGCCGGTACTCCAACTCGTGTTGGTATGCGTTGAGAAAGATAGCCCAACGCAGCATTCTCGGGGATAGGATCTGCGGCGTGGGCTTGCTTGCCGTGAAAATCCCTAACAGGGGCTTGTGATCCGTTACAATTTTAAACGGGCGGCCATACAGAAAATCGTGGAACTTTTTGGTCCCCGCTACTATGGCTAGTGCCTCCCTGTCGGTTTGTGCGTAATTTCGCTCTGCTTGGGACAGGGACCTCGAATAAAACGCAACCGGGGCCTCCCTTCCGTCATCCAACACGTGGCAAAGCACCGCCCCCACCCCCACCGGTGATGCATCGCAGACTAATACCACCGGCCGTTTGGGGTCGAAATGCGTTAGAATTGCTTCAGAAGTCAAGAGTTGCTTTAGCTCTTTGAACGCCCTCTCGTGCTCGTCACCCCACATCCATGTCTCCTCCTTTTTAAGCAACCGATGAAGCGGTTCGGCTACGGACGCTTTCCGCGGAAGGAATGTATGGTAAAAATTGAGGAGCCCCAGGAATGACTGTAGCTCGGTTTTGGATGTGGGGCGAGGGGCCTTCTTGATGGCTGCCACTTTTGATTTGGATGGCTTAATACCCTCGGGTGTGATTCGGAACCCTAAAAACTCGACCTCGGTTTCGAAAAAGACACATTTGTCCTTCCTCAGTCTCAGCCCCGCTTTCTCGAACACAGTTAGTACTTTGTCCAATCTTTTTGCCAGTTCGGCCTCACTCCCCCCTGTTATCAACACGTCATCAAAATAAGGCAACACCCCCTCCAGCCCCTTCAGGAGGCGTTCCACAAGCGACTGAAAAAGGCCGGGTGCCGAGTTCACGCCGAACTGTAAACGCGACACCTGGAACGCTCCTTTATGTGTGACTATCGTTTGGGCCGCGGCCGTGGCGGGAGTTACGGGGAGTTGCTGATAGGCTTGTGCTAGATCGAGCTTAGCGAAACACTTTCCCCCATTTAGCCTGGCCAAAAGGTGGCTGACCACCGGCACCGGGTATGCATTAGGGCGGATCGCCTTGTTAATTGTACACTTATAATCAGCGCAAATGCGCACCTCCCCGTTAGCCTTCAGAGCTGTTACAATTGGAGTTTCCCATTCCGCGGAATCAACAGGAATAAGAATCCCCTGGCCCACCAATTTGTCCAGTTCCGCCTCTATTTTGTCCTTTAGTGCGAAGGGCACCCTGCGCGGTTTGAGTCTTATCGGGCGGACCTCCGGGTCTAGGTCGAAGGCTACAGGGGGTCCCTTGAATTTTCCCAGTCCTTTTTTAAAAACGTCGGGATGCGCGTCGCACACCGCTTGTATTGGATCCACCCCCACCGAATGTACTCCCCCTATGAACAGGCCTAAAGGCTGAAACCACTGTGTCCCAAGGAGGCTACAACTTCCCCCCTTGAGGACAACTAGGGGCAGTTCCGCAGAATGTCTCTTGAAATTAACCCGAAATTTCCCGACCCCCAATACCGGAATGCTGTTTCCCTGTACATCTCGTAGTGTGGACCTCAATGTTTTAAGTTTGGGCCGCACGTGGGGGTCGATTTTCAAGAACTCTTTCTGGGGGATTATGGAATAGGAGGACCCTGAGTCAATTTCCATCCTGATAGGGGCCCCTTGTATTAGTACCTCAACGAAGTAATGGGACTGTCCCATGGACACGCTGAACACCGGGGCGTCATCTTCGCTGCCGTCCGAGACGCGGCCCACGCCGTCCTTCTTCCTCGTGGTCTGGGCGCCATCTTTGGGCCTCGCGGGACGGTCCGGTCTGGTCGAACGGTCTGGTGACTGTCTCCGGCCCTCCTTTCGTTTTCTGCATGCCTTGGCAATGTGCCCCCGACGGCCGCAGGTGTAACATTCAGCTTTTCTAAATGGGCATCTCGCGCGTTCGTGGGCCGCCCCGCAACCATCGCAGCGGCGCCCCCCTTTTCGGACCTTCTGGACCTCCTCGCCGTCGCTGCCTTCCGAGGACGATTTTGAGGCCCGTCGAGTGGCGTGCACCGATTGTCCGGACTTCCCGTGCACCGAATTTTCTGCTTTGCCGGCCCTGGGACGCCACTCACGCCACTGGTGCATCTCGTCTACTCCAGCATTCGTGGACTCCGCGGCTTCGGCGGCCTCGACGACCTCTGCCAGCGTGGGTGGCGGCTCCTTGTTCATCAAGCTGCGCTGCACCTCCTTGTCTTTCAGGCCACACAGCACGCCGTCCCTGAGGGCCATGTCTAGGATGTCGCCCCATTTGCAGGGGACGGCGGCTACCCTCATGGCGGCCACGAATGCCTCAACCGACTCGTCCGGCGCTTGGACTCGCCTCCAAAACGCGCTCCGAGCGGGAAACATCGCCCTCGAGGGTTGGAAGCGCTCCCGTAGCAGCTTCATGATGTCGTCCGCCTTAAATTGGCTCACCTTCTTCGGAGCGATGATGCCCACCAGCGTCCGCTTGGTTTCCACCCCGAGCATTCTGGTGAGGATGGCCCTCTTCCGCTCCTCATCGTCTTCCTTGACTTTGAGTTCCACCAGCGCCGCCTGGAAGTCCATCTCCAACAGCTCCCAGTCTTGCGGTTTGGTGATGTTGAACCCGCTCTGTGCCCTGGCTGCTCCTTGGGGATCCATGATCCCACCTTCGTCGCCAATTTGGTGTATGAAAACCAAGACACAGGACACAGCCTCGGGCTGGGTTAACTCAGGTTTATTGCATCGTGGACAGAGGGAACATGAGGTAATGGCGGATCGATAGCTCTTTTTATACAGCAGTAATACATTTGAACGTGGTGCCATGGTAGCCCATTGGCTACTGCCTGCGTGACGTCACTGCGAGTCACGCCCTTCTTGTCCAGGTGTAGGTAGTGGCGGGAAAGCTTCCCGCGCTGTTGCCTTTGATGAGTTCGGACCAAGAGAGCTTGGACGCTCGCTGCTGCCAGCTGGTGGTCATTAGCTCGCGTCCTATTACAGGGTTTATATGATACAGCTGGAGGTTACATTGTTGCTATAGGCAAGGTTACATTGGCTCCGATACATTGTAATCCATGTGGAAGGTAAAACCATTAGAACACAACAGTGACAAATACCCCTTTAACGGATTGTATCTGACAATTGTATCTATTGTAAGCAATCATTGACTCATTGTAACAAGCTGTTAAGAACAATGCTGCTCCTGCAGTAGCAGCGTTAGCCACAGGACACTCATTCACCTGAATACCTGAAGGGCAGGAAACTACTGCCGCACTGCATCTGGAGAAGATGGGTGTGACGTCCCATGATGTCATGCGGACAGTAACCAATGAACTATCACCCGGGCTATTCAAAATGTACTATAAATAAGGCTGTTTGGTCCACCTGTATCCTGTGTTCACTTTGACTACAATGCAATAAAGTTGGTTTTAGCCCTTACTGCGGCTCCTGCTTGTCTTCTGTGTAAGACACTAAAGATATGCTTTGCTTTCTAAATAAATATTAAAAGAAAAAGAAAAATTTCTTCTGGACTTTAATACCCTGGATGGCAAACATGTAAAGTAGAAAAGGAACTTCCTCAATTCTTAAATGGACAAATAACATTTATCTGAGAAACACTGCACTTACAAAAAATTGTCAGCTATGGAACATAGACTTCTGAGTGACTCTGGGTGGCCTGACACAGACATGTTTCCCAGTGAGTAATGTGCAGAATATCCGTATTAGGAATTTGACAGCTTGAAACTTCATGGCCTCCATAGAAATAGGAGTTTGTCCCTCCTAGTATTTGGTTCCTCTTATCTGCCAGAGTCTTTTATGAATTTGGCTTTCTATTCTGTGTGGGATGATGATGATGATCAGATTGTGGAGGAATCATTTGTAGTTCTGTTGTCATGAATGAGCCACATCTCCTGATATTTGAGCTGTAGCGGCTGCCCCCTCCACAATTTCCCTGCCCTGTATAATTTTCCTAGCTATTTCTTGTCCCTTTTCACCGCCTCTCTCTATAAAAATAGAACATTGTCAAATAGAAGGTGTTGTCAAAAACCACCTTCTTTTAGGTGTTGTCAAAAACCACCTTCTTTCTGGTGTCTCCCAGAAGTCTTTGAAGTGCCACGACACTTGACTTCAACACTAGTAATTGCTATGTATATTGTGCATCATTTAAAATGAAGCATTATGAATAAATTTTGTGTCAGAAATTACTTTGGGTTGAAACGATTTTTGCTGGAGGAACTCTGCTCAGGGGGCACCTGAATGAGGCTCCTTTAATGTCCCCAAGACCCATCGTGCAGCCCTTGGGTATCGAACCCTGACCTTCCAGTCTTCAAGCTCAGTGAGCCTAATGTTGGCCCTCGGGCCTGTGGTGCAAGTAACTAAATACAGTACATTAACGTGTTTTGATATAAAATTTGGTCAGAGCTTTATTGGTCACAGCTACCAATAGCTTCTGATACTAGAGGGAGACAGCTCCCCATTAGCTGATGGGGAACTGATACAGACCAGGAAGAGAGATACAGTATAGGGTTAGCCACATGGACATAGGCCACTGTGTGGCCCTACCTGTCCCCCAGGGAGTAGGGGTGTCATCATTCTCTAAGCTGGGCTCTGGGGTCCCTGCCTCTGGTTTGTGAGCCAGAAAAGACCTGCAAGCATCAGAGTAATGCTGCAGCTTACTGAAAAATATGATTGCCACCTAGTGCTTCACTGTTGTCCTTTTGTTGTTCAGTTGCACAGTTAATTCTGACCCTTTGCGACCCCATGACCACCACCCTCCAGGCACCTCTGTCCTCCACCATCCTCCTCAACCCACCCAGCTCTGTGCCCACTGCATCTACAATACCATCCAGCCATCTCATTTTTGACTGCCCGCTGGCGATGTTAGAGCTCATGCAGGATGGAGCCCCATACGACATATGTGCAAGAGGTTTCACCATATATAGCTTAAGAGCTGCTGCAATGTTACACCCGCTCCCTTTCCAGAAAAATTTCTGGATTGCCCCTGCAATTTGTTTGGCATTCATAGATATGTGTTCAACGTGGAAGTTTCTGAGGCCATTGGATTGAAAAATCACTCCAAGATATTTGTAATATTGAAACTGTTCTATGCACCATAAAGACTGGGTGCCAGTGCAAGTGAGACACAGGGCGCAGGGCAAGAAAAGGCCACCAGGCTGGTAGGCAAACTGCTGCGGGGCCCAGGCAGCCAACGGACAAGCGAGGCCCAGTTATCGGGCAGTGCGCCCAGGTTGGGGGGCCAGAGAGGGAGAACAAGGATGGTGGGGGTGGGGGGCCATGTGGGACCACACAATGGACAGGGTTGTCCGTGTGGGGCAGGGGCGCAATCCAGATCCCTGGGCAAAGCCGGGCACTAAGCTAGTCAATGATAAGACTACTTGTGATATTAAAATAAAAAGGAAAATAAAAAAGGAAGAGATAAGGGAGAATAAATTTAATGATGTATTGGGGGATTTTCTAGAGTTTATATTGGTGAAAGGGAAATGGCAAACGCCTCAAAAGATATGGTTTTTGGAAGAGGTATGAGACATCCAAAAAATTGTTGTTAAAATGGAAACAATATTGTCTCTAATGGTCCCAGTGATGGGTTCAGATTTTCTTCTTGTCATTTTCTCTTTTAAATATAGGAATTAGTTAAGTTTGTTATTAACTTTGCATGCTTATATTTTTTATTTTGTAATTTCCTTTCTTTCTGTGTTTTTTTTTTGGCAAATTTTTTTTCTTAGTTATTTCATTAATAAACAAGATGAGAGGGAGGAAAAAGGTCACTGGCGCACAGAAAGAGAAGAGTCTTCACCATCCTCATTGAAGATTGTGGTAGTTTTGAACCACAATCAGATGTACCATGGTAACGGGAACCTTGTGTTGCCAGCTAATCTTTCTCACACTGGGTCAGGCGAAAAGAACTGCAGAATAAACTCACCAAATGTCGCCCTTGCTCACCAAAAGGTGACTTCATTTTGCCAGTTTCACGTCTGGCCTAGACACGGAAGATGGCCAGTGGAACTGCAAAATTAGCTATAAGAGTGTCCAATAACACTGTTCATAAAAATATGTGAAGGAAGGCAAGCCCCAGATTACACAATCTCCAGTACAAATGTCATGGGGGAAAAATAAGAAGAACTTGAAATCTTTGTTCAGGAGTGTTAATATGACTTCATGGGAATAACTGAATTCTAATGGGATAACTCCCATGACTAGAATACAGATACTGAAATAAATTGTTCAGAAAGAACAGAAATATTTGCCTTTATTGAAACATCACGTGCCACCCAGGAGAGCTCGCCTGCATGCCCCGCCGCCCCCGCCGCCCCCGCCGCCCCCGCCGCCCCCGCCGCCCCCGCCGCCACTCTTTGCTACTTCCTTCTAGCAGCAGCAGCAGCAGCAGCAGCAACTTTCGCAATGCCTGGACCTATTTCTGCAGGAAAGAGAACTTCCTGCAAGATGTCTGTCTGACTCTGGGCATTGCGGGAGTTGCCCTGCCTGGACACCTCTCGCAATGCCCAGACAAACATCCTGCAGGAAGTTCTCTTTCCTGCAGGAATAGGTCCAGGCATGGCGAAAGTTGCTGCAGCTGCTGCTAGAAGGAGGCAGCAAAGAGGGGCGGTGGGGTGGCGGGGCACGCAGACGAGCTCTCCTGGGTGGCGTGTGATGTCAGCTCCCCCTCCTCTTCCTCCAGGGCCAGGCGCGCACTCGCCGCCACCTCCACCAGCAGCAGCCGCTCTGCAAGCAGCAGCACGGCTGGACTCACTGGTCCTGGAGGACTAAAGGAGGAGGGAAACGCCAAAGCATGTCACGTGAGCACTCCTTCGCGCCCCCCCCCCCCATGGGAGGAAGGAACACCCTGACGTGTCGCTTTCTGGGTAAGTGTGTCTTTTGGTTTCCTTCCCTCCCCCTGGTGTCTGTGTGTGTGTCACACACACACACAAACACACCCCTCCAGCACTTCCATTCTTCAACTTCATCTATTACATGGCCCTCAAGTCAAAAGGTTTGCTCACCCCTGTCTTAGAGCAATGGATTTAATTATGAATTTATACAGGCTTACTTTTCCATTAGCATATTTAACAACTGCTGGAAGAAATAAAAGCCGAAATATGTATTGTACACAGTATTGAAGATACAAGGTCATTGTATTGATTTAAATTATAGACATATTATTTTAATAAATGTTCCATCTTTTAAAAATATATTGTCCCCCCCCCTGTGTGTGTGTTTAGAGGGGAGCAGAGGCTAAAGGGATTTCCCAGGGTGGGGTTGGGTTTGGGGTGGCAGAGAGTCTTTAAGGTGCCACAACATTTTTGTGTTTTTGTTTTGTTTACCTTGCACAAAATAAAACCTTAGAATTGGTGCCATTTTATTCTGTGCAAGCATATCAGAGAGTAAACAAAAAAATGTTGTGGCACCTTAAAGACCGATTAGGCCATGCCCACTGATTAGGCCACACCCACTGGTTAGGCCATGCCCACCAGTTAGGCCATGCCCACCAGTTAGGCCACGCCCCACGGTGTGGTAGTAAATTTTTTTGGTGCCCATCACTGCCTGTAATGCTCTGCACAACCTTCCTTTTGTCCCCGAGATCAGCGCTGTGAGGGTCCGGGGCCCAAGAGTGGGGCCTACATCCCACAAACACGAAAAAAGCATGAACTATGAATCCCAGTGTCATCTGCAGCATTCCTCAGCCAATGCGGCATGAGGACCCGAGTATGCATGCCCCACGGCCTTCGCGCGCCACATCAACTGCCGCCGCTGCCGAGCCAGCACACCATGCCTCCCCCTGACTGGGAGACATGGCGTGACAATCTGTGGCCCCGGGGCCAAGCGCTCTCACCCCACCCACACAGTCCCGGGGGAATTCTGTCCACTGGCACAGCACAGACCCTGCCAATCAGTGAAAAGAAATGAGGCCGTGTTCCCCTTCATTGACTGGCCATGGTGTTGTCTAAGGGGCCAGAGAGGAGGTCCCTCCCTCACTCCCAACTCATAGACACCACAGGTGCTGCCTGTCAGTGAAAGGAAATGAGGCTAAATTCCCCTTCACTGATGGGCCATGGTGTTGTCTGTGGGGCCAGAGTGGAGGGGGGCAATCCCCCCTCACTCCCCCCTCAATGACAGCACAGGCACTGCCCTTCAGTGAAAGGATACGAGGCTGTGTTCCCCTTCATTGACAGACCATGATGTTGTCTATGGGGCCAGAGTGGAGGGGGAAAATCCCCCCTCACTCCAGCCTCAATGACAGCACAGGTGCTGCCCATCAGTGAAAGGAAATGAGGCTGCATTCCCCTTCACTGACGTGCCCCATCCCCCCCAGGAAGGGAACCCCCAGTTTCAAAGCCCAAGAACCAACGCTAAATGCTTCTGCAGATGTATCTATGGTCATGTGGCAGGCATGAGGTACCCACTAAAGTGGTCCCTATTTATCTACCTGCAATTTCTCAACACCCCCACTCCCAGCAGGCACCGGGTCTGTGTGTGTCTCGCGGTGAGCCTACAGGGTGGAGGACAACTATACCATGGGGGGAAAGGCTAGTTAAACCCCTGCGACTACCAGGGCATACAATGTGGGTGTGCCATAGGTTGAGTCCCCCCCAAAAAAACCATCAAAGATGGGCACCTCTGCTAGTCTATATATATAAAACCAAGGTGTCCTGGCATGAGTTGCGTATACAAATCCACACCCCTACACCGATCGGGCTGAAACTCAGCACCTACATACCTTGGGCCGGAGAGACGGTCACTACAGGAGTCACAAGCCCCATGGGGAGGGGTATGCCCCTGAAATTGATCTGCAAAGGGGACACCCCCACCAACAGGAGAAAATGCAAGGGAAAAAAGCCAACCGAGGGAATTGTGATGTCATCGCCAGAGCTCGGGCTCCATGACATCATCATCATCATCATCATCATTGACTGGGTTGCTGTGGCAACTGGATGGGGGAATAATAATAATAATAATAATAATAATAATAATAATAATAATAATAATAATAATAATAATAATAATAATAATAATAATAATAATAATAATAATAATAATAATAATAATGAGATGATGATGAAGATGAAGAAGAAGATGAAGAAGAAGAAGATGATGATGATGTCATGGAGCCCTAGACCCAGTCAGCTGGGGATTGTTTGAGCTCTGGCAATGACATCACAATCGCCCCGGCAGGTTTTTTTCACATGCTTTTTCTCCCCAAAAACAGGCTGCAAAGGCCTCCACCAGCTGCCAGAAACAACCAGGGGAGGTGACTGCACATGCTTGAAAATCCACGCACGCACCTAACCTTCCCTGACGTTCCTGGCTGTGGCACAAGCGCGAAATTCCGTGCATGTGCCAAAGCCACCCGGCTTTCCAGGTGGCCATTATGGTTGTTGCTGCCCCAGCGACTACTGTCGGTGGGCAGCCAATGCAGCCTGGCTCCTCCGCACTCCTGAAGTGTGCCTTGGGGGGACGGGAGAACCCACAGCTGGAGGACAGGACCAGGTCACCACCTTCCGCAGGCCTCGTGGCTGTGGAAGGCAGTGGCACATCCCTGTCCTCTGCCCGGTCCCCAAAAATGGATCCTCCCTTCCACCTGAGTCAACCCTTGGGATGATGGGGGAGCTGGGCTGTGATGGCTGCCTGCTGCCTGTAGTTACTGGGGAGGCCGCCGAAGGCCACTGGCCCTCAGTCTGGCTTGCCTGGGCACCAGGCCGTGATGTCTATGCAGCCAGACACCATGTGGAGCAGCCCCCGGAACTGCCTCCAGGCCTGTCCGGCGTCGGGGCCAGCTGCGGCAGTGCGGCACCTGGCAAGGCCTAGGGCGCCAGCACCGGCACCATCATGAGGACCAAAAGGTAAGGCAGCAGGGGTGAAGGCCGGGGGGTGGGGGAATGGGCCCGGGTCTCTCCTCGGTCTGGTTTGGGCCCCACTCGGGCAACACCGGGTACCCCTGCTAGTAAGTTATAAAAATAAAAACATTCTGTGCATTTCATGTTATTGCTGTTCAGTCACACAGCCAAGTCCGACCCTTTGCGACCCCATGGACCATGGCATGCCAGTCTGTCATCCACCATCCTCGGGAGTCTGCCCAGTTCCATATCCACCATGTCAACATGCCTTTAATATGAAACTTTAAAATGTATCAAACACTACTTACTAAGGATTTTAAAAACATTGAAAGCCAGATTGATGGCTAAATTTAAAATGTTTCACTGAAAGAATACTTTCCCCTCCTTAATAACTATGGAAAGTTGTCCTGAGTTTAGTAAATATGCAGGGAGGGTATAAAGAAAGAATGAACAGCACACTTGAAGTATGAAGACATTTGAGGTAGAAAGATTTTATGTGAGGGTGGCTTTCACACAGTTAAATCATCTCTCAGTTAGTACAGTACCAGGGAAGAAGCTGAATTGGTCTTGGAAGCATTCCCTAACAGAAAGATGCTGCAGGGGTTACTCCCATCATTTACATGGGCAGACATTGAACACCAAATTCTTAGTCTTGGGGACTGCCCTGGTCCGGCTTTTGCCATGGGGGAGTGATACCATCTTGCTCCGTGGCGGTGAGGACTTAAAGCCGGCTGCCACCTCCTCTTTGCTGAAGCCAACTCCCCTGGTCCGGCATTTGCCGTGGGGGAGCGATACCACCTGGCTCCGTGGCGGTGAGGACTTAAAAAGCCGGCCTCCTCCTTGCTGAAGCCAACTTCCCCGGTCTGGCATTTGCTGTGGGGGAGTGATACCATCTTGCTCCGTGGTGGTGAGGACTTAAAGCCGGCCGCCGCCGCCTTGTTTATGCCTGGTGGACTCATTCTGCCAATGCAGCTGAGGACTTGGAGCTGGGCTCCGACGTGGTCGTTGAGCCCGGTCCTTGTTTCATGACCGCTTAAGGGCGTTTGAGGCACGGACTCCGCCCCCCTTGGATTGTTGCACTTTTTCTGATTTATGTTTTGTAATTTGTAAATTGTTTTGAATGCATTTATGTTATTGTAGCCTATTATTGTATTATGTTATTGCCTGTATTGACATTGTTATCTTGTATCTTGCTATCTTGCAATATTGGGTTGCCGCCTTGAGTTGCACTGGTGCGAGTAAGGCGGGGTACAAATAAACCTATTATTATTATTATTATTATTATTATTATTATTATTATTATTATTATTATTATTATTATTATTATTATTATTATTATTATTATTATTATTATTATTATTATTATTATTATTATTATTATTATTATTATTATTATTATTATTATTATTATTATTATTATTAAGCTCTTCTCATGCACTGAAAGAGAAGAGTGCTTCTCCAATATTAAATCTATGTTCCAACATTCCCCCAATTTTCCATTCTCTTCCTCCAGGGGTACCTTGGAGCTCTGAAGCCTGTCAAAGGCTACATAGACTGGCTCTTCTTTAAGAAGGAAGTGTATTTTCCAGGAAGCAATAGTGGCAAATGAAACTGTCAGTAGGTATTTAATTCATCAAATTACCAATGCAGGTCACAACCTGTTGGATCGGGGCCGCGGAGCGGCCGTTGGGTCCCGGAGGAGACTGGTCAAGCAATGAAACACGAGGCAAGATGGAGCGAAGACCAGTAGTTTAATGAGGGAAAATAATGGGTATTTATCATGTACAGCGCTGCGTGTAAAAGACTGTGATCTGACAGACTCTAAATACCACGTGCACACGAGTTAATGGGGAAACTCTTCAGGGAAGTTAATTAACTAAATTAAACACTGGCAGAGGAAATCCATTGTTCCAAACTATCTTGGGGCAAACATGTGGCTGATATTGGTTTTAGGGCTTAGGGTAATCCGTGGGTGCGATATTACCTATTACATGACTAGTGAGTTAGTCATTCAGCTTCCTATTGTCCGAGCTGCTTGTCAGGTCAGCTGTGGGTGAATTAAACCCTTTCTAATATTCCGCTCCCCCAATTTCTGTCCCCTCGGAACCAAGGCTCAAAGGAGCATTCTCCCAAACCGTGGTTCTGTCAGGGACAGTATGCCAATTGTGTGCGCGGATACCACAACAACCTGCCCATTCTCAGTATGCAAAATGTAGAGTGTGCACATATGAAGCCGTGCCCTTTTAAAGTGCTACAATTTTAATGTTCATTCATAAGCTGAAGAGGTTAAAATAAACCCTTCCCTGCAACTTCTATCCAGAAGGCTCCTTTCTGAGTTATCAAAGTCTTAAATAAAATGTTATGAATATATAAAAATTATCTGTGGAAAATGGTTCTTTGGAAGAAAGAAAAAAGAGAAATAGCTTTGATGATTTCACCAGGACAAGGCATGCATCATTTACCCATTGCCCCTTTCTCTTCTTCTGGGAGATGTCTAGAAGTTTGCCTTGTGACCTCAAGTTAGCTTTGGTCTTGTGTGCCTTTGCAGTTTAGTCTGCAGGTTGACTCAGCCTTCCATCCTTTCAAGGTTGGCAAAATGAGTAACCAGCATGTTGGGGGCAAAATGCGAATTAACTTGTGAACCACCCAGAGAGTGCACCAAATGCTATGGGGCAATATATGTCTGATTGCTGTTGCTATTTTCTTCTGTCATCCTGAAAGTCATTTATTATCATATAATAAAACATCACCATTCAGCCCAGATTAATATTTTTCTTATTGCTTAATAAAGGTCTAGGACATATTGCTTAGGAAAGACCTATATAGCTTTGGAATTGCTAAACTGTGCCTTGCCTTCCATTGTACTCTGCTACAAACAGAGGGAGGAGTGAGCATTGGGAAATCAGCTGAAACATTACACAGATTACACAGATTTACAGGCAAACTCAGAAAAACCAAGTCACGTCTTTCCAACCTCTGATTGCTTATTTCTCCTGCCTTCTTTGCTGGACTTAACATTTTAATTAGTTCTATGTTTAATATATATGATGTGTTTTGTTGTTTTAATTTTAAAAAAAGCATCATTATTACTCAGCTTTTGTTTATTAAGTGCAGGATATACTTAATTAAAACAATATCAACAAACTTGGAACTCCTGTGTTATTATGTGATGTGCTGACACTGTTTGGCATTGTCTACATGGTATTTAAAAACCTCAATTGCTGGGAGTGAAGCACACACAGTGGTGGGCATCAGCAGGTTCGCACAAGTACATGCATATCGGTAGTAAAAATGGCTGGTCCCGTGTACCTCCCCACCCCGCCCACCTCCTCCTCCTAGAGGATGCTTCAGAGGGGGCTGGCTCCATTTCCCCTTTCACCAAAGGCTTTTCCTGGGCTCCATTTCACCCCAAAGCGCATACCTGTAGGAATCCGATCCATGTAAACATCTATTCAGCCTCATAAGGAGCAGTTTATAGCCCCAGATAAACAAAGGAAGAGTTAAACAGCCTAACGGAGTCCAGCTTCATTAGGCAAGGAAGAAACAGAGATAGAGAGAACACACACACACACACGACTGCAGTCTTTGCTGAACAAAGGAATAATCATGGCGTCTCTTTATTCAAACAGAGTATATCAGAAACAAAACTAAGGCACATACAACCAATTAGAAATGTCCGAACCAAATAAGGAGAATGCTTCTCTCTTTTCTACGCATGCCCACAATCAAGCACTGTCTCTCATGTAGACAAAGAGGCCTTTGTTTATAAAATGTGTAGGAGACAGCAGACAGAAACCAGATACATTCCTACATGTCCTCCTTTTTCATTTAAATTTGAGAGAGGGACGGCTAATCATACCCCTGCATGTCATCATACTCCATAACTACTCCTCCATATACATCATCACTGTCCTCCTGGACATCGTACCCCTCCTGACTCCTGGTACCTTGTTCCGGAGGATGATACCTCATTGAGTACAATTGCCGTCGTGCAAAACCCGATGTCTCCCTTCTATGCAGTGGACATGTGTTACACATAGAAATAAGATTAGGAATACAATAAATGCAAAAACACAAAGGTATAAGGCAAATAATAATAATGAACCCATAAAAGAAAACTTGTCTAAGGACAGACAAATCAGGCAACCAAGAAGTCATCCAATCAAAGAGATTAACATCAGTGCGTACATTGTTAGTAATGCTCTCCTGTAAATTCTGAAGTTCTTTCTCAATAGTATTATTCAGATCCTGGAATTTTACCCGACATCCCTGGTTCCCGACCAGTTTACAAAATCATCCGGATTTTGCTAACAGGTAATCTATGGCCAGTCTGTCCTGCATTTGGTCTTGATGAAGCTCAGTGATTTCCATTTGAAGATCCCGTATGACCCTCCCTGTGGCATTGATTGATTTCTCCAGCCTACAGGTGAGTCCCAAAATGGACCTTCTATTCTCCTGGGAAATGACACCTGGGTATGATCCCAATGTGAGTGCTCCAGTGATAACACCCCCTATAGCTCTCCCCCAGGAGCTACCATCAGAAAGCTGAACATCGATTATCACTTCATCATTGCAACCAGAACCCATCGGGCCGGCAGCAGCTCTCCGGTGCAGTGCATCTGCCTGAAGCGGCATTTGCACTTGTACGGGTAAGGTAAAATAACCCAATGCTGCACATTGATATTGTCCTGGATGGAAATTCGTGGCAACTCCATTTAAAAAGAACCACATGTTGGGATCCTTGATTTGCCATCCATTGCAAATTGAACCACTATCTATAGCAGAATAATCAGGAGTAAACATAGGAAACACATTATATATATCTTCAATAGTAGTGTTAAACAAGGTAAAATTAAGCTTATAAGAACTGTTATAACTACCCCATAACCAAAAATAATCATCACAACCCGTATAATTGCCTACATTCCGCAAAACCCTTTTTGCTTGAGTCCAGTGCTTCCATTTACTATTTCAGATCCCAGAACTATGACAGCAGAAACAAAGCCCTTTAGTGTATTTCTTGAATGTCATGCTTCGCCAGCGGGTGTTGTTAAATTGTTCTGGGGGATTAGAGAAGAGTGTAGACCTATCAAGATGTTGCAAGTGTCCAATAACCAACTCAGGCGTGTTGAACAATGCCGGAAGAAAGGCCATTTGAGACACTGCCAGTGGATGCTCATAGTATAACGTTGCATTCTTACCATGAACCTCAAACATATAGTTAGCATGACGAAGCCAAAAGTTGGGGTTGCCCCCATGAGTCATTGTTCTTACAGCTGGAAGCACAGTAAGAAAGAAAAGAACAAATGTCAGCAAATTTAGTCTACTGGTGAACCACCATCCTGGAGCTGAGTAACCTTCCTTCTCCATGGGCGGATCGTTCCAACAGGAATCCTTCCACTCAGGATCCCCTTGTTGCCAATAAATGACCAATGGCTTAGGAAGACACTCCCCTAAGAAACAGGAGCATGCCCTGTTTGATGACCAGTGCTATGTTATTACTAGCACCATGTAACTAAACATGAAACATGCCTGACATTTAACACAAATGCAATGTCACAAACCCATTTACATATGTAGGGTACTGAAAACTCTTCCATGTACTTCTGGAGGTACCTTGAGATATGCAGTTTCATAAGGCAAAACATAACATAAGCAAAGACAGGTCTTTCCCCTGCAAGAGAATAAACAAAACATTTAAGCATGAACAAAACATGAACATTTCTCTTCTTCCTTACATGAAGGAGGTCTCTGTTGCATTCTAGCAAGCATTTCTCACTCCCCAATTACATGAGTAAGGCCTTACATTTCTTCTTCTCTCACTAGGTGTGAGTGAAAGAGGCATTCAATAACTTAAAATCAAATACAGTACAAATATCATTAGAGCATTTCACACTCATAGCATGAGCAGGTAGACAATTTTTTTTCTTTAAAAAGGTTTTCAGGTTTTATAATGCAAACAAGGCCAATTCTTGTTTAGAGTCCACACAAACTTTTTAGTCCAATTAAAATGTCCAAATTAAAAGTCCAAATGTTGATTGAAGCTTTCTTCTTCTCAGATTAGAGCTTAAACACTATCTTCTCTCCAGCACAGTTCTTGGCATGGCAAGGTTGAAATTAGGCCATAAATTAATTCTCACTGAATTCACAAGACAACCAGACAACCCCCCTTTTCAGCTTTTCAGGCAAACACACATTCCTTCATGCTCCAGCCACATCCATCTGTATTAATGCAGGCAGATGAGGTATGAAGGCACAGAACTTCTCCAGAAGTTGCAAGTAATTTCACACAGAAGAACAGTACAGGGAATTCCAAGTTGCTTTCCCTGCAATCCTGATGCTTGAAACTTGGAACAGCCCATTCTGGATCTCTTTGTTTGAGGGTTGGGCAATTCAAAATCAGCCAAAAACTGGAGTATGTCTTCTCCCCCTCCTTGTATTTTTGCAAAAGCCTGCTGTCCATAGAGGAAGGATCCACACCCCTTTTCCTCTGTACTTCTTTCATTTGCAGCATCTGAATCTCAACTTTATGACAAACTGCATCTGTTAGTTTGTACTTGCAATAAGACCCCTTTTTGGGCTTGGGTTTTCTGCATTCCTCCTCTGGGCCATCCTTCCTGGCCACACGTGAGGAATCAAGTTTACTACTCAGCTTCTCCTGCTTTTGTGATGAGGGCTGCTTCAGGGGCGAGCTGAGGTCTCCTGTGCTGCTCTTGGAATCACACTCCTTGCTTCCTGCCACTTTGCATGCATTACTAGCTTCAATCTGTGATGAGGTCCCCACCATTTGTTCCCCATCAGCTGGCACTAGTTGTTTTTTAGACTTGGCAGGCAGTATTGCAGCAGTCCCATTTGCAAGAGCCTCTCTGTTCACTGGATATACAGCAACAGTTTCCATATCCAGCACAGCTGCAGTTAAAACAGCAGAGAACAGTGTTTTTGTAGGGCTAAAAGTGCTTGATTGCTGCAAGGCAGGATATAATGTCCCATCTCCATCTCCACCCCCACCCCCATCAGGGGGTCATGCTGTTGTTTCTCATATGATGGAGGGGCTGTCGCCAGAGTCCCTCCCTTGGCTGGGGGCAAAAGCTGTGGAAGGGGACCAGCAAGCCGCTGGGACAACAAAATATTTCTTGGAGTAAGTCTTTGAAGGCAGTGTCTGACTTCATTCCAAGTATATTGCACTGAAACAGAAACCCCCTCATGCTTCTGCAATTCATTCCCAATCTTTTTCCAATCTTTTAAGTCCAAACAGTCATATTTAAACCAAGGACAGTGTTTTCCTACAACTTGGACCAGCTGTTGTACTTCCTTCTTATCAGCTCGTTTCCCATTCTTATTCAGAAGATATGAGATATCTTCACAAAACTCCTGCTCAGGCGAAGCTAGCACACACCCCATGATAAATTTTTTCACTCACCCTGTTGGGATATTTTCTCAAGCGCTTGATTGACCTTTCCTCTGGTCGGACCTTTCTGGTCGTGGGTGAATGAAGACCTTGTCCCTGGTCGCAATGAGGTGCTAATTAGGTGCTAATTGCTGATTGCTGAAGGAGATATCTTCAAAGCATTCCTTTGAATTTCATTCAAATGCCTCACAACGGGGCTCCACTTGTAGGAATCCGATCCATGTAAACATCTATTCAGCCTCATAAGGAGCAGTTTATAGCCCCAGATAAACAAAGGAAGAGTTAAACAGCCTAACGGAGTCCAGCTTCATTAGGCAAGGAAGAAACAGAGATAGAGAGAACACACACACACACACACACGACTGCAGTCTTTGCTGAACAAAGGAATAATCATGGCGTCTCTTTATTCAAACAGAGTATATCAGAAACAAAACTAAGGCACATACAACCAATTAGAAATGTCCGAACCAAATAAGGAGAATGCTTCTCACTTTTCTACGCATGCCCACAATCAAGCGCTGTCTCTCATGTAGACAAAGAGGCCTTTGTTTACAAAATGTGTAGGAGACAGCAGACAGAAACCAGATACATTCCTACACATACCCAGTTTAGTGTTTGGGAACCAAGACAATAGAAACAGCCGAAAGTCTGGCTTAACACATCTTTATTGCATGATGGTCAGGGGGAACATGTGGTAATGGCGGACGAACAGCTCAATATATACAGTGGCTATACATTTGAATGTGGGTCCTCGGTAGCCCATTGGCTACTGTCTGCGTGACGTCACTCTCCGTTACACCCTTCTTGTCCAGGTGAGGTAGTGGCAGGAATCTTCCCGCGGCTGTAGGCATTTGGGGAATTGGAACCATGTGAGCTGGGCGCTCGCTATTGCCCCTAGTGGTCACTAGCTCGCGTCCTCATGCAGAAGGTTACAGTGTTACAGTTGGTGATTGTTACATCCACTCATTCGAGTGTTACATTACTTAAAGGCACATTACTCCAAACACAACATCCCTCCCCCCTAGGATGAGACGAAGTCTCTCATCCAACATGGTTTATTGCAAGAGCGTTTTGGGTGCAAGGCTGGCTGGCTTGTCCCAGGGGCGCTATCACTTCTGTGTTCCCTGGTGTCTTGTCCTGCAATGGGAGAGGGAGACTCGTTAGCGACTCGCCGTGGCTCTGCAGTGTTCGGGGTAGGGGTAAACTCCATTGTGGGAAAACCGGGGGCATTGGGGGCTAACGAAAACCCCCGCTTCTCACTTAGATGGGTGGGGGACCTCTCCAAAAACCCCCGGTTTTGTAACTCAAAGTCAAAATCATCTTCTGGGATATCTGTGGGGGCATCCTCCAGGATATCTGCGGGGACAAACTTATTCCCTTCCCCCCTCGGTGGGGACCACTGGCCCCCCTCTCCTCCCCCTTGGGCTGAACAGGTGGGGGAGAACCCTAACGCTGAGTCCTGTTTCGCATTTTCCGCGCTCTGGTTGCCGGGAACCTGGCGTCGGAGTTGGTCCGCGTGCCGCCTCCAGAGTAGACCTGTGCTGGTCTCTACGCAGTACGACACAGGACCCGTTTGCCCATTGACTACTCCCGGAACCCAGGCTGGCCCTGCGCTAGCATAGTTTCTGCAATGGACCGGGGCGCCTATTTCGAAACTCTTTGTGCCCGCTAACCCGATGTTCCTCCCAGTGTCTTCCCCTCTCGTGGGGTCTAGCCTTGTCAGTACCATAGTCAGCTTTCTGCGCATTAGGAGCTCTGTGGGCGAATAGCCTGACGCCAGGGGGGTCACTCTATACCCCAGCAAAAATTGGCATAACTGTAGGTTCAAGTCCCCGGAGCCCATGCGCCTCAGCGTATCTTTGGTGGTACGCACGAGGCGTTCTACCTGGCCATTCGTCGCCGGGTGAAAAGGCGCGGCGGTGATGTGCCGGATGGCGTTAATGTCAATGAATGCCCTGAATTCGGCGGATGTGAAACAACTTGCGTTATCGCTCACAAGTGTATCGGGTATGCCGAACGAACTGAACACCTTGCGCAATTGTTTAATGGTTCCAGCTGAGGAGGTGTTTGCAACTGGAATAACCTCTAACCACTGGAATAAGCATCCACTATAAGGAGAAAGAGCGAGCCTCTGAAAGGGCCCGCGAAATCAATGTGCACGCGGGACCACGACCCCTTTGCCGCATCCCATTCCCTGTGCGGAAGTCGGACCTCCTCGGGCCGGGAGCTTTGGCAACTCTCGCAAGTGCCCACCATGTGCTCGATATCAGCGTCCAACTGGGGCCACCAGAAATAGCTCCTGGCCAGTGCCTTGGAGCGGACAATCCCTGGATGGCTGATGTGCAGCAGCTTGAGCACTCTTGCTCTCAGGGATTCAGGGACAACCACCCGCTGGCCCCACAGGAGGCAACCCCTCTCCATGGACAGTTCTAACCTCTTCCTAAAAAAAGGAGCAAATTCCGCCACTGGGGAAGACGTTGGCCACCCTTTTTGCACCCATGAACTAACCTGGCCCAACGTCTTGTCTCTGCCCGTCGCCTTGGCGATCTCCGCGGGCACTATGGGGGTGAATCCAGGACCTCTATCATGAGCACTTGGTGGTCTTGTTCCACCTCACACACAGGGCTGCCCATGTGGGGCAGGGGTGACCTCGATAGGGCATCCGCGTGGCTTATGTCCTTTCCAGGTCGATAAACCAGCGCGTTCTGGTATGCGTTTAAAAAAATGGCCCACCTTAGCATTCTAGGGGACAGGATCTGCGGTGTGGGCTTGTCTGCGGTGAAAATGCCTAGCAGGGGCTTGTGGTCAGTCACGATGGTGAAGGGGCGGCCATAGAGGAAGTCGTGAAACTTCTTCGTCCCAGCAATTATTGCTAATGCCTCCCTGTCTGTCTGTGCGTAGTTATGCTCTGCCTTAGACAGGGACCTGGAGTAGAACGCCACCAGGGCTTCCCGCCCGTTTTCCAACACGTGGCACAGGACTGCCCCCACCCTCACTGGAGACGCATCACATACCAGAACCACTGGTTTCTTGGGGTCAAAATGGGTTAGTATGGCGTCTGAGGATAAGAGTTGTTTCAGCTCATTGAATGCCCTCTCCTGACTCTAGCCCCATTGCCATGCCTCATCTTTTTTTAGCAATTTATGAAGCGGCTCCGCTACCGACGCCTTCCTAGGCAGGAAGGAATGGTAGAAGTTTAAGAGCCCCAGGAACGACTGCAATTCTGGCTTGGAGGTGGGGCGAGGAGCATTCTGAATGGCGGCCACCTTTGATTTGGAGGGTTTTATGCCAACAGGGGTTACCCGGAAACCCAGGAACTCAACCTCTTTTGTGAAGAAGACACATTTGTCTTTCCGCAGCCTCAACCCCGCCTTTTCAAATACCGTCAGTACTTTGTCAAGCCTCTCAGCCAATTCTGACTCACTCCCCCCCGTTATCAATATGTCATCAAAATATGGCAAGACCCCTCCAGACCCTTCAAGAGACGTTCCACTAGTGATTGGAAGATGCCTGGCGCCGAGTTCACACCAAACTGTAGGCGCGTCACCTGAAACGCCCCTTTGTGGGTGACTATCGTCTGGGCAGCAGCTGCAGCTGGGGTTACCAAGAGCTGCTGATAAGCCTGTGCCAGGTCAAGCTTCGCAAAACACTTTCCCCCATGTAACCTGGCCAACAGGTGGCTGACTACCGGCACCGGATACGCATTTGGGTGTATCGTCTTATTAATGGTACATTTGTAATCAGCGCAAATTCGAACCTCCCCGTTGGCCTTAAGTGCTGTTACAATCGGAGTTTCCCACTCTGCAGAATCAACAGGAACTAGGATCCCCTGGCCCACCAATTTGTCCAGTTCCGCCTCTATTTTGTCCTTAAGTGCAAAAGGCACCCTTCACGGTTTGAGTCTTATTGGGCGGATCTCCGGGTCCAGGTCGAACGCAACTGGGGCCCCCTTGAATTTTCCGAGTCCCTTCTTGAACACTTTGGGATGCGCATTATACACCTCCTGTATTGGGTCAGTCCCAATGGTATGCACCCCCCAATGAACAAACCCAGGGGCTTAAACCATTGTGTCCCGAGGAGGCAACAGTCCCCCCCTTTGGGAACAACCAGGGGAAGTTCCGAGGCGTGTTGCTTGTATTGGACCTTGAATTTTCCCACCCCCAACACTGGAATGCGATTTCCCTGTACGTCCCGCAGCGTAGACCTCAGTGCTTTGAGCTTGGGCCGCACGTTGGGGGAAATTCCCAAAAACTCTCTCTGGGAAATGATGGAATATGAGGAACCTGAGTCTATCTCCATCTTAACGGGGACCCCTTGCACCAGTACCTCTACAAAATAACGTGGGTGTCCTAAGGACACGCTGTGGACCGCCGTGTCATCGTCGCTGTCGTCGGAGATGGGGCCCACGCCGTCCTGCTTCCTCGAGGGCCGGACGCCCTCCTGCTTCTTTGGTGAGTGGTCTGTTGAGCCTTTCCGGTCTTTCCGCCATCGTCTGCAAACCTTGGCTATGTGGCCTCGACGCCCGCAGTTGTGGCACTCCGCCTTCCTGAATGGACACTTGCTGCGGTCATGGGACGCCCCGCAGCTGTCGCAATGCCGGCCGTCCTTCCGCACCTTCCGGATATCCTCGTCCTCACTGCTCTCCGTGGAGGAGTGTGGTGCCCGCCTGGCCGCTTGCACTGAGCCTGCTGCCTTGTCGGGTTGTGGGGGCCTTGTCCTGAACCCCTTAACCCCGGCCCTCGTGGCTTCTGCCGCCTGCGCCTCCTTCATGACCTCTTGCAACTTTGGGGGCGGCTCTTTGTTCATCAGCTTTCGCTGGACCTCTTCGTCCCACAGGCCGCACAGCATGCGGTCCCTGAGGGCGATTTCCAGGTTCTCCCACTTGCATGGGCCGGCGGCCAAATGGAGGGCCGCTGCAAAGGCAGCCACAGACTCACCAGGCGCCTGGACTCTCTTCCAGAATGCGTCCCGAGCCGAAAACATTGATACTGAGGGCTGGAAATGGTCCCGCATCGCTTTCAGGAGCTGCTTGACCGGCACTTCGCCCACCTTCTTTGGAGACACCAGGTCCACCAATACCTTCATGGCCAGGAACCCGAGCATCCTGATGAGGATGGCCCTTTTCTTCCCCTCGTCCGAGATGTCGGACACCATCAGTGCGCTTTGGAAATCCATCTCGAACAGTTCCCATTCTTCTGGTTTGTTGATGTTGAAACCGGCCTGTGTTGTCTTGATTCCGTGGGGATCCATTTATCCCACCTTTGTCGCCAATTTAGTGTTTGGGAACCAAGACAATAGAAACAGCCGAAAGCCTGGCTTAACACATCTTTATTGCATGATGGTCAGGGGGAACATGTGGTAATGGTGGACGAACAGCTCAATATATACAGTGGCTATACATTTGAATGTGGCTCCTCAGTAGCCCATTGGCTACTGTCTGCGTGATGTCACTCTCCGTCATGCCCTTCTTGTCCAGGCAAGGTAGTGGCGGGAATCTTCCCGCAGCTGTAGGCATTTGGGGAATTGGAACCATGTGAGCTGGGTGCTCGCTATTGCCCCTAGTGGTCACTAGCTCGCGTCCTCATGCAGAAGGTTACAGTGTTACAGTTGGTGATTGTTACATCCACTCATTCGAGTGTTACATTACTTAAAGGCACATTACTCCAAACACAACATCCAGCCACACCGGAGTGGCTGGGGAGGCACTTTGGGGTGAAACAGAGCCCTGGAAAAGCCTTGGACAAGAGGGAAATGGCTTCAGAGGTTCGCTATAGAGTGATGAAAATAGAAGAGGCTTCTATTTTCAGAGCTCTATAGTGAAGAGCAGTCACTTGTCCAACAGGCCATGCCCACCCAGTCACATGGCCATGCCCACAGTGTGGAAGGAATTTTTTTGGATGCCCACCACTGAGCACACATGTAAGTGAATCAAGATCATAACATTGTGTGTGTGGGACTCCATTTGCACAGTAATACAAAGTACAATCAGCTCCCTCTGCATCCATCTGCTACTTGAAGTCTTGCCTTTGTGTGCATAATTATATTTCCCTCCACAGCAACATGTTTTGTTGCTAATTTCTCAGCTCAACAATGTGTTTATTTGTTTTGTAATATTAGAACTAGCAGGAGGGGAATTAATGAAATGGGAAAACTAATCCAGGAAAAAGTGGCTGAAATGGGAGGTAAAGAAATAGAGAAGAAGAAAAAAGGGGCATCCCCATTACATGATCCACCTGCCAGATGGGACAAATGTTGTCATGAATACTTCATTTATTTCTGCCCATTCATGGGCAAACACTGGGTAGCTTTCCCACTCTTAAGTAAAAACAAACTCCATGGATTTTCTGCACCATGAACTCAGACTGAGTAAACACTCTTTAAAAAATGCAGATGGCTTAAAGAAGGATGATGATTGTTCAGGTCAGAGAGTTAGGGTAGTTCTTGTGACAGGTAGCCTAGACCAGCGGTTCCCAACCTAAGGCCCACAGCACCATTTCATGTGGCCCCCCAACACCTCCAAGGGCATTCAAGAAACAAAATGGCCACCCCTTTCCTTTGGAGCTGTTGGGACAAAATGGCCACCCCATCATGCAGACAGGGCAAAATGTCCATCCAGCTCTCACAGCTGACTGAGAGAGCATGACCCGGTCCCTGGCTTGAAAAGGTTGGGAAACTGGCCTAGACTGAAATCCACAGGGAAGGGTGATAGTCTCCAAGTGGATTAAATCCCACTTGAATTCATCTTGATGGAGGGCAGGAGATTCATCAATACTGGCTTGGGTCTGACGATAGCTTTGTGTGCCAAAAAGGCTCAGGATCAGAAAGTGACTCATGGAACTGGGTCATTGGTATGGGTGTCATGCTGCGATGAGGAAGGGAAATGGAAGGCCACTGTATTACTGTATATTTCTAGGACAGTCCTCATGGCTGATCGCCATGAGGATCACCAATATTCAGATTTGGATATGGCAGAAGAAGAAATCTTTAAAAAGTGACAAAAAGCATAGCAAAGTATACCAAAAATAATAAGTGTTTTGAAGTATCTCAAGTATCCTTGCAGAACTGGATGGATGTTTTTGACATGTTAATAGTGGGGGAAACTTGTGACCTCCACTGAGCATGAGAATCCATATACAGTACTTGATTCTGTGGTGTCTCTGAAAATGGTGCCACTCAGCAACAATACAGTAGATAATTGATTATCAAAGTATCTCCTCTACCAGTTAAGCAGCCAAAAAAGCAAGAAGTGATAGAGAAAAAAATAAATTAAAATAAGGAAGACCACAAGAATAGATGGATTGGTAAAGGCCAAACGCCAGTCATATCCGTCTCTAGGGTTTAGTGCTCATCTCTGTTTATAATCAAAGAGCCAGCACTGTCTGCATTTGCAGACATTTCTGTGGACATGTGGCAGGCATTCCTAGACACTAGAGCACACAGAATGCTGTTTACCTTCCCACCAAAGTGGTACCAACTTGTCTACTTGCAATTTCTTGCTTTCAAGCTGCCAGGTTAGCAGCAGCTGGGACAGATGGGAGCTCACCATGTTGTACCTTTTGTGTTCAGGGAATGAAGAAGCAGACGAATGAAGTAGTGAAATTCAGCTCTTTATTAGTGGGGTTTAAACACAGTTTGGATGGGGCAAAACTCAGACTTATATACACTATAAACAGTAACAGTAACGATAATACAACAAGCCCATTGGCTAACAGAGTGTGCACATTTTTCGATCCACTTATTTGCAGAAGAATAGAAACATGAGAAAAGATACATTCCGCTCCTATAAACAGTAACAATAATACAACATCCTTCTTAGCCAATCAGGCATTAAAACGGAGTCTAATTCTGATGTCAATTTTTTAAAAAAAGCATATTTTTAAAATCATAGAGAAGAAATACTCAAAAGCTTATTCAGTGTTGTGAGCTGTGCAGATTGGCATTTGCACCAATTGGGACAAGATAATGACCGACCGACCGACCGACCGACCGACCGACCGACCGACCGACCGACCGACCGACCGACCGACCGACCGACCGACCGACCGACCGACCGACCGACCGACCGAACGAACGAACGAACGAACGAACGAACGAACAAACAAACAAACAAACAAACAAACAAACAAACAAACAAACAAACAAACAAGAGAATACTGGTTTTTCCTTTTTTCCTAGGGCTGGTTCTGATGGTTACATAGTATGGGTGATTTTGACCTTGGTCTCAAAGGACAATCATTGCTAACTCTCAGCCCTTTCCCCCTTCTTAAAAAAATAAAAAGACAAAGGAATATCCTCTGGAAAACATGTACACCAGATGTTCAAAGAACTTTTATTCCAACACAGCTTTTCTTCCTCAGGCTGCCTATCCAAAGGGACAGCTTTTGAACTAATTTTCTATTTTGCATTCTGCAGAACTGGCATGGCAACATTAGTTTATCTGAGAGATTAAAGGGTGTATCTATTTCTCTGTTGTACATGTTGCACATACTAACATCTTTGTATCACCATTTCATTAAGTCAATTAACTGATGCCATTGCTGTTACAAATATTCAGATTGCCTTTAGCAATGTTAAGGGTGGCATCTTTTCTTCCCAATGGCAAAGAAGACAGGATATTGTGCAGCAATAGTGGATCATTTCCTAGTGTTTTCCATCATCAGACCTTGCCTTTCTGTTTCTAGTTTCCACTGCTGCACCATGTCCCTCAGACTCTCTTGGATTTTGTAAGCTGTGTGGCTACCGTTCTTCACAGTCACATTCAACAGGGCCCACCTGAGTCATACCTCTATGTTGCCCTATGCCTGATGCCTCTACTTCCCACCAGTGTCCTGCCATAGAGAGAATGTCATGTTTTGCACTCTGGCTGCTCCAGATGTGACTTGGAAAATGTGCCCTGGCCAAGTGTTGCTATACCAATTGCCTGGCACCCTAATATAAATCTGGCACCACTCTGTGTCTAAGAGTCATTTAGGAAGGCAATTGGGAAGCCATTTTATGCCACAGACCTATATGGCAGCCAGTGTTCTCCAGAAGTGAGAACAGCTGGTCATACAGGACTATTATCACCTCAGGTGACAAGGAATCCTGGCATTTTTATGTTTGTATAACTCCTTCAAGATCCTTCAGGGCAGGCCTTGAACTTATTCTTGAGATATGCTTCTGGAGCTTACTGCCTTCCACCTCTTGTTAGTTGTGTAACTACACCCCTATTTCCCTGGGCTGGTGGCTTCACCTCTGTCCTCTGATGACTCTTACATTTCACAATATGGAGGCCACTTGTCCCCATGTTGCCCATTTCATTTTTCAGCAGTAGTGCCCTGTGCTGACTCTTCAGGTAGCTGAGTATGCTACTGTTGGAGAGATTGCACAAGTCTTGCTTGGGCAAGGGTGATTTCATTATCACACATTTCTGAAATAGTGCCCAGTTGAGTCCTCTCAGTCTCCTCCACTCCCACATCAAATATGTATGCAATCAAAGTGGAGATACAGACAATGAGATACAGATAATGTCAGTGAAAGGTGAGAGTTCAAAAAAGGGTACAGAAAACTGGGTCAGTCCTTGCACAAGAGCATATTCAATCAGAAAATTCTCAGGTGAATGATAAGCAGCTCTGCCCACCTTTCAATTGCAAAGATGCAACATGAAAAATAATATTCTGGCATCTGGGCCTACTTCTAGATTTCTTTGATGCAGACAGATGTCATTTACAGATTTTGTTTTCACCCTAGCTCTCCTCCCATGGGAAACTATGGCTATCCCAATCAGGGGAGTTCCCTGCCCCTCCTATACTTGGTGCCAGAGTGTCTGAGGAATTTAAGTTTCATTTCTGAAGAAATCACTTCAGGATGCCTGAGAAAGATTTCACATTCATTTCTTCCTCTAGAAATCAAGCCTTTTGCTCTTTGTTAGTAAGAAACCAGCCTCCTGCTGTTTTCTTGTGTGAATTTAAATAAATACATAAAGTTTCATCTGTAAAATGAGATATATTTTTGGGCCTTACAGAGTTTTCCATCAATTGTGCGTATTCACACGATGTGAAGCCATACTAAGTGGTATCAGTGAAAGCCACAACTATCAGTGTAACAAATGTTGATATATATTTTAAGGACGTCAGGAATGTGAGCAGACTTTTTTTTTTTTTAAGGGGGAGAACCTCACAGCCATTATAGAAGAGTGTCCATACATTAACCCTAGAAATGCATTTAGGATTCTGGGAGACAAGTGCCAACTTCATCCAACTACAGGTACCTGTACATGACTTTGGTAAAAGTGAAAGCTGGAATAGTTACTTTTTGGAGTACACTTTTCACAGTGCTTCATTCATCTACAGGGAGGATGAAGTCCCCTTTGTCAGTCTTCCTTGCTGGCACAACATCATAATATTCACAATTTAAAGCACCCTCAGCAGTCTTCTCTTGACTTTTTGTGCTCTGACTTGGCACGATCTTGTAAGAACTTGTGTCTTTCATAAGTAAAGCAGAGATTTCCAAATGGACCACAGTGGTTTTATTCAGATGAATGTACTGTAGCACTTCAGTGGTACTGATGACACAGGTATTTTCCCCACTACCTAAATGACTCAGTGCCTCTACCAACTGTGACAAAGTATGATAAAAAAGAGATTGTTTTTCCATGCTTTTAAAAATTACCTCCATGACTTAGATTTCTTTGTTTCTTTGTTTCACTCTGTATTTGTTGAAGAGTTTAAGTTATAAGCTTCACTTTTACAGTTTCTTACCCCCCCAAAATCTAGATATTTTTGTTCATAGGCAGATTTCCACCACAAAGCAAACATTGTTGGAGGACCAGCTTTAACACAATTGGGAAAAAAAATCTAGGGGGGACTCTTTCAAGCCATCAAATCTAATTTTTATAGCATCTCTTGACTTGCTGGAAACACCATCCTAAAATTGAGGTTTAAAAACCCAATTTCAGTACCAAGCTTTCCTGCCAGGCATTTCCGGCTGGACCAACTGCCCGCAGCTGCGAGGACCGTGGCGGGCTTCAAAACCCCGCTGCCTATGCCGAAGGAGGGCCAGCTCCACTCGCCCGGTGCCTGGCCGGACCAACTGCCCGCAGCTGCGAGGACCATGGTGGGATTCAAAACCCCGCTGCCAACGCTGAAGGAGGGCCAGCTCCACTCGCCCGGCAGCCGGCCGGACCAACTGCCCGCAGCTGGAAGGACTGGGGCAGGCTTCAAAAGCCCCCCCCCCCCGTTGCCGCAGGTGTTCCGGGACCAGCCCCCTCCCGGCCCTGGACTCTCCTCTTGGCCAGTTGGGCCTTGAGGGGAGATGGAGAACAGCTTTGCGGGGTGAATAATTGTGGGCGAACCCGAGGCCCCGTACTCCTTCCCCTTGGCTTGACTGGGTGACGGGGAATTGGGAGCACCGGAGCCCGGGCTCTACAAAGACGTTGAGCTTTGGAAACTCCGTAAGCCCCAGCTCAGTAGGGATTGTGGGGATGTGAGGGATGGGGATTTTTGTCATTTAGGGTCGCTGTATATTTACTGTATATCTAGTGCCATTGTATATTTATTGTAATTGTATTTATTGCTTTGACTATGCGAATTTTTGTTTTCAAGGTGATGTCTCTGCTTTTCACTATATTCCCCAGGTTTCTCATAGCTTGTTTCCCCATAATCAATCGTCTTTTTATTTCATGGCTACAGTCGCCATCTGCAGTGATCTTAGATCCCAGGAAAGTAAAATCTGTCACTGCTTCTACTTCTTCCCCATCTATTTTCCAGGGACTGATCGGACCTGTTACCATTATCTTGGTTTTCTTGATATTGAGTCGCAAGCCAGCTTTAGCACTCTCCTCCTTCAATCCAATCAAGAGGTTCTTTAGGTCTTCCTCACTTTCTGCCATTAGGGTGGTATCATCTGCATATCTCAAATTGTTGATGTTTCTCCCAGCAATTTTGATCCCATATTGTGATTCCTCCATCCCTGCATTGCGCATTATGTGCTCTGTGTATAGATTGAATAAGCAGGGTGATATAATGCAGACTTGTCTTACTCCTTTTCCTATTCCAAACCACTCTGTCATTCCGTGTTCTGTCCTAACTGTTGCTTCTTGGTTCATGTACAGATTTCTCATGAGGCATATTAGGTGTTCTGGTATTCCCATCTCTTTAATTACTTGCCACATTTTGTTGTGGTCCACACAGTCAAAAGCCTTGGTGTAGTCGATAAAACAAAAGTAGACTTGTTTCTGGTATTCTTGAAAACAAAAATTCGCATAGTCAAAGCAATGGTATTCCCAGTGGTAATGTATGGGTATGAGAGCTGGACCATTAGGAAGGCTGAGCGCAGAAGAATAGATGCCTTTGAGATGTGGTGTTGGAGGAGAGTCCTGAGAGTTCCTTGGACAGCAAAGAGAACAAATAGGTCAATACTGGAAGAAATCAATCCTGACTGTTCATTGGAGGGACAAATAGTGAAGATGAAGGTAAAGTGCTTTGGACATCAAATGAGAAGGGAGGACTCACTTGAGAAGGCCTTGATGCTGGGAAAGGTGTAGGGCAAGAGAAGAAGGGGGCGTCCAAAGATGAGATAGATAGATGGTATTGTGGACACAATGGGCACAGAGCTCGGTGGGCTGAGGAGAATGGTGGAGGACAGAGGAGCCTGGAGGAAAATGGTCCATGGGGTCACAAAGGGTCAGAGTCGACTGTGCAACTGAACAACAACAACAAAAAAAATTATTGCTTTTTTCTGGATTTCTTGGACTTTTGGCATTCTATTGTGCATTTACTTATTTTGTATATTGGTGTGGATTGTATTGTACTTTGCTCATGTACACCACTTTGAGTCACCCATGTGGGTAAAAAAGCGGTATATAAATTAAACATCAAATCAAATCAAATTTCCTGCTATGTCATTGACCATTCCAGACCTGGATTACTCATCAGCTGCCCAGATGATCTTTCTCAACATGTCACTGCAGCTGCACTTATGCTAGCCTGCTGTCAGGTCTTCCTTCTGTGTTCTTGAGGGAAATTTCAAAGGAACAATGTTAAAGAGACTATGACCCTGTGACACCAGAGAAATCAAAACCATAGAACATGTTCTCTGCATCTGCCCTTTTGACAGAGACATTCAGAACAAATACATATTTCCAATGCTCTGCAAGTATCCTGGCCAGTCAAACAACACCTATACCCACTGGCTGTTAACTGATGAAAGCCCCACCTTCATCCACAACACTGCCAGGTTTTGTGCCACAGCAAGAAATATCAGAACAATCCTGGCAGGTCCTTAGCTAAAGAAACTATCAGTGCTACACCATAAGCTTAGTAGTAGTTGGAGCATCATTAATCTTAAATAGTAATTTTATTTGTCCTTTAGTTCAGAGCAGAAACACTCCTTTTAATATATATTTTAAGTACCCTCATTTTAATTTCTCTCTTTTGTTGTCCAATGCTGGCCTTAAACTGTAATAATGATTGATTGATTGATTGACCCACATTTTGGCAAGATTCTGTGCACTACAGCTGTGTGCGGTGTATTCTTTAATCTTTGAATTAATTTGAAACTTTACAAAATCATAGACTTTTTACTAATCAAGACACACTCTTACTCTGGCTCTATAGTTCAGTTTCATATTGATCTGTAGTTCGATTTGTTTTTTGCTGGCATGCAAAAGACTTATATCCTACTAGTGCGAGGTCTTATGAGACACCATGAAGGAAAGTAAGTGTTGAGGATAGATGGTAAAAAGAGTTTTAAGGAATTTGGCTATTCCTTTAGTTAACAGAATACAGTATATGGCAGAAAAACACAGAAACATGGAGCAATCACCCCAATCTCAGCAAAAACTCCAAGGCCCAGACACAAAGCTAACACTTGTTACAGTTAAAGAAATTGTGATAGAAGCATTTAGAGCAGGGGTTCTCAATGTTTCTCAGCCATGGGATGGACCATGCCCACTAAGACAGCTGAACAAGCCACACTGGTGCAATAAATCACATCTGTGGCTGTCAAACACATTTATGATGGGCACAGACTCATTTATGGCTGTAGTAAATGCATTTATGATGGCCATGGACTCATTTACGGCTATAGTAAATACGCTTATGTTGCCATAAATGAGTCTGCAGCTGATTTGGGTGGCAGCGGCGGTGGTGGCAGTGGGGGCAGTGGCAGTGGTGACAGCAGGTGGACCAAGGTTGGGGCTGGATTATTTGGTGCTGCAGGCTGGATCTAGCCCGTGGGCTGTAGGTTGTGAACCCCTGATTTAGACTAAAATATGAATAGCTTTACTTTCAGTTACTTTCAGCCATGGTTCCTCAGCAACAGGATACTAGCTGTGAATTGGTTAAGGTTTTATGGGACAAAATTGTTCAACATGTTTCCACAAGTTCCCGTACTCCAGAGCTACCATAAATGCAAACCTGTTCCTTTGAATTGTGATGGCATCTTGACTAGGGATTTTCCATCCCCTGACTTAGCTCTTCTTCACACTTGTGTTTTTATAAAATAAAATAAATAAAAAGTGGCATGTCCTGTTTAATTAACCATTGAATATATCGATGACTTGTCTGTTGGACTTTTCATTTTTCTAGGTCATGAGATTATAGAGATGGAACATGCACCAGAGCAACCAGGGATTATTGCTTTTTTAAACACAGAATATTAAACATTGATTATATGTTATTAGTAGTTAACCTATATGCACAGAAAGGAAATATTTGTATTACAATAGTAGCAGGACTACATACCAGGTACTTTAACTTTGCCCTACATTTTGAAATTGAAGATTGCAACATTGGTACAGTTGGGGGAGGTCATGAAAAGTAGCAGACATCCATCTTTGAAACAACAATTTTCTGGCTTGGCAAATTGTCAGCAACCATATGGTAGCTTGGCATTACATAGTTAAGATGGTAACATTAGCAAGAGGAATGCTATTAGCAAGAGGAATGCTATCCACAAGATACAGAAATTTCAGTTTGCTAAATGTGGCTGGCAAGGATTTCCCATCCAGACTATACTATTTTTCCCTGTTCCCTCCACCCCATTAGTAAGAGGTTAGAGGGGAATAGGCATTGAAAGATTTGTTGTTGTTCAGTTACACAGTTGAGTCCGAACCTTTGCGACCCAATGGACCACTGCACGCCAGGCTCCTCTGTCATTTGCCATCCTCTGTAGCCCAGATCTATACTCACTGTGTCAACAATGCCATCTAGCCACCTCATCTTTTGCCACCCCCTTCTCCTTTTGCCTTCAATTTTCCCCAGCATCAAGGCCTTGAAAGATACTGCCCTTGAAAGATACTGCACTTTACATGCTTGTTACAGATTTCAGGTGGAAGAACTCATGTGCTAGGGATTACTCTTGAGCAGATTTTAACCTTTGCTTTATTTGCTTGGTAATAAAATGTCTAAAGCACAGGTTGCTCCTCTCCCCATACTGTAGGTTCAGTATCCACAGTTTTAATTATATACAGTTTTAAAAACGTTTTTAAAAAAATCTGAAATATGGTTTTCTATGGCACATTACCATAGCTGGCCACTAGAGGCCACTGTCTTCAATGTTGTCTGTGGTTTTGGTTATCCTTGTTAGGCCTCAGATAGTATCATCCTGCAGATAAGGAAAGCGACTTGTAGTATTCTTGTCCTGGCTACTTTTATTTGGCTGTTACTCTCACTATTTTATAATTGTCATTACCATATGCCTTTAACTGGAGCTACTGCTAGCAGATGACCCTGAGACACTTTCCCAAAATGGAATCAGCTAAATGGGTCATATCCTTCCCACCATTTTTCCAGCAAGCTAGTGAAGCTAGCTAGCACACTGCTTTCGGAACACTCATCTAGGCAGCAAAAGCAATTGCTATACAATTCACCTATACAGGTGAAACTCTGAAAATTAGAATATTGTGCAAATGTTCATTCATTTCACATAAAAGGTAAAACAAATATATGAGATAGACTCACTACATGCAAAGCGAGAGCTGTCATGCCTTAATTCGTTATAATTGTGATGATCATGGTGTAGAGCATACATAATATTATGTGATGATTATGGGGTACATGAGATTGGGGTTTTGGGGTTTTCATAAGATGTAAACCATAAGCATCAATATTATAACAAAGTAAGGCTTGAACTATCTCACTTTGCTTCTCGGCCTTCAGCTCTGCTGCATTGTTTGGTCTCATGTCTCTCACCTTCCTTTTGGCAATGCCCCATAGATTCTTGATGGGGTTCAGGTCAGGCGAGTTTGCTGGCCAATCAAGCACAGTAATCCCATGATCATTGAACCAGGCTTTGGTACTTTTGGCAGTGTGGGAAGGTGCCAAGTCCTGCTGGAAAATGAAGTCAGCATCCCCATAAAGCTTGTCTGTGGAAGGAAGCATGAAGTGCTTCAAAATCTCCTGGTAGACAGCTGTGTTGACCCTGGACTTAATGAAACTCAGTGGACCAACACCAGCAGATGACATGGCTCCCCAAATCAACACAGACTGTGGAAACTTCACACTGAACTTCAAGCATCTTGCATTGTGTGACTCTCCATTCTTCCTCCAGACTCTGGGTCCTTAGTTCCCAAATGAGATGTAAATGTTGCTCTCATCAGAAAAGAGGACTTTGGACCACTGAGCAACAGACCAGGTAAGACTCTTCTGACATTGTATGTTGTTCAGGAGCAGCTTGACAAGAGCAATATGACATTTGAAGCCCATGTCCAGGATCCATCTGTGTGTGGTGGCTCTTGATGCACTAGGAACTCCAGCCTCAGTCCACTCCTTGTGAAAGTCCCCAACACTTTTGAATGACCTTTTCCTGACATTCCTCTCCAGGCCGTGGTCATCCCTGCTGCTTGTGCACCTTTTTCTTCCACACTTGTCCCTTCCACATAACTTTCTATTAATGTGCTTTGATACAGCACTTTGGGAACATCCACCTTCTTTTGCAATTACCTTTTGGGGCTTTCCCTCCTTATGGTGGGTGTCAATAATGGTTTTCTGCACAACAGTCAGGTCAGCAGTCTTTCCCATGATTGTGATTCCTACTGAACCAGCCTGAGAGACCATTTAAAGGCTCAAGAACCCTTTGCAGGTGTTGTGGATTCATTAGTTGATTAGAGTGGGACACTTTGAGCCTAGAATAATGAACCTTTTCTCACTATTCTAATTTTCTGAATTTTGGGTTTTCATAAGCTGTACCCCATAATCATCACAATTATAATGAAGTAAGGCTTGACATATCTCGCTTTGCATGTAATGAGTCTATCTCATATATTTGTTTCACTTTTTAAGTTGCATTACTGAAGTGAATGAACATTTGCATGATATTCTAATTTTCCTGAGTTTCACCTGTATATGGCTGCGTACTGGATTCAGCTTGGAGGCTTCAAATATTGTATGAAATTTTGCAAACACAGCAGTTGCTCAATTCTATCAGGCATTAAGTTATCCCATAGAGCAAACATGAGGGAGTTACTCATACTGTGTGCCAGGTGAGAAGAAATGCTGTTGGACCAGAGATTTGGTCCATGTCAGTGACATTCAAGCAAAACCACTTTGAAGCCTGGACAGTTTCATGTGCATTGTGGTATTATTCTCTCATGCCACGTTCGGGATCTGAAGAATATTTGTTACAAAGGTTATCCATGTTGAGTTGTGTTCTCCAGCATTGTGCCCAATTTCTAGCTATTCTTTGGACTCTAAAGTTTAGAGTATTTTCTATGCCCGTATGAAGGAAATTTGATGACTGGATGGTCGGCAGGTCAGCAGTTTGAGACTTGAGTGCTGGATGATAGAGTGGGCTCCTGTCTCTGTCTCAGCTCCTGCCAACCTAGCAGTTCGAAAGCAAGAAATTGCAAGTACCCCTTTGGTGAGAAGATAAACAGCATTCCGTGCACTCTGGTGTCAAGTCAAGCCTGCCACATGTCCAGGAAAATGTCTGCAGATGCAGACAGCGATGGCTCTTTGGTTATAAATGTAAATGAGCACTGAACACTAGAGTTGGCTATGACTGGCTTTCGAGCAAGGGCGACCTTTACCTTTACTTATGAAGGAAATATTTGTCACCTTCTTTTGCATGAAATATTTATATTTTCCGAGAATCTCCTCTAAACATTATGGGCCAAGGCACAAGTGCTCTGTGTCTTGCACATTAGCTGCTCTTCTCCTTTCCTTTGCAATTGTTCATGCTGCTGCTGTTTACAGAATTTCTCCATTAGGGCTTTGCAACAATTCTAGATGCAGCCATGCTTCAGATTGATCCTTGGCAAAAGCAGCATGATCAGTTTGTAAGTTCAAATATTGCATATTCTCATGCTTCCATTCCAGGGGCGCACCAGACCAACTACATCTACTTCTTCACCAGTGTTTTACAAGAGAAGGTGGGCAGAAAGAAACTGCAGGTTCCTGACATTTCTGGAATTTGTTAAATGCTCTTTCTCACATTCCTAGACTTTCCTTCTAGGTTGACTTCTGCTCCTCCATCTAGCAAACAAGTCCTCTCAAATCCATGAATTATATTGATACAAGTCAACAGACTGTAGTGGCTCAAGTGGCTAAGACGCTGACTGGAAGGCGGCAGGTTAGCAGTTCGATTCCTGAGTACTGCAGGATGGAATGAGCTCCTGTCTTTGTTCCAGCTTCTGCCAACCTAGCAGTATGAAAGCAAGAAATTACAGGTAGATAAATAGGGACCACTTTGGTGGGAAGGTAAACAGAGTTCCGTGCACTCCAGTGTCTAGTCATGCCTGCGACATGACCACGGAAACATCTGCAGACACAGACAGCACTGGCTCTTCAGTGTTGGATCGGGGCCACGGAGCGGCCGTTGGGTCCCGGAGGAGACTGTTCAAGCAATGAGACACGAGGCAAGATGGAGCGAAGACCAGTGATTTAATGAGGGAAAATCATCAGTATATATTATGTTCAGGGCTGCGTCAGAAAGAACTGCGATCCACATGACATGTTTACACGAGTTAATTGGGAAACTCTTCAGGGGAAGTTAATTAACAAAATTAAACACTGACAGGGGAAATCCATTGTTCCAAACTATCTTGGGGTAAACATGTGGCTGTTGTTGGTTCAGGATTTAGGGTAATCCGCGGGTGCGATATTACCTATTACCTGACTAGCGAGTTAGTCATTCAGCTTCCTATTGTCCGAGCTGCTTGTCAGGTCAGCTGTGGGTGAATGAAACCCTATCAAATATTCTGCTCCCCCAATTCCTGTCCCCTCGGAACCAAGGCTCAAGGGAGCGTTCTTCCCAAACCGTGGTTCTGTCAGGGACAGTATGCCAATTGTGTCCGCGGAAACCACATTCCCCCTTTATTTGTTTAATTGGACCTGACAGATGGCTCGGCATAGGAGCGGCATCAGCTGACGTGGAGTGAGGACATTCCAGGGTTCTCTCCATGGGGGACATCTCGACATCAGTGAGGGAATACATTGCATGAAACAACATACAGTCGTTCCCAGTATTATCACCCCACAATCACCTTGAGTGTCGTTTGTAGCCAACCCCATGGGAACCAGGACCATAACAAATTCCACCACCCCCACGTAGCATCTTCTTTGATGTTTTTAACCAATGTATGGAGGTCTGTGAGCTGACTCTGTACCCTGCACGAGTTGTCCGTGAGGTTAAAGCAACACATGCCATGGACAGACTCGCAACCCAAATGATGTAACAATAAGAGGTAATCGATGGCTTCTCGATTATCCAATATGGCATGGTGAAGCTCTGTCTGCTCTTGATTGAGCAGTGCTATCGCTGAGGAGGTGTGGTTAATGGCTTTTGCCAAAGCGCAAGCCAATTGACCAATTCTCTGAGCGTTGCCTATGGCTAAGCCTGGCACGCTGAATATACTGACCGCTGCCTGGTTTTTCAGAACTGTGGGTCTGAATCCAGACTGCTTTCTGTAGCAAGGCAAGATAACGAGATGTGTCATTGATCTCTCATTGTGACAGAACTGGTTTTTCCTAAGGTAATTCTAAGCTATTTCTGCAACTTCTTGTGTTGTGCAAATGTCTTTCTAGCACCTATGGGGAGGTGTGAAAATCATGGATATAACTTATAATGGCTGGAGACTACCGGCTGCCGGGTGCTCAATCTTTCCAAGCAATGGGCCGGTGCAAACATGGGCCGGTTTGGCTTCCTTTGATGGAAGCTGGCCATTATTTGCAATATGTGACCCTATGTATACAGAAATTCAAGTGTCCCTTGCAAATCCCAACTGGAGCATTGTACAAGGCATGAATGAATAAAGAGCAACTATAGATAATAATAGCAATAAAAGACATTCAGCTGCTTTTCGAAGATGAGGCTTCCCTTTTTGGTGGGGTTTCATGTGTAACTTGAGTTTGGAAAAGTCTTGTTTTGTGGAAAAGCATGGTTCTTAGAAGTAGCACTGAGTATGCAAAAATGTTCATAGAAATGTCTTTGGAAATGTAAGTCATAAAGGAAGACGGACAGCTGATGACATCCAAGGCAGTGACTGGTGCCATCCTTTGCAATAGCTGAACTTGGCATCCGGGCCTGATTCTGGCCTCTGGGACCTGCATGGGGAAGAGACTTGTTTGGGAGATAAAAATTCTAAAAGAGTTAGTTAGTTTTTGCACTTATAGGATAGCAATTGCTGTGCAACTATGGGATGTTGTTCCCCCCTTTCTGTTTGTTTGTTAATGTAGGACTTAAGCGTCCGATTGACCCGTTCCACAATCGCTTGCCCCTGTGGATTGAACGGAATGCCAAAGGTGTGCTTAATGTCCCAGGTGGCCATGAAGGTGGCCAGCTGCCTGGAGTTATAAGCTGGAGCATTATCGGTTTTCACGTGCCGTGGTTTCCCCATGGCTGCGAAGCAGGAAAGGAGATGCTGCTCCACATGGGAAGCCGTTTCTCCCTTCTGCGCTGTTGCCCAAATGAACTGTGAAAAAGTGTCAATGCAAACGTGCATGTACTGCCATCTGCCAAAATGTGGAACATGTGTGACGTCCATCTGCCACACCTGGTTGGCCTCTGTTCCTCGTGGGTGGAGCCCCCACAAGGGCCCCCCTACCACCCTGCACAATGTGGACAGGAATGGACTATGCCTTGGGCTTGGGAAAGTGGCAGGTTGAACTGCCTTGCGAGTGCTTTGGCATTCTGATGAAAGAATGCATGACTCTGAATTGGAGTTGTGAAGACTCCCAAAACTGATCATTGCTGAATTTTCTTTGCGGCCACATCCACTCTGCTATTGCTCATGGAGATCGGACCAGGCAAATCCTGGTGGCTTCTGATGTGGCTATATAGAGCGCTTCGGTGCGGTTCCGCAAGTGAAATTGCGTTGTGAGAAAAAGACTCAACAAGTTCTTGTCTATCGCGGGAGTGATGTACGCTCCTGGTAGACTGTGAAGCAAATTCCTAACATATTGGCTGTCAGTAATTACGTTGAAGCGTTCTTTGGCAAAGGTGCGCAAAACGAGGTTCACGGCTGCCAACTCTGCCCGCTTGCAGAAGAGTCAGGAGCGTGCACCAAGCTTGGTCCTCTTGCCAAGTAAGAACATAATATGTGCGGCCCCCATAAGTGAAAAGTGTCCTAGCCCCCCGAAGGGTAACCAGGGACATTGATTCACACAAGGTGACTGCCTGCGTTTGAAGCGAGATGAGTCAGGGGTCTTATGGCAAACCTTGGCGCATGACATGCCACGCTTCCCTTGGGTAAATTTCTCATGAAGGCCCCCCTGCGCACTTAAACCCATGGCATGCATGCACACATTTCCTGGAGCTATTCTTGTGCTCCTGTGAGAAGGGTACCAGATGCTGGCTTAGCCTTTTGCCTGTGCTTAGACTAACAGCAAAAAAGGGAAGGGGTGGCCTGAAAATGCCTGTGTCTGATTGAGAATGTGACCTGACTGTATTCTTAAAACAGTCCTAGGCAGCCCTGGCTAATGAGTGGCACTCTGCACATTCTCAGGAGCTCAGGGACTAATCTTATTTCCTCCCTTTGTGCTCTGGAGTTTGTGAAATGTGTCTGCTCATTTAGAGTGGGTCCAGGTGCCATACTTAAAATGACAAACTAAGACTTATTAAAAACAAGCCAACTATGACATGCCAGCTGTAAGGAAACAATACACAAAAATGAAAAGACACACAAGTTAAACATTTCCAGCAGGGAGTTCCAATGGCGAAAGGAGGAAAGACAAGCCAGAAGTTAGCACAATGAGAATGCAACAACTCTTATCATAATGAAATCAGATTAGGTCAGATAATTAAGACAACTGGCTGGGATCCTCCTGTTAAGGAATCCCTACCAGTAATTAACTCAGGAGCCTGTGAAGAAATGCAATTAAAGACTATAGAAATAAATAAATTGGTTACTTTCAAGGCCTGGAGAGGAGTTTTGTTCCTGTAAAAAGGTAAAGATTAAGCATTTTCTGAATATGCAGAGCACAAGAATGTTTGCGTGCTTTTTCCTGTGAAAGGGGTACAATGAGTGAGTTACTTTACACGGATTAAAGTCTTAAGAGAATGAAGGAGAGTTAGAACGATTCTCAACCTGCTTGCCAGATGTGGTTTGGTGGGCGAGATGCGGCCCACATTGCTCTGCCGCTACCTCCACCAAGCCAAGAAGGGCTGCGTGGCGAAGGAAGGGCAGGATGACTGTCCGGACTTCCAGAGCTGCCTGAGGCCATGGAACTTGGCCCCTGACTTTAAAAGGTTGAGAACCTAGGTTACAAAATGATAACACATACACACATGAAGACAATGCAATTCTCTCATTCCTAGTGAGATATTTGACTTAAAGACGCTAAGGGACATTCAAACACCTTAAAACACAGAAATAGGGGTTTGAGAAACACAGACGTAGGGAGGGGCCCCATAGTTTATGATTTAGCGAGGAAAACTCATAGAAGTGATTTTTGTTTTCAGATCGCGCTTCTGAAAATAAAATCACCTCTTTCAGGCAGGTTTCTAAATGCAAGGCTATTATCATTTCCAATTATCTGTTTGCCTGAGTGGAACGGATTGCAAAACTGGTTCTTAAGAGTGACTTAATCCTTTGACAAAGAAAAAAGTCTCAAGGGAAGAAGGGGGGTCACTTTGCCCTATTGCAGGTTAGGATTCCCCCCCACTCCTGCTTTCGTTGCCCTGGGTGTCTTAAGCTGCTAAGCAGGCAAGGCAAAGAGGTTTTGCTCACCATGCTTTCTCAAACCTTAAATGGTCCCTGCCCATGAACAGAGTGCAAACTGTTTAACACACAATGCCTGATATTTCACAGTGACATTACCACGCAGTTACACACAAGGAACACTTTTGCAATCATACTGTGGTCATAGAGACAAGGCTTTTGCAATCATACACAGTTCTTGCAGTCATACATTCAGTGGTGCACTATGCATAAACACATTTATTTACGCATTCGCACATTCCTCCCCTGATCTGCAGTGTTCTATCCTGCACATGAGGAGATGACTTATACACAGCTGGCCCTTTACAACCATCTGGGTGCTTCTACTTAGGGGTGAGTTTCTCTGGGCTACTCCAAGGTGAGACAAGTAGGTTCTGCCTGTGCCTTGGGAGAGCTCGGGGTACTATTGCTGGGATGGTTCCCCTGGCATAGCCAGGGCGATGGCTGCCTCCTTTCGAGCCTGAGCCAGATGCATGCTGGAGGGCCGGATTCCCGGATCTTGGTGCTGTCTCACCCTCCAGCGCCAATGTGGCCATTTGGTTTTAGGCTTATTTGGACAACCTTTTGAAGATTTGCCTGGTCTAGATTGGCATTTTTTTTATTTATTTATTTATTGTCAAATTTCTATACCGCCCACTCAGCCAAAGCCGACTCCGGGCGGTTCACAACAGTGGGTAAAAACAGATAAAAACAAATAAAACAGATAAAAACTAGCAATAAGAACCCACCCCTAAAAAGAGAGGGGTGCAGGAACTGAAGAAACCGTGGGGCAGGCATCCTCCCCTATATTAACCACCCAAGGGAAGCCACCCCTCCACCTGCACCCCAAACTTGGCCCGCCAGCCAGGTTTTTAGTTCTTTTCTAAAGGGCAACAACTCTGTCTGGAGACGCAGTTCCACAGGCAGGAGGTTCCAAAGGGCCGGTGCAGACACAGAGAAGGCTCTCCTCCTTGTGCCAGAGAGGCGAGCCCCCCTGGCCGATGGCACAATTAGAGAGCCCCTCCGGTCCGCTCTGGTTGGACGGACAGACGTCCTTAGGGCGATGCGGTCTCTAAGGTAACCTGGCCCACTACCATATAGGGCTTTAAAGGTCAAAACCAGCACCTTGAATTGCACCCGGAGACAAACTGGTAACCAGTGCAGCTCCCGCAGCAGTGGTGAGGCATGGGCATAACGTCCACACCCCATCACCACCCGGGCTGCTGCATTCTGGACCAGCTGCAGCCTCCGAATGGTCATCAAGGGCAGCCCCATGTAGAGCGCATTACAGTAGTCTAGTCTGGAGGTAACCAGAGCATGAGTGACCATGAGCAAAGAGTCCTGGTCCAGGAGCGGGCGCAACTGGCGAATCACCCGAAGTTGGGCAAAGGCCCTCCTGGCCACAGCCGCCACCTGTTCTTCTAGCAGCAGCCGCGAATCCAGGAGGACCCCCAAGTTGCGCACCGGGTCGGTCTGGGGCAAAATAGCCCCATCCAAAACCAAAGATGGTAGCTCCCGGGATAACGCAGGACCCCCTATCCATAGCCACTCAGTCTTGCTAGGATTCAGCTGTAGCCCATTTGCCCCCATCCAGACCCCAACAGCCTCCAGACAGCTGGAAAGGACTTTGACTGCATCACTGAGGTCCCCACGGGCCGAGATGTACAACTGTGTATCATCCGCGTACTGATGGTACCGCACCCCGTGGGAACGGATGATCTCACCCAGCGGTTTCATGTAGATGTTAAAAAGGAGAGGAGAGAGTACCGAGCCCTGAGGCACCCCATATTTTAGGGACCTAGGACTGGACTTCTCGCTCTCCAACCACACCGACTGGGTCCGGCCCCTCAGAAATGAGGAAAACCAGGACCACACAGTGCCCTGGATTCCCAATCCTCGGAGCCGTTCCAGAAGGATACCGTGGTCGACGGTATCGAAGGCCGCTGAGAGGTCAAGAAGGGCAAGGACGGACGGATGACCGCCATCCCGCTCTCGCCAGAGATCATCCATCAGCGCGACCAATGCAGTCTCAGTACCATATCCAGGTCTGAATCCTGACTGGAAGGGGTCCAGATATTCCGCTTCATCCAGTACCCCCTGCAACTGACGCGCCACTGCCTTTTCCAATACTTTCCCCAAAAAGGGGAGGTTGGAAACAGGTCTGTAGTTGGTTATGACTGCTGGATCGAGGGATGGCTTCTTCAGGAGGGGGCGCACCAAAGCATGTTTCAATGGTGCAGGAAATATCCCTTCCCGAAAAGACGCATTAATTATAGCCCCGACCCAGCCACCTGTCACCATCTTTGAGGCTTTTACCAGCCAGGCGGGACAGGGATCCAATGGACAATTAGTGGCGCGGACTGCCGCAAGGAGCCTGTCCACTTCATCTGGGGCAACAGGATCAAACTGATCCCAGATAACACAGCACGACTGTGCACTGGCTCCCCCCTGACCCTCCCCATCCACGCCAAGATTAAACCCTGAGCGAATCCGATCGATTTTCTCCACCAGATGGTCAGCAAAGTCCTCAGCCGATCCCTGCCAACCAGGCACAGCCCCCCCCCTACCAAGGAGGGACCTGGTCACCCGAAACAGGGTGGCTGGGCGATTATCAGCGGAGGCAATAAGGGAGGTGAAGTACTGCCTCCTCACCACCCCCATCGCCACTAGGTAGGCCCTAATAGCGGCTCTAGCTAGTGTCCAATCGGAATCGTTCCTGGTCTTCACCCAGCGGCGCTCAAGGCGTCTCTTTGCCCGTTTGAGCTCCCGTAGTTCTTCTGTGAACCACGGGGATGACCTAGCTCCACGGGCTCTGAGAGGCCGTAGTGGAGCGATTACATCCAAGGCAGCTGTCGTTGACCCACGCCATAGGTCAACAAGTGCCTCGGGCGAATCGTGTTGTCGATCCAGGGGAAAAGCCCCCAGTTCCCTCTGGAATCCATCCGGATCCATCAGTTGCCGGGGGCGGGCCACTTTAATCGACCCTGCCTCCCTACGATGATGTGTTGCCCCCAGGAAGTCTAGAGCCACCAGATAGTGATCTGACCATGGCACAGGTGTTATGTCTAGCTTCTGTAAATTCAGATCACTCTGCCACCGCTCCGACAAAAAGACTAAATCTGGTGTGTGACCACTGCCCCTGGTAGGACCCCGAATTACCTGAGCCAGGTCCATAGTTGCCATGGAAGCCATGAACTCCTGAGCCACCCTGGAACCGGACCCCAGCGAAGGCAAATTGAAGTCCCCCAGAACCATCAGCCTAGGGAACTCCAACGCCAATGCTGAGACAGCCTCGAGGAGCCCAGGCAGGGAGTCCCTTACCCTGCAAGGGGGCAGGTACAGGAGTAGGACCCCCAACTGACCCTTTGGGCCCAGCCGCAGGAGCAGAGCCTCACAACCCAGAATTTGTGGAGCAGTGGCCCTGGTAACTTCTAGTGACTCCCTGGCTATAATGGCAACACCACCGCCCTTGCCCTCATCCCTAGGCTGGTGCCAAACACCGAACCCGGCTGGACACATCTCTGATAGAGGCACCCCATCCTCTGGTCTCAGCCAGGTCTCAGTGATGCATGCCAGGTCGGCCCTCTCTCCCAGAATAGAATCTTGTATTAGGGGCGCCTTACTACAGACCGACCTGGCATTCATCAGCAGCAGCCTAAGGGTGGGGTCACCCTGGATCAGCTGCTCAGGACCTAGAGGTGAAACCGGGGGGCCAGAACGTGGGACAGATACTAAGCATCGGTCCCGCCTTCCCCGAGTGCGGCCCGCCCCACGGTTCCCGCTATAACGCCCCATGCCCGTCACAACCTCTAAATGGGCCCCTGGAACCTCCACCATTAAACCAGACAGAGTGTCGCCCCATCTTCCTGGCTGGCAGGGCCATCTCTCCCTCCCTCCCTCCCTAACCCACTTAAAACATACCCTCTCAGTCTCTCTTCCCATATTGATGGTCCTGGCGAGTTCCGACTGGCCGCAAGAGTCTCCAGGGCGGCAGTGGAAATTCCGGTGCGACCGCCGGCCGTTTAAGCCCCCCGCAGGGGGGTGGGAACACAGGACACCAATGGTGGAAGTGATCCCAACAAGCTCTGATTGGCTGCAGGTGTCTCCAGAGCGGCAGGGGAAATTCTGTCGCGGCCACCGGCCCTTTGGGCCCCCCGCAGAGAGGCAGGAGCCCGGGACGCCAATGGTGGGGCGGTCCCAGCAATCTCTGACTGGCCACAGGTGTCTCCAGGGTGGTGGTGGCGGAAGCTCCGCCGCGGCCGCTGGCCTACCGAGCCCCCCACAGGGGGGCGGGAGCCTGGGATGCCAATGATGGGGGTGGTCCCAGCAATATCCAACTGGCCGCAGGTGTCTCCAGGGCGGCGGTGGGAGTTCCTCCGTGGCCGCCCGCCTTTTGAGCCCCCTGCAGGGAGGCAGGAGCCTGAGATGCCGATGGTGAGGTGGTCCCAGCGAGCTCCAACTGGCCATAGGTGTCTCCAGGGCAGGGTGGAAATCCTGCCATGGCTGCTGGCCTTTTGAGACCCCACAGGGAGGCGGGAGCCTGGGACGCCGATGGTGGGATGGTCCCGGTGAGCTCCAAATTGGCCGCAGGTGTCTCCAGGGTGGTGGTGGAAGTTCTTCCGCAGCTGCCAGCCTTTTGAGCCCCCTGCAGGGAGGTGGGAGCCCGGGACGCCGATGGCATGGTGGTCCCAGCGAGCTCCAGACTGGCCGCAGGTGTCTCCAGGGTGGCGGTGGAAATTCATCCACAGCCGCCAGCCGTTTGAGCCCCCCGCAGGGAGGCGGAAGCCCGGGACGCCGATGGTGAGGGTGGTCCCAACAACCTACTGGCAAAGGGAGGAGGGGCAGAGGCTGTTGTTTCTGCCGGCCCCGACGGCCCTTTACCTCTCCTGGCAAAAGGGAGGAGGGGCGGGGCTCACCTCAGCTGGTCAGAGGCTTCTTGTCTTCTGCCGGCTCGACGGCCCTTTACCTCTCCTGGCAAAAGGGAGGGGGGCAGGGCTCACCTCAGCTGGTCAGAGGCTTCTTGTCTTCTGCTGGCCCGACGGCCCTTTACCTCTCCTGGCAAAAGGGAGGAGGGGCGGGGCTCACCTCATTCTCTTCTAAGGTGTCTCATTTTTCCACACTGGAAGCAGGGGCCTTTGGGTTTTGGCACTGCTCTGCGCCTGAGTGTGGTAATGGGTGTGCTCTGGAGCCCTGCATAGCCAGGGGCCGTGCAGATTTCTGTGAGCAGTGGGCGCTGAGCAGGCAGGTGGACAATGATCTGTCTGCCTGAACGTGTGTCTGCCTTGAGAACAGCTGAACACAGCAGCTGGGTGCTAGCTAATTGTACTGCTGGCAATTTCCCCGTGAATGGATCTTCCTCACCCATGCGCTGAATGAAATTCTTTGTTGGCAGGGAACTTTTAACTGTCAGAGAAGTGCCAGGGCTTCTCGTGCCATGAATTCCTTCAGTGATGTCTGCAGCTGTCACTGAGGGAATGCTCCCTACACTGCCCTGCTTAAGCTGAAATGACGGATAGAGACTCATTGGAGCTGATGGTTCTGACTGCGCTGGGGGTTTCTGGGTCTCTATCCGGACTGGGTCTACCTCTGCTAAGAGCTTCCTACACTTGCTCCACATGCTGATTATGCAATCTGGAGCTCTCGGGGCTTGCTGAATGCAGGCTCCTATCCGGTCCCAAAGTTGGAGGTTAAGCATGCCCGCTTCTGGATAAAGCGGACAATTGCCCCCCAAGTACGCTAAGAGCCCCGCTAACTTAACACTGTGAATGTGTGTATGATATACCCTGGCCAGGGCCTTGAATTAGATTAAGTGAATTCTCTGGTTAGCGGTCGGACGTTGCCTCTGAGGACAAGTCCCCATATTACCTGCCGGTCCTTCGAAGCTTTCCTCCTCGGGACGATGCGACGCGTCTGAGTTCAGGTAACAGGTCTCAGCATTATGAACCTCTTGGAAGGAGCTTGGAGCGTGGACTGCTGCCACGGGCCCTCGGTGGCCTCTGCGCTGCAGTCAGGGTTTCACAGCTGACCCTGAGCGGAACGCATTTCTGTGGAGCAAGCTGCCTCTGAGCTTTGGAGCGCGCTGTGGAATGCCTCTCTGGAATGCCTCGCCACGTAGCTGTCACTCAGATCAGATGGCTTTCTGACCAGAGCTGCCGCGCTGTCCTCCGGGACGATTCGGGCACGGTTCTGGCGTAGAACCGGACTGCGTAGATTGCTTACTCATGAGTAGAATCACATCGGAGTCACCAGATGTTGGATCGGGGCCACGGAGCGGCCGTTGGGTCCCGGAGGAGACTGTTCAAGCAATGAGACACGAGGCAAGATGGAGCGAAGACCAGTGATTTAATGAGGGAAAATCATCAGTATATATTATGTTCAGGGCTGCGTCAGAAAGAACTGCGATCCACATGACATGTTTACACGAGTTAATTGGGAAACTCTTCAGGGGAAGTTAATTAACAAAATTAAACACTGACAGGGGAAATCCATTGTTCCAAACTATCTTGGGGTAAACATGTGGCTGTTGTTGGTTCAGGATTTAGGGTAATCCGCGGGTGCGATATTACCTATTACCTGACTAGCGAGTTAGTCATTCAGCTTCCTATTGTCCAAGCTGCTTGTCAGGTCAGCTGTGGGTTAATTAAACCCTATCAAATATTCCGCTCCCCCAATTCCTGTCCCCTCGGAACCAAAGCTCAAGAGAGCGTTCTTCCCAAACCGTGGTTCTGTCAGGTACAGTATGCCAAATGTGTCCGCGGAAACCACACTTCAGCTTTGAAACAGAGATGAGGAATGAACCCTAGAGTCAGATATAACTGGCTTTTGAGCAGGGAAACTTTTAAGTCAACAGAAGCCTTGCTGTTAAGAAGCCCTTTTGAGTAAGCAACCATTTTTGATAAATGGCAGGTGGTAACAGACGAAGATTCTTAATTAACACGAGTACCAGATTATCATAGCAGGAACTATTTCACTTAGGTAAGGGAGGGTACATGTCATTTTGTGGAAATTTGATTCAGATTACATTCATAGAAAAATTGGGAAAAAAGTGTGAAAGCTTGAATTAGGCCACATTGGTTCTATGCAGAAAAAGGAATCACAGTTCCAACACACATCAATCTGAGGCTCTCACATCATGTAGATGAGCTCTGAATGTTGCAGAAAGGTAGCTGATACAGTGTGTCAAATATACAAATTTGCTTTGTTTGTGACTAATCATTAGGTTTTCACCTCAGTGCTAGAGGATGAACTACCCTTTAAAAAGTTCTGCAATAAAAATTTAGTTAGTAAAGGCAGTTGGACCTTCCTTCTCATGACAAACATATCTAGTGGTCTATTTGATGTCAATATATCTATAGGGACTGTGGTGGCTCAAGTCGTTAAGACGCTGAAATTGATGACTGGAAAGTCAGCAGGTCAGCAGTTCAAGACTCAAGTACTGCACAATGGAATGAGCTCCCATCTCTGTCCCAGCTTCTGCCAACCTAGCACTTAGAAAGCAAGAAATTGCTAGTAGATAAATAGAAACCACTTCAGTGGGAAGGTATACAGCATTCCATGCACTCCAGTGTTGGGGAAAGCCTGCCACACGTCCATGGAAATGTCTGCAGATGCAGACAATGCTGTCTCTTTGGCTGTAAACAGAGATGAGGACATTATTCATGTCATATGCACAAAGCTAAAATTAACACATCTAAAAATAAAATAGAATTAAAAAGGGCTATATGACACCTGCCCAACATTGGGCCACTTTACCAGCATTTCCTCTTGTCAACATAAGGTCCTCTTCAGTGCACGTTTAGGGGCATTGTGTACATTGTATCATATGGTTGATAGTTTGTACTTCTTTGCATTCACACAGGCTGTCATCGACAGGGAAACCTCATTTTCTCAGATTAGCCCTTGATCTTCCTACCCCTGCACGCAGTCTATTTAAATCTTTCCACACAGGCCATGGTTGTTCTTGGCCAGGCGGTAGAGAGCATACCTGTCAAGCCACGGTTTTCAAAATCTGGGAGCTAGGCACGCATGCGCAGTAAATTTCCAGGTGCCAGGCAGGAAAGGGATTACTGCGCATGCGTGGCCATCAGAGGCAGTGGCGCACATTTATTTATTTATTTATTTATTGTTACATTTCTATACCGCCCACTCAGCCAAAGCCGACTTTGGGTGGTTCACACATTGGGTAAAAACAGATAAAAACAAATAAAAACAGATAAAAACCAGCAATAGGAACCCACCCCTAAAAAGAGAGGGGTGCAGGAACTGAAGAAACCATGGGGCAGGCATCCTCCCCTATATTAACCACCCAACGGAAGCCACCCCTCCACCTGCACCCCAAACTTGGCTCAGGTTCAAAAGGGCCGGTGCAGACACAGAGAAGGCTCTCCTCCGTGTGCCAGAGAGGCAAGCCCCCCTGGCTGATGGCACTATTAGAGAGCCCCTCCGGTCCACTCTGGTTGGATGGACAGATGTCCTTAGGGCAATGTGGTCTCTAAGGTAACCTGGCCCACTACCATATATGGCTTTAAAGGTCAAAACCAGCACCTTGAATTGCACCCGGAGGCAAACGGGTAACCAGTGCAGCTCCTGAAGCAGTGGCGAGGCATGGGCATAACGTCCACACCCCATCACCACCCGGGCCGCCACATTCTGGACCAGCTGCAGCCTCTGAATGGTCATCAAGGGCAGCCCCATGTAGAGCGCATTACAATAATCTAGACTGGAGGTCACCAGAGCATGAGTGACCATGAGCAAAGAGTGGTCCAGGAGCGTGAGCAACTGGCGAATCACCCGAAGTTGGGCGAAGGCCCTCCTGGCCACAGCCACCACCTGTTCTTCTAGCAGCAGCCGCGAATCCAGGAGGACCCCCAAGTTGCACACTGGGTCGATCTGGGGCAAAATAGCCCCATCCAAAACCAAAGATGGTAGCTCCCGAGATAGCACACGACCCCCATCCACAGCCACTCAGTCTTACTAGGATTCAGCTGTAACCCATTTGCCCCCATCCAGACCCCAACCACCTCCAGACAACTGGAAAGGACTTTGACTGCATCACTGGGGTCCCCACGGGCCAAGATGTACAACTGTGTATCATCCGCATACTGGTGGTAGTGCACCCTGTGGTAACGGATGATCTCACCCAGCGGCTTCATGTAGATGTTAAATAGGAGAGGAGAGAGTACCGAGCCCTGAGGCACCCCATATTTTAGGGACCTAGGACTCGACCTCTCGATCTCCAACCACACCGACTGGATCCGGCTCCTCAGAAATGAGGAAAACCAGGACCATACCATGCCCTGGATCCCCAGTCCTTGGAGCCGTTCCAGAAAGATCCCGTTTTCGATGGTATCGAAAGCCACTGAGAGGTCAAGAAGAGCAAGGACGGATGGATGACCGCCATTCCCCTCTCGCCAGAGATCATCCATCAGCGCAACCAATGCAGTCTCAGTACCATATCCAGGTCTGAATCCTGACTGGAAGGAGTCAAGATATTCCGCTTCATTCAGTACCCCCTGCAACTGACGCGCCACTGCCTTTTCAATACTTTCCCCAAAAAGGGGAGGTTGGAAACAGATCTGTAGTTGGTTAGGACTGCTGGATCGAGAGATGGCTTCTTCAGGAGGGGGTGCACCAAAGCATGTTTCAACGGTGCAGGAAATATCCTCTCCCGAAAAGACGCATTAATTATAGCCCCGACCCAGCCACCTGGTTTACCAGCCAGGCGGGACAGGGATCCAATGGACAATTAGTGGCACGGACCACCACAAGGAGCCTGTCCACTTCATCTGGGGCAACAGGATCATACGGATCCCAGATAACACAGCAAGACTGTGCACTGGCTCCCCTCTGATCCTCCCCATCCATGCCAAGAATCCAGAGCGAATCCGATTGATTTTCTCCACCAGATGGTCAGCAAAGTCCTCAGCCGATCCCTGCCAACCAGGCACAGCCCCCCCCTACCAAGGAAGGACCTGGTCACCCAAAACAGGGTGTCTGGGCAATTATCAGTGGAGGCAATAAGAGAGGTGAAGTATTGCCTCCTCACCACCTCCATCGCCACTAGGTAGGCCCTAATAGCAGCTCTAGCTAGTGTCCAATCGGAATCGTTCCGGGTCTTAACCCAGCGGCGCTCATTGAGTCTCTTTGCCCGTTTGAGCTCCCGTAGTTCTTCCGTGAACCACGGGGATGATCTAGCTCTGCGGGCTCTGAGAGGCCGTAGTGGAGCGATTACATCCAATGCAGCTGTTGTCAACCCATACCACAGGTCAACAAGTGCCTCGGGCGAATCGTGTTGCCGATTCAGGGGAAAATCCCCTAGTTCCCTCTGGAATCCATCCAGATCCATCAGTTGCCGGGGGCGGGCCACTTTAATAGACCCTGCTTCCCTACGATGAAGTGTCACCCACAGAAAGTCTAGAGCCACCAGATAGTGATCTGACCATGGCACATGTGTTATGTCTAGCTTCTGTAAACTCAGATCACTTTGCCACCACTCTGACAAAAAGACTAAATCTGGTGTGTGGCTACTGCCCCTGGTAGGGCCCCGAATTACCTGAGCCAGGTCCATAGCTTCCATGGAAGCCATGAACTCCTGAGCCACCCCGGAATCGGACCCCAGCGAAGGCAAATTGAAGTCCCCCAGAACCATTAGCCTAGGGAACTCCAATGGCAACGCTGAGAAAGCCTTGAGGAGCCCAGGCAGGGAGTCCCTTACCCTGCAAGGGGGCAGGTACAGGAGTAGGACCCCCAACTGACCCTTTGGGCCCAGCCGCAGGAGCAGGGCCTCACAACCCAGAATTTGTGGAGCAGTAGCCCTGGTGACTCCCAGTGACTCCCTGGCTATAATGGCAACACCACCACCCTTGCCCTCATCCCAAGGTTGATGCCAAACACCAAACCCGGCCGGACACACCTCTGATAGAGGCACCCCATCCTCTGGCCTCAGCCAGGTCTCAGTGATGCATGCCAGGTCGGCCCTCTCCCCCAGAATAGAATCTTGTATTAGGGGCACCTTACCACAGACTGACCTGGCATTCATCAGCAGCAGCCTAAGGGTGGGGTCAGCCTGGATCAGCTGCTCAGGACCTAGAGGTGAAACCGGGGACCCAGAATGCGGGACAGATACTAAGCATCAGTCCTGCATTTCCCAAGTGCGGACTGCCCCGCGGTTCCCGCTATAATGAAACCATGCCCGTCACAACCTCTAAATGGGCCCCTGGAACCTCCACCATTAACCCAGACAGAGTGTCGCCCCGTCTTCCCGGCTGGTAGGGCCATCTCTCCCTCCCTCCCACCACTGAGCACACATGTAAGTGAATCAAGATCATAACATTGTGTGCATGGGACTCCATTTGCACAGTAATACAAAGTACAATCAGCTCCCTCTGCATCCATCTGCTACTTGAAGTCTTGCCTTTGTGTGCATAATTATATTTCCCTCCACAGCAACATGTTTTGTTGCTAATTTCTCAGCTCAACAATGTGTTTATTTGTTTTGTAATATTAGAACTAGCAGGAGGGGAATTAATGAAATGGGAAAACTAATCCAGGAAAAAGTGGCTGAAATGGGAGGTAAAGAAATAGAGAAGAAGAAAAAAGGGGCATCCCCATTACATGATCCACCTGCCAGATGGGACAAATGTTGTCATGAATACTTCATTTATTTCTGCCCATTCATGGGCAAACACTGGGTAGCTTTCCCACTCTTAAGTAAAAACAAACTCCATGGATTTTCTGCACCATGAACTCAGACTGAGTAAACACGCTTTAAAAAATGCAGATGGCTTAAAGAAGGATGATGATTGTTCAGGTCAGAGAGTTAGGGTAGTCCTTGTGACAGGTAGCCTAGACCAGGGGTTCCCAACCTAAGGCCCACAGCACCATTTCATGTGGCCCCCCAACACCTCCAAGGGCATTCAAGAAACAAAATGGCCACCCCTTTCCTTTGGAGCTGTTGGGACAAAATGGCCACCCCATCATGCAGACAGGGCAAAATGTCCATCCAGCTCTCACAGCTGACTGAGAGAGCATGACCCGGCCCCTGGCTTGAAAAGGTTGGGAAACTGGCCTAGACTGAAATCTTTCTACTGAAATTTAGAATAGCAAATTACCTGGTTGCCTAGAAAACATGTTAGGATTTAAGGCCTTACAATACTTTTACTCATTTGATCATAGAATAGGGTATATTTTGACATATTTCCTATCCCAATGCATGGTATTTGCACTCCCTGAGCTAAGTGAGTTTGTTTTGAAGTGGAACTGGATTTTCCATGGCTTGTTGTGCATCAGGATACATGATGATGGCGTAGCTCTGGACATTTTACTCTATACAGTATAGCACCCTTGAGTTTGTTCCTGGAAGTCTGGCCAGGTTATCCTGCTATGGTAATACTGCCAGCCAAATGTCAGGCAGCGGTTAACTAACCTGACAACCCTGAGGATTAACAGCCTTGGGTGCTGAAGTCCACAGGGAAGGGCAATAGTCTCCAAGTGGATTAAATCCCACTTGAATTCATCTTGATGGAGGGCAGGAGATTCATCAATACTGGCTTGGGTCTGACGATAGCTTTGTGTGCCAAAAAGGCTCAGGATCAGAAAGTGACTCATGGAACTGGGTCATTGGTATGGGTGTCATGCTGCGATGAGGAAGGGAAATGGAAGGCCACTGTATTACTGTATATTTCTAGGACAGTCCTTATGGCTGATCGCCATGAGGATCACCAATATTCAGATTTGGATATGGCAGAAGAAGAAGAAATCTTTAAAAAGTGACAAAAAGCATAGCAAAGTATACCAAAAATAATAAGTGTTTTGAAGTATCTCAAGTATCCTTGCAGAACTGGATGGATGTTTTTGACATGTTAATAGTGGGGGAAACTTGTGACCTCCACTGAGCATGAGAATCCATATACAGTACTTGATTCTGTGGTGTCTCTGAAAATGGTGCCACTCAGCAACAATACAGTAGATAATTGATTATCAAAGTATCTCCTCTACCAGTTAAGCAGCCAAAAAAGCAAGAAGTGATAGAGAAAAAATAAATTAAAATAGGGAAGACCACAAGAATAGATGGATTAGGTAAAGGCCAAACGCCAGTCATATCCGTCTCTAGGGTTCAGTGCTCATCTCTGTTTATAACCAAAGAGCCAGCACTGTCTGCATTTGCAGACATTTCTGTGGACATGTGGCAGGCATGCCTAGACACTAGAGCGCACAGAATGCTGTTTACCTTCCCACCGAAGTGGTACCAACTTATCTACTTGCAATTTCTTGCTTTCGAGCTGCTAGGTTGGCAGGAGCTGGGACAGATGGGAGCTCACCATGTCGTACCTTTTGTGTTTAGGGAATGAAGAAGCAGACGAGTGAAGTAGTGAAATTCAGCTCTTTATTAGTGGGGTTTGAACACAGTTTGGATGGGGCAAAACTCGGACTTATATACACTATAAACAGTAACAGTAACAATAATACAATAGCCCATTGGCTAACTGTGTGCACCTTTTCGATCCACTTATTTGCATAAGAATAGATACATGAGAAAATATACATTCCGCTCCTATAAACAGTAACAATAATACAACATCCTTCTTAGCCAATCAGGCATTAAAACGGAGTCTAATTCTGATGTCAATTTTTTTAAAAAAGCATATTTTTAAAAGCATAGAGAAGAAATACTCAAAAGCTTATTCAGTGTTGTGAGCTGTGCAGATTGGCATTTGCACCAATTGGGACAAGAAAATGACCGACCGACCGGACGGACGGACGGACGGACGGACGGACAAACAAACAAGAGAATACTGGTTTTTCCTTTTTTCCTAGGGCTGGTTCTGATGGTTACATAGTATGTGTGATTTTGACCCTGGTCTCATAGGACAATCATTGCTAACTCTCAGCCCTTTCCCCCTTCTTAAAAAAATAAAAAGGCAAAGGAATATCCTCTGGAAAACATGTACACCAGATGTTCAAAGAACTTTTGTTCCAACACAGCTTTTCTTCCTCAGGTTGCCTATCCAAAGGGACAGCTTTTGAACTAATTTTCTATTTTGCATACTGCAGAACTGGCATGGCAACATTAGTTCATTCTGCAGAACTGGCATGGCAACATTAGTTTATCTGAGAGATTAAAGGGTGTATCTATTTCTCTGTTGTACATGTTGCACATACTCACATCTTTGTATCACCATTTCATTAAGTCAATTAACTGATGCCATTGCTGTTACAAATATTCAGATTGCCTTTTGCAATGTTAAGGGTGGCATCTTTTCTTCCTAATGGCAAAGAAGACAGGATATTGTGCAGCAATATTGCATCATTTCCTAGTGTTTTCTATCATCAGACCTTGCCTTTCTGTTTCTAGATTCCACTGCTGCACCATGTCCCTCAGACTCTCTTGAATTTTGTGAGCTGTGTGGCTACCGTTCTTCACAGTCACATTCAACAGGGCCCACCTGAGTCATACCTCTATGTTGCCCTATGCCTGATGCCTCTACTTCCCACCAGTGTCCTGCCATGGAGAGAATGTCATGTTTTGCACTCTGGCTGCTCCAGATGTGACTTGGAAAATGTGCCCTGGCCAAGTGCTGCTATACCAATTGCCTGGCAGCCTAATATAAATCTGGCACCACTCTGTGTCTAAGAGTCATTTAGGAAGGCAATTGGGAAGCCATTTTATGCCACAGACCTATATGGCAGCCAGTGTTCTCCAGAAGTGAGAACAGCTGGTCATACAGGACTATTATCACCTCAGGTGACAAGGAATCCTGGCATTTTTATGTTTGTATAACTCCTTCAAGATCCTTCAGGGCAGGCCTTGAACTTATTCTTGAGATATGCTTCTGGAGCTTACTGCCTTCCACCTCTTGTTAGTTGTGTAACTACACCCCTATTTCCCTGGGCTGGTGGCTTCACCTCTGTCCTCTGATGACTCTTACATTTCACAATATGGAGGCCACTTGTCCCCATGTTGCCCATTTCATTTTTCAGCAGTAGTGCCCTGTGCTGACTCTTCAGGTAGCTGAGTATGCTACTGTTGGAGAGATTGCACAAGTCTTGCTTGGGCAAGGGTGATTTCATTATCACACATTTCTGAAATAGTGCCCAGTTGAGTCCTCTCAGTCTCCTCCACTCCCACATCAAATGTGTATGCAATCAAAGTGGAGATACAGACAATGAGATACAGATAATGTCAGTGAAAGGTGAGAGTTCAAAAAAGGGTACAGAAAACTGGGTCAGTCCTTGCACAAGAGCATATTTAATCAGAAAATTCTCAGGTGAATTATATGCAGCTATGCCCACCTTTCAATTGCAAAGATGCAACATGAAAAATAATATTCTGGCAACTGGGCCTACTTCTAGATTTCTTTGATGCAGACAGATGTCATTTACAGATTTTGTTTTCACCCTAGCTCTCCTCCCATGGGAAACTATGGCTACCCCAATCAGGGGAGTTCCCTGCCCCTCCTATACTTGGTGCCAGAGTGTCTGAGGAATTTAAGTTTCATTTCTGAAGAAATCACTTCAGGATGCCTGAGAAAGATTTCACATTCATTTCACATTCATGACCACGGAAACATCTGCAGACACAGACAGCGCTGGCTCTTCAGTGTTGGATCGGGGCCGCAGAGTGGCCGTTGGGTCCCGGAGGAGACTGGTCAAGCAATGAGACACGAGGCAAGATGGAGCGAAGTCCAGTGATTTAATGAGGGAAAATCATCAGTATATATTATGTTCAGGGCTGCGTCAGAAAGAACTGCGATCCACATGACATGTCATTTTGTGGAAATTTGATTCAGATTACAATCATAGAAAAATTGGAAAAAAAGTGTGAAAGCTTGGATTAGGCCACATTGGTTCTATGCAGAAAAAGGAATCACAGTTCCAACACACATCAATCTGAGGCTCTCACATCATGTAGATGAGCTCTGAATGTTGCAGAAAGGTAGCTGATACAGTGTGTCAAATATACAAATTTGCTTTGTTTGTGACTAATCATTAGGTTTCCACCTCAGTGCTAGAGGATGAACTACCTTTTAAAAAGTTCTGCAATAAAAATTTAGTTAGTAAAGGCAGTTGGACCTTCCTTCTCATGACAAACATATCTAGTCGTCTGTTTGATGTCAATATATCTATAGGGACTGTGGGGGCTCAAGTGGTTAAGACGCTGAAATTGATGACTGGAAAGTCAGCAGGTCAGCAGTTCAAGACCCAAGTACTGCACAATGGAATGAGCTCCCATCTCTGTCCCAGCTTCTGCCAACCTAGCACTTAGAAAGCAAGAAATTGCTAGTAGATAAATAGAAACCACTTCAGTGGGAAGGTATATAGCATTCCATGCACTCCAGTGTTGGGGAAAGCCTGCCACACGTCCATGGAAATGTCTGCAGATGCAGACAATGCTGTCTCTTTGGCTGTAAACAGAGATGAGGACATTATTCATGTCATATGCACAAAGCTAAAATTAACACATCTAAAAATAAAATAGAATTAAAAAGGGCTATATGACACCTGCCCAACATTGGGCCACTTTACCAGCATTTCCTCTTGTCAACATAAGGTCCTCTTCAGTGCACGTTTAGGGGCATTGTGTACATTGTATCATATGGTTGATAGTTTGTACTTCTTTGCATTCACACAGGCTGTCATCGACAGGGAAACCTCACTTTCTCAGATTAGCCCTTGATCTTCCTACCCCTGCACGCAGTCTATTTAAATCTTTCCACACAGGCCATGGTTATTCTTGGCCAGGCGGTAGAGAGCATACCTGTCAAGCCACGGTTTTCAAAATCTGGGAGCTAGGCAGGCATGCGCAGTAAATTTCCAGGTGCCAGGCAGGAAAGGGATTACTGCGCATGTGTGGCCATCAGAGGCAGTGGCGCACATTTATTTATTTATTTATTTATTTATTTATTTATTTATTGTTACATTTCTATACCGCCCACTCAGCCAAAGCCGACTCCGGGTGGTTCACACAGTGGGTAAAAACAGATAAAACAAATAAAAACAGATAAAAACCAGCAATAGGAACCCACCCCTAAAAAGAGAGGGGTGCAGGAACCGAAGAAACCATGGGGCAGGCATCCTCCCCTATATTAACCACCCAACGGAAGCCACTCCTCCACCTGCATCCCATACTTGGCCCGCCAGCCAGGTTTTTAGTTCTTTTCTAAAGGGCAACAACTCCATCTGGAGACTGTCTGGAGACTCTGGCATGAGGTTCCAAAGGGCCGGTGCGGACACAGAGAAGGCTCTCCTCCGTGTGCCAGAGAGGCGAGCCCCCCTGGCCGATGGCACTATTAGAGAGCCCCTCCGGTCCGCTCTGGTTGGACAGACATATGTCCTTAGGGCAATGCGGTCTCTAAGGTAACCTGGCCCACTACCATATATGGCTTTAAAGGTCAAAACCAGCACCTTGAATTGCACCCGGAGGCAAACGGGTAACCAGTGCAGCTCCCGAAGCAGTGGTGAGGCATGGGCATAACGTCCACACCCCATCACCACCCGGGCCGCCGCATTCTGGACCAGCTGCAGCCTCTGAATGGTCATCAAGGGCTGCCCCATGTAGAGCGCATTACAATAATCTAGACTGGAGGTCACCAGAGCATGAGTGACCATGAGCAAAGAGTCCTGGTCCAGGAGCGTGAGCAACTGGCGAATCACCCGAAGTTGGGCAAAGGCCCTCCTGGCCACAGCCACCACCTGTTCTTCTAGCAGCAGCTGCGAATCCAGGAGGCCCCCAAAGTTGCGCACCGGGTCCATCTGGGGCAAAATAGCCCCATCCAAAACCAAAGATGGTAGCTCCCATGATAGCACAGGACCCCCCATCCACAGCCACTCAGTCTTACTAGGATTCAGCTGTAACCCATTTGCCCCCATTCAGACCCCAACAGCCTCCAGACAACTGGAAAGGACTTTGACTGCATCACTGGGGTCCCCACGGGCCGAGATGTACAACTGTGTATCATCCGCATACTGGTGGTAGCGCACCCCGTGGGAACGGATGATCTCACCCAGCGGCTTCATGTAGATGTTAAATAGGAGAGGAGAGAGTACCGAGCCCTGAGGCACCCTATATTTTAGGGACCTAGGACTGGACTTCTCGCTCTCCAACCACACCGACTGGGTCCGGCCCCTCAGAAATGAGGAAAACCAGGACCATACCGTGCCCTGGATCCCCAGTCCTTGGAGCCGTTCCAGAAGGATACCGTGGTCGATTGTTATCAAAAGCCACTGAGAGGTCAAGAATAGCAAGGACAGATGGATGACCGCCATCCCCCTCTCGCCAGAGATCATCCATCAGTGTGACCAATGCAGTCTCAGTACCATATCCAGGTCTGAATCCTGACTGGAAGGAGTCCAGATATTCCGCTTCATTCAGTACCCCCTGCAACTGACGCGCCACTGCCTTTTCAATACTTTCCCCAAAAAGGGGAGGTTGGAAACAGGTTTGTAGTTGGTTAGGACTGCTGGATCGAGGGATGGCTTCTTCAGGAGGGGGTGCACCAAAGCATGTTTCAACGGTGCAGAAAATATCCCCTCCCGAAAAGACGCATTAATTATAGCCCCGACCCAGCCACCTGGTTTACCAGCCAGGCGGGACAGGGATCCAATGGACAATTAGTGGCACGGACTGCCGCAAGGAGCCTGTCCACTGCCTGAGGCGGCATTTGCACTTGTACGGGTAAGGTGAAATAACCCAATGCTGCACATTGATATTGTCCTGGATGGAAATTCGTGGCAACTCCATTAAAAAAGAACCACATGTTGGGATCCTTGATTTGCCATCCATTGCAAATTGAACCACTATCTATAGCAGAATAATCAGGAGTAAACATAGGAAACACATCATATATATCTTCAATAGTAGTGTTAAACAAGGTATAATTAAGCTTATAAGAACTGTTATAACTACCCCATAACCAAAAATAATCATCACAACCCGTATAATTGCCTACATTCTGCAATACCCTTTTTGCTTGAGTCCAGTATTTCCATTTACTATTCCAGACTCCAGAACTATGACAGCAGAAACAAAGTCCTTTAGTGTATTTCTTGAATGTCATGCTTCGCCAGCGGGTGTTGTTAAATTGTTCTGGAGGATTAGAGAAGAGTGTAGACCTATCAAGATGTTGCAAATGTCCAATAACCAGCTCAGGTGTGTTGAACAATGCTGGAAGAAAAGCCATTTGAGACACTGCCAGTGGATGCTCATAGTATAACGTTGCATTCTTACCATGAACTTCAAACATATAGTTAGCATGACGAATCCAAAAGTTGGGGTTGCCCCCATGAGGCATTGTTCTTACAGCTGGAAGCACAGTAAGAAAGAAAATAACAAATGTCAGCACATTTAGTTTACTGGTGAACCACCATCCTGGAGCTGAGTAACCTTCTTCTCTCTCCATGGGCGGATCGCTCGTGCAGGAATCCACACAGGTCCTGAGGTTGTAGAAACCGCTGCGTATCCTCGTCCCCAGGTGATTAGAGGTACAGGACCCTTCCACTCAGGATCGGGTTGCTGCCGATAAACGACCAATGGCTTAGGAAGACACTCCTCAGTCCTGAAATGCAATTCGACTGGAGAGTGTGACCTGTTATGGGGAGCAAGAAGAAAATTAAGAGTATACAGTACTTTAGCAACAGCTGTAGGTATTTCCGCCACAGGAACCCCTCTATCTCCCACTTGCTTGTGTAACAAATTTTTGAATGTCAGGTGGGCTCTTTCAACAATCGCCTGTCCAGTCGAGTTATAGGGTATTCCATGGGTTAGCTTAATGTCCCACTGACAGCAAAAGTCCTGAAAGGCAGAAGAAACATATGATGACCCATTGTCTGTCTTAAGGCTTTTAGGTTTACCCATTGCCGCAAACGAACGAATGCAATGTTGTATAACATGTCTGGATGTTTCACCCCGTAAGGGTGTAGCCCATATAAATCCAGAGAAGGTATCAACAGTCACATGTAACTTAGAAAGCGGAGCCAAAGCAGGTACTTGCGTGACATCCATCTGCCATAGCTGATTGGCTTCTGTTCCTCGAGGATTAACAGCATCAAATGGCAGGAATATAGGAGACTTCGTACAGGAAGCACAGGATGATACAATGTCTCTAGCCTGTGACATAGGAATGGAAAACCGTTTATGCAAAACCTTAGCAGATTGATGAAACATTGCATGACTGTCAATGGGGTTGTCAAAGAGAGAAAAAACCTCAGCAGAGTCTCGGAGAGCAGAATCTGCTCGTGCATTGCCCTCCGTCAAATAACCTGGAATCTTTGTGTGAGAGCGTATGTGGGCAATGAAGAAAGGGACCGTACGGTTAGTAAGAAAACCTTGAAGCTGTTGGAATAAAGCAAAAAGATCCCTATCCATCGATGGAGACAAATAAGCTTGAGCTAAGGTAAAGACAAGGCGGTAAACATATTGAGTATCCACACAGAAAGCAAGTATGACCGCTGCCAGTTCCGACCGCTGGGCCGATGCTTGAGGTCCTGTAAAGACAACCTCCCATTCCCCAGTAGGACCCTGCCATGTAAGGACTCCACGGGAGGGGGAGCCATCCGAGAAAAGAGTAATGGCATGCAAGATAGGTTGCATGCAAAGTGGGGATGACAGGGAGTAAGAAGTGAGATTCAGCAAGGTAAACCGCTTATCCTTGGGGGGGTTAAATTTAACTTGTCCCACAAAGTCCGCCATGGCCACCTGAAATGCCTCAGAATGCTGTAGCAAGGCGGTTAGCTGATCCTGTGAAAAAGGAAAACAAACAAAGTCAACATCATAGCCAGTCAAATGCTTTGCCCTAGTACGGCATTTGAGGAAAAGATCAGCAATCGCATCAGGCAGGCGATAACAGTTTTTCGAGGGAGTGTGCGCCAAGTGTAGCCATTCCACGATGGCCACCTTCTGAGCGTTGACAGGCGCGAACAAAACCGCAGTGGGCAGCCTCAGTGTAGGAAGAAGAGCGCATGCCAGCGCAATGGTGCCTGAGGGCACCCGATCCACAGCAATGGTATGCAGCTTTTCGTTGAGGCGTTGAAGAGCTGTACGCATCTCCGTTGTGCAGGGAATGATGTCCGCTGGAGAAGTGTGTCCAGAAAGAGCAGCAAAGAGTGGTGATAGTTCCTCCGTGCTCAGGGCCAAGAAAGGACGAGCCCAATTTATGTTCCCTAGCAATTGTTGCAATTGGACAAGAGTGAACTGCTCCGGAATAGCTATTGTTGGCAATAGCGGAGTTGAAGCTGTAGCTGAGAGCCTATGTCCCAGATATTGGAATGGATACATCCGCTGTACTTTTTCAGGAGCTATGATCAAGCCCGCTTGTTGCAAAATGTCTGCTAGGTCCTGCAGGTGTTTCTCCGTGACTTGTGGACCATGCAATAAAATGTCATCTGTGTAATGATAGACTTTAACCTCTGGATGGCGTTGCCTGAAAGGTTCCAAAGCCTTGTTCACAAAATGTTGGCATAGAGTCGGCGAGTTGGCCATACCCATAGGCAAGACACACCATTCAAACCGTTGAGTAGGATGTTCATTATTGTATACTGGCAATGTAAATGCAAATTTTTCTCTGTCTTGTGGCGCTAGCAAGATTGTATAAAAACAGTCCTTCAAATCTATAACCATGAGTTGATGATCTTCCGGAATCATGTTCGGATTAGGAAGTCCAGATTGTAGAGGTCCCATTGGCAAGATGTGCTCATTAACTTTCCTCAAATCATGTAACAATCGCCATTTTCCAGACTTCTTTTTCACCACAAAAATCGGAGAGTTCCAAGGACTAGTGGTTGTTTGAATATGTCCCAGATTTAATTGCTCCTGTACAAGGGCCTCCGCCGCTTGGAGCTTTTCTTTTGAGAGCGGCCATTGATCCGTCCACACTGGTGGGGTGTTTTTCCATTGTAGTGGAAGTGCATGCAACGGCGCTGCAGGGGAGGCCCGTATCAAAAATTTGTCTGCAAGGTACACCCTGTTTTAGCCAGGAGATCCCGGCCCCACAGAGTAATAGGAATATCCATAATCAAGGGGTGAAGAGAAACTTTTGTTCCCCCTGAGGTCTCAAAGACGATTGGATGAACACTTTGCTGTGCTGGCTCGTACCCGCCCACCCCATAAACTTCCCTACAGGGGCGGACGGCCCATCCAGTTGGCCAATCTTTTTTTGCCACCACTGAAATATCGGCTCCTGTATCGACCAATCCAGACACTGAACGTCCACCCATAAGCAGCGAGCGGGTCGGTCTATCCTCGGTGATTTGTATCACCGCCATAGCCGCTGTTGCAGTCCCCTCCTGGGATGGAGTTGCAGTGGTCCCTAGTGGGAGCAGATGAAGGCGTCCTACAGGTTGTCCCTTAGGCAGGGTGAGATGTTGCGTGGCTGATGCAGGGATGACAATTTCTTGGTGACCCAATGTAACTGACCCTGCTGCAATGTGTACAGAAGCGGGTAAGGCGTCTGGGCAAGGAAGAACGATGCCTATCATGCCCTGGAAATTAACATCATCAACCAGTGTGGGAAGAGCCTCCACACACCCTGGCATAGTAAAAGTACAGTCCTTAGATAACCTCAATAAAAGTCCTTCTTTTAGAGGATGGTTTTTTCTATATCGTGAAATCATGTCTTGGGCAAGTTCCATATCTTCTGCCATTTCTTGCAAAACCTCCTCTATTGCCTCTTCACTGACCTCTGGTAGCCCTATTATTTTGCCTGGGCCCGAGCCTGGCCCGCACTCCCATTTCCCTGCTGCTGTGGAGAAAAGTCAGAGTCTTGGTGCTGAGCAGCTGAGGGATTGGCATTAGGATTTGAGCGGCACTGATTGGCCCAATGGTACCCTTTCAGGCAAATGGGATACTTCCTTGAAGGGCGTGCTGCCTGCTTTTGAGAGGAGCGACATTGTGCTTTAAAATGTCCTTCTTTCCCACAGCCAAAACACCGTTTGTTTTGAGCCTGAGTTGTGGGCAATTGAACTGCAGCTGCCAGAAGTTGAGCCTTGTAACTGTGAGTCCCCACATTTTGACAAACTTTCATCATGTCTGCTATAGATGTTCCTGGCCTAGCATAAACAGCTGTCAGAGCACCCTTACAATCCTCATTGGCATTTTCAAAAGCCAGTTGTTTCATGAGCATTTCCCGTGCCGGGACATTTTCCACCTGGCGGCTGAGAGCAGTCATGAGTCTGTTAATGAACTCAGTGTAATCTTCTTTAGGGCCCTGCCTAATTGCTGCAAATCCAGCAACGGAGCTGTCTCCTTTGGAAGGGATCTTACTCCAGGCCCGCATGACTATCTGAGCAATCTCTCCCAGCTGGGCATCATTGAGGGCCAATTGCTGTGTGGGGTTGGCAAAATTTCCCTCCCCACATAACATATCCATTGTGAGTGCAGGGCGTGTATGATGAACCTCCCAAGCCACATCCCTCCACTCTTGCAAGCAGAGCATGGCTTCTGCTGGGGGCAAAAGCGCTTTAATCATCTGTTTCCAATCCACTGGTAGCAATTTTTGAGATGCAATGGCTTCCAACAAGGCTTTAGTAAAAGGTGCATTAAATCCATAGTCACGTATGCTGACCCTTAGTTCCTTCAGATATTTGTAATGGAGGGTTTCATACCTATCTGGGACAGCCAGTGCGTTGCCCACAGCCGGAGCCCCCCTTATCACTGGGTATATTTCAGGAGATTGCATGTCCAGCACAGCTGCCGTTAAAGCATCAGAAAAATGTGTCTTTGTAGGGCTAAAACTGCTTGATTTTTGCAAGTCAGGACATAATGTCCCATCTCCATTTTCACCTCCACCCCCATGAGGAGTCTGTTGTTTCTCATATGATGGAAGGGCAGTTGCCATGGCTGCCATGGTTGCCATGGCCCCCCCTTTCTCTGAAGGCAAAAGCTGTGGGAGGGGATGGCCATCAAGTCTTTGAGACAATAAAATATTTTTTGGAGTAAGTCTTTGAAGGCAGCCTCTAACTTCCTCCCATGTAAATAATATTGACACAGAAATTCCATTATGCTTCTGCATTTCTCTCCCAATCTGTTTCCACTGTTTTAAGTCCAGACCTTCATATTTAAACCAAGGACAGAATTTTGCTATAGCTTTAGCCAGTTTCTGTATCTCCTGTTCATTAGCCTTCCGCCCATTCTCATGCAAAAGATCTGAGATATCTTTACAAAGTTCCTGCATTTCTGAAGAAAGCAAACATCCCATAATTAAATTGTATTTTCCACTCACCCTGTTGTAATTCTCGAGCGCTCGATTAGACCTTTCCGGTCGGACCTTTCTTCTGGTCGTGAGTGAGTGAGACCTTCCCGGTCGATGAGGTGTTAATTAGGTGTTAATTGTTGAAGCAGAGTTCAAAGCAGGCTCTCTCATTGTAGTTCAAAGCGTCACACGGAGCGCCACTTGTTGAAATCTGATTCATTTAAGTATCTCTTCAATCAGTCTCCTGAAGCATCAGTTTATTGTCCCAGATCTTTTAAGAGCGAACCTTAAGAGTCAAATGAAGTCCTGCTTCATTAGGCTTTTCGTAGGGAGAAAACAGAGACACACAAAAACACGCCTGCTCTTTTCAGCTGGTCCAACGATTCTAACTTCTTTATTCAGGCAGAGTATATATCAGAAAACGAAACTCAGGCTGACAGAGAATACCAGAAACGAAACTTCACCTACATAACCCAAATAAGGAGAAAGAATTTCTCTCACTTTTCTACGCATGCCTAAAGCACAGCGTTGTCTCTCAGGCAAAGAGGCCTATGTTTACAAAATGTGTCAGAGGCAGCCTGACAGAATCCAGATGCATTCCTACAGTCCACTTCATAAGGGGCAACAGGATCAAACCGATCCCAGATAACACAGCAAGACTGTGCACTGGCTCCCCCCTGACCCTCCCCATCCACGCCAAGATTAAACCCTGAGCGAATCCGATTGATTTTCTCCACCAGATGGTCGGCAAAGTCCTCAGCCGATCCCTGCCAACCAGGCACAGCCCCCCCGCTACCAAGAAGGGACCTGGTCACCCAAAACAAGGTGTCTGGGCAATGATCAGGGGAGGCAATAAGGGAGGTGAAGTATTGCCTCCTCACCACCTCCATCGCCACTAGGTAGGGCCTAATAGCAGCTCTAGGTAGTGTCCAATCGGAATCGTTCCGGGACTTCACCCAGTGGCGCTCAAGGAGTCTCTTTGCCCGTTTGAGCTCCCGTAGTTCTTCCGTGAACCACGGGGATGATCTAGCTCTGCGGGCTCTGAGAGGCCGTAGTGGAGCGATTACATCCAATGCAGCTGTTGTCAACCCATACCACAAGTCAACAAGTGCCTTGGGCGAATTGTGTTGCCGATTCAGGGGAAAATCCCCTAGTTCCCTCTGGAATCCATCCAGTTCCATCAGTTGCCTGGGGTGGGCCACTTTAATAGATCCTGCCTTCCTACAATGAAGTCTCACCCCCAGAAAGTCTAGAGCCACCAGATAGTGATCTGACCATGGCACAGGTGTTATGTCTAGCTTCTGTAAACTCAGATCACTTTGCCACCGCTCCGACAAAAAGACTAAATCTGGTTTGTGGCCACTGCCCCTGGTAGGGCCCTGAATTACCTGAGCCAGGTCCATAGCTGCCATGGAAGCCATGAACTCCTGAGCTACCCTGGAACCGGACCCCAGCGAAGGCAAATTGAAGTCCCCCAGAACCATTAGCCTAGGGAACTCCAAAGCCAACGCTGAGAAAACCTTGAGGAGCCCAGGCAGGGAATCCCTTACCCTGCAAGGGGGCAGGTACAGAAGTAGGACCCCAACTGACCCTTTGGGCCCAGCCGCAGGAGCAGGGCCTCACAACCCAGAATTTGTGGAGCAGTGGCCCTGGTGACTCCCAGTGACTCCCTGGCTATAATGGCAACACCACCACCCTTGCCCTCATCCCAAGGCTGATGCCAAACACCGAACCCGGCCGGACACATCTCTGATAGCGGCACCCCATCCTCTGGCCTCAGCCAGGTCTCAGTGATGCATGCCAGGTTGGCCCTCTCCCCCCAGAATAGAATCTTGTATTAGGGGCACCTTACCACAGACTGACCTGGCATTCATCAGCAGCAGCCTAAGGGTGGGGTCAGCCTGGATCAGCTGCTCAGGACCTAGAGGTGAAACCAGGGACCCAGAATGTGGGACAGATACTAAGCATCAGTCCTGCATTCCCCAAGTGCGGCCCGCCCCGCGGTTCCCACTATAATGCCCCATGCCCATCACAACCTCTAAATGGGCCCCTGGAACCTCCACCATTAACCCAGACAGAGTGTCGCCCCATCTTCCCGGCTGGTAGGGCCATCTCTCCTTCCCTCCCTCCCTCCCTAACCTACTTAAAACATACCCTCTCAGTCTCTCTACCAATGTTGATGGTCCCGGTGAGTTCCGACTGGCCGCAAGAGTCTCCAGGGCGACGGTGCAAATTCCGCCACGGCTGCCGGCCTTTTGAGCCCCCCACAGGGAGGTGGGAGCAAGGGACACCGATGGTGGAAGTGGTCCCGACAAGCTCCGGCTGGCTGCAGGTGTCTACAGAACGGCGGTGAAAATTCTGCCACGGCCGTCGGCCCTTTGAGCCCCCCGCAGGGGGGCAGGAGCCTGGGATGCTGAAGATGGGGGTGGTCCCAGCAATCTCCAACTGGCTGCAGGTTTCTCCAGGGCAGTGGCCGAAGCTTTGCTCGGGCCGCTGGCCTACCGAGCCCCCCGCAGGGGGGCAGGAGCCTGGGACGCCGATGATGGGGGTGGTCCCAGCGATCTCCAACTGGCTGCAGGTTTCTCCAGGGCGGTGGCCGAAGCTTTGCTGGGGCCGCTGGCCTACCGAGCCCCCTGCAGGGGGGCAGGAGCCTGGGACGCCGATGATGGGGGTGGTCCCAGTGATCTCCAACTGTCCGCAGGTGTCTCCAGGGCAGCAGTGGGATTTCCTCCACGGCCACCAGCTTTTTGAGCCCCCTGCAGGGATGCAGGAGCCTGGGACGCTGATGGTGGGGTGGTCCCAACGAGCTTCAACTGGCCGTAGATGTCTCCAAGGTGGGGTGGAAATCCCACCATGGCTGCCGGCCTTTTGAGACCCCGCAGGGAGGCAGGAGCCCGGGACGCCGATGGTGGGGTGGTCCCGGCGAGCTCCAAACTGGCTGCAGGTGTCTCCAGGGCAGCGGTGGAAGTTCTTCTGTGGCCGCCAGCCTTTTGAGCCCCCCCGCAGGGAGGCGGGAGCCCGGGACACCAATGGTGGGGGTGGTCCCAGCGAGCTTCAACTGGCCACAGGTGTCTCCAGGGCGGGGTGGAAATCCGGCCATGGCCGCCGGCCTTTTGAGCCCCCTGCAGGGAGGCGGGAGCCCGGGATGCCAATGGTGGGCACATGCTGCGCACATGCACAGTAACTCCTTCGGTCCCTGTGCACATGCACACTATCCCAGTAACCTCTGTGCACATGTGCAGTTACCCCTTTCCTGGCCGGTCAAATTACAGGATGGCCGCAGGAAGGAGCATGACAGAGTGGTGAAATACGGGATTTCCCGGCCAATCCGGGATACTTGACAGGTATGGTAGAGAGTCATGTGGTTCTGCCCAATTGTTTGGTGGTTCCTTGCTTGCCTTCCGTAGTTCTAAGGCAGTCTGTGGGGGCTGGTTGTTTGGAGGGGCAGAAGTTGTGAGGAAGCTATGCCTTGATTTCAGTCTCTGCTTTGGTGGTTGGTGATCAAATAGCAAGTGTGTTTCCAAGGAAATTGCTTTGACCCACTCTTTGCCACACCATCCCCAAACAGACAGATGGACAGTATAGTTGGAGTTTATCAAGGGCCACACTTTATTAGGATGTTCACATTGCCATTAAACATCACTTTCTCTGCAGTGAGGCCCTGTAGTGTAGTTCCTGGGATGGACTAATGGGATTACTCTTTACCCATTGTCCTTTTCCCTCAGGGTGAGTCCCAAAGCCCCAGAAAAGGGCTGTCCTCGGACAGCCTCAGTCCCGGACAGCAACACGGGTCCAAATGACAGCTGCTACCCCCAAGCCTTCTTGCTTTAGGCAGTCAGCCCCATCAGCAGGTGTCCAGGGTTCCCCTTGTAGGGCCTGAATCTCAGGATCCTGGTACCCCGGATGTTACACACCCTGGGGCCTGCTCCCGAGGTATTCTTGGAGCTCACTGATCTATGTTTATCCCACACTACCAGCCCAGTGTGACCAATCCAAATCTTCTCACCTGTTGACTTGTCCCCCCCTTTTCAACAGTGTGGGATAGGCAAAAAACCACTGCCCCGGGCCAATCTGGGATGAGTGGAAAAAAATCCTATCCAGCCCTGAAGTGACCAGCTAGTTTCACTCTGTTAACTGGGAGTGGGTGGGTTGCTTGCTGGGTTGGTGGCAGAGGGAGTTGGCCCTTTAACTGGCTGGTCCGGCCCTTCCCTCATGCCCAGTGTGCCCTGCTGGGCGTGCCACTGCCATCTCGTTCAGGTGCAGGGTGGCAAAGCATCACCCCTTGGCATGGCACCACTGAGGGAGGTCCCTTCTGAGCAGCACTTGGAAAGCCTCACCCCTTGGCATGGCACCATTGGGGGAGGTCCCTTGTGAGCAGCACTTTCTCAACAGAATTTTGATGGAGGGATGCCAGCTAACGAATGCATTTTTGTATTGGTTGGTTTTAGGAAGAGCACTGAACCCTAGAGTCAGATACGACTGGCTTTTGAGCAAGGGTGACCCTATATGATACCTGTCAAGTTTTGGATTTGGAAATAAGGGAAATTTCCCAGCAAATAAGGGATACTTGACAGCTATGCTTATCCTGTGCTGCCGTCCAATGGCAGCAATAGGGCATTGCAGTCTAATTAATAAGGGATGACGGCGGGAAAGAGGGTAAAATAAGGGGTTTTCCTGGCCAATAAGGGATACTTGACAGCTATGCCCTATATCTATGCATGGATTAAACACCCTCAAAATGAATGAAACTTGTTAGTGTATATCTTGAGAAACTGTGTTTGCTCACTGTTGAGTCCAGTGTTAAGAAGTACTCTGACCAGCAGGATCGGGTCAAACACAAGTGCTTTATTATCAGCTCAGGAAATTGGTCTGGGGAACACGTACGAGGTGGTTTGTTTATATACAGTGAGAATAGCAGTTAGACAAATGGATACATTTCGTCTGGCCTCCGGAAAGGTGGCAGAATAAGAAGTGACGAATCAGCTTTGTTTAAGACAGCTATTTGAACTTGGCACCTTCTGAAAAGGCATGCTCCGGGTTTTGCCACTTGGCACAGTTTGGCTTAAACGCTTAAGCAAAACACATTATTAATATATAATATAATACTTGGACACAACACTCACTGAACTGGGTGTGTGTGCCTTGTAGTATAGACAGAAAAGAAGCAAAACATTTACAAAATCTAAGGAGTTTCAAATTTATTTGAAGAAGTAAAAGGTGACTTTTGGAATCTGATGGACTCTGGGCTTTTTATGTGATGTGAACAGTTAAAAGTTTTGTTTTATTTATTTGTGTAAATGGTTAGTAGATTGATGCCAGATAATCATTGTGGCATTATACAATTGGTAATGAATTTACCTTTCAGACCTAGCATTTAGAACTTACCAACTAAATTGCTCTGCATTTATCTACTAACAATTTACCACTTCACAGAAACAAGCTTCAATCTGGGATCTTTGGTCATTACCAGGTATAAAAAGCCACACTGATTTGCAATTGTATCTGTTATACTATCCAACCATTGTGTACCTTTGTATCCCTACCTGATGATGAGGACATGTATAAATTAATGCAACTAAGTCTCACTCTTATGTTTGAAGAAGTGGACTTGATTCACAAAGCTGACATTAAAATATAGTAGTCTTTAAGGTACCACAATGTTTTTCATTGTTTTAAACTTTATTAGTAATTGTCACATATAAACATATTAACATCAAATTTTAACCCAGTACAATAACATTTCATATCTCCTTCCCCCCCTAATGACTTCCAACAGCTACTTCTTCTGCACTTATTTTAATCATTGTGGCATTTACTGGTTATTCCACTGCCTTCATGTCCTCTAAAGCCAATCGATTTTAAGTACTGTAGTACATTTCTTTTGATACTCCTCTGTGTAGTACCTATTTACAAAGTCTACCAACTTCTGCCACACCTGAAAAAAGAAATCATCTTCTTGATTGCCACAATGTTTTTGACTTTCTTTCCCCCTTTTTCAATTTCTTGTCTGATATGATGGTATCCTGTTGTACATGACCTTCCTTTCGGTCTTTGGTTTAATTGGAAATAAAACACAAACTCATTTTGATCATATGAGAAATCTGTCCACTAAAACGATAAAAAATATTCCTTTGTGGTATTACATGGCTAACATAAAAAATGTAGTCATAATTTTATTCTTAGGGTTCTCAATTTTGGATAGTCAAAATTTTCAAGAAAACCATGAGTGATTGTTGGGTATAAATAATTCCTAATCCACAAGAAGACTACATTAGTCAACTTTTCAAATGTGCATTGGTTACATAGTAATGATCAGTTTAATTAAACCTAATACCTAGGAAAGTGATATGAGGTTTGTTAATAAGATATATAAAAACTAGTCATCTTTATGTTTTTTTCCAAATCGTTCAGCTATAGCTCTTAATATACTTCCTGGTATTTTTTGGTAATGATCACGAAGATTTTCAATTGCAGCCTTTGTCTGTTGAAAAAGAAAGTTCATATTAGAGTTCTTTAAAGAAAAAACCTAAAGTGGAGAGCAACCCCACACAAAATCCTGAAGCTGACAATCCTTATGTAGAAGAATTGAGTATATTTGGTTTCTCTGATCACCACAGAAATGTGTTCTGTGGACAGAAGTGTATTCAACTGTTGACTTTTCCTATCACTGGGCCAGAACAATATCATTATTTAGGTAGCTGCGATGAAGAATGGGAGAAAAAATGGAAGGAAGGAAGGAAAGCTTACCTCCAGTTTTAACTAAATTTACATACTGTACTGAAATTAGTAAATCAAGATAAATGCAAAGTTCACTGATACATGAAGTTTTTTCTAACATAGACTAAGGACATGTGGACATTAGTAAAAAGTCCAACATTTGCCGCAGTTTTACCAGGTTCAAAATCTATTCAAAGATCAAAGAATACACAATGTACAGTAAGAACATGTGGGTTATTTTAAACCACCTGTTGGGCTCATCTATTTCACACTGATTTATGAAGTGTTCTATTTTCCCTAGATTTAAGTTGTATGAATGAGTGTGTCAGTATATGTTGCATCTCTTGGGTTATCTACCATAAAAATAAAATAGGTTTTCTGTTTTTTGATTAGGACAGGAAATACAATTGCCACCAGACTTAAAAAGAAATGGATTAGAAGCCAGTGTAGTGTTCATAAACTATACAGAAATAAAATTGGGCAAAGTGTCATAATGAAATTCCACAGAATTGATTCCATAAAATCTGTTTTGAAATCAGATTTATTTGACAGTCAAGGCATATTCTAATATTGATTTTAGGCCATATGTACTAAATCACATATTCAATTATTGTTGTCATTGTTGTCCACCGGAACTCATGTCTAAGAATGCATTTTTTCTTGAAGGAGAAAAAATGCCATTGGCGTGAATTTGTTTAAGGTGGATCCCAGAGTGACCCACAGGTTATGATCACAGAGCCATCTCTTGTAGCATATATGAAATAAGACATGCAGGATTTAACACCAGGAGTGCAATGGAATGCCGCAGCCTTGAGGATGTTATCAAGATATGCCTTCACAGCCAATCCATCTGGCATAGCCTCCTCCACCTCCATGACCATTGGGAATATGAGTTCCTCCTCCACTCATTTTGCCTTTGGGTCTAATATGATGTTTTTCAGTGGCATTTCGTCTACTGAAGGGACCATCACCCAACCTAAAGGGGCTCATCCGCCTGTAGCCATTGGCCTCTTTAAGAGTAAGATTATTTACCACCTAATTATCTATAATCCTAATTTATTCTTCAATAAATAAATATAAATAGTTCATTCAGGAAAACAAACATGGCTCAGATCATCATGTGATTTGGAGACATGATAGATATTAAATTGGGCAATAAATATGTCGCATTTCACATAGTTAGCTTCAGGGATTTGCTTTCTACGCCTTTTAAAGTTAAGAAAAAAAAGAAAAGACTGAAGTACTTTGTGCCCCATCCAACTTGATTGGATTTCTCCTCCCCTGTTATAAATAAGACATCTTTAAGTGAATTTCTACCAAATAACAGTAGCAATCAAAAATTACTTTCTATTAATCAAATATCTTTCTCGTTTAACCTGGAGCATGAATACCTACTTTCCCCACTTATTAATTACAGGAAGAGATAATGATCTATAAAATAATGAAAAGTGAGATAGCATTAAAAAAAGTGTCAGTTGATTCCACTTTGCATTGCCATGAGGAGAACACTGTTTCTGATAGGTCAGACTCAGTCGGTGTGGTAGGAGGACGAAAGGTTCAGTCCTAGGCCTCTTCAATATGAGGTGCCTCAGGGCTTGGTCCTTTCACCTCTCCTATTTAATATCTACATGAAGCCTCTGGGGGAAATCATCATACCTGTCAAGTTTCGGAAAATTTCTATCAAATAGGGGAAATTTCCCGGCCAAAACGGGAAACTGGACAGCTATGCTTATCTTGTGCTGGCCTCCAGTCTAACTCCAGTCTAATTGTAATCTAACTAATACGGGATGACAGCAGGAAAGAGTGTAAAATACAGGGGTTTGACAGAAATTTCCCGAAACTTGACAGGTATGGAGATCATCCGTTCCCATTGGGTGAGTTATCATCAGTATGCTGATGATACTCAACTGTACATCTTGGCCCGTGGTGATCCAAGTGATGCAGCTGAAGTTATATCCAGGATTCTGGAGGCTGTTAGGGTTTGGATGGGGGGCAATGGGCTACAACTGAATCCAGGCAAGACTGAGTGGCTATGGATCAGGGGCCCTGCGTTATCTTGGGAGCTACTATCTTTGGTTTTGGATGGGGCTACTTTGCCCCAGACAGACCCGGTGTGTAATCTGGGGGTCCTCCTGGTAGTGGGCCAGGATACTTAAGAGACCGCATCACCCCAAGAACATCTGTCCATCCCACCAGAGCAGACCAGAGAGTCTCTCTGAAGATACCACCAGCTAGAGGGACTCGACTCTCTAGCACTAGAAGGATGGCCTTCTTTGTGTCTGCTCTGGCCCTATGGAACCTCTTACTAACTGAGTTGCGCCTCCAGTCGGAGTTGTTGCCCTTCAGGAAAGGACTAAAAACTTGGCTGGCAAAGCAGGTGAGGGCCCCTGGTGACGTGATGACCCCACCCTGCTGGGTTATATAATGTAGGCCTCTCTGTCTTTTAGTTACTTTAAATAATTGATGGGGAGGGTGAGGGTAATTTTTAAAAGTCTATTAAGGGTTTTTAAGGGTCCTTAATGTTTTATTATTGTAGTGACTTTATTGTTGTTGTTATGCCACCCAGAGTCGATCGTTCGATTTGGGCAGCAATATATAAATTTGAATGAATGAATGAATGAATAAATTCACTTACTTTTCCAGCAAGCTCCACAGCAGTAATATTTGGATCATATGGGATGGGTTCTCCAAGATATGTGCGTAATTTTACAGGAAAACCTCCATAAGCTGGAACACCTATCACTCGAGTTTTCTCATATAGCCATCTCATCAGTCCTGCAATGTAAAATTAAATATTTTTTATTTTAAACAATGTAACATGAAACAATGTTGAAACTAATGGAGAGCCTGAATTTTCATATTTGCAAAAATCCAGTAGTCAATGAGTGCTTCTAATAGGACTACGTATGCTACACATAATTAAACATTGCATATTGCGTTGATCTTGGGATTAAAATTTCCTCACAAAAATCAAATTTCCTATCTTTCATGACTCATAGTGAGACAGAACACACCCTACTTTGGAAGGATTATAAAATTCCATTGAAAAACATAGTAGCTGTGTCTTATTCATAGCTTTCTGACATTTATGTCCACCAAAGCTGCAGCATTTTTCTGTTTTTAAACTATTTCATTTAAACAGAACATTTATTGTATTTTGAGTGATTTCACCAATAAAACAAAACCTCCATTGAAACCTAATCTTTCTCTTACTTTGCTCCCCACAAAGGTACTTCACTTTTGCTTACAAAGGATTGTGCATTGAGTTTTTGCTATAGGTAAAGGTAAAGGTAGCCCTTGCTTGAAAGTGAGTCATAGATGACTCTAGGGTTAGATGCTTATCTTGGTTTATAGTCAAAGAGCCAGCACTGTCTGCATCTGCATGAACATGTAGCAGGCATGTCTAGATAAAGGAGTGCATGAAATGCTGTTACCTTCCCACAAAAAATGGTACCTATTTTTGTTGTTCAGTCGCACAGCCAATTACAACCCTTTGCGACCCTATGGACCATTGTCCTCCAGGCACCTCTGTCCTCCACCATCTTCCTCAGCCCACCCAGCTCTGTGCCCATTGTGTCTACAGTGCCATCTACTTGTAATTTCTTGCTTTCAAATTGCTAGGTTGGCAGGAGCAAGAACTGAGATGGGAGCTCACTCCATCATGCAGTACTCAGGTCTCAGCATCTTAAATACTAAGCCACCACAGTCCCCTTTTTGGCATAAGGAATATCCAAAACAACTTTCAGAGCTGAATCATATTTCATGACCAGCCTCATCCACAAATTAAAGCTGAGTGCAACAAACATGCAATAAAGAATGTGTATGCACACATTTTCCATAAAAAGATGCACTGCAACCTCTTGAGGATTGTGGATGTAGGCTGGCCATCCAGGTATACTGTGCTTATCTGCCATGGAACAGATACACATAAATTGAACCAGTTTATTAACGGAGAACAAAGGCGTAAATATCACTGGTTACAGGAAAACTTGAGTTCTGGATCTAGGCATCAGATGTGTCCCATGTGCCAACCGATATCCCATTTCCCCAGAAGTGGGGAGACAGAAGATGACCAAAGATGGCCACTCCCTGGGGCTCAGGTGCACTATTGATCATTCACTGCCATTTTATATAAAGAGCTCAGGGAGCCATACTGAGCCAGGCACACAATCTCCAATCTAGACCCCTTTGATGTAGGCAGATTGATTGCACACAACGCCGGCAGACTGGCTAAACACTACTTTATTGCAACATGGTCAATCTGTACATGAGGCAAGGGCGGAGCCTTGCCTCCTTATATATGGCACATAATACATTTGAATGTCGCCCGAAGGTGCCTATTGGTTACAGTATTGCAACGCCCTTCTGACATAATGCATACCTGACATAGTTTCACCTGTGGCGGGAAGGTTTCCCACATTAGTTACTCATTGGGTGAATTGGAGCCACCTGAGCTCCATCAGCTGCGCAAATGACGAACAGCTGAACTGCATGTATACAAAAACATCCCTTCCCCCTAGGATGGGACGAAGTCCCTCAACCATTGTGAGGGCCGGCAGGCGCGCTGTGGTTGGCTGGTTGATTCAGCGGTGCTGCCAGAATCAGCTGTTGTGCCCGAACTCCCCCCCCCGGGAAAACTGAAGTGTCCCATTGAACTCCAGCAAGGGCAGGGATGGGGTATCTCGGTGTCGGGGAGGATGGGTAGACCTCTGGGACAACTCAAAACCCCGCTGCTCACTGGGACGAGTGGGAGAACACTCATAAAAACTCCCCCCATCCTGTAACAAAAATATCAAACTGGGGTTGTTCATCTCTGGGTTGGGTGACGGTCTCCTGTGGGTTTTTGCCGCCTGTTAAGTTGAGTCTTGTATTCCCCCCTTCAGTTACATGGGTAGGGGGCAACCCTAACGCTGACTTCCCCTGTGGCTTCCGTGACTCTTCTCCTAAGCTGTTCGGCATGCCTCCACCACAACAACCCCTACTCTGTCTTTACTTGGTATGATATGGGCCCGGTTTGTTCCACCACTTCCCCGGGCACCCATGCTGGCCCTGAACTCACATAATTTCTGCAGTACACTGGATCACCTGCCCCGAACACTTTCCTCTGATCTACCACCACATTCGTACCTCTATCCTCCACCCTGGAAGAATCCAAGCAGTCAAACAATGTTGTGGGTCTTCTTCTCATCAGGATCTTCGTGGGGCATTGCCCCGATGCAAGCGGAGTAACCCTATAGCCCCGGACCCATCCTCTGTAGTGCCTCCTTTGTAGTGCGGACCAGGCACTCTACTTGGCTGTTTGTGGCAGGGTGAAACAGCGTGGAGGTAACATGCCTGATCGCATTCCGTTTGAGGAATGCCTGGAATTCGGCAGACGTGAATGTGGTCACGTTATCCGAAATTAACACATTGGGCAGGCCAAAACACATGAACACCCTCCTCAGGTGTTTGACTGTGGCTGCAGAGGACGTGTTTTGCACTGGAATGACCTCCAGCCATTTTGAGAATGCATCAACCACTAACAAGAACATTGTACCCTGGAAGGGCCCCATTAAATCCACATGGACCCTTGACCACGGTCCGTGGGCTGTGTCCCACTCCCTGAGGGGTAATCTGTGCTCCTCGGGCCATGAGTGTTGGCAATTCTCACATGCACCCATCAACTGCTCTATGTCCTTACCTATGTTGGGCCACCAGAAATAGCTCCTAGCCAGGGCTTTCGACTTCATGATCCCTGGGTGACTCGTGTAGAGCAAATGGAGCACCTTGGGTCAAAAAACCTCGGGAATTACTACCCTCTGGCCCCAGAGGAGGCATCCGCTCTCGAGCGAAAGCTCGAAACATTTCCTGAAAACAATGTAAGTTCCTCGGATGGGAATGTTGTGGGCCAGCCCTTCTTTACCCATGCCAATGCCTGGGACAGAACTTTGTCTTTTGCAGTTGCCTTGGCGATATCTGAAGGCACGATGGGGGGCGAGTCGAGAGACTCGATGAGTAGCACCTGGTGATCTTGCTCAACCTCGCACTCGGGCTCTCCCAGCTCTGGCAGGGGAGACCTGGAAAGCGCATCCGTGTGAGCGATGTCCTTCCCTGGGCGGTGTACCAGCGTGAACTGGTATGTGTTTAAAAAAATCACCCACCATAACATTCATGGGGACAGGATCTGGGGAGTGGGCTTGGCCGTGACAAAGATTCCCAGGAGGGGCTTGTGGTCCGTGACAATGGTGAACTCCCTCCCATACAAGAAATCATGAAATTTCTTCATCCCTGCGATGATTGCGAGGGCTTCCTTGTCCGCCTGTGCATAGTTTCGCTCTGCTTTCGAGAGGGATCTCGAGTAGAATGCAATCAGTGCCTCCCTCCTGTTCTTGAGCACATGGCAGAGGACAGACCCGACCCCCACCGGTGAGGCATCACACACAGATACTATGGGTTTCCTGGGGTCGAAATGAGTTAATATCGACTCAGAAGAGAGGAGCCGCTTTAACTCATTGAACGCCCGCTCCTGACCCTCCCCCCCCACTGCCAGACTGCATCCTTCTTCAGTAGGCAATGTAATGGCTCCGTCACGGATGCCTTCTGTGGGAGGAAGGAGTGATAGAAGTTTAAGAGTCCTAAGAACGACTGCAGCTCTGGTTTAGCGGCTTGTCTGGTGGTGTCTTGTACTGCCACAACCTTGGATTTCAATGGTTTTACCCCATTAGGGGTGATTCAAAACCCCAGAAACTCAACCTCATTTGCATAGAACATATTTGTCCCTTCTCAAACATAGCCCAGTCCTCTTGAACACGGATAGTACCTGATCTAACCTCTGGGCTAGCTCTGACTCATCCCCAGCTGTTATTAATGCATCGTCAAAATATGGCAAGACCCCGGGGAGACCCTTAAGGAGGCATTCTACAAGCGCCTGAAATATCCCGGGGGCTGAGTTCATGCCGAACTGGAGGCGTGTCACCTTAAACGCACCCTTGTGGGTAACTATTGTCTGGGCAGCTGCAGCCACAGGTGTAACCGTTAACTGTTGGTAAGCCTGTGCTAAGTCTAACTTCACAAAGCATTTACCCCTGTGTAACTTGGCCAGCAAGTGACTAACTACCAGCACCGGGTAGGCGTTTGGGCGAATTGCCTTATTGATAGTACACATGTAATCAGCGCAAATTCTAACCTCCCCGTTAGATTTCATGGCAGTTACAATCAGTGTCTTCCAATCTGCAGAGTCCACTGGAACCAAAATCCCCTGCCCCACCAGTTTGTCCAGTTTAGCTTCTATCTTGTCCTTTAGTGCAAAAGGCACTCTTCATGGCTTGAGCTGTACGGGGTGCACGGAAGGATCAATATCAAAGTCCACTGGAAGCCCCCTGTACTTCTCAAGTCCTTTCTCAAAAACGGCGGAATGTGCATTGCACACATCCTGAATGGGGTCAGCCTGGATGTCCCTAGAAGACAACTGGACCCCCCCTTAAGAACTACTAGGGGCAGCTTCTTCGTGAAATTGTTGAACCAGATGGTGAAATCTCTCACCCCCAGGATTGGAATGTAGTTAGCTTGAACATACCCTAGGGGGTATTCGCAGGAACTCCATCTGTGAGACTATGGAATAGGTGGTCCCTGAATCCACCTCCATCTTTACTTGTCCCCCTCACCTTCGCTATGTGTCCCAAACGTCTGCAGCTGTGGCACTCTGCCTTCTTGAAGGGGCATTTTTTCCGGTCATGTGAGCCCCCGCACCCCTCGCAGTGCCGGCTTGCTTCGGTGGTGTCTCTCTTTTCGGATGGCCTTTTCCTCACTTTTTGGACCTCTGGCTTGCTCTCGCTCTTGCTGGATCCCGAAGGGGACGTGGCGGCGGCTGCCACAGCTTTCGACCCTCATGCACGTGATGACGAACATCTGTGGGCTTGCACTGCGGAGCTTCCCAGGGCTGTGGACCTCGTCCTGCATGCCCGCACTCCATCCTTTGCCACTTCAGCAGCTTGTTCAGCCCACAAGACCTGCTCAAATGTGATGTCCTCGTCTCGGGCTAGCAACTTCCGCTGAGCCTCTTTGTCCCGCAGGCCAAGTAGGAGGTGGTCTCGCAAGGCCTCAGCCAGGAAAGCCCCCCACCGGCATGGAACGGACACCAGCCTCAGTGCAGCTAGGTATTCCACCACAGTTTCTCCAGGTTGTTGGTATTGCCAGGTGAACGCCCATCTTGCCGGGAACATGGACACCTTTGGGCAGAAATGTGCCCGCAGGGCAGCGAGGATTTCAGCCAGTGGTACCGTCTTGAGTATCCTCAGCATCAGGAGGTTCCTTGCCAGTTCCAGAGTTGGCAACCTACACTGAGCCAGTAGGCAGGCTCGCCTTTGTGTTTCCCCCTCGATCTTCTCCGCGTCCATCGCATACAGAAACTGTTCCTCGTAGAGATCCTATTACTCTGGCTGGGAGGTATTGAACGGAGAGAGAGTGACCCTGTGGGATGCCATTATCCCCCTTCATTGCCAATTTGATGTAGGCAGATTGATTGCACACGACGCCGGCAGACGGGCTAAACACTACTTTATTGCAACATGGTCAATCTGTACATGAGGCAATGGTGGAGCCTTGCCTCCTTATATATGGTACACAATACATTTGAATCTCACCCGAAGGCGCCTATTGGTTACAGTATTGCGATGTCCTTCTGATGTAATGCATACCTGACATAGTTTCACCTGTGGCGGGAAGGTTTCCCACGCTAGTTACTCATTGGGTGAATTGGAGCCACGTGAGCTCCATTAGCTGCGCTAATGGCGAGCAGCTGAACTGCATGTATACACAACAACCCCAAAATCAATTGGGGATTTTACTCCCGTCTGCTTCTCACAGTGGATCCCTGCTTTTCTAACAGTGGATTTGCTCCTACACGTAGAACTGGTTCATTTCACTACCATGAAATAGAGACAGTACAATAAAGGAAACTGATAATTACAGTGACACAATTACAGTATTGAATACAACCCCACTGCATAAGATAACAGATTTTCAATTGGTGACCTTCTTAGAGAGATGAGTGGACAATTAAAGATGCAGCGGAACCTGCTGGAGTAGAGCTAAAGAAGCCTTTAAATACCCAGCTGGCAAACTGGAGTAAAAAAAGAAGGACTCAGAGTCACCAAGCATGGCTTCTCTCTTTGTCCAATTTTCTACTTTCTTATTGGTTTATTGCAGGAATCTAAGAGCCCCTACAACTCATGGTTGTAGAGAAGACACTGGCATGCTGCTGCCCACCCCCTCTGGATTGTTGTGCTGCAAACAGAGCCCCTGGTAAATTGGGTTAGATGACCCTAGCCTACATTAAAACTTTCAGGCATGACATAAGACCACAGAACCCATTAAAGAAACATAAGAAGGCATTAAAAACACTTACCTATTCTTCCAAATCCTCTGGCTGCTTCTTGAATATTTTGTGTAAACATGGGAATAATGGGCTAAAAAGAAAGACCAAGAGAGAGGAAAAGAAATAACTCAAATAGCTCTTCAATCAACAAGTCAAGTACTGTATATAGAAACTGAATAGAGAATTAAAGGGCCCCAGGTTAAAAATGACAAATACAGACTGCCATTTTGCCCTTCCTCCACCACATGGCACTTCCTGGTATGGTGGAGGGGCCACATGAAATGGTTCTGTGGGCCACATCTATTTAAATTACAGACTTAAATAGATTTACCCTTGACATTATCACAAATGGGTTTCTTGGCACTTTCAGTTATGTTTAAAATTGTTGATCATCTTTTACATACTGTATGTTACGCTAACTTTTATGTTAGGCTGGAACTGAAAATATATTTCTAGCAGGTCAGAAGTCTAGCAAAAAAAAATTGTTTCATTTAAAATTTTTCATCTAGTTAAAAACAACTAAATTATGTTCATACTTAATGAGCCAGAAGCTAATCATCCTGGAGTAGACCAGTCTATTGCCTCTGTGGGTGTGGTATGGTGGGCGTGGCCAGGGGGGAAGCCCTGCGTTGCAGCTGAATTAGGTCTACAATACTTTATTTCAAAACTTGGATGGGCGGGGCCAGTCAGAATTTCTGTGACCGGTTCTGGCCAACTGGTGAGAACCTGCTGATGCCCAATACTGGAGAAGGACATGACTGCCACTGAAAAAAGCTGCAGACTTCTACATAATTAGCTTTATGTTGAGTAGTTAATAGAAAATAAATCAACTGTGCTAATTCAGACAAAAAACATCTGTGAGACATTTAACAGCATCGTTACAACATATGTGCATTTACATTGCATGATGTGTTGAATAGATGAAAGGAGGGGGTGCAGGAATAGGCTAGAGAGACCACTCACCACTTTGGCTTCCAAGGCTATTTGAGCAAAACCTGTTCTTTTACCCCAGAGAAGCTTGTAGTGGTTGTCACTAAAGAAGCATTCTCTTCCTCCACCTGGTGCAATCGCTAGTAAATAGCCTTTTTTCAGTATTTCTACACATTCAGCTTTGCTACCACATGTGCAAGGAGTGACAGTAAGCATAGATCTTAGTCCTGTTAAAATGGCAAGAACAATATGACACTTTATATGGAAATCCTGACTATACAGTAGTGTTCTTATCCTTAAAAATCGCCAACAGTTTTTCTGCCTTGTTAAAGCTGAAATACATGGTTTTTAACAAATTAATGCAATAACTGTTTTTTCAAATGGTTTGCCTCTTCTTTTGCCAACAGTTACATGTCTACAAAATAAGGTGTTTCCTCCCCTGAAATCCTTTGTATGAAATTATTAATGTGACAATGAAAATATCTCTTTATTTTGTTTGGACCATTTGTGGAGAGGAAGGAGGAAAAAGAAATTGCAAATGAAACTTTTGAGATGCATGAGGTTGTGGGGCTTTGAGTCTTACTTTAGTGAAAGGAAGATACTAATCATTGGCTAAAAATCTGTTGCTTTGAATAGTAAGTTGCAACTACAGACACATTTTACAGCAATGTTTTTGGCAGGGGGAATCATGTGACTCAGCTGTAGGGGGTGTGGTAAGCAGGGCCGCCATCAGAAATGTCTTGGATCCATCATCATCATCATCATCATCATCATCAATTTTAATTTGTACCCCACACTACTCAGCCGTACTGAGCAATCCTATTGGACCCTCCCAAGTAATGTCACAGCTATGGCCAAGGCCGGCAGGGCCCTGGTCAGCTCCGAGCCCTATATGGCAGTACTGTTAGTACTCCCTTGATGTTGGCCCTGGTAATAAGGCACACAGCATAAAAAGGTTGGAAACCCCTGCTATAGAAGATGGGGCAGAGGGGAATTGCAAGAGCCTGACATTTCTGGAATGTATGAAATACTGTTTTTCATATTCCTAGCCTTCTCTTCTGAGCAAGAGTTCTTCTACAGAATTCACTATGTCTCACCATATACACTATCATATACTGGGTTTCAACATGCATGTTACAAATTTGAATAGCCAGATATGTTTTGGAGATGGCTGGTTGCTCCTTTTTATGACCTCTACAGTTGAAATCATGCTGCACTTTCTAATTCTAAACGTAGGGATAAAAGTACAGTACCTGGTATGTAGAAGAGAGCTTTGTCTGCTAAGACAATGCAAAGTTGTCTTCTCTTTGCATACAGGGTAGACATTAATAATACACAGTCAATGTCAAAAATTCCATGATAAAAAATAATAAGACCTGGGCCTTCTGGTATGTGTTCCAAACCTATAATCTCATGATCTGAAAGAAAAAAAAACAAGTCCAAAAGTCAGACCATATAAATTCAAAAGTTAATTAAGCAGAGCATTCCACTTATTTAAGAATCTCTTTGAAGACTAAGGTATTTTTGAGCCACAATTGGTCGTACCCTGGTGACCTTGTTTTGCCACCTAATCGTTCTCACACTAGGTCAGGTGAAAGGAACTGCAGAATGAATTCACCAAAAGGTGCCTTCATTTTGGGAGTTTAATCTCTGGCCTAACATGAAGACGAATTGGGTGAAAACACAGCAAAGTAACAAAGAACTAAGGTGAGAAAAACAAGTCCTGATCAAGGTCCCATCACAATTCAATAAGAGCAGGCCTTCATTCTGGTAGTTTTGAATTAAGAAGAACCTCTCATGAGGAACCAATTTATTCTTGTAAAACCATAATTGATAATATGTTGCTGAAGAATGATAGCTAAAAGTTACATTTAAATATATGCTTCCTACTGTTGGCATAATTTCAATTTTGCATGCATCAGTGTTAAAAGAAATGTAATACATTTTACATATTAGATTAAATTCTGCATTATAAAGAAATCAAAGGAGTAGTTGAGACATCTGCATGATGTCCTCAGGAAGGTAACGTGTCTTTGGACAAAATTATCTAGATTTCATAACCTGAGAAACCGTAAAAGTGTGGGTTACAAAATGAAATCAGCAGAAAGTGAATTATTGTACAAGCTTTTCTTATGAAGAAACAGAAAATAAACAAGGCAGGTTCAAAGAGAAGCTATTCTCCTCATAAACAAGTGTGTGTGTGTATGTGTGTGTGTGTGTGTGTGTGTGTGCGTGCATGCATGTGTGCGTGTGTGTGTGCATGCATGTGCACATGCAAAAAAGGCAACATAAAAGGGGAATGAAGCATGAATCTTAACAACCAGCGTCTCCAAAAAGACTTAGCTTGACTTTGTACCACTTAGGCACAGGATTTCTGTCTACATTTCCTCACATATTTTGAAGAAACCCTTTCTAATCTCTTTTTAAATGTTTGAAATGATTCCACCCCTGTTTGAGCCCTTCCTCTTTGGTTTAATAGATGAGTGCTAAATTAACCACCCAGAGTGAGAAAACATCCCATAACAAACAAACAAACAAACAAACAAACGAACAAACGAACAAACGAATGAACAAACAAACAAACAAACAAACAAACAATGATGCCTTTTTATATAATCATACAGCCAACACTACTTAAATATACAGAAAAACAATAAGAGGATTGTTTCTTGAAAAACAATTTGGTGGAATAACAATTATATTTTACCAACCACCTTGGGATTTTCTGGGCTGGATACGTCTTTTTAAAAAATACCTCTTGCATTTAAGACCAGCTTTGTGATGTAAATTGAACAAGACAGCATATGAATCAAAATCCATGTAAAATTCAGCCTTCTGGGCAACATAGTGATTGTATTTTCCACTCTTTTTCTTCCTCACTGCCTTTCTATCTCATTCCCCCCAAACATTTGTTTAGTCATGTTTAGTATATGTTTAGTATATTGATTGATCAGTGCTTTGGGGAATTGACTTAGGCTTCTGGGAACTGAAATCCAAAAATCAAAGGTCAGGAAATGCTGCTCTAGATGCTGCTCTGCACCAGGCAGCTTCAGATCACTGTCCAAATAGTTTTGTATAATATTTTAGCACAGAGGTGTATATAATAGTACAGAGGTGCGTGCTGGAGTGATTAAAGTGGTATTGGATGCTTGGGAAGCATTATCATGATGCCTGTTGCTTTGTTGCTGTAGAGAAAACAGAGATCTAATGTCCTTACATTTACAAAAGTAAATTGACAAAGAGATTCTCAATCTGCCTTAATTATAGCAGAGCCAGATGATGGAATGGGAATTCCAATCCTATTCCAAGTATCATCCCAAAACTCTTGGATGCTAGATTATGATGGGTCCTTAAATAAATAGAGGAAAAGCATTTTCTTACCGTACATTATCTTTCCTAATCTAAGGCAACCACTTGCAAGAGAGTGCCTTAGTTTATGCCATGAATTGCTCAGGATATCTTCTGGTATATTATTAATTTTCTTGTATATGTAGGTAACAAAGGAAACACAATACAGGACAAAAATTAAAAGGACCGGAGGTGTACAGATGATGCAAAGAAGCATAATAAGCACCATCCAAAAGAGGTCAGTATAATTTTGGCATATGAAACCAATCCAGTATGTTAGCACATGAGTAAACCAAGCCATGGTTTTCCATCCTGTTTCCCATGCTCTTTTCATCTGGAAAAACAAAATATGTATTTTATCATGTTGAGCAGGCAGCTTGCATTCACACTTACATTATACTCCAGATTAAGTAAAATCCTCCTATCTTTACTGGGTATATGGGATCTGCAGTTACTGTATACTATCACACAACACTAATAAGGAAACTGATCTAATTCTGTGGTTAGCTTAACAATTAGTAAAGACTGAAGAAAGCATCAATAATTCAAATTTAATGCAGGTAGCCAATTTGTTATTATACTTTGCATTGAAACAGTTTATGAGAGGGATGCTGCTTACACAACCAAACTCCCATCCCACAACAAAAATCCTTTCTCCCTGGTTGTGTGCTCTGAACAAATTATCCCAAGATGTCTGAGAAAAGTATTGAATATATGTGTTTTGACAGGAAAGCTAATGTGAGAAGGGAAATCAGACAAATATGGACAAAACATTTTTTGTCCACACATTTGGTTGATTTTCTCTTCCTAGTGTATCACTACATATATTGATGCTATGAATAAAGTCCTGAAAACTTGAACAAGAGGCAGCTAAAATGATAAAATCATATTCAGTTCAATAAAAACATTAAGATACAATAAATGTACACTCTCAAGCCAGGCATGGGATGTTTGGATTTTTAAAAATACAAATTTTATACTTCCCCACTCTAGAAGTTTCACCTTCTTCTTCCATGTCTAGGCCATATATGAAACTGACAAAATGAACAGATTCATATCTACAGATACCTAAATGTGGGTCACCTGGAGAAAAGTTCTACCTGGGTAGAATTCAAGGTTTGGCATAGGTTTAACTTCTCCAAGGTAGCATTAGTACAGCTTCCTTTCAGAACAGGAAGCTATGACAGAGTAAGGCATGTGTTATGCTACAAAGCCTTTGCAGGTAGGTTTTTCTCTCCAGACTAGCAACATCAATGTGTGGGTCTATTAGATGGAACTCTGAGAACAGAAATTTGTAGGATTTGCAGTAAATAAACCCTCCAAATATCCTACGCCTAACTAAAACTAAATTTAAAATACCAATGAGATCATTCAGTGACTAAAAGAAATAAACTAATATCACAAGAATGATATCCTCATCCACTATCCACTATCCTCACAGCTGAATCACAATCAGGCATTCCAACTCAAGCACTGAGGATAGTGTTTAACCATGCTTTCTCCTTTGTTCTGCAACAACACAGGTTGGAAATCTAATGCCTTTATGTCATCTGGCAGAAGCCATCTCTTTCTGAAGGGGCCTAGTAATATCCATAATTGTTCCATTGGAGCAGGGGTTCCCAAACTATGGCCCGGGGGTCAGATCTGGCCCCCAACACAAATTCATCCAGCCCACAAAGCCCTCGTCGCTCATGCAAGTGGAAGTAAAACACACTTCTGGGAGCGATGAGGGCTTTGTGGGCTGGATGAATTGGTGTTGGGGGCCCAGATCCGCCCCCAGGCCATAGTGACCAGCCCCCTTAATCATGTGGATGATCTGTGGCCCAAAACGTTAGGGCACCCTTGCATTAGAGGAACTAGAGCACATCATTTATATTACAAATTAAACACATGACTTGGTGAGAAACAATTTTTATACCCAAATAGCCCAATATCCAGTTCACTGTCATCTCAGTCAAATATTACTAAAGTAGGCCAATGCTTTCACAATCAATAGGAAACATTTCCTCTTCTAACTTTCCCCCTCCTCACTTCTCACCATTTCTCTGCTACAATACTATCAAACTGCTACCCAAAAAGTATCTGATAACAGATAACATCATTAAACTCCAGATGGCTGATACTTGGTCCAGATGCTGTTGTGAAATTCTGTCCTTTAGCTAAAATCACAAATTCTTGAAATTCTTTTGAGTGAAAGTTGTGCCACAGGTCCAGTAGCACATACTCCTGGTATAGAAAAGTAGTGTAAATTGACACTCTGATCCCCCCCTGCCCCCAGGACACTAGAATCCTTCTGCAAGGAAAGTCCAAAAGCTACTGAGAATTTCACCTATTTCTCTTTTTTCACAGAGACCTTATCTATCATAACATTACTCAATAAAGACCATGAAAATATGTCTATATCAGTGGTTCCCAACCTTTTTTGTCCATGTCCTACCTAAGCATCTCTAAAATCCTGATGTCACACATATACACACATAACAGTATTTTGACAAAGTTCCTTTTTGTCATTTATCGCAAAGAAAACCAAATGCCTCAATCCAGACTCACAGGAAGAGAATGAGAGTTAATTTACATTTCCATCACTGTGGTCGTCATCACAGGAGTGAGATAGAAAACCTCTGGCACCAGATATTTAGGCATTCAGTTATGAGACTCATAGTCGATTTATTATAGGATAATGTTTAAAAGGTGCCAAATGAAACAGATAACTAATTTTAAAATGGACAGATATGAAAATTACACGGGGAGGTAATATAACAGCAATTAAGATATTGATTTTAGCTAAATTTCTTTCTTTCTTTCCAATTCCAACATAACAGTGCCATTGTCATGGCCATCAGCATCACAAGAAAGAAAGAAAGAAAGAAAGAAAGAAAGAAAGAAAGATTGATTGATTGATTGATTGATTGATTGATTGATTGATTGATTGATTTCAGGTTAGAAAAACAGTCACATTCTAAACATCTAAAAAAAGAGCTTTATTAAAGGTAAAGGTCACTCTTGCTCAAAAGCCAGTCGTATATGACTCTACGGTTCAGTGCTCATCTCTGTTTCATAGCCAAAAAGCCGGCACTGTCTGCTTCTGCAGACATTTCTGTGGTCATGTGGCAGGTATGACTAGACATGGAATGCTGTTTACCTTCCCCCTGAAGTGGTCCCTATTTATCTACTTGCAATTTCTTGCTTTTGAACTGCTAGGTTGGCTTTAAATCAAAGAATTGTGATGAATTTCTACTACAGGTAAGCTAAAGTATCCATGCAGCTGGTGTACAGCTCAGGAGTTGAGCTGTCTGATTGAATTCACAATGGATGTGTAGAAAGTTTGTATGTGTGAAAGATGTTGCAATTTAAAATGCAGGATTTGCAAGTGGAGGGGAGACAAGCTCACCTGTATGTCTCCATTTCTGCTAAAGATGCTGTGCTCACATTGATATCAAACCAATACTAGAAACATGCAGAATTAATGTAATGATGCTATGCATCATGCAAATAAAAAGAATGGAAGAAAAGGAGGGAAAGATCCAGCCCCAGTTCCAATGTAACACTGAGAGGGCCCTCACCATCTCCTCTGCCACTACATGCTCACCTTCAAGTCTTACCTTTATTTTCCCCTACAGAAACTTTTCTGAAGACTTCCACCACAACCTCTGGTTACAGTAGTGTCACCAAGAGCCCTTTAAATTATTCTTCACCCACACATAGGAGAGAGTGATCACTGGGTAATTAATTGGAATAAACCTTTAAATAATATTAAGCAAGGCCATTGCCATTGTGACTAACTGCAATTTTTCATAATGAAGATGGGATGGGATCAAGCAGAGATGATCCACTAACATAACTAGTTATATCAGCTAAACCGGGAAGTAAATGCAATGAAAGGAGGAAGGCGTCCCTTCTCACTACCACCCCAGGAGTAAGTTATACACTCCCCAGGTGATTGCAGGCATCCCATGACACTTTCACCCTTACCCTAGTGCTACTAGTTTGGCATTGAACCCAAGAAAACTGACCCCAAACTTTTCCAAGTATTTAGAGTTGCCCTTTAACCAATGCCATTAGGCCTCCTTGCCCTAACTAGACTCTGTATCATATTTGGTTACTGAGTGAAAAGATCTGGGGTGCAGCATCAAACTAGATTGGAGAGCTGGGTGGAGGTGGAAATTGCCATCATTCATGAGAATTCTATCTTCGTCACAAGGAAAGTCATCTGCCCTTGTAAACCGTTTTCAAGGTTTATACTGTGTACTATGTCTTGTCTATTAACCTATCCTGATGCCCATCAATGTCCCTGTATGAGTTGACCAAAGTGGTCTCAGAAGAGGTGCTAGATCAAGGCAGCAACCACAAGAATCAGCTTGGGGATTAATAAAATCAATAAGACAAAAGACGAGGTAGATTCAAAAGCTGGTAAATTCCTCATTATCTCAGGGAAGAGGCCTTCCCTAGAACTAGAGGTATATATGAGAATGACCATACTATTACAATTGCAGGCGCACCCCCCCAATGATGGACTCAGACACAAATGAAAGTGGATAACGGCATGGGCCACATTTATTGATTCAAGCCCTAGTCCGAATTATAAATTTCTATTGGTAAAACGACCAATCATAATTCTTAAGGCAAGCAGGCCGAAGTAACACTGGTAAGGTACCACCCAAAATTGCCAACGGCAATTGTTACAATGTATCTATTTGTATCAATTTGTTTGTTGACAACAAACAAATTGTTGACCGTAGTCAATATCTAACTAATGACCCCACCCTCTGACGTGTATCCGTAAAATCAGGGGGTGATTCCAGCTGTCTAGTGGTAACCATCACCCCCTTGCCTGGTTCGTCGTTGACCGGACAGCGTTTAAACAACTTATGCCTATCTAGTGTTGTCCAGTCAATTGCGAACCTGCCGGATACCTGTGGGTCATAAATGTTTACCTTACCAGTGCTACCCGCCAATGTGACCAAAGTCAACAGCAGCACAGAACAACCCCTATATCAAACCATAGCAACAGTGTGGGATGGGCGAAAAAGCCAGGACTCAAGGGCCTATGCAAGTCCCAGCCAAAAATTCCCACCCGGCCCCGAAGCGACCAAGAAATCACACTGTTAACTAGGGAGGGGGTGGAGGGGAAAAACTTCTCCGCTCCGTCGGTTCGCCAAAATGGCAGCACGGCTGCCTCGTGGCCAGCCCTTTTATTAGGGTGCTGGCCACGCCCCTAACTACCCGGATGGTTTCATCCGGTGGGGGGGGGGCGCAAAGAGCGCGGTGGCCATTTTGGCGCCGCGCTTCCATTGCTGGCGCACCCCCCCAATGATGGACTCAGACACAAATGAAAGTGGATAACGGCATGGGCCACATTTATTGATTCAAGCCCTAGTCCGAATTATAAATTTCTATTGGTAAAATGACCAATCATAATTCTTAAGGCAAGCAGGCCGAAGTAACACTGGTAAGGTACCACCCAAAATTGCCAACGGCAATTGTTACAATGTATCTATTTGTATCAATTTGTTTGTTGACAACAAACAAATTGTTGACCGTAGTCAATATCTAACTAATGACCCCACCCTCTGACGTGTATCCGTAAAATCAGGGGGTGATTCCAGCTGTCTAGTGGTAACCATCACCCCCTTGCCTGGTTCGTCGTTGACGGGACAACGTTTAAACAACTTATGCCTATCTAGTGTTGTCCAGTCAATTGCGAACCTGCCGGATACCTGTGGGTCATAAATGTTTACCTTACCAGTGCTACCCGCCACCCGGAGAGGCTTCAATAAAGGCTCGACGCCCCCCCAAGACCGTCAGCTCGGTCGACAGGCCTGCTCGTCAATCACCCAGCAGGAGGTCCATACCTCCTCGCGACAGATGGACCCCATCCCCTGAATAAAGCCCAAAATTTTGCAAACTAATGGCGGGATGATGACTGACCCGCCCCCAGCCCTTGGTCGAAAGGAATTGGGCCACCGCCCTGTTTACCATGCGCCGAGCGCGGTCCAGGGCCTGGAGGTCGAAGCCTCCCCGATAAGCGTGCCGTGGGACCATATCTGACCAAACAAGGGTTGTGGCGGGCCATACGTAATGTAAGTAGGCGAGGTCCGCGCAAATCGCATGCTTCAGCGATAAGCCAGTGACCTGACCCAAGTCATTACCCCCAAGGTGTATGATCAGAATGTCGGGCGGGTCGGCACTCCTCGACGAAAAGAGGAATGGCAAAAGCTCCCGCCACAACATACCGGGCTTACCGTGCCATGTGAAATGTGCGTATGCACCCAGTCCCAGTCGGGTCCCCAATCTGTCGCCGTAGCGTAACGCGCTGCCCTGTGCACGTAGCTATGGCCCACCAGCCACACTGTCACCGGTGTGATACGACACCCAGGGTCTGTCAAGGGAAAAAACAGGGAAGGAGAGATACATGGTGACTCAGAAGGTACTCCCGGTGGGAGTGGGCGAACATAAAACTGGAAACAGTGTGAGTCCCACCTCCCCATGCTGCGTATGTCAGCCCCGGAGTACCCATAAGCAGCCGCAGTAGAGGCCGCCCCAATTCTAAATGAATGGGTGCCGTAACGGGCCCCAGGGAGGCCGACTCTGGCCAGTGCCTTCCCTGTCACCTTCCAAAACTGGAATTTAGTGAGGGGAGACCCATCTTGGTGACAGAAAAACGGGCCATGGTGCGTGCCATGCAGTGCAAGGAACTCCTGTAGGGCACCAACCGGACAGATGTCTGCCAATGAACATCGTAGCAGTCTTACTCCACTGCCTACGCCATGCTGATCTGTTTTAGAGGAGCGTATCCTCAACTGAGCCCAATCATTGCAAACATAGACATCTTCGAGTTCCAGTGCCCTACGACTTGCATCCGCCTTAGACAGCATCACAAGCTCGCTGATGCGGAGCGCTCCAAAAAAGGCCACCGTTGTAGCCGCACGAAACAGGGCTGCCTCATACCTATCGAAACATAGGTCATGCCAGCCTCGTGCCAGTTGGGTAAGTACCCCAGGGGAAATTGGGTGACGGTCGTCCAGGCAACGCCCACGTTCCCGCACCCACCCCTCCAAAACATGTCTCACACGGAAATCAGCGGTACTGTCCGCATGACCTCCCACCTTGGCCATAAAAGCCAGCGCTGATAGCCTAGATGCTATGGTGCGTGGTGCCAGGCCCTGGGCGTGCAGGTAAACCATAAAACGGAGGATGTGGGCCACTGGGATCGGCCAGGTATCTGGCAAGCAATATTGGGAACAAAAGGTCCGAAATGAAACCAACGCGTGGTGATACGCCTTACGCGTGCGTGGCGCCAGTGACATGCCTATCGGCCGGTTCACCTCTCCTTGCCAATGGTCCATATCTCCTGCGGTAGTGGCGAGGGAAATTCCTCCGCATCCGGAGCCAAGGCACGGAACCGGGAGATCTGCAGGCGGGACAAAGCGTCAGCAATATCACTATTCACCCCCGGGACATGCCTGGCTCTGAACAGTACATTGAGGCGCAGGCTGCGCAATACAAACTGGCGCACAAGATCCATGACCCTGGGAGATTTAGAGGTCTGTGAGTTGACAATGTGGACAACAGCCGCATTGTCACACCAGAAATGCACCACAGAGTTGGCCCACTCCTTACCCCATAGCATCAAGGCCCCCAGTATGGGAAAAAATTCCAAATATGTGAGATGCCTCAGGCGACCCGTGCCTGACCAGGCTGGTGGCCATCCACCATATGCCCACTTCCCATTGAAGTACATCCCATAACCCAGGGATCCCGAGGCATCAGACTGAATTTGAAATTGGGGCGAAGCCAGGAGGTCAGACCTCCAAAATGAGACCCCATTGAACTCCCTCAAGAACTGGAGCCATACGTGCAGATCTGCCCTGATGCCCCGTGTCAGTCTCACCCTATGATGGGGCCTGGATAAGCCTGCCATGGCGTCGCACAAGCGCCGAGCAAAGGCCCTGCCAGGTGCGACCACCCTGCAAGCGAAATTGAGGTGGCCATGTAGCACCTGCAATTCCCGAAGGGATGCCTTGCGCTTAGCCAGTAAGTCCGATATAAGGGCAACTATCCTTGCCACCTTGTCTGCGGGCAACCTAGAAGCCTGCGCTACCGTGTCAATTTCCACCCCCAGGAATATTAACTTATCAGACGGGCCTTCGGTCTTTTCGGGCGCTAAAGGGACACCGAGTTCCTCCATTAGCGTCTGAAATGTGTTGAGGAGACGTGTACACGTGTCCCAGCCCCGTTCACCCCCGAATAAAAAGTCATCCAGGTAATGGGCTACAGACCAAGACCCTGACCTATGGACAAATGCCCACTGCAGGAAGGTACTGAAACGCTCGAAAGCCGAGCAGGATATGGAACAGCCGAATGGCATGGCTTTGTCAAAATAATATTCACCCCGGAATTTGAAACCCAGCAACTCGAAGTCACCCGGGTGCACGGGTAAGAGGCGAAACGCCGACTTAATGTCACACTTAGCCAACAGTGCACCCGGGCCACATGAGCGCACCATGCGCAATGCCTGGTCAAAGGATGTATACCTGACAGAACAAAGGTCATCAGGGATAGCATCATTGACCGAGTGGCCGGCTGGGTAGGACAAATGGTGAATCAGGCGGAACTCGCCCGGGGACTTCTTGGGCACTAGTCCTAGCGGAGACACTTTAAGGTTGGGGAACGGGGGTGCGGGGAAAGGGCCGGCGACCCTGCCCGCAGCAATCTCCTTATTAATGCTGGCGGCAGCCACCTCCTCCCTTCCCCTAAGTGACAAAAGGTTAGGTGCATCCTGCGGTGACCTATCCCACGTGAAAGGAATACGAAAACCCAGTTGAAAACCCTGAAGGAGGTACACAGCGTCTGCTCTCCTCGGGTACGATGCGAGCCAACGCTCCAGCATGTCGACATTAATTGGGGAGGGGGCCTTTTGGTGAACCCGCTCCCTCCATGGCAGTCCTGCCTGCCCCTTGTCCGCCCCTACCCCTGCCCCTGTATCCTCCCGGCCTGGGACAGGCGGAGGCAGCATGGGGGCCAGAACAAGAGGGGCACTCATGCTTGTACTTGCAATTTTTCCTGTTGCAAGAACCATTGGACGAGAAGGTCCAGCACAGCAGGCGGGCTGGAACCCCCTGCCCCGCCGCTTGGCGGGGTACCTGTACTGGGGCCGCTCGTTGGACCGCATGTCCACAATGGTATCTCTCCCCAGGCGCCGGGCGCGTGGGGGTCATATACAGAAGCCACAGCTTCTGGCAGGGCTCATCCCACCTCATCTCTGGGTGCAGCGGAATTCTCATGCGGAACTCTTCGTCGTAAGCCAGCCATGACGGACCCGGGAAGTCAACCATAGCCCGGTAAATATTGTCCAGATATTGGACCATGGGAATAGCCAAATCCGGCCTAGCCCTGAGGTAAACGGCCATGTAAATCAGGTACGCTGGCAGCCAATTTGCCCACGTGCGTGGCGGCTTACGACGACGTGCCTGCTCCTTATCCTTCTCGTCCAGCCCTTCCCTCTCCTCCTTGGTCGGCTCCCTATTTAGAAGTGAGAAGATATCTACGTACTCGCCCCTCCAAATCTTTTCCTTGGTAGACTGGGCCAAATGGTCCCCCAAGGGCAAGGAATACCCTGCTGTTGGCAAAGCCGACACCGGCACCGAGGGAACTACGGGTAAAGTAAAATGAGCCTGAGCCAGCCCGGGGATCCCCAACACATTTCCAAGCACATTGGGGGCACCACCCCGCCCCAAGCCCTGTGTCATGGGCAAAGTCGCTGGGTGGGCCGGGGGCCATTGGGCCGCCGTGCCACCCGAGCGAGGCCAAGGCCATTGAACAGCCTCCCCCAATGAAGTCAGTTGTGTGGGTGCATTAGCTTGGACTGCATACTCACGACCGAAGCTGAGCTCGTCGACGGAGCCAAACCAGCACCAGACTGCTGCACCTGTGGGGTGGGGAGCTGCGAGGCAGTGGCCACCACCGGCCCACACGCCTCAGGCGGCTCAACCCGACCCATCACCGGCCGTTGTTCGGCGGCCAAAGGGGGTACCTGAAAACCCAGAGATACCCCTGTTTGGTTGGCCCTCGCCAAGGACGCTTCAAGGGCCGCTACCCGGGCAAGGAGGGCCTCCACGTCGACATAGGGCCCGGCCCCGACAGGGGGCAATTGGGCAACCGGCCCATAATTCACGGGTACCTGTCCAGGTCCCTGAGCCCCAGGGGCCAGATAAGGCCAAGAGCCCATGCCCAGCCCCTGGGAAGCCGTAGGAACGCCCTGTAAAGGCAGGGAACCCAACCACCCTCCGTGGCTCGCACCCCCCATAGGGAACTGCGCACCCGGGCAAGACAGCCCCACCGCACGAACCATGGCAGGGGCCGTGTTCGTCGTTTGTGGGCCAAGGGCCGAGGCCCCATCCGGGGCCGCGGGTATGCTCCGTGCATCAGGCCAAGGAGCTACCGATCCCATCCCACCGTTCCCGGTGGAGTCCGCTAGAGGTGGCTGCGGAACGGGCGCAGTCGCGGTCCTCCGACCCGGCTGACGCCTCCGCGCCGATCGAGCCACGTTCGCGGCTGCCTTCTTCTTCGAGGGCATGGCTAATGTAGCTAGGAAGCCTAAAAACAAAAGGAGAAAGCTGCTCGAAAAGGCTTCCCTCAAGAAGACACGAGCGACGGAGGTAAGGAGGAAAAACTTCTCCGCTCCGTCGGTTCGCCAAAATGGCAGCACGGCTGCCTCGTGGCCAGCCCTTTTATTAGGGTGCTGGCCACGCCCCTAACTACCCGGATGGTTTCATCCGGTGGGGGGGGCCGCAAAGAGCGCGGCGGCCATTTTGGCGCCGCGCTTCCAATATATCAGTTATGCGTCAGGTCAGCTGTGGGTGAATTAAACCCTATCAAATATTCCATTCCCCTAATTCCTGTCCCCTCGGAACCAAGGCTCAAGGGAGCTTTCTTCCCAAACCGTGGTTCTGTCAGGGACAGTATGCCAATTGTGTCCGCGGAAACCGCAGTTATGGCAAGATGCTTGAGCAGTTGCAATACATTTATACCAGGATATATTCCTCTTATATGATCCCTAAGGGCTTTTTTACTTACCAATCCCTTGGGTCTTTCCAAATCTTTTATTAATCTTATTTTAAGATTCTATGGGAATTTATCTAATCTTATTCACATCAGTGGTGATACTTTTTAATTTGTACACCACATTTGAAAGATTACACTTCGTAATAGATTTATTTTATTATTTATTATTTTTATTTTGTTTTCTTTTAAACAATCCTTATAAACACCCCTCATTTCATATAATTCAATGTTTCCCATGTTAACTCATTTTGTATTGGTATTATATAGGGAACATTCCTCATTTCATTGGCTACATAATTATTTTTTATATTTGGAATATCTAATACTGCTTCTTTTTGAGATACATACCATAATTTATTAGTTATTATTGCTCTGTTATATCCATTACAAAAATTATTTATTATTCTTTGCCATTGTTTTAATTCTTGTTGTGTTAATTTTGTTTGGTAGCATATTGGTAAAATAAAACAACAACTTTTTTAGGTGAGATTTTTATTTGATATATGGATATCCTCCCAAAATGAAGTCAACCCCAATTTTTAAAAAACTTTCTATGTTTTCTTTCATTTATTTTTTCACCTTATCAAAATTCACTAGTTTTCAATTCTGTAAATTCTAAGTAATAGTTATTCCCAAATATTTAAAACTTGACTCTTAAGCTTCATTTCAATTTCCATAGTTTCCTCTCTATTATAATTATTAGATACAAATCTACCATTTGATTTATTATTCAATAATAATAACAATAATAATAATAACAACAATAATAACAGCAGCAGCAGCAGCAGCAGCAGCAACAACAACAACAACAACAATAATCTCCAAATAGACAGTACTTTGACAGGGGGGTGTGTGTGTGTTCACAAGAACCAGACTAAATCTGTTCCATAACCCATTGAATATGGTGAGAAGAAATAATTCTAATCCTATGCCGATTATCACTCGGATTAACAAGGCCCGCGATGGATGCTATGGCTCCTGGGTCTTCATTGAAAAAATGGACAACAGGGCTTAACTCTCTCTGCTAGGCAATCAGAACATTGAGTTGATAAGCTACGGGAAGACAATAAAGATTCTGGTCTAGGGATGAAAACTTGTGGGAAAACTATAAGGAGCATAATGAAAATCTACCCAAAGCATCCAAAATGGAAGATTTTCAGATTACAAAAGAAGCCGTACAAGAACAGACAAAGAAGATAAAAAACTGGAGTGCTCCTGGTTTAGATGAATGTTGTAATGGTCTGTGGGAGTCGAGGTGCTGAACTCAAGGAAGGCATGCAAGACTGAAGTATGATGGTAAAAAGCCAGCCCTGAATTGTCGGGTAGACTGTATTTATTGACTACAATCGGGAGCTATCACTTATACCCCTCGTGTGACCCCCGTGACAGAAAGCTGCTATATGGCACTTGGCTGGTTGGGTTACACTTACCAGCCTGCATGCCTAGGTTAGCCATAAGCAAGCTTAATCAGCAGATAGTGGCAAGACTCTCTGTTCCTGCCTTATCTCAAGCTAGAAGACTGTGTAGCTATGCATAGCTATTTGGTCTAGCTGTGGTTAGTGTCTGCTCAGCCCTACACATGGATGTGAGCCAGACACATACCTGTCAACCCACGGCTCCGGAAAAGATGGGACCTGCGCAGATCGCTTGTGCGCAGGTTGCTTTCCACACATGCGTGGAAGTGCTATGACGCTTGTGCAGCCCCTACGCAAGTAGCGTAGCGCTTCCACGCATTACGGGGTTTTGGCAGCGGGGCGGGTTATGACGTCAATCGACATCAAATTCCGTGGTAATCCTGGCTAAATCGGGATGGTTGACAGGTATGGCCAGACACCATATGCTGTTTATGAGGCCTTGGGTCTCTTACCTCCTGACATTTGTCCTAGTGCTGTTAAAGGCCCCAGCCAAGGAAAACATGGAGTCGCTAATGCTCCCTACTACTATAAGCCCGTACCCAATTTCCTTTCCAGTAAAGTCCAGTTGGTCTTCAAAGCGGTGTTCTCACTGAAAGAACCCATCGGGAAAGGTTGCTGTCCAATTAGTGACCCGGGCAAACCACAGATGAACTTCATGGATTCTGGCTAAAAATGCTAACAAACTTACATGGTACACTGGATGAATCAGGCTTTGGAAACACCAGGAGGTGAAAAATGGTTAACAACTGGAAGGACACTTCTAATTCAGAAGGAGGAAAAAAAAAGGTAGATGAGCTTGGAAACTACAGACCAAAAACTTGTCTGCCAACAGCTTAGAAATCACTCACAGGCATAATTGCAAGCCAGGTATATGGACATTTGGGAAAAAATTTTTTGTTGCCTGTAGAGAAGAAAGGGTGCTGCAAAAACTCCAGAGGAACCAAAAACAAGCTATTAATTGACAAATTGGTTTTGAAGAATTCAAATAAAAGGTGAACAAATTTGTTTATGGTTTGGACTGACTATAAAAAGGCACTTGATTCAGTTCCACACAGCTGGATTGAGAAAGGCCTTGACATTTTTGAAATTAGCAACAACATTTAATGTTTCATGAAAACTTTAATAAAGCTATGGCGAGTAAAGTTAATGGCTAGTGGAGAATTTAGTGAAATTGAAATTAAGCGTGGAATTTTTCAAGGTGACTCACTATCACCTTTGTTATCTGTCTTATCAATGGCACCACTGACAACTATTCTAAATAGAACAAACTGTGGATATGAATTGGATAAGAAAGGATTGAAAGTTTCACATTTGCTCTGTATGGATGATCTAAAATTGTTTGGAAAGGCAAGAGCTAAATTAAATACATAACTAGCAAATACAAATAAATTTAGTAAAGACATAGGAATACAATCTGGAAATGACAAGTGCGCAACAATTACTGTTAAGGCAGGCAAAATTGTCAAAGGTGATGGATTTGAGTTAGATAATGAAGAATGTATCAAAGCAATAACATCAGAAGAGGGATACAAGTACCTGGGAGTTCTGGAAGCTTCCCACCTGCCTACACAACCAAGTCAAAAGAACTGCTTCTACAAAATACATAAAGCAGTTCCAGAAAATCTTGAGGTCAAAACTGAGTGGAGGCAATATCATCAAGGCAATTAATACCTGGGCAGTGCCTGTTATATGCTATTTAGCTGGAATAATAGATTAGACCCAAATGGAATTAGACAACATTAACCAAAAAACAAGGAAGCTAATGACCATGCATCATGGCTGGCACCCAAAAAGCAATGTTGATCATTTGTACTTAACAAGAGCTGAGGGTGGCAAAGGACTCCTACAAGTGAAGCAGACAGTAGAAGAAGAAAAGCATAGCTTTTGTAATGAAAAGGATGAAACAGTAGATCATCTGATCAGCAGATGCAGCAAAATTTCACAGACTGATTATTTGCAATGCCATAACAGGGTTGCAAAAATTATCCATTGGAAACATTGCCAGAAGTTTGGATTTGAATGCAGTAAACGTCATTGGGAACATCAAGCAGAGAAAGTGTTAGAAAATGAGAGTCAGGATCCTGTGGGACTTTAAAATTCAAACAGATAGGCATCTGCCTCACAACACACCTGATATAACTGTTGTGGAAATGAAGAAGGTTTGGTTTATTGACATGGCTATAACAGGAAATGCATGAATTGAAGACAAACAACTAGAGAAAAATCACAAAATATCATGATTTGCAAATTGAAGTTGAGTGTATATGGAGGAAGAAATCTGTTGTTGTACCCATAGTGATTGGAGCTCTTGGAGCAATACCTAAAGGACTCCCTAGATATTTGGAATTTTTTTACTTATTGGAGTTGAACATCCTATCTCTCTCGCAAAAAAACATCAACAACCCCAACTCTACTACCATGTTTCCCCGAATATAAGACACTGTCTTATAATTTTTAAAACTCCAAAATTAGCACAAGGTCTTATTTTCAGGGGATGTCTTATTTTTCCATGAAGAAGAATACCAGTCTTGATCGCGCTTCCCCACTCACAACCAAGGGACGCTTTCCTTGGTTGTGAGTGGGGAAGCATGATCGAGACTGGCCTCAGCTGTGAGGCGGCCAGCATGGCCCATAAGAAGGCCTGCCGCATCGGAGTCTTGATCCCGCTCTCACCAGGGGAAACTTCTCTTGGTTGTGAGCGGGGAGGCAATCGAGACTCTGATGCGGCAGGCTTTCTTATGGGCCACGCCGGCCGCCTTACAGCCAGGAGGTAAGGAGGCCTTATTTTTGGATGGGGCCTTATATTTCAAAGGCAAAGGTAAAAAAAGCGGGGGTGTCATATTATGGGAGGAGGTCCTATATTCGGGGAAACAGGGTAGGAATTGCATATATACTCAGACGTTACCTTAAGAGTTCTTAGGTCCTTGGATAGGACTTGAACCAAATGGTTGATTTGTATATAATAATAATATCATCTCTGATATAGTTCAATTAATTTTTTAAGCTCCATTATCTCTTCAAAGCTTTCCAAATGTTTCTAAGTATTTTTGAATGCCTTCAGTGGTCCTTCTCCAGTTAATAAAATACCATCAGAGAACAGATTAATCTTTATTTTCTTGTCCTATTCATTCTATATTATTATCTTGCCTTATCCCAGATGTCACACACAAGAAGGATCTTATTGAGTTCTGTCATCAGAGGAAAACAATCTAAATAAAGGGGAATGGAGATGTTAACTGAAAACAACACAAGGAAAGAAAAATAAAAAAACACAATCACTATGGAAACTGAACTGACAGCTGCCAATCAACAAGAGGTTAGGTTAGCCTAAGGGCACTTGTGTTCACATCCTATCCAAACTCACCTCAGTCATTCTTAACTTGGAGTTAGGATTATGTTTCAACATTTTTTTTAAAAAAAGTAAGCAGTTGATAGAGGAGCATAAAATGCAACTTAATATGATTAAAGACAGCATGCCTAATGAACAGGTAGCTCAAACTATTTTAGATAAGTTGGACAGAGAAATCACAAAACTGAAGGATATTCATTGTGTAAAGTTCAGATAAGATTTTAAAGATTATGAGTATCCAGATGCAGGATCTTTGGCCAAATGTTCAATAGCAGACTGGATGAAAGGTATCTGTGTCAATCTACAGTGACTCAGATTGAGATCATTTATAAATATATACCCTTACAGCTACTTCACCAGCATCATTTTGAAGGGGAGATAGATGCATTTTAGTAGGTAGCAAGAATAGGAGGATATGTTGTCAACGCCAATCTATTTCCAAATGCTGATAATCCAAAGGGTGAAGCCAAAAGTCCATCCAGTGAAATATTTGCCTTGCCCAACAGAGAGCAGACAAAAATGTGATCATCAGTTAATCTGGGTGAGAAACACTTTGGTAAATCAAGGAAAGCAGAAATTGTATACTGTACTGTTCTGTATTTCAATTGCAACCAGGCAAGAAACCAGGCTTTATACCTTGAAGTGTCCCTGTTTCATCTGTTCAAAAGTTCTGAATTGGTCATCCAGGCACCTGGAAGCATTGTGTTTCTGCCCCCAAAGCCAGAACAGTTGTTGCTCCTTGAGGGAAACAGCCCGCCTCCTGCTCAACATTCTTAGGATCCACCAAGCTTTTTAGTATGTTCCCCAGCACTGCCCTCCTCTTCCCACCCTCTGAGCAAGGGCTGATAAATAAGCCATCAAGTTTACTCTCTGCCCTGACTTTTTCCTATGGAGAAAAATCATCTTCTGCTTCTGACAACACATTTGAGTAATACATACCAGCAGAGGTGTAGGTTAAAAAAGAAAATGTATGTTTTGGTAGTGTTTGTGATATGGAATATTCTTTGTTTCTTTGTTCTATCACCTATTTTAGTACACTCTACTGAAATATGATTACAATGTCAGGACTTTGCGGGAGATTACAGATAATATAATTGTATGCACTTTAAGTGAATATGTGACACAATTAGGGAATTATCTTTCTCTCAAAAGAGCATTGACATTTCCCCTGATTAGCAGAATGTTTCTCTCTCTTTGCATAGTCTTTTAATCTTCTTATATGGGGAATGTAGTCCTAATTAGGCAAACACCATTATCTTTATTGCACAGGTGAGATGAGAAAGAGTACATCTGAAATAGAAGGCTTATGTAATAGACTGTTTAAATAATCCTATAATATTTTCATGCAAACCTACCAATCTTTATATTGATTACAGGATTTAAATAAAGAAATTTAAACAATGTAAGTCCATAGGGGTCTATGTGGGTCCTTCAACTCTTTAATAACTAGAAAACTTTGGTGTCTTGCAAGGAAGACGAAAGAAGGAGCCACAGTAGGGCTAAACACAACTTTATTGCATGATGGTCAGGGTGAACATGTGGTAATGGCGGACAAACAGCTCTATTTATAGTACACTGTACATTTGAATATCCCGGCGTGGTAGCTCATTGGCTACTGTCCGCGTGACATCATAGATTGTCACGCCCATCTTCTCCAGGCGCGGTGTGGCCGGAAGGTTTCCCACTCTGCAGGTATTCGGGGAATCTGTACCATGTGAGCCGGATGCTCGCTACTGCCACCTGTGGCCACTTAGCTCGCATCCTTATACAGCTTGTTACAATGTGTCTCTGATTAGATACAATTGGATACATTGACTGGATACATTCTGTTAAAGGAAAATTGTAACATTCATTCAATACATAACACCCCTCCCCCCTAGGTGAGGACGAAGTCCTTCAGTCACTGAGGCTTCCCGCATATTCGCTTTGGGCGAGTGGCAGCCGTGCTTTGACCTGGGGTCCCTGCATGCTCTTGATTACTCTGTCCCCGTCCTGCAATGGGAGAGGGCAACTCGTTAGTGATTGGCCATAAGTTCTGAGCCGGGGACTGGGGAGGTCTGGGTGTAGGAGTAAACTCCAGAGACATGAAACTGGGGGCTCCAGGGACTAAAGCAAAACCCCGCTCTTTGCTCGGATGGGTGGGGGACCACTCCGAAAAATCCCCCCGGTTTCCTAACTCAAAGTCTAACTCTTTGAAATTCTCCTCTTCCAAATTGTTCCTGAAACCCAGGGGGTCAAAAGGATGCAGGTTTGTGTCATATCCCTCCCCCCTGTGGTCTGTGTCTCCCCCTTGGGATAAGCAGATGGGGGAGAACCCTAACGCTGAATTCTCTGTTTGGTAACTTCTGTCTTGCCTGTCTACTATCCTCTCCCTGAGCTGGTCGGCATGCCTCCTCCAGAGGAGTCCTGTGCTTGTCTCGACATTGTAGGAGACTGGCCCCGTTTGCCCGACCACTACTCCATGCACCCAAGTAGGTCCACCAGCTGCGTAATTCTGGCAATGCACTGCCTCGCCGATCCCGAAACTCTTGGTGCCCCCGTTTCTATGTTTCTACCCGTGTCCTCCACCCTGGTTGGGTCTAAACACGAGAGGATCGTGGCAGGTTTTCTCTGCATGAGGAGCTCGGCGGGTGACAGACCCGACACTAAAGGGGTTACACGATACCTTAACAGGAATTGGCAAAGTTGCAAGTTCAATTCCCCGGGGCCCATCCGACACAATGCGTCCTTCGTTGTTTACACTAAGCATTCCGCTTGACCATTTGTAGCGGGGTGAAAAGGGGCAGAGGTGATGTGGCAAATCTTATTTATCTCTATGAAACCCTGGAACTCTGCTGACGTGAAAGTTGTGGCGTTATCACTCACAAGTACGTCAGGTAAACCAAAGCAGCTGAATACCTTCCGTAATTGTTTAATCGTTGCAGCTGACGATGTACTGGCCATTGGGATTACCTCCAACCACTTGGAGTAAGCATCCACTATTATGAGGAATAGGGTGCCCCTGAAGGGACCCGCGAAGTCTACATGCAGACACGACCACGGCCCCCGGGCTGTGTCCCATTCTCTGTGAGGAAGTTGGGACTCCTCGGGGCAGGTGCTTTGGCAGCTCTCGCACGTGCCAATCAAGTGTTCTATGTCTGCGTCCAAGTTGGGCCACCAGACGTAACTTCTGGCTAGCGCTTTGGAGCGCACGATCCCCGGGTGGCTGATATGCAACATTTTTAGCACCCAAGACCTCAAAACTTTGGGGATTATTACCCGCTGCCCCCAGAGTAGGCAGCCCCTTTCTAAAGATAATTTGTCTCTCCTCCTGCCATAAACCCTGAATTCCTCCGTAGGGGAGGTTGCTGGCCACCCTTTTTGTACCCATGAACTGACTAGGGCCAATGACTTGTCTTTTGCTGTAGCTTTAGCGATCTCCGCTGGCAGTATCGGGGGTGACTCTAGAGCCTCGATCAGGAGCACCTGGTGGTCCTGCTCTACCTTGCACTCTGGGTCCCCTGCCTGTGGGAGGGGTGACCTGGAAAGGGCATCGGCATGGCTGATCTCCTTGCACGCATGGGTTCGAATCCCACCTTCGTCGCCAATTTGGTGTCTTGCAAGGAAGACGAAAGAATGAGCCGCAGTAGGGCTAAACACAACTTTATTGCATGATGGTCAGGGTGAACATGTGGTAATGGTGGACAAACAGTTCTATTTATAGTACACTGTACATTTGAATATCCCGGCGTGGTAGCTCATTGGCTACTGTCCGCATGACATCATAGATCGTCATGCCCATCTTCTCCAGGTGCATTGTGGTGGGAAGATTTCCCACTCTGCAGGAATTCGGGGAATCTGTACCATGTGAGCCGGATGCTCGCTACTGCCACCTGTGTCCACTTAGCTCGCATCCTTATACAGCTTGTTACAATGTGTCTCTGATTAGATACAATTGGATACATTGACTGGATACATTCTGTTAAAGGGAAACTTGTAACATTCATTCAATACATAACAAATGCAAGCGCGGCGCCAAAATGGCCGCCGCGCTCTTTGCGGGCCCCCCCCAGGACAGAGAATCCGGGTAGTTAGGGGCGTGGCCAGCTCCCTTATAAAAGGGGTGGCCACGAGGCAGCCGAGCTGCCATTTTACCTCAGCGACGGAGCGGAGAAGTCTTTTCCCCTGTGTCTCCGTCGCTCTTTAACTTACCGGGAAGCCTTTTGGCGGCGATTTTTCCTTTTTGGCTTCCCTTCACTCTGGTGGAGATGCCTTCGAAGAAGAAGGCAGCTTCGAGTGCGGCTCGCGCTGTTAGGAGGCGCAACCCGGGTCGGAGGACCGCGGTGCCGCCTCCCCAGCAGCCGCCTTTGCAGGCCCCTGCCGGGACCGGCGGAATGGGGTCTATCGCCCCTTGGCCCGGAGCGGGCGAACAGATTGCGGGCGTGGTAGGGGCTCCGGCCCGCGGCCCGCGAGTGGTGGACACCGCTCCTGCATCTGCCCACCAGGTTGGGCCTGCTGCTCTTGGGTCGCAGCCTCTCCCGGGGCCCTCTAGCCTTGGGAGGTGGTGCGGCCCCCTGCCTTGGCAGGTTTCTCCACCGACCCTGCCGGGTTTCGGTGTTGGCCAATGGCCATATTCGGGTCCTGGGGTACAGGGACCTGTACCCACGCCTGGACCGTGCGGGCCGGCCGGCCCTTGGCCCCAGGTCAACGTGGAAGCCTTACTGGCCCACCTTGCCGCCCTTGAAGCGTCGTTGGCTCGGGCCAGTCAGGCGGGGGCCCCCCTTTGGGGTTCCTTTTGAGGCGCTGCCGGCAGGAGGACAACAGCCGACAGGGAGGGTTGAGCTGCTGCAGGCGCGTGGCGCGGTTTCGACCACTGCCTCGCAGCTCCCCAGCCAGCAGCCAGGTGCAGGTCAGGCCCCGGTGATGAGCTCTACGTCGGTCGTGAGCTCCGACGCCCCCACTGGGCCGGAACCCCCGGTGGGGGCGGCCCGCGGGGGTGCAGCATGTGAGTATACGGTGTAAGCGAGTACATCCACACACATTCCCAATATGGGGGGGGCTTTTCAATGGCTTTGGCCTCGCGCGGGTGGTGCGGCGGTGCACCCGCTGACGCCTCACCCGGCGATGACAGCTAACACCCAGGGCCCCGTGGTGGGGGGTGTTCCCTACCCTGAGGGGAATGTTTTGGGTGGCCGGGTTGGTCCAAGCCCCTATTCCTTATCGCTGAGTGACCACTTGGCACAGGCCAACAGAGAGTAAATTTGGCGGGGGGAGTGCGTGGATATCTTCGCGCTCCTAAACAGGGTGCCCACCAAGGAGAGAGGGAGGGGCAGAATGAGAAGGATAGTGGCAGGCACGTTGTCGCAAGCCACCAAGTATGTGGGCCAAATGGTTGCCGGCCTGCATCATATGCATGGCGGTGTACCTTAGGGCCCGGCCGGATCTGGCAATTCCGATGGTCCAGTATTTGGACAACGTCTACCGGGCGATGGTTTACTTTCTGGGCCCAGCGTGGTTGGCTTGTGACGAGGAATGCTGTAGGCGGATTTCCCCGCACCCCGAGATTAGGCGGGATGAGCCAGGCCAGAGGCTGCGGCTTTTGTACGTGACGCCCACGCGCCCTGCGCCCGGGGAGATATACCATTGTGGGCATGCGGTTCAGCAGGCGGCCCCAGCATAGGTCACCTGCCAGGGGGCGGGGCGGGGGGTTCCAGCCCGCCTGCTGTGCTGGACTTTCTTGTCCAATGGCTCCTCTAATGGGAAGACTTGCAAATACAGACAGGAGTGTCACACCTGTGTTGGCCCCCATGCGGCCTCTGCCTGTCCAGGCCTAGAAGGATGCGGGGCAGAGGGTGGGGCAGACAGGGGGCTGGCAAGACTGCCGCAGATGGATCTAGTTCACCGAAGGGCTCCCTCCCCATTTAAGGTGGACATGTTGGAGCGTTGGCTCACATGGTACCCGAAGGGAGAGGATGCGGGTTCTCTCCTTCAGGGTTCTAGGCAGGGGTTCCGGATCCCTTTCATGGGTAATAGGTCCCCTCAGGATGCCCCCAATCTTTTATCCCTTAAGGGGAGGGAGGAGGTGGCTGCTGCTAGCTTTGACAATAGGGTCTATGCGGGCAGGGTCGTTGGCCCTGTCCCTGCACCCCCGTCCCGGGGAGCATATTATTTCAATGATGCCATGCCTTTTGGCTATTCCATTGGGGCTCGGTATTCGAGCGTTTCACCACTTTCCTAGATTGCGCTTTTGTCCGCAGGTCAGGGTCCCGGTCTGTAGCCCATTCCCTGGATGGTTTTATTCGGGGCTGAACGGGGCTGGGACACGTACACACGTCTCCTCAACACATTTCAGACGCTAATGGAGGAACTGGGTGTCCCTTTAGCGCCCGAAAAGACCGAGGGCCCATCTCCACAGCTAGTATTCCTGGGGTGGAGAGTAACACGGTAGCGCAGGATTCTAGGTTGCAGCGGGATAAGGTGTCAAGACTAGTGGCCCTTGTCTCGGTCTTGCTGGCCGAGCGCATGGCATCACTGAGGGAACTTTTGGTGCTACATGGTCACCCCAGTTTCGCTGGCAGGGTCGTCGCACCGGGCAGGGCATTTGCTCTGCGCTGGTGCGATGCCATGGCGGGATTCTCCAGGCCCCACCACAGGCTCAGATTTACCCGGGGTATCGGGGCAGATGTGCTTGTCTGGCCATAGATCCGGAGGTAGTTCAACGGGGTGTCAATTTGGGGTCTGATCTCCTGGCTCCCCCTTGCTTTCAGATGCAGTCCGATGCCTCAGGATTCCTGGGTTTACGGGATGTACTTCAATTGGAAGTGGGCCTATGGTGGGTGGCCACCATCCTGGGCAGGCAAGGGTCGCCTGCATGGTCTCACGTATCTGGAATGTTTCCCTATCCTGGGTGCTTTGATGCTATGGGGCAAGGAGTGGGCCAACTCGGTTGTGCAATTTTGGCATGGCAACGCGGCTGTTGTCCGCATCGTCACTGCACAGATTTCCAAATCGCCCGGGGTTATGGAGCTAGTGCTTTGGTTTGTGTTATGCAACCTGTGCCTCAACGTTCCCTTCAGGGCCAGGCATGTCCCAAGGGTTGATAATGATATTGCTGCTGCTTTGTCCCGCCTGCAGATCTCCCGGTTCCGTGCCTCGGCCCCCGGATGCGGAGGAATTCCCTCGCCACTCCCGGACGAGAGATGGAACGTTGGCAAGGAGAGGTGAACCGGGCGATTGGCCTGTCACTAGCGCCATGCATGAGTAAGGCGTATCACCACGCATTTAGTTCATTCAGAGTATTATGTACCCGATTCCGACCGCCAGGAACCTGGCCGATCCCAGTAGCCCATGTTCTGCGGTTCATGGTTTACCTGTATGCCCAGGGCCTTGCACCACGCACCATAGCATCTCAGCTGTCGGGTTGGCTTTTATGGCCAAAGTGGGAGGTCGTGTGGACAGCACCAATGACTTCCGGGTGAGACATGTTTGGGAGGGGTGGGTGCGCGTGCGCAGGCGTTGCCCGGGCGACCGCCACCCCATTTACCCAGGGGTTTTTTACCCAGTTGGCCCGGGGCTGGCCTGGCCTCTGTTTTGATAGATGAGGCAGCCCACTTCATGCGGCCACAACGGTGGCCTTTTTGGGAGCCCTCCGCATCGGCGAGCTTGAGATGCTGAGTAAGGCGGATGCAAGATTTTCCTAGGGTTTTTACCCAATTGGCCCGGGGCTGGCCTGGCCTCAGTTTTGATAATTGAGGTAGCCCACTTCATGCGGCTACAACGGTGGCCTTTTTGGAGCCCTCCGCATCGGCGAGCTTGAGATGCTGAGTAAGGCGGATGCAAGATTTTCCTAGGGTTTTTACCCAATTGGCCCGGGGCTGGCCTGGCCTCAGTTTTGATAAATGAGGCAGCCCACTTCATGCGGCTACAACGGTGGCCTTTTTTGGAGCCCTCCGCATCGGCGAGCTTGAGATGCTGAGTAAGGCGGATGCAAGATTTCCCCAGGGTTTTACCCAATTGGCCCGGGGCTGGCCTGGCCTCTGTTTTGGAAATGAGGCAGCCCTTTTCCATGCAGCCACAACGGTGGCATTTTTTGGAGCGCTCCGCATCAGCGAACTTGTGATGCTGTCTAAGGCGGATGCAAGTTGTAGGGCACTGGAACTCGAAGATGTCTATGTCGCCAAAGACTGGGCCCAGTTGAGGATACGCTCCTCAAAAACAGATCAGCATGGCGTAGGCAGTGGTGTAAGACTGCTACGGTGTTCTTTGGCAGACATCTGTCCGGTTGGTGCCCTACAGGAGTACCTGGCACTGCGTGGCATGCACCACGGCCCGTTTTTCTGTCACCAAGATGGGTCTCCCCTTACTAAATTTCAGTTTTGGAAGGTGACAGGCAGAGCCCTCACCAGGGTGGGCCTACCAGGTGCCCGTTATGGCACACATTCATTCCGTATTGGTGCAGCCTCTACAGCAGCTGCTTTTGGGTACTCTGGAGCTGACATACGTAGCATGGGGAGGTGGGGCTCGCAATGTTTTCAGTTTTATGTGCGCCCACTCCCGCCATGAGTACCAACCCAGTCACCTTACCGCCTTTTTTCTCAATTCTCTTACAGACCCTGGGTGTCGTATTACACCGGTGACAGTATGGCTGGTGGGCCACAGCTATGTGCACAGGGCAGCGCGTTACGCTGCGGTGACAGAGTGGGGACCCCGACTGGGACTGGGTGAACACGCCAGTCTCACGTGGCATGGTAAGCCTGGGATGTTATGGCGGGAGCTCCGGCCTTTCCTTTTTCTGGCCTGAGTGCTGACCCGCCTGACATTCTCATCATCCACCTGGGGGGCAATGATTTGGGCCAGGTCACCGGCTTATCGCTCAAGCATGCGATTTGCGAGGACCTCGCCTACTTGCATTATGTCTGGCCTGCTACAACCCTGGTTTGGTCGGACATTATCCCGCACCTTTCTTATAGAGGGGGCGTTCACCTCCTGGCCCTTGACTGCGCTAGGCGCACGGTCGACAGGGCGGTGGCGCGGTTTCTTGCCGACAGGGCTTGGGGATGGGTCAGTCATCACCCCGCTATTAGCCTACAAAATTACGACTTGTACGCAGGGGATGGGGTCCATCTGTCGCGAGGAGGTATGGACCTCCTGTTGGGTGATGGGCGAGCAGGCCTGTTGACCGAGCTGATGGTCTGGGGGGGGGCATCAGGCCTTCTTTGAAGCCCCTCCGTGTGGCGGGTAGCACTGGTAAGGTAAACAGTATGACCCACAGGTATCCGGCAGGTTCGCAATTGACTGGACAACACTAGACAGGAATAAATTAGTTAAACGTTGTCCGGTCAACGACGAACCAGGCGACGGGGTGATGGCGATAGCTAACCAGCATGCATCACCCCGTGATTTCACGGATACGCGTCAGAGGGTGGGGTCATGAGTTAGATATTGACTACGGTCAACAATTTGTTTGTTGTCAACAAACAAATTGATACAAATTGATACATTGTAACCAATTGCCGTTGGCAATTTTGGGGTGGTACCTTACCAGTGTTACTTCGGCCTGCTTGCCTTAAGAATTATGATTGGTCGTTTTACCAATACAAATTTATTATTCGGACTAGGGCATTGAATCAATAAATGTGGCCCGATGCTGTTATCCACTTTCAATGTTGTCTGTGTCCGTTATTGGGGGGTGCGCCTGCAAAACAAAACCCAAAGATATGGCTGAACACATGCTATACTGCAACCAGGCAAAGAGCCAATAAATCCCAAAAGCTAGAGACCAATCTCCCTACTATGTCACTTACACAAAATATTTGAATGAGTATTATTAAAATTTTAAGACCCTAAAATCCCACCCCTTTTAATTCCAGAACAGACAGGCTGAAGACCTAGCAAAATCTGTCACTGCTTCTACTTCTTCCCCATCTATTTTCCAGGGACTGATAGGGCCTGTTGCCATTATCTTGGTTTAAGAGCTTTTGCACTCTCTTCTTTCAACTTAATCAGGAGCTTCTTTAGGTCTTCCTCACTTTATGCCATTAGGGTAGTATCATCTGTCTATCTCAAATTGTTGATGTTTCTCCCAGCAATTTTGATCCCAAATTGTGATTCATCCATCCCTGTATTGCACATTATGTGCTCCATGTATAAATTGAATAGACAGGGTGACAAAATGCAGCCAGAAACCTTGCTGTATGGATGAATACCAAAAAGTGTCTCCCACCACAAAAGGATTCTGGCTGAACCATATGAGAATCTCTTAATTGAGTCTGGAGTGAATATAGTAAGATCAATAATCAAGTATAATGGAGCTTAGATACCTATATATTGAGCAAATTTTCCTGTGAATGTGTACAACATTTATTTGGATGCAATGCAATTTATGCCCTACTATGTATACAAAAGAAGATCTAGTAAATTATTGAGATAACACTATTGAAGTAGTTTGTTTCTATTAAAAAACACTCTAATCATTTAATAATTTCAATTTGTTTGGATTTTATATATGTGTCATGTATTTCCGTAATTTTACATTGTGCAATGATCTGATATGAACAAAGAAAGAAATATGTCAAAGTTCATCTGAGGTAGAAGTAGCTTAAATGATTCACCTCTCATCAGAGAAGGAGAATTATTCATCATTTCATTCATGATGAATCAAGTTGCTCTGCATACGGTTGTAGCCTACTCATTCTACTTTTTCCAAGAAAAGAACAATGATTCAAGACCACATCAATTTGTCCAATTTTCAAGTTTATTTATCTAATTGCTTCTGTATATAATATTCCAAAACGAATACACATAGCCTAGAAGTTATTCTAAAACCAATCTTACACTAATGTAAAAGTTGTAGGAACAAATGTTTAAAATAAGTGAAGATTAAATTTAAGTGGCTGGCAAATACTTCCATCACAAAATTTAATCCAAATATAAAATTGAGGTATCAAAGTTACAAATGGGAACATAAATCATATTTTAATCAAAAGATTACAGGTGTTGTGATTTCATCTGGGAAGACCTCATTTTTTATGTTTATTACATTATATTCATATAGGTTATTAAGTAAAGATTTTAAATCTGCTTTTCTTTTGTTTCTACAATACTCTCTGCTTAGCCTAAGCGAAGCCATTTTAAGTTGGCACCTGCCATTTAATGGCATCATCCCTTTTCTCTGGGAAAGTACATTTTTATTCTTTTTTCCAAAATCTTGGAAGATGTTCTATTTCACGGGCTGAGATGGAACATAGATAGGATAGCCACCTGGTATCCTATCTGCGCACAAAACCTGTCACTTTGAGAAGTCAATTAGCACTTTTCAAGGACGCTTTCCCAGGGAAAATGGTATAAAAACCAGGGCTTTTGTTCTGTTCGAAAGTCGAATCTGGATTTCAGCGGAAGCTCTATCACTTTTTTCATCTGACAGACTCCCCCATCGAACCATCTCGTATGGGGGGGAGGGCATCACTGCACTTAGCCTAAAATCCAGAGGTGATGGGACAGGTTTTGCAGAGACATTGACACTTAGAATTTCTTCTGTGACTATGAAAATTTTCTATTATTGGACTGTTATTTTCTTCAATAAATCATAAAAGGACATTGATTGTCAAGAGTGCTCTTTCTGTTCCTTCCGAAGCAGAGCAGATTGAATCTAGATATTTAACAATACAGCCTTTTTCCTAAGAGAAGGATTACAGCTTTTGGGTTACTTTGTGGGAATGTCTGCCGAAGGAGAAACTTTGTTTCGAGGCTGGGAATCCAGCTACAGAAGAGCGAGCTGCAGGAGAGGTAACTGCTTTACTCCCACACACCTTACCCAGCTTCAAGGCTGTAGTGTTCCTCAAAATGAGATAAGGGTGTTTTTCGCATGGGAATCCAGAGTCTTGTCTCAACGGGCTTTGCTACCTTAATTTTAACTGCGACATCAGTCACAGATCGCCATTTCCCTGAGAACCTGTCGCCCAGCTCCGCTGGACCAGGTTTTCTCGGGCCAACTTTGAGGAAGCACACCCTTCTCGGCCTTATTTGCCAAACCATCAGGGTTTCTCGACTATGTGGCACCTGTGGGCCTCTGAATCAGAGGGAGCCAAGGCGTGCACTGGCTGAGAAACAACTTCAATAACAGGAACTTTAAGGGACACAATAAGAGAATACAAAAAAGCAGATATAAAATTTACTGATTGTCTCTTTAATGTATCGACACTGTGCTGCTATGTCTTCTGTCTGCAACAACAGAACATTTTGAGTGCAAAGTGGTGAACTGAAGAAAAACAGAGTAAGCTTCTGGGATTCTCCCCTACCCCCCACATTTAACATGTGTTTGTGAATAGTTGTGAACACAAGAGGATATCCTATTGCACCATCTGGATTGCTGACATTGGGGTGTCCCTTTGCTAAGTAGTGTGCCAGTCTTTTTTTCCTGCTGGCCATTCTTCTTTTTTGTGTCTAGGTTGTACTCTAAACTGCCAAAATGAAGCCACCTTTTGATGACTTCATTCCAAAGGCAGAATGGCCATCACTAATTCACTTCATCGCATCCTGTTCACAGGTGCGGTTTTTAGACAGGATGCTACCAAGGTAAGAAAAATGGTCTATCTGTTCCAGTGTCAAATCTGAAATTATAATAATGAACTCTGGAAGGGCTGTCCTTGGGGCAGGTTGTGCAAGTACATTGGTTTTCTTAGTGTTTATGGTGAGGCCGGAACAATCACATGCATTTTAAATAAAATATGACAAATGACTTATTTGGAAAGGCATAGCTCTGCCAATACACAGACCTTTTTCATAAAATGTCTAAGAGAGGCAGTAGCAACTTCTAAAACAAATTAATCATTGTCGCTTTTAAAAAGCAGTATTACGGTAGGGAGAACAAATTGCCTGGATGATGGACCCTCCTATTTGAACTACATTCTCAACAATAATGCCAGCAGGAGGTGATGGGGCAGTGCACCTGGACTTTGATCCATTGCAAGTTCAGTATTCTTCTCATTATCATCTTTTTATTGTTAGAGTTCTTAATTTTTGACAATCAGTATTTTCAAGAAAATAATTAGTGAATGTTTGGTGCAAATTTTTAAAAAATGCCAAAGGCTACATTAGTCACATTTTAATTAAACCTAATACACAAGAGACTGATATAAGATTTGTTAATAAACTTTGTGAAGACTAATCATCCTTACGATGTTTATCAAATCGTTCAACTAGAGCTCTTAACATATTTCCTGGTATTTTTTGGTACTGATCACGGAGATTTTCGATTGCAGTCTTTGTCTGTTAAAACAAGAAAAATGAGAAAGGGCATATTAGAGTACTTTTTTAAAAATCCCAAAGTCGAAAAGGATCTGATGTGAAATCATGAAGCAGCCAATCCTTGTGGGGAAGGATTGAGTCCATTTGGTTTCTCTAATCACCAAATCAATATCTTCTGTGGGCAAAGGATTATTCAAATTACAATAAAACCCCGGGTTATGAATGCCCTGGGTTAGGTTTGCCGCAGTTTATGACGGCAAATTTCATTATATCAGTCACCACTATTTTAGAGTTAAAAATGGCCATCACCACTATTTTAGAGTTCAAAATGGCCACCACTTCCTCCACCCAAAGTAACAATGCAGCCTGTTTTTGGCTGAAGTGCCGCCAGGGACCTTGGAAGATGGGAACTGAGCAGATAAGGTCCCCAAACAGCTTGGAAAAGGTAGGGAGATCATGTCCTCACTTTTGTGAGGGTGGGGGATGATTTTTTTGGATTATTTTTGGTCCAGTTGGGACTTGTTTAATTTTATTTTTATTAATTGAATTTCTATACTGTCCATCTGGTGTTATCCCACTCTGGGTGGTGAACAAACAGAAAACAAATAACAACAATACCCACAACAAATCAAAATCCACCACCAACAAATACATCACAAACTAAACTAAACTAGAATAGAATAATTGGCATTTGAGGACATTGGGACTAAACCTAACTGGCTAATGTAAAGACTAATGTAAAGTTGATATTCATGAAGTATCTTCTAACCTAGACTAAGGACATGTCTTAGTAAAAGTCCGATGTTTGCCTGTTTCCACCATGTTTGAAACCTATTCAAATGGGCAAGGTGTCACAGTGAAGTCTCAGACTGACTCGAAGTTACATGACCCTACATCAATTTGCAAAAACCTGACTTGAAAGGCATATTCTAATGTTGATTTTAGGCCATATGTACTTATTTAAGAAATAATTGAAATACATATTCTAATACCTATTGTATATTTCTAATATATTCCTAAATAAATAAATAAATACATTGATAATTCAATAAAAATAGTTATAACATTTTAGTTTTTCTTCAGATAGTCATGTGATTTGGACACTTGGTACATATTAAACAGGTAGTAAAGTTGCAACATTTCATATAGTTAACTTCAGAAATTTACATTCTATACTCTTTTTAGGTTTGTTATGGATAAAATAAAAAGTGAAGCACTTTTTGCCCATCTAACATGATTGGTATTTGGACAGAAATAGAAATGCCTCTCCCCTGTATAAATAAGAAATACTTAAGTGAACTTCTACCAAATGACAATAAAAAAATCCCTTCTGTATGATCCAATTAGCTTTCTTATTTCTCCTGGAGCTGTTTAACCTTATTAGTGCCTATTTTTCCATATATTAATTACAGGAAGAGATAAGGGTTCATAAAATAATGGGAAAATGTGAACATTGTTTCCAGTTTACATTTCCATGAGAAGACTTAACTTACTTTTTCAGCAAGTTCTACAGCAGTAATATTTGGATCATATGGGATGGGTTCTCCAAGATATGTGCGTAATTTCACTGGAAAATCTCCAAATATAGGAATACACATTATTCGAGTCTTCTCATATAACCATCTTACCAGGCCTGAATTTAAAATGAAAGAACATTTCTGTCTTAGACAGTGCAAGTTGAAAATAACTGATGTCATGAGTTTTCAATGTTGAAACAATACAGTGCTAGTAGTGTGGTACACAGAATTAGCCTCCTAGAAGATTGTTGTATTTTTGAACCAAAATCAGGCATACCCTGGTAATGGCAACCTTGTGTTGCCAGATTATTTTTCTCACACTAGATCAGACAAGAGGTACTGCAGAATGAAAGATGCCTTCACCTAGGCAGTTTCACATCTGGCCTAGATACAGAAGAAGAAGTGCTAGTAATAATATAATTTATCTTACACTTAATTACAAACTACATATTGTGTTGACCTGGTAACCTTGAAATTAGCATTCCTACCAAAGTACAGTTTCATATCCCACAAGACTCAAACTGAGATGGAACATATCCTTCCTGCATCCATGGATATTGAAGGAACTGGCTGAAGAGATCTCAGAACCACTATCCCTAATTTTCTTTAAATCATGGGGGACAAGTGAAGTGCCGAGTAACTGGAAGTAAGATAATGTTGTTCCTATGTTTAAAAAGGGTACAAAAGAGGAACTGGAGAACTACAGATCTATCATCTTGACATCAATCCCAAGGAAAATTATGGAAAAGATTATGAAACAGTTACTCTGCAAGCACCTTAAAGACAATAGAAGCCAATCTGGATTCGTCAGGAACAAATTGTGCTGGACTAATCTTATCTTTCTTTTTGATCATGTAACCAGCATGGTAGATTGTAGGAATGTGGTGGTCATAATATATCTTGACTTTAGCAAAGCGTTTGACAAAGTGCCCCATGATAGTTTGATTAGGAGACTAAGTAGATGTGGGATGGATGGAACAACTGTCATATGAATACACAACTGGTTACAGAATCATGCTCAAAGGTACTTATCAATGGCTCCTTCTTAAACTGGGAGGACATAATAACTTGGGTACTACAAGGCTTGGTTCTGGCCCTGGTGCTCTTCAATATTTTTATAAATGACATGGATGGAGTGCAAGCAATACCTATCATTTTTTTTTTTTGCAGATGACATGAAATAGAAAATTTTTTTATTAAAATAAAAAGACAGATACAAACTCAAAAAGCTCTTGATAGGTTAAAACTCATGGAGGAAAACTGCCTCTTCCACCCACTGGTTTTGCTCCCTCACCCAGTCGGGGCTGGAGGGAGCATGGAACACCTGGGGGTGACCAGCGTGGCTACAAAACGGCATGCTGGAGCCACCCCGACTGCCTCTTCCACCCGCCGGTTTCGCTCCCTTGCCCAGCCTGGGCTGGAGGGAGCACGGAACACTGGGGGGTGACTGGGGTGGCTACAAAATGCCAGTGCCAGAGCTGCCCCCCCCCCGGACTGCTTCTTCCACCTGCCGGTTTCACTCCCTTGCCCAGCCGGGGCTGGAGGGAGCATGGAATACTTGCTATCTTCCTCTGCCTGTGGCCAGTCTGGCCAATGGGGGAAAGAACAACAGCTGTGGGAGGGCAGCTGGTGTTCTCAAAAGTGGTGCCTGCCACCACCATGGAACCAGGACTCCTGCTTCCTCCCACCCGCCTGCCGCCAGTCTGGCCAGTGGGGGAAGAGAAGCAATAGTGGGAATCCTCTTTCCCTCCTGGCTGAATCAGTGGGAGGAGGGTTGGTGCATCTGGAGGAGGTTTTGGTGGACGACTTTAACACTGGGGCTGCCGCCGACAAGGATACTGAGCATTTCCTTTCCCTCCTGGCTGAACCAGCAGAAGGAGGACTGGCACCACTGGAGGGAGTTATGACTTCAAGAACCGCCACCAGCGCTCCTCCAGCTGTCATAATCCTGTCTCCTCCTTTGGCCCAGCTGGCCATGGGAGCTGGAAGCACAATTGATGTGCGTTTCCAGTGGCTGGGACTATCTTCATCATCAGTGCCTAGAACCTCGCCACTCAGCCGGGACTTAAGGGGTCGGGAGGTGGTGGATGGTTGGTCCTCATTCCCACTCCCCTTGTCTTTTGGACTTTTCTTGGTAGGGGCAGGGGGACCATGGTAGTGCTGTTGTTGAGATAATACTGTTCCCTTTATTGATATGTTGCCTCAGAATTGATATTGTTTTGTGGTAAGGGATTTCTAATTTGTATTGCTTTTTGACTTGTAGTTTGTAATTTTTGTACCTGTACTGTAACTATAGTCTTATTGTATTTGTTGCATTGCATTTTGACACTGTATACTGTATATATATTTTTTCATGTTGTAAAGGCCACTTTGGGTCGGCCATCATGTCGAGGAAAGTGGAATATAAATAATAAATGAAATGAAAATGAAAAAATGAAATGAAAATTGAAATAATAAATGAAATGAAAACAGCATCATGAAATTTAACTGGGATAATTACAATGTTCTACAGGTAGAGAGAGAGAAACGGAAATGCATAGTTATAAGATGGGGCTACTTGGCTCAGCGATACTACAAGTGAGAATGATCTTGGAATTGTTATAGATCACAAGTAGAATATGAACCTGCAATGCAATGTGGCAGCAAAAATTTGACAAATGTTATTTTAGGCTGTATTAGCAGAAGCATAGTCTCCAGTTCTATTCAGAACTAGTCAGGCCTCATCTTGAGTACTGTGTTGAATTCTGGACACTACATTTAAAAACTGTAACAGGTTCAGAAGAGGAGTACAAAGATGATCAGGGAAATGCAAATCAAGTTCTATGAGGAAAGACTAAATAAACTGTGCATTTTAGCCTTGAGAAAAGGAGAAGAAAAAGGGGGGAGGGTATGCAAGCGTGGCACCAAAATGGCTGCCGCGCTCTTTGCGGGCCCCCCAGACTCAGACATCCGGGTGAGTTAGGGGGTGTGGCCACCCCTCTTTAAAAGGGGTGGGCACGAGGCAGCCGAGCTGCCATTTTAGAATGCGACGCAGCGGAGAAGTTTTCTCTGTCACGTTTTCTCCTTGCTTCCCCTCTCTTCTTAAAACGGAGTTTACCTTTGCTGATTGATACCGCGGTACTCAAAGCAAAGGGTTGCGAGTTGGATCCCTGGCTAGGGATCATTTAGGAGCAGCTTATTTTCTTCTGCTTGGGAGACATGGCTCCCAAGCGCAAGGCGCCGGCTGCCAAGCCGCGGCCGAGGGGAAGGGCTCTGTCTACCCCCTCTTCATCCAGGGGGCAGCCACCGGGCCGGAGGGCTCAAGCGGCACCCCCACAACCGGGTGGTGGGGTTGCTTTACCCACTGCCACTAATGCGGGCGAATAGGCTTCTGCCTGCCAGCCCGGCCCAGGATTTCAGTCTGGGCCGGCACAGGCCAGCCCCTCTGGGATCCTTGCTCCTGTAGAGCCTTTTCCCGGCTTGGGGCAGGGTGGCCCATTTGGGCCCGGTGCAGGTTTCCGCCCCACCATTCCTCCGGCCCCACATGGGCCGGATTATTGGACATGGCCCTATTCAGGCCCGGGATCCCCATTTGGGTTTTCCCTCCAACAATTACCCAGTGGGCCATCCGGCCCACCTTACATGGGTGGCTCAGAGACTGTTGATGCCTTTCTCGCATGCATTTCGGTGCTGGAGGCATCAATGGGCATTGCCCCACCACCTTCTGATGGTGGGCTTGCTAATTCTTCAATTCCGGCCTACACATTGGCCACGACTCTCCAGCGGGTCGCCAACAGGGTCAAGCTGCTTGAGGCCATCAGGCCAGCCCAAGCTGCAGCTCCCCACCCGACCAACACAGCGGGACTTGCCGCTGGGGACCAGTCCGGCATGGCAGGAGTGCAGCAGCACGCAGAGCTCGATATCTGTCGCGAGCTCCGCCGCCCGCCGTGGACCAGAACCCCCAGTGGGGGCGGCCCATGGGGGTGCACCGAGTGAGTATCCTGGTCAATTGAGTACACCAGCGACACTATCCAGTCACACTGGGGGGTTCAGTGGCCATGGCCACTGCAGGTTACTGTGGGAGGGCAGTTGTATCCACACTGCCCTGTTAACTCTTGGTTGCCTAATTGCCCCCCGGTTAGGGTAGGGGTGACTGCCCCTGTGGGTATGCCAAGCATTGCAGGGGCTATTCAGGGCCCGCTGCGCAGTCCCTCAATCCAATATGTGGCGACAGCGGCTCTGCCGACGGTTGGTTATTCCTTGCCCCATGGCGATCATCTATCCCAGGCCACAAGGGAGAAGATTTGGCGAGGGGAATATGTGGATATCTTCTCTCTCCTAAACCATGAGCCCACCAAGGAAGAGAGGGAGGGACAGGATGATAGGGACAAAGAGTTGTCCCATCGCCGTAAGCTACCGTGTACCTGGGCCAATTGGTTGCCGGCCTATCTCATCTATATGGCGGTATACCTGAGGGCCCGGCCTGACTTGGCCATTCCGATGGTACAATACCTGGATAATATTTACCGGGCGGTGGTTGATTTTCCTGGCCCATCGTGGTTGGCTTACGACGAAGAGTTTAGGATGAGAGTGGCCCTCCATCCTGAGATGAGGTGGGATGAGGCCTGCCAGCACCTGGTGACAGGTATCATTGCGGCCATGCCGTGCAGCGGGCTGCTGTTACACAGGTTCCCTGCCAGCCGGCTGGGCAGGGGGTTCCAGCCTGCCTGCTGTGTTGGAGCTTCTCCACTAGCGGAGTGTGCAACAAGCATCAGTGTCGATTCCGGCACGAGTGTCCCTCTTGTTCTGGCCCTCACGCCGCCTCCACGTGCCCGCGGGCTGGTGGGTCACGAGGCAGAGGTAGGAGTGGGCAGGGGGCAGTCAGAGTGCCCTCTGACGGTGCTAGCCATGCAAAAGGCCCCCTCCCCAATTAATGTCCCAGTGCTGGAACGATGGCTTTCCACTTATCCTAAGCAGGATGATGCGAGGTACCTACTTGAAGGTTTCCAGTTTGGTTTTCGTATACCCTTTAGGGGTATTCGGGGGCCTCAGGATGCCCCGAACTTACTTTCTCTTAGGGGTAATAAGGATATTGCTGCACAAAGCATAGCTAAGGAGCTAGCTGCAATGAGAGTTGCTGGGCCATTTACTGACCCAACATTCCCTAACTTAAAAGTATCACGTTTGGGTTTAGTCCCGAAAAAGTCCCCGGGTGAATTTCGCCTAATTCACCACTTTTCTTACCCTGTGGGTTCCTCGGTCAACAATGCGATACCTGATGACCTTTGCTCGGTCAGGTATACGTCCTTTGACCAGGCCTTACAGATAGTACGCTCGTGTGGTTGCGGGGCGCTCCTGGCAAAGTGCGATATCAAATCGGCATTCCGATTACTGCCAGTGCACCCCGATGACTTTGAGCTGTTGGGTTTTTGTTTTTGGGGCAAATTCTACGTAGATAAGGCCATGCCTTTTGGCTGTTCTATTTCATGTTCGGCCTTCAAATGATTTAGCACCTTCCTCCAATGGGCCTTTGTTCGTAGGTCGGGGTCCCGGTCTGTAGCCCACTACCTCGATGACTTTTTGTTTGGGGGGTGAGCAGGGCTCGGACACGTGTACCCGTCTCCTTGCCACATTTCAGGTGCTTATGCGGGAACTGGGTGTCCCCTTAGCACCTGAAAAGACTGAGGGCCCAGCCACCACGCTCACCTTTTTAGGTATCGAAATTGACACTGTCGCCCAGGCATCCAGGTTACCCGTGGAAAAGGTGACTTGGATCTCGGCTGCGATTCTGGCAATGATTGCCAAGCATAAGGTGTCTCTTCGAGAGTTACAGGTGCTTCACGGCCACCTCAATTTCGCTTGCAGGGTGGTAACCCCAGGCAGAGCTTTTGCCAGACATCTGTGTGACACCATGGCTGGCCAATTAAAATGCCACCACAGGGTGTGGCTGACCAGAGGTTTATGGGCAGACCTTTCGGTTTGGCTCACATTTCTCCAGGATTTTAATGGGGTCTCTTTTTGGAGATCAGACCTTCTGGTCAGCCCTCAGTTCCAAGTACAGTCGGATGCCTCCGGCTCTCTGGGTTATGTGATTTATTTTGAGGGGCAGTGGGCCTATGGCCAATGGCCTCACACATGGCAAGGCACGGATCGCCTACGCGATCTTACTTTCCTAGAATTTTTCCCCATCTTGGGAGCACTAATGCTGTGAGGCGACATGTGGGCCAATTCGGTGGTCCACTTTTGGTGCGACAATGCTGCAGTGGTGCACATTGTTAACGCCCAGACATCCAAATCCCCCAGAGTCATGGCATTGGTTCGTCAATTTGTTTTGAGATCCCTACACCTCAATGTGCTGTTCAGGGCCAGACATGTGCCAGGCATTAATAATGATATTGCTGATGCTTTATCCCGCCTGCAGATCTCCCGGTTCCGTGCCTTGGCTCCAGAAGCAGAGGAATTTCCCTCTCCACTCCCGGCCGAGATTTGGACATTTGGTGAGGAGAGGTGAACCGGGTGATCGGCATTTCTTTGGCACCTCGCACGCGTAAGGCGTATCTACATGCTTTCCTACAATTTAGAAACTTTTGCGGGCAAAGGCAGTTGCCTGAAGCATGGCCGATACCAGTCAACCAGATTTTACAATACATGGTTTACCTTCACGGTCAGGGGTTGGCCCCCTGTACCATAGCCTCTAGGCTTTCGGCATTGGCATTTATGGCCAAGGCACGGGGCTTTGCTGACTGCGTGAATGACTTCCGCATACAACATGTATTGGAAGGGTGGACACATGAACGTGGCCGCCGCCCGGACACACGTCACCCCATTTCGCCAGGTGTTCTTACCCACCTTGCACGAGCCTGGCATAGCTTGTGTTATGATAGGTACGAGGAGGCTCTCTTTCACGCAGCTACCACTGTAGCTTTCTTTGGAGCGCTCTGCATCAGTGAGCAGGTCCCATTGTCAAAAGGGGACATGTCTCGTAGGGCACTGGAACTCGACGATGTCTATATCACCCAAGAGTGGGCTCAGTTGAGGATACGGTCCTCAAAGGTTGATCAGCATGGTGTAGGCAGTGGAGTAAGACTGCTACGATGCTCAATTGATGACATCTGTCCGGTTGATGCCCTACATGAGTTTTTGGCAGTGCGTGGTACGCACCCTGGCCCGTTTTTCTGCCACTAGGATGGGTCTCCACTGACTAAATTCCCGTTTTGGAAAGTGACCGGTATGGCACTTCACAGTGTTGGCCTCCCCGGGGCTCGTTATGGCACCCATTCCTTCAGGATAGACGCCGCGTCCACTGCGGCTGCATTTGGGTACTCTGAGGCTGATATACGCCGGATGGGCAGATGGGGGTCTACGCGTTTTGCATTATATGTACGCCCCCTCAATGCATGTCATTAATTCTTTTTTCCTTCTTTTACAGACCCTGTGTGTCCACGCACACCGGTGGCAGTATGGCTGGTGGGCCACAGTTACGTGCACTGGGCAGCGCAGTATGTTGCGCCGACAGAGCGGGGACCCAATCTTGGGCTACATGCAGCCGCACGTATGCGATGGTACGGTAAGCGCAGCACGAGATGGCGGGAACTGTTGGCATTCCTGTTTTCCATCAGGGATGCTGGACCGCTTGATGTCCTTATCCTGCACCTCAGTGGCAATGTTCTCACACAGGTCACTGGCCTTTTTTTAAAATTGTCGGTTTGCAGCAACCTAGCCTATTTACATCACTTATGGCCGTGCACGTGGCTGCTATGGTCGGACATCGTGCCGCGACAGTCTTACAGGGGAGGCATTGACCTCCGTGCTCTCGACCTCACTCGACGGTCGGTGAACAGGGCTGTTGCCTGGTTCCTTGTGGACAATGGCTCTGGGACGGCCATTCGACATCCTAGGATAGGCTTGCAGGATTTTGATCTCTATGCAGGAGATGGGGTCCACTTGTTGGCCAGAGGTATGGACCTCTTTCTTGAGGATGTGCAAGCAGGCCTGGTGACCGAGCTGACGGTCTGGGGGGGGGGGGCGGTGAGTCATCATGGACGCCTCCCAGTGTGGCGGGTAGCACTGGTAAGGTAAAGATTTATGACCCATAGGCATCCGGCAGGTTCGCAATTGACTGGCCAACACGTAGACAGGTACAGGGGAAATAGGTTTGGCCGGTCAAGGGCGAACCAGGCAAGGGGTGATGTCAGGAGCTTCACAGCCTGCATCACCTTGATATTTCAACGGATACACGTTATAGGGTGTGGTCAGTAGATAGTTTTTTGACTCCGGTTAACAATTTGTTTGTGTCAACAAACAAATTGATACAAATAGATACATGTAGCTAATTGCCATTGGCATTTTGGGAGGAACCTTACCAGTGTTACTGCGGCCTGCTTGCCTTAAAGAATTACAATTGGATGATACACCAATTGAAAGTGATAATTCGGACTAGGGCATTGTTCAATAAAAGTGGCCCGATGCCTTTAATCCAATACCGGTGTCTGAGTCTTTCTTTGGGGGGTGCGCCTGCAATGATAGCACTTTCAAATACAGTACCTGTAAGATAAATCAGACAGAAGAGGTGCTGGATTTATTATCAATCATCTTAGAAAGTAGGACACGTAATTATGGGCTCAAATTACATGAAGGCAAATATAGAATGAACATCAGGAAAAACATAATTGTTAGATAAGTAAGAAAATGGAATCTATCACCTCAGGAGGTGGTGAGTGCTCCATTGTTGGAAGCATTCAAGAGAAAAACGGACATCCATCTGTCATATCTGCTTTGAATTGGATTTGTGCACTGAGCAGGTGGTTGGATTTGATGGCCTTATAGGCATCTTTCAACTCAATTGTTCTACGAATCTCTCATTTTCTTCCATGGAATGATGAAAACTATCTATTGTGAAATATAGTAGTTATTTCTGATTTGTTTTCTGATATCTACATATACCAAAGTTACAATTTTCTGCTGTTTTAACTTATTTCAATTAAACAGAACATTTACACTATATTGAGTGATTCATGGCACTCGATGGGGTAAAAGTGGAAGCAAAGAAGAAGAAGAATCAGGAAAACAAAACCTCCCTGCAAATCTAATATGTTTTCTATTTGCTTCCATAAAGAAAATGCAGCTTATTTATCCTGCAGTTTCTCTCAGAAAGAATTTTGTAGTTTTTCTTCTTCTGTGTCCAGGCCAGACGTGAAAATGAAGGCACCTTTCAGGGTCAGCCCTTTTGATTCTGCATGTGCTCTTAAGCAGAGCTGCTGCTGAGGAGAGCCAAACAAAGGAAGTGATCACTGGTAAGTTTTGGGCATGCTTGCAGTTGGAGTAGAGCTGCTTTAGAGGCCCGCGTGCCTAACGGCATGTGAGATTTCAAACTGAGAATAAAGGAAGAATATATTCTTACTAGATAGAAAGGTAGTAAACGTGTACATTTTTGATGCCCAGAATACTGCACTTGTTAAAATGGATTCTGGGGGAACAGCTGTAATTACCTGCAATACTTGTGCCATGTTTGTGTTCTTGCCAAAGCACATGGAGAACTACACTTGCAGCAAGTGCAAGCTGGTTGCATTACTAGAAGAGAAGGTCTGGCAGCTAGAGGCCTGCATATCTAACCATCAACAAATTAAGGAGCTTAAGCTGTTCTTGGACAGAGTGGAGCAGACTATCCTGGACAAAGAAGAGAAAGGGCACAGTTCAGAGGAAGAAGGCACTTCACTAACTCAGGAGGGAGATGTTTGGAGGAATGTGACTCAAAGGAGGAGGAGAGTAGGGGATCACTCTGAGAGTCTGAAATTGCAGAATCAATTTGAGGCTCTTTCCCTCATCACACCTGATGAGGAACACACAGAGGAACAACTGGTTCCACCTGAGGATCTCTCCTTCATCACACTTGATGAGATCCAGGAAGATAAACAACAGGAACAAACTGAAGTCCTCTCCCTTAATATGGTTGATGAGGTGCATTTAGATGAACAGATTGCAGGAGAGAGGCTCCTTGTACTAGATGATTCAATAATTAGAAATACAGAGAGATGGATTTGTGATGCACATGATAACTGTATGGTGACTTGCCTGCCAGGTGCAAAAGTTGCAGACATAATGAGAAATCTAGATAGCTTGTTAGAGAGAAGTGGGAAGGAGCCAGTGGTCATGGTACATGTTGGTACCAATGATGTTGGGAAGGCCAAGTGGTCTGTCCTGGAAGCCAAATTCAGGTTGTTAGGAAGAAGATTGAAGTCCCTGACTTCCAAGGTAGCATTTTCAGAAGTGCTGCCTGTTTCTTGTGCAGGACCTACCAGGTAGGCAGAGCTCAGAAGCCTCAATGCGTGGATGAGGTGGTGGTGTCGAGAGGAGGGCTTCAGATTTGTCAGGAACTGGAGAACATTTTGGGACAAGCCAAATCTATTCAGGAGGGATGGATTGCACTTGAACCATGATGGGACCAGATTGCTGGCACTCAACATCAAAAAGGCTGCAGAGCAGCTTTTAAACTGATAACTGGGGGAAAGCCAACAGGAGATGGGCATCATCCAGTTCAGGAAAGTGTGTACTTGAGTAGTGAGGAGGATGCAAAAATTACTGAGCAGAGCAAGGAGCTAGTCACCAGCACTCTAGCAGAAGGATGCAAGAGGCAGTCTAACAATGCAACTGGACTCAAAAGACTGTATCAGAAAAGCATATATAAATGCTGTATGCAAATGCCAGAAGCCTCCGGAACAAAATAGGGGAGCTGGAATACTTAGCAATAGATAAGAATATTGATATTATTGGCATCACTGAAACCTAGTGGATGGATGATAACCAATGGGATATAGTTATCCCAGGGTACAAACTGGAAGGATAGGAAGGGGCAAACGGGAGGTGGTGTAGCCCTGTATGTCAAAGAAGCGATAAAATCATACGAATTGGAATATCTAGGTGATTTGGAGTCACCACTAGAAACTATGTGAGTAAGAGTACCAGGCCACAAGGATGGTCTAACAGTAGTCATATACTATCGGCCTCCAACCAAAACTCCTGAGGGAGACTGGCAGTTTGAGAATGTTGTAAAGGAGGCATCCAAGAAGGGAAGCCTGGTTATAATGGGGGACTTCAATTACCATCACATAGGTGAATGGGGTGAACACTGGGTGAACTGTTGTTCAGCACATGATAAAGAGATAAAGTTCCTAGATATGCTAAATGATTGTTCCCTGGGACAGATGGTTGAAGACCCAACTAGAGGTACAAGAATCCTTGAAGGATCTGGTGCAAGATGTTAATGTGACTGATCCAATAGGGAACAGTGACCACAACTCAATTATGTTTAACTTTATCATAGACCGCAAGTCACTGATAAAATCTAACAGAGAGACCTTAAATTTTCAAAAAGGAAATTTCCCAAAGATGAGGAAACTAGTAAAAAAGAAGCTGAAAGGGAAAATTGAGAGAGTCCAAACACTCCAAGAGGCATGGAGGCTGTTTACAAAAATGATAACAGATGCCCAATTGGAATGCATACACAAAAGAAAAAAGGGCACTGCCAGGTCCAAGAGGACTCCGATGTGGCTTACAGGAGCTGTTCGGGAAGTGATCAAAAGCAAGAAAAGCTCATTTAGAAGATGGAAGGCTTGTCCGAATGAGGACAGCAGGCAGAAACATTAATTCTGACAGAACAAATAATAATAATAATAATAATAATAATAATAATAATAATAATAATAATAATAATAATAATAATAATAATAATAATAATAATAATAATAATAATAATAATAATAATAATAATTTTAAATTTATATCCCGCACTTTCTCGGCCAAAGCTGACTCAAGGCGGCAATTACAACATGTCCACAACATACAATATAATAATACAATAATAAAAGAGCACAAAAATATAATCAGTAAATAATCAATACTCAATAATAAACATAAAATTAATCCCAATATAAAATATTAAATTAAACCTATAATAGCAATAACAATAACCCAGTACAAACAGGAATTCAGAGTCCAGGTCACGCTCCCCGAAAAGTCCAGAACTCAGGAGCTGTTCGGGAAATGGAAGGCAACAATCAGGAAAGCAAAGCAAGACTTTGAGGAGTGTATAGCTAAAAATACTCAGAGAAATAACAAAGACTTTTTAAAGTACATTAGAAGCACGAACCCAACTAGGAAGGCTATTGGACCATTGGATGACAATGGAAGGCAAGGGAGGAAACAGAGATTGCAGAGAGACTCAATGAATTCTTTGCTTCAGTATTCACTGAAGAAGACAGAGTCCACATGCCCAAAACAGAGCCTATCTTTGTAGTGAGGGAAACCGAAGAATTAAGCCAGATAGAAATAACCAGGGAGGAGGTCCTTGCATGTCTTGTTAAACTAAATGCTAACAAATCACCAGGACCAGATGACATCCATCCACGAGTTCTCAGGGAACTTAAAGATGAAATTGCTGATCTCCTAGCCAAAATATACAATATTTCCCTCAAATCAGGGTTTGTGCCTGATGACTGGAAGGTAGCGAATGCATACCTGTCAACCCCTCCCGGATTGGCCGGGATTTCCCATTTTTCGGCACCGATTTGCGCCATTTCCCACCCAGAGCTGCCAAACCCCCGGAATTTGGCAGCGGGGGAAAAGAGGTACTGCGCATCCCATCTGCACAAGCAGCCTTCTACGCTTGCGTAGAAGGCTTTTACGCTTGCGTAGAAGGCTTTTATGCTTGCGTAGAACCCTTTTACGCTTGCGTAGAACCCGGCTACGCATGCATAGAAGGGTTCTACGCATGCATAGAAGGGTTCTACGCATGCATAGAAGGCAGGTCCCAGATTGTCTGGAGCCGCGGTTGACAGGTATGAGCAAATGTAACACCAATTTTCAAAAAAGGATCCAGGGGTGATCCAGGAAATTACCGACCTGTCAGTTTGACATGTGTCCCAGGTAAAGTGATGGAAACCATCCTAAAAGATAGGATTAATAGGCACATAGAAGAGAAGGCGCTGCTAAAGGAGAGCCAACATGGCTTTTGCAAGGGCAAATCATGCCTCACTAATCTGTTGGAATTTTTTGAGTGTGTCAACAAGCATGTGGATAAGGGGGATCCAGCTGACATTGTTTATCTGGACTTTCAGAAGGTTTTTGACAAGGTCCTGCACCAAAGGCTTTTGAATAAACTTACCAGTCATGGAATAAAGGGACAGCAACTGGCTAAGGGACAGGAAACAGAGGGTAGCACTAAATGGACACTTCTCCAAGTGGGGGGAAGTAAAGAGTGGAGTCCCCCAAGTTCAGTACTGGGACCCCTGCTTTTCAACCTCCTCATAAATGATCTAGTAAGAATAAATAGCAAGGTAGCCAAATTTGCTGACGACACTAAATTATACAGGGTAGTGAAAACTGTGAGAGATTGTGAGGCGCTCCAGAGGGATCTCTTGACACTGGGGGAGTGGGCAAAAGAGTGGCAAATGAGCTTCAACATTAGTAAGTGCAGAGTGATGCATGTTGGGGCAAAAAAAAAAAAACCAATTACATTTATAAACTGATGGGGTCTGAACTCTCTCCGACAAACCAGGAAAGGGACCTTGGTGTCCTGGTGGATAGCTCAATGAAGGTGTCAACCCAGTGTGCCTCAGCAGTGAAAAAAGCAAACTCAATGCTAGGGATCATTAGGAAGGGTATAGAAAATAAGTCAGCAAGTGTCATTTTGCCTCTTTATAAATCTATGGTGAGGCCCCATCTGGAATACTGTGTACAGTTCTGGTCGCCATACCTCCAGAAGGATATTATGGAGTTGGAAAAAGTGCAGAGGAAGGCAACCAAAATGATTAGGGGACTGGAACACCTTCCTTACCATCTGAGGCTGCAACGGTTGGGCCTCCTCACTCTTGAACGACAGCGTCTAAGAGCTGACCTGATTGAAGTTTATAAAATCATGCACGGTGTGGACAAAGTAGATAAGGAAAAACTGTTTTCCCTATCGCATAACACTAGAACTAGGGGGCACTCCATGAAACTTTTGGGTACTAGTTCTCAAACAAATAAGAGAAAGTACTTTTTCATCCAGAGGATCACTGGTCTATGGAACTCCCTGCCAGATGAAGTGGTGACAGCTGTCAGTCTTGACAGCTTTAAGAAAGGATTAGACAAGTTCATGGAGGACAAGGGTATCAATGGCTATAATTATGGATACCTAAGGACAACCTCGTGGTTGGAGAGATAGGCAGGATATCTCTCAATGCCATTTCCAGGGAATCCTAAGCAGGTGAAGGCATCTGCTTGGGAATACCCTGAAGCAAATGGTGAGCCACTGTGTGTGACAGAATGCTGGACTGGATGGGCTGTGGCCTGTTCTCGCAAGGCTGTTCTTATGTTCTTCTTATATTATGGGCGCCCTCCCCCCCACCATTGGATATATCAATATAACCATGCACATCATCCAGGCTAGAATTCATTTTTTTCAAGGGGATCCCTGCTCGTATTAGGGACTTAAATCTCTGATTTTCCTCACTGTGGATAAATGGGGTGGTAAAGATGCAGTAAAAAGTGTTGTATTGCTGGAAAATTCTTTATTGCCCAGCTAGCAAACTAGAGTGAAAAATGATCATCCATTAGGCATTATTTCTCCCTTGGGCTAGCTCACCACCTCCTTATTGGTTTTTTGCAGGAAGCTAAGAGTCCCTACATTTCATGGAAGAGGGACACAATGCAGAGAAGACTGTGGCATGCTGCTGCCCTGACTCTGGATTGTTGTGCTGCAAACACAGCCCCTGGTACAGTGATGGTGAACCTTGGCACTCTAGGTGTTCTTGGACTTCAATTCCAAGAAGCCCAGGTCAGTACTCCTGCTAATCAGGGTTTCTGGGAATTAAAATTCAAGAACAGCTGGAGTGCCAAGGTTCACCATCACTGCTCTAGTACAATGGACTGGGGACCTTGGCATGCACAGGAATCTTTTAGGCAAGACATAACACCACACCATTAATGAAACACAGAATGATTTTTTTAAAAAAAATTATTCCACTTACCTATTCTTCCAAATCCTCTGAATGCTTCTTGAATATTTTGTGTAAACATTGGGACAATGGGCTAAATGGAAAGATTGAGAGAGAGAGAGAGAGAGAGAGAGAGATCACTGCTGAGCTGAGAAGAATATCAGTTCTGTTGAACAGCTGTTCCAACAGTGAGCCAAATATTTAGAAACTGAAGGCCAAATTAAAGGATCCTGGTTTAAAGGGATACTTCAAATGCAGGAAATTTAATGGACAGAATTTCACCAATTAAATAGATTTCTCCTTGAAAGAGTCACAAATAGGTTTCTTTGTTCCTTAAACCATGTTAGATTTGTTGATCATGATCACATGTTTCTTATGATACAGTAAAACCCCGACTTACAAATGCCCCGAGTTACATAAAATCCAACTTACAAAAGGATTTTGTGCTAAAACCATGTCACGATTTACACAATTTCCTATGGGTTTGCTTCAAGTTACATAAAGATTCTTTTTCCTATGAGTTTTCCTATGCTTTGATTTACATAAAAATAATTTTTCCTATGGGTTTGCTTCAAGTTACATAAAAAATCGACTTAAGAAAGAGCCTATGGAACAAACTTTTTTTTCTTAAGTAGGGGTTTTACTGTACTCTGATTTTCAGGTCAGACTAGAAATGAAACTATCTTTCTAGGAGATCTCAAGTCTAGAAAAAAGGCTACTATATTTTATTTTTATTTATATTATTTATTTCCATTCCAGCAAGAAAGGATTAAATTACATTCATCCTCGGTGAGCCAGAAGCTAATAGACCTGGAGTCCACTTCACTTTATTCTCTTTAAGCTTACTATTATTTTTCTAAATTAAAGTTTGCGCAGTTTGTGTCAAAAAATTTAACTTGGTGAGGGACTCTCATGGTTAGTTGACCCAGCTGTCCTAACAAACTACAGGCCAGTCTCCAATCTCCCCTTTTTGGGGAAGGTACTGGAGAAGGCAGTGGTGTGCCAGCTGCAGGGGGCTCTGGAGGAAGCAGATTATCTGAACCCCTTTCAATCAGGATTCAGGCCCGGACATGGTATAGAGATTGCATTGGTTGCACTGGTGGATGATCTCAGGCAAGAGCGGGATGGCGGTCATCCAACCATCCTTGCTCTCATTGACCTCCCAGCAGCCTTCGATACCATCGACCACTGTATCCTTCTGGAATGGCTCAAAGGATTGGGGATCCAGGGCACAGTATTGTCCTGGTTTTCCTCATTTCTGGAGGGCCGTACCCAGTCGGTGTGGTTGGAGAGGGAGAAACCCAGTCCTAGGCCCCTTAAATATGGGGTGCCACAGGGCTTGGTGCTTTCTCCTCTCCTATTTAACATCTACATGAAGCCGCTGGGTGAGATCATCCATTCCCATGGGGCGCGGTACCATCAGTACGCAGATGACACCCAGGTGTACATCTCGGCCCGTGGGGACCCCAGTGATGTGGTCAAAGTCCTGCCCAAATGCCTGGTGGCCGTTGGGGTCTGGATGGAAGGCAACGGGCTTCAGCTGAACCTTAGCAAGACTGAGTGGCTATGGGTTGTGGGTCCAAGGTTATCCAGAGAGATACCATCTGTGGGCTTGGATAGGGCAGTTCTGCCCCAGACAGATCCCGTGTGCAACTTGGGGGTCCTCTTGGATTCATGGCTGCTGATGGAAGAACAGGTGGCGGCTGTGGCCCGGAGGGCTTTTGCTCAACTTAGAGTAATTCGCCAGTTGCGCCCGCTCCTGGACCGGGACTCCTTGCTCATGGTCACTCATGCTCTGGTCACCCCCAGATTAGATTACTGCAATGCACTCTACATGGGGCTGCCCTTGAAGACCATTTGGAGGCTACAGCTGGTGCAGAATACGGTTGCTCGGGTGGTGATGGGGTGTGGGCGCTATGCCCACATCTCCCCACTACTCTGGGAGCTGCACTGGTTGCCAGTTTGCCTCCGGGTGCAATTCAAAGTGCTGCTTTTGACCTTTAAAGCCCCATATCTATTTGAGGAGGGAATACTTTGAATTTAGTAATAAAAATTCGAAAATGTTAGCAAGAGCGGTAAAAGAAAAAAGGAATAAGAGAGAAATTGGAGTTTTGATAAAGGATGGAATGAGATATAATAAATTAAAAGATAAAACTAATATAGTCAGAGATTTTTATCAGGAATTATACACAGAAAAAAAGATAAATGTAGGAAAGTTAAAAGATTGGTTAAAAAATCAAATGGGGAAAAAGATATCTCAAGAGCACAAGGCTAGGATGAAAGAGTTTATAATGGAGAAAGAAATAAAAGATGTGATTACCAAACTGAAGGTGTGTAAATCCCCAGGAGAAGACGGATTGCCAGCGGAATTCTATAAAGAATTTAAGGAAATTGTGGTTCCAAGATTATTGAAATTATTCAATTATATTCTGGAGGGGGTAGCAATACCGACTTCATGGTACCATTCAATAATAGTATTAATATCAAAACCGGGTAAAGATGCTGAAAAAGTTGAGTCATACAGACCAATTTCGTTAATAAATCAGCACACAATTTTTTTACTGCAATCCTGGCAAATAGATTGAATAATGTTATGAATAAATATATAAATAAGGATCAAGCAGGTTTTCTGAAAGGAAGGCATATGGCGGATTTAACAAGGAAGGTCTTAGATCTGATAGACATAGCAATACAAGATAAAGAAAAAATTGGAATATTATCATTAGATATCTTCAAGGCATTTGACTCTCTTCAATGGGCAACAATTAATGAGATAATTAATGCGTATGGATTTGGAGATAAATTTAAGGGGGTGATTGACAAATTATATCACCATGGTTCTGCATACATTAAAGTAAATGATGCTATAACTGATGAGGTTAAATTAGAGGCAGGAACCCGACAGGGATGTCCCCTATCTCCAATATTATTTATTATGCCAATGGAGATTTTAGCAAGCGCCATACGACAAGATAAGAACGTTGAAGGAATTGCAGATAACAAGATAAGTCTGTATGTAGATGATACCTTAGTAATTTTAAAGCATCCTTTGAAGGCCTTAGACAGAATTCAGGAACATTTAAAGAATTTTGAGGAAATGATGGGATTAAGGATAAACTGGGACAAATCTGAGATGATATTGAGTAATATAGAACAAGAAGAGCAAAGGAAAATAAAGGATAAATTTAAAATACAGGTTAGAAATAGTTTGAAGTATTTGGGAATAAATATATCCTACAATTGGGAAGACCTTAAGAAATTAAACTATGAAGAACAAAAAAAAAAGAAATTAGGGGGAAAATACTACAGTATAGTAAATTGAAATTGTCTTGGTTCGGTAGAGTCGCTCTTTGTAAAATGATGTTATTACTAAGATTGAATTTTTTGTTTGATGCTCTACCAATCCAGTTAAGAGAGAAAGAAATTAAAGAATTTCAAACTATGTTTAATAACTATTGCAATGGTGGATGTAGACCTAGAATTAATAGAAGTTTTTAGTATTTATCTCAGAAAGAAGGTGGATTGGGTTTACCAAACCTTAAATATTTCTATAGAGCTTTTCAGGTTAAAAACATTGTAAAGATTCTGAGGAAGGAAAAGACAATTTGGGAGGAAATAGAGATGAAGGAGGTAAATCAATTTAGCAAGTCGTTATTCCTGGATAAAGAAATGAGTAAAATAGGTGTGAAAAACAGAATGATGAAGGTCCTGTTAAACAATTGGAAAAAAGTGAAAAAGGACTTAGTCCCAGGTGTATCACCGATTATAGAAATAGAGGATATTAAAAATTTTCAATAAATTTAGACAGTAAAGTAAAGGAAATTTTGAATAAAAATGAGATTTTCTTGCTAAAGGACTGGATCAGATTATGTAGGGATAAAGAGAAAAAATGGAGTTATATACACAGTTAAAATTGAATTGGTTTCAGGTGATATTAGTAGACAAATGGAACAGTAAATATTTGGCCAAAGTAAGATTGGAGAGAGATAAAACAGAATTTGAGGAATTACTGTGGAAAGTAAGAAAAGGAGATATGGACATAAAAGGCCTGCTGAGTAAAATTTACAAGATAATAAATAGAGAGGGTAGTTCACAAGAAACATTAAGAAAAATATGGGAGCAAGATCTTAAGATTAATATCACAGAGATGGAATGGAAAAACAAGTGGAAGAAAAGGATCATGAGAACTATGTCTGTCAGAGTAAAAGAACATAATTTTAAAATGTTATGGAGGTGGTATCTGACCCCAGTGAGGTTACATCAAATGGATAAAAATAAAACTCAAATGTGTTGGAGATGTACTGATGAGTTGGGTACTTATGAACATATGTGGTGGAGCTGTAGGATGGGAAAGCAATTTTGGGAGGAAATAGAGAAGGAAATCTCCAGAATTTTTGGGATGAACCTCAAGCTGGGGCCAGATATAGCATTGCTGACAGACACAGGAAGTATGAACTTACACAAGGATAAAAGTGAGTGCATGAGAACAGGGAGACAATGCATAGCAAGACAGTGGAAAAATGATCAGATCCCAAAGGTGGAAGTTTGGTATAAGGAAATGTGGGACCTTGCTTTAAATGACAAATTAACATGGGAATTGAACAAGAAAAAGGGCATAATAAAAGAGAATAGATTTTGGCAAATATGGCAATTGTTTGTTGATTCCACAGGTACAAGAGGTGATGGGAGCAGTCCAGTACCTGAACTTCACAGATTTTGGAAATAGTGAAAAAGTGTCCACCACAACCTCCAGGGCATTGTACAGTCACATGTGGTGAATTAGTAATCACTTTTTTATTATTATTATAAATGTGTTATTAACTTGGTTGGGTAGTAGGTAAATAGGCCAAATAAAAATAGCAATGCCTAATTAAAGTCCAGACTGGTTTGGTATATTAGAATGTAAATTTAATATTAAAAATTATAGATGAGATCCAGTCTGACCAACAGGGTTTACTGACCTGTCGATTCTACACAGTTAAGTATTTTATAGTAGTTCAATATAATTAAATGTATTTGTTTTCTTTTCTTTCTCTTTTTTTCTGTGCACTATATCATTTATATGTCTGTCAATGTAAAATGGCTTTTTTCATATAATTTTTTACTTTGTGTATTCACTTATGTATCTTTTTTATCTTAATTTGTATATTCAATTTGTATTGTTGTAAAACCTAATAAAAATTTAAAAAAGCCCTATATGGCAGTGGGTCAGGTTACCTGAGAGACCGCATTGTCCCAAGAGTGTCTTCCCGTCCAACCAGAGCAGACCGGAGGGGCTCCCTAGTTGTGCCTTCAGCTAGAGGGGCTCGCCTCTCTGGCACACAGAGGAGGGCCTTCTCCATGTCCGCTCCAGCCCTATGGAACCTCCTGCCAACAGAATTGAGGCTACAGACAGAATTGCTGCCTTTCAGGAAAGGTTTGAAGATCTGGCTGGCAGGGCAGGTGTGGGGCCCTAATGGAAATACAGTCCCGGCCTGCTGGCTCATCCCCAACTAGCCCAGTTGTGTCCTCCTTCTGTGTCTTTGCATTTCCCCACCCCCTCCTTCTTAGCTTTTAGTTTGGTTTTAAATGAGGTGGGAGTAATGAGGGTGGATGAATGGGAGGATGAGGTTGTTTTAACACGTTTTTATATGTTTTTAACTATTGTACGCTGCCCTGAGTCGGGTTTTTACCTGAGTGGGCAGCATTAAAATTGAAAAAAAAAGTTAGTTTGTTTAAGCTGCTGGAAATGGTATGATCATCCATAAGGTAAAGGTAAAGGTTTCCCTGGCTTGAAAGCCAGTCATATCAGACTCTAGGGTACAGTGCTCATCTCTGTTTCAAAGCTGAAGAGCCAGCACTGTCTGCTTCTACAGATGTTTCTGTGGTCATGTGGCAGGCATGACTAGACACCATCCCACCAAAGTGGTCCCTATTTATCCACTTGCAATTTCTTGCTCTCGGACTGCTAGGTTGGCAGGAGCATAGGGGTATAATTAATTACCTAAGTTCCACATCACACTTCCCACTTGGTACAATTTTCAATTTGATCACAGCCTCATCCTATTAATGGTACCCTCATCCCCGCTTCTTCCCTTCCTGTTGGAAGGTAACATTCATGTCCATGCAATTACGACTGTTTTTCCTCTCTTTCCTATAAGTGACAAAATGATGGTCCTGACTACTTCTGTTCTTGTTAAACATAAACACATTCACACAGTCAGCAGACACACATGATCAGCTGTGAGCAGGGGTGGGAAATACCCTGGCAATTCTTATGCCAATGTCAGGTACATTCATGGAGTGTCTGCAGCTTCTTTTGCCACTGTCATGGAGAAGGCAGCCCAGCAACTCGCTGCAACAATATATTCTTCTTTCATGTCCCGATCAAACCCTGGACTGCCAAAATGAAGCCACTTTCTTTATTTTGTCATCGCCCAAGCCCTCATCGGTGCATATCTCTGGCAGCAATTGGCAGACCAGTAAATGAACTGGACTCTGTGTCTCTCCACATTCACAGTGTGTGTTGTTGTCCACCAGCAGTTCCCACTTGAGCATGTTGGTCTTGCATTTAGAGACTCCAACCCTTAGCCTATTCAGGGTCCACCAAGTGACGTAAGAGAGATTGAGATCTTCAGCTATATCCACCTTTAATGTTGTTCCTTGTCTAGCAAGCTCCTTCCTCCATCTTCTAATTTGGTTTTACACTTGTGTACCATCAAGAAGGTTTGTTCTTGCCATAAAGCTCTTCCTGGATCTGAGCTAGTGGACTTGAGGCTCATATGAATTCAGAAGGTGTCGAGTGTCATTCTTAGCAACATTACCTAAGATGGCAGCAGCCTATCCCATTGCAAGAGCTTTCCCCTGGACATCACTTGGCCAGTTTCTGGTTGAGGAATGAACTTTGGCTGGTTAGAATTACCTTACAGAGGAAGGAAGGAAGGGGATAAGAAAGAGAGAGGAAGATGTGACACTATCTTTTGGGCTTCCTACCTCTTCTTTCTTGGTAGGGGTGCCGAGACACTACTATTGACTTACCATCAGATGTGCCTGCTATTCTCATCTGGACCAAGTCAGGCAATCACACATGCCAGAAAATGGAAAGAAACCAATGCCAATCAAATCAGGACTAAATAATCAACTACCTGAAGCCTAAACAAAAAGGCACAAATGTCACTTAAAAACCCACAGACTTCCACACGATTAGCTTTATGTTGCGTAGTCTTTGGAAACTGAACCAGTTCTAACAGTAACAAATTTAAAACAAACTGTGAGTTATTTACAGTGTAGTCACAACCTACATGCATTTATAGCCCTATAACAGGGCATGATATCTTTCACATACGGAAGGAAAAACATATGGGGGAAAATACTCACCACTTTGGCTTCCAAAGCTAATTGAGCAAAACCTGTTCGTTTACCCCAGACGAGATTGTAACAATTATCACTGAAGATTGCCTCTCTTCCTCCACCGGGTGCGATTGCCAGTAAATAGCCTTTCTTTAGTATTTGCAGACATTCATCTCTGCTACCAGGTATGCAACCAGTCACTTCAAAAATAGTTTTCATTCCTGTGAAAATATGACAAGGATAATAAAGGTAAAGGTAAAGGTTTCCCTTGCTCGAAAGCCAGTCGTATCCGACTCTAGGGTGCAGTGCTCATCTCTGTTTCTAAGCCGAAGAGCCAGCGCTGTCTGCTTCTGCAGACGTTTCCGTGGTCATGTGGCAGGCATGACTAGACACCGGAGCACACGGAACGCTGTTACCTTCCCACCGAAGTGGTCCCTATTTATCTACTTGCAATTTCTTGCTTTCGAACTGCTAGGTTGGCAGGAGACACGGATAATATAACACACTTTATGGAAATCCTGACTATACTTTCTTAAAAATCAGCTCCAGTATTATTGCCATGTCAAACCTGCAAGCCATGTTTTACAAATTGTTACAAGCAATCTTATTTTGCTTTTGCTAATACTGTAATGACAAAGAGTATTTTTCTGAAATTCTTAGTAAATAGAATTATTAACATGGTCCTGAAATTTTGTCTATATTTCATTTGGACCATTAATAGTTGGTCAGAAGAAAGAGTACCAGGTTGTGGGGCTTAGATTCTTACTTTGCCATAAGGAAGCAGCCAGTCAGTAGCTGAAAACATGGATCCATTCACTGATATGGAAAACATACATATGACCTTTTGTTTTTAATACAACTCTCAAGCCTCTGATCTTAAAGCAGTAGCATAAAATCTTATCTACCTCTTTACCAAGCATTTGCAGGAGAAAGTAAGGGGAAACAGAAACTGCAAGTTCTGACATTTCTGGAATTTATTAAATGCTCTTTTTCTGATACAGTAAAACCCCTACTTAAAAGTCTGTTCAGTAGGCTTTTATGTAAATTGGTTTTTTACTTAACTCAAAGCAAACCCATAGGAAAATGTATTATTATATAACTTGAAGCAAACCCATAGGAAAAAAAGATTTTTTTTACTTAACTCAAAGCAAACCTATAGGAAAATGATATTTATGTAAATCAAAGCAACCCCATAGGAAAAATGAATTTTTCCATAACTTGAAGCAAACCCATAGGAAATTGTGTTATGTAAATCGGGACATGGTTTTAGTGCAAAAATCATTATGTAAGTTGAATTTTATGTAACTTGAGGCATATCTAAGTCGGGGTTTTACTGTATTTATGCTTGTCTTCTGAGCAAGAGCTTTTCTGTTTGTTAATAAGAATTGAATTCTGTAACAAACATGTACATTGCAATAGTTTCCAATGTCCACTTTCCTCTAGTTACTCACTCATAGAAAATAAGAGGGAAAGTTTGTAGGCTGAATGGGAAAGCCCTGCAGAACACATTTGGCCAGTGTCTTTTCTTTTTCTGGGGAACCACAAGCTTTCAAGAGCTGATATTGTGCCTATTATTGACCTCACCATCTGTTGAGTCTGGTGCTTTAAGAAGTATTCTGACCAGCAGGATTGGGTCAAACACAAGTGATTTATTATCAGCTCAGAAATCGGGCTAGGGACTATGTACAAGGTGGCCTGCTTATATACAGAGAAAATGGCAGTTACAGAAGTGGATACATTTTCGGCTGGCTTCCAGAGAAGCAGAAAAGTTTGTACTGACGAATCAGCTATTTTTGACAGTAATTTGAAATTGGCGCCTTTGCAAAACGTGTGCTATTCCACCACAGACTTTACGGCGCCAATAGCATCTGTTAGGAATAACAAGAAATAATACTTGTACACAACACCATCTTAAAACTGTCAGACTTGGTTTCAACACACACACTGCAAAGTTGATAAGCCAGAAGTTGCTGTTTCAGAGATGTCTGCCTTCTTCTTTTAATGACCTCCCAAAACTGCGGTGGCTTAGTGGTTAAAATCCTGAACTTGGTGACTGGAAGATTGGCAGTTCAGCAGTTCAAGATATAAGTGCTGCATGACAGAGTGAGCTCCTGTTTCTGTCTTAGCTCCTGCCAATTTAGCAATTTGAAATCAAGAAATTGCAAGTAGATAAATAAGTAGCATTTAGGTGGGAAGGAAATAGCATTCTCTGCACTCTGGCCATATGACCATGCAAAAGTATGCAGATGCAGATAGCACTAGGTTTTTGGCTGTAAATGGAGTTGAGCACTGAAACTGTAGAGTCAGATACAACTGGCTTTTGAGCAAGGGTGACCTTACAATTGGAATAATGTTACAAGATTGTAATTATAAATATTGGGGTAAAAGTACAGTACTGTACCTGGTATGTAAAAAAGTGCCTTCTCAGCAACTGTAATGCAAATTTTTTTCCTCTGTAGATATAAGTTAGCTGATAATAACATATAGTCAACATCTAAAGTTCCATGATAAAAAACAATAATCCCTGGTCCTTCTGGTATATGTTCCATCCCTATAATCTCATGACCTAGAAAAAAATGAAAAACTGAAAAGTCAGGTCATATATATTCAAAGGTTATTGAAACAGGACATGCACTTGTTTATTTATAGTGTGAAAAGACAGGCAAGTGAAGAAAAAAGGTCCAAGAGAAAGTTCTGGTCAGGATCTCATCACAATTTAGCAGGGAGAGGTCTTTATTTAGAGAAGTTTTGGATTAGGGAAGCTTCTGTAATAAGTTTCCCCTTTGAAAACATCTGGAATCAATTTTGTACCATAAAAGCTTGAGTAACTAATGGATAGGATCCTGTTAATGAGAAATTGTGGCAGATAGGCTTGGCTAAACATGTGGTTCCTCTTGCTTGCATCAAAACTCAGTATGTCAGAGTAAACAATTATTTGTTTAGTAATTTTTTTTACATATTAGGTTTCATATGCATAACCAAGAAACCAAAAAAATAAATAAATTGTGTAAGCCTGTGATGGGGTGTAGGCATTATACCCATGCCTCACCCTTGTTGTGGGAGCTGCATTGTCTGCCGGTGTACCTCCGGGTGAAATTCAAGGTGCTGGTTATTATCTTTAAAACCCTACATGGTAGTGGGGTACAGGTTACTTAAGAGACCGTGTCACCCCAAGGATCTCTGCCCATCCCACCAGAGCAGACCGGAGCGGCTCCCTAATGGTACCAATGGCTGGAGAGGCTCACCTCTCTAGCACTAGAAGGAGGGCCTTTTCGGTATCTGCTCAGGAGGCACTGGGGGCCTTGAAGAGAGCCATCAGGGACAGAAAGAACTGTATGTGGAAGGAGTTGTGCGATATGGTTGACAGTGACCCATGGGGTAGGACGTATAAGATGGTAATGGCCAGGTTAAAAAGCTGTACAATGGTCCCACCATCTTGCCCAGTGCTGCTCAAAACGATTGTGGATACTATCTTCACAGGCCAACCGGGACTCGCTATACCAAGGATGTGTTGGCTGACCACCGCTTTGTCATGCCAACTATTTCAGAGGAGGAGCTGATCAGGGACTGTAGTAAGATCGGGGATGTGAAGGCCCTTGGTCCGGATGGAGTTCCCAACATTGCTCTTAAAACTGCCATCAGGTCCCGACAAGAAATCTTTTGAGAGATGTATAACATGTGTCTTGCTCAAGGAATCTTCCTAAGGTGTTAGAAACTATAGAAATTGGTCCTTCTCCGGAAAGGGAAAAACTGCTGGATGATCCATCATCTTATCGACCAATGTGCCTTCTGGGTACGGCAGGTAAAGTACTTGAGAGGATCATCTGCAACCGGATGGAGGAGTTCAGCGAAGGAGCTCGAGGATTTTCTGAAAGCCAACACGGATTCCGAAAGTCAAGATCTACCACGGATGCCATCAACGTAGTCGTAGATACTGCCCACAAGGCCATAGAGGGCAAATGTTGGAACAGAGGTGCCAAAAAGTACTGTACTATCATCACCTTGGACATGAGGAACATGTTAAATTCAGTGAACTGGGATCGTATCTTTAATGCGCTTAGATTGATGGTTCTGGAGTACATCAGACACATAATTGTGAGTTATTTCACAGATCGAACCTTGATGTATAACACTAATGCCAGACTTCGAACCTACAACATAACTGGAGGTGTTCCACAAGGTTTGGTTGTTGTTGTTGTTGTTGTTCAGTCGCACGGTCAATTCCAACCCTATGTGACCCTATGGACCATTGCCCTCCAGGCACCTCTGTCCTCCACCATCCTCCTCAGCCTGCCCAGCTCTGTGCCCACTGTGTCTACTACACCATCCATCCATCTCATCATTGGACACCCCATCTTCTTTTGCCCTCTACCTTTCCCAGCATCAAGGCCTTCTCAAGTGAATCCTCCCTTCTCATTTGATGTCCAAAGTATTTAAGCTTCATCTTCACTATTTGACCTTCCAATGAGCAGTCAGGTTTGATTTCTTCTAAGATTGACCTATTTGTTCTCTTTGATCTCCAGGGGACTCTCAACACTCTCCTCCAACACCACATCTCAAAGGAATCTATTCTTCTACGTTCAGCTTTCCTAATGGTCCAGCTCTCACACCCATACATTACCCCCGGGAACACCATTGCTTTGACTATACGAATTTTTGTTTTTAAGATGACGTCTCTACTTTTTACTATGTTCCCCAGATTTCTCATAGCCTGTCTCCCAAGAGTTAATCGTCTTTTTATTTCATGGCTACAGTCACCATCTGCAGTGATCTTAGCTCCTAAGAAGGTAAAATCGGTCACTGCTTCTACTTCTTCCCCATCTATTTTTTAGGTACTGATAGGGCCTGTTGCCATTATTTTGGTTTATTTTCGGTGCTTGGTCCCTTATGGTGGAATATTATGTATGACGGGGTGCTTTGGTTGCCTATGCCAGTAGGGACAAGGACAGTTGGGTTTGCAGACGATGTGGTTGTCACCAAACATCTGGAGGAAGTTGTCCAAACTGCAAACAATATTTCCAAAATTTGTCAGTGGCTTTCATTACCTGGCTTGCACCTAGCAGATCATAAGACTGAGGTAGTTCTCACAACCAGTAGGAAAGCTAGGGAGACCATCGCCCTTACTGTTGGAGGCTGCAGTATACTCTCGCAGCTGTCACTATGATATCTGGTAGATGGCTGATAGATGGCTGGCTATGCTTCGATGAGCATTTAAAAATTGTGAGCGCAAGGGCCGGAGCAGTATGTAATGCATTGACAAGGATCATGCCAAATATTGGAGGCCCGCAGCAGATTCACCGAAAACTCCTCTTGAGCATTGTTAGTTCCATCTTTCTGTATGCAGCTCCAATTTGGTCGGAAGGCATGGCAGGGACATCGTACGTGCGACAAAAAAGTTTGATATACCGTAGGAGTGCCCTGTGGGTGGTTCGGGCATTTCAAACAGTCTCATACGATGCAGTGTGTGTCACTGCTGATATGATGCCAATCCATCTGATGACAGAGGAACAGGCGGAAATTTACCAGCAAAGGTGAGAAAATCAGGTGACAAAATGACACACAATTGCTCTCTCTCTCTCTCTCTCTCTCTCTCACACACACACACACACACACACACACACACACCTCCCCTTCATCCCTGCACATGCACACACCTCCCCTCCATCTCCCACATGTCCCCTTCCACCACCACCCCCACAGAGAGAGGAGACTCACTTACTGGCCCAGAAGGTGCAGGTGGAGGACATGGGCCATGACGAGGGAGCCAGAGCTGCTGCCAGAGCCACTGCCAGAGCTGCCGCTGGCCTCCCCTCCTCCCGTGATGACACTCTGAGACCACGGTGGAAAAGGGTGGGCAGTGGCGGTGGCAGCAGCGGCAGCAGCGGCAAAAGGGGTGCTCTGAAGGCGGTGGCTGGGGAAGCAGCTAAGCATGGGATCTGCACAGGTCAGAGCTGTGCCTTCCCCATGATGCGAGCTGCGACCTCTGGTGCTGCTGCCTCCTGCCGTTCCTCCTGCTCCGAGTGCAGCACTCAGAGCAGGAGGCAGTGGCAGCGGGGGCAGCAACCCCGGCTCACATCACGAGGAAGGTGCAGCTCTGACCTGTGCAGATCCCAGGCGTAGCTATGCTGCTGCCCTAGCTGCTGTGGTGGTTGCAGCCATGATGGCTCAGGTGGGTCCTCCAACTGCAGCTGCCGGGGAGTCCTGCTGTTGCCTCCCAGCTCTGCCTGCCCAGAGAAGGTCTGAGAGGCGGAGTGGGCCACCGGTGCCTTCAGAATGCTCCCAGGCACAATAGCACACTTAGTGTGCAGTCACGCATGTGCAATGGTGTGCCTAACGCATAGCCACACATTTGCAATGGCACGCCTGGTGCACAGTCATGCAGACTGGCGGCATGAGCGCTCCTCTTTCAATGTTGTCATGTCAGCTTTGCATAGGATTGAGGCAGGAACGTGGTTTTTTGTTGAGTTTCCCTTTGTATACTTCCTTGCAGAATCAGGCTCTGGTAGATAGTTTCACTTGATGAGACACAGGTGATATTGAATGGAATTAGTATTTTAGTGGAGCTAGATTTTTAGATGGTAACCGTCATATGGCACAAAGGAGTTAGCTATTGAGGCCATTCAGATGTGAATGAAAGGTAGGTTCCGGACTTTGAGGAAGCTTTTAATATGTATATCTTGCATTTTTAGTAACATGCTTGTATAATGTTTTGTTTATTAAGAATTATGTGTATTATATTTTCTATACAGAACAATTATTTCTTGAAGAAGATATATTCAAAAAATCTTTTTTACCAGATAAGATTTCGAGTTGGATTTGAATAAGCATTATCTGAATATTGGATATGAATATGATTAATAGAACCATAATTTTGATGAACTGAAGAAAAAAAATTTTTTTGTCTGTGCTGTGAACAAGACTCCTGTACTGGATCTGAATATGTGTTATTTGAATCTTGGATATGAATATGAATTATGAATAATTGAACTATAATATTGAAGAACATTATTGTCTGTGCTGTGAACAAGACCTTTTGAGTTGAAATAATGAAGAGATTATTGGAATCATATAAAATAATTTTTCAGTTACAATTTGAAAATTTACAAAGTAAAAAGATATAAACATGACTACAAGTGTCATTTATCGTACTAGCTTCAAACGGAATTCTGAATATTTCTATCTATATTTTGGCAGGAAAAAGCTGAGTCCCTCAGCCAGGGAGTGTCTGCCCTGAAGGGAAAAGGTAGGCTGCACTGGCTCAAGGGCTGGCAGGCATATTCCTCTTTTCCCCCAACCCAAGACATCTGCGGAAGGTCCCTGCCAGTTCTTAAGGGCAAGAGCGGAATTCTCTTCCACCTCTCCCAATGCTGAAGCAGGGAGGAAAGAAAAGATAGGAGGTGACAGACTGACAGGTGAAAGCAAGTCTGCCCCAGCCACCACCACTGCCATGCTGGAGCCCAGCAAACAAGCGTGAGAGTAGGGAAGTGGGCGTGACAATGGATTTTTTTTTTACTAACACCCCCGCCCAAACCAGTGTGATCTGGGAGATGCAATCACTGCTGATGACCTTACGTTTACAAAAGAAAATTGACAAAGGGATCCCTCAGTCCAGTGATGCACTGTAAAAATTTTTACTACCCACTTGGTGGGTGTGGCTATCTGTGAGCATGGCTGTCTGTGGGCGTGGCCTCAAACCCCCATAGAATAAAAAGAAAAAAGAAACCTACCTTGCTCTCTTGCTTCACGGAGATGAGGAGGAGGAGTCCCAGAGTAGCCAGGTGCTGCTGGCGGGGCTGTCTCTCACCGTCCAGGCACACTTTCACCAGCAGAGCTGCTCGGAGGTGAGAGGGGTGGGTTGGCACTGGCCTCCCCCTCCCAGTGCTGCCGAAAATGTGTCTCTGCTGGTGACATTGTTGAGAGGTGAGCGGTGCAGCCCCTCCCAGCACCGCCAAAAATGCATCCCATTTGCCTCACCCAGGGTCAAAGGCATGCGGGAAGTGTGGAGGTAAAAGCGCATGTTTGGCTCTGGGTGAGACGAATGGGTCATGTTTCTAGTGGTGCTGGGAGGGGGAGGTCGAGAGGTGGCCGTGGCTGGGCAAGTGGGCATGGCCTGGAATTTCCACTACCTGTTCGCAAGAACCATTGGGAACCAGGAACCATTGGGAACCAGGTTCAGTACATCACTGTATCAGTCTGCCTTAATCTTAACAGATCCAGATGAGGGTTGTGAATTACAATTCTAATGAATCATTCTAAATATCCTCCCAGAACATCTGAGATTCTAGATTATGATGGGTTCTTGGAAAATTAGAAATAAAATATTTCCTTACCATGCATTATTTCTCCTAATTGAACGAGAAAGAGTGCAATAAAGTTCCTTAATTCATGCCATGAATTGCTTAGTATGTCTTCTGGTACATTATTCATTTTCTTGTATATGTAGATAACAAATATAAGAGTACAGGCGATAAACGGGATCAGTACAAATGAACAGAACAATGCAGCAAGCAGAAGTAATGATAGCAAAAACAGTTTCACACAACTCAAGTGGCCATCCTCATGTGTAAAAAGAATCAGCATATCTGTAAACCAGGCCATGGTTTCCTGTCCTATTTCTCATCCACTTTTAATCTGGAAAAACAAACAAACAAAAAACACAATTTATCATGTTGAATTTATTATGTTGAAAACTTGCATTCAGCACTATACTATACTAGCATAGGTTGCCCGGCATTGCCAGGCTGTTATAAACTGTGTTTTGCTGGGTTTTTTTTTTGGGGGGGGGGGGGGTTGAGTAAAAAATAAACAGAGGATGCTAAAATGTTTTTTATTTTTTTATTTAACATATTTTTTTATTCTGTAAACTTTTGATTTATTCTTATTTTTTGAGTTGTTTTTACTCTTGTGGCATCTAGGTGGGGCTGTTAGCAAGAGGGCTGCTTTGAATATTTTTGACTTGTTTTTAATCTTCCGGCCTGCAGGTGGGGCTGTTAGTAATAGTGTTGGATCCTTTTTTTGTTTCACTAGTTTTTTCTCTCCTGGCCTCTAGATGGGGCTTCTTTCGGTAAGTAGTCTTTGTTTCTTCAGTTCTGTTCTGGTCACGTGGAGGGAGGACCTGCTGGTAAGTTCTCTGGTTTTCGTTCTTCTGGGTTTTTTCTTTGTTTTGTTTTTGTGGTGGTGGGCTGGGAGGTGCTTCTGTTTGTTCTTTTGTGGTTTTGTTGGGTTTTAGATGTGTTTAATTGGTTTGTTTACTTCTGGTTTTTATTTTTGTGATTTTGTTGATGTTTATTTGTGTAATTTGTTGTAGTTGTGTTGTTAGAGTTAGGTATTTTCGTGTTGTAGTTAGGTGTTTTTTCTGGTATTGTGGATGTTTTTGTTTGTGGATTTTGTTGTTTATTTTTTGGTTGATTAATGTGTTTTTAATTATTTATTTATTTGTGTTTTATTAATTTTGGTGCTTGGCATTTTTTGTAAATGTTTGGTTTTGTTGTTGTTGTGTATTTTTGCGTGAAGAACGGCCTGCCTGTCGGTTCCTCTTTTCCCCATTGCTCTTTCAAAATTTGGTTTTGATGCAGCAATGGGGAAAAGGAGGAGCCGGCAGTCAGCTCGTTCTTCATCCGGTAAGGTTCGTTAAGTAGGTCAGGGGAGAAGAGCTATTTGCCTGATGATGGTTCTCTCCTCTCTGTCTCCTTTTTCTCCTGGCTTACCTAACTGGAGATCGGCAGGCAGCGATCCGTAAGGGGTGGTGCTCTTCCTTGTGGATTGTTTGCTGCTGGTTTTGTATTACCTCCATTGTTGTTTTGTGTTAGTTCTCGAAACAGTGGTGTCAGAAGTACAAAGGCAGCAGCCCGTCATTCGCCAGGGAGTGTGCTTCCCCTGATGAACTGCTGCCTGCTGGTGGTTTTTTCCACCCCGGCTCAACTTACCTTGAGGCTGGCGGTGGTCTTGCCATGTCTTTGGTGGGGTAGCATGGAGGAGAGGGTGCCCCTCTTCTCCCCATTGCTCTGGGAAAGAAGGCCGGCGGGTGTCTTGCCGTGGTTTTTTTGGGGTTTTGTTTTGTGAGGCCATGAGGCCTGTGGCGGACTTGCACTCCTGTTGCGGGATGCTGATGGTTTTTCATTTTATTTTTCATGTGGTGGCCTTTTCAGCATTCTGTGCACTCACGCCCTTCAGCCTGATTGGCTGAAGTGCTCACGGCGCGTAGGACGCTGGGACTTGGAGTTTTGTTTGTTTTGTTTGCATTCGTGCGGCGGTTTTTTCCTGTGGCTCAATTTCAATTGGGCGCGCCGTGTTTCCCAATGTTCTTTTTGCTTTCACCTGTCAGCCTGATTGGCTGAGGCATGGTGCAGAGGTCGTTGGGAATTGAAGTTGTTTCCCTTTGTTCACATTCATGGGGCTGTTGCCCCACTGCCGGCTTTAGCAACAATGCAGTACTCTGCAGGCCGGGTTCGGGTGAGTGCAGGATAGTGTGGATGGGTGCGGAAGCGTATGCCGAATTCCAATGGTTAACATCTGGTTTTATAGGTATAGATTGGTACTGTGGGCTGGATCTAGCCAACTGGCCATAGTTTGGGCACCCCTGAAAGAACCATTAGGTTTATGGCAGAAGTTGGAGATCCAGACATTTTTTTGTTCTTTAGGTGCCAAGAAGGCATTTGATAGCATAGATCAGAAATATGTAAGGGTTGATTTACAAAATTTAGATTTAGCAAAAAAAATGTAGGAAACTAGTACAGTGGAAACACAGGTTATGAACACCTCAGGTAATGTAATTTTTGAGTTATGAATGAAAATTCATTGAAAATAATGCCATGGCTAATGTACTTTTTTCGTAATATGAAGCTCATGTGGGGGTTTCAGACAGTGGCCTCTAGTGGCCAGCTCTGGTAATGTGCCATTGAAATACAGTACATTGCAAGTTTCCCCAGGATGCATTGTGCCTGGGAGGTTTATAACACCACCCCTGTGCATGGCGTTGAGTGTGCAGATTTTGGGGTGTTTTTACATCACATTTTGGAGCCATTCTGGACATTTTTTGCAGTAGTTTTGGAACTCTTTGGAACTTTTTGGGTGTATTTCTCAAGCGGTGGAAAGGTAGGGAAATGAGCTTCATCATTTGCATGCCTTTTACTATGTGTGTTGGAGGTGATGGAGGGGGTTTCCCATCGAGTTTGGGAGCCATTCTGGACATTTTTTTTGCAGTGGGTTTGGGACTTTTTAGAACTTTTCTGGTGCATTTCTCAAGCAGGAGAAATGGGGTTCTGCATTGTGGGTTGGTTTCCATGTCAGCTTATGTGCTGTGCATGGCTTTTACTGTGTGTTTTAAAAGTTGAAGTTGGATGTTTGAAATGTTATTGCTTGATCAATCATCTCCCTGTACAGTATTTATGCCTTTAAAGTGCACTTTATAAAGAGTTTCGAACAGATAAAATATTTTTTTACTTTTTTCTGACCTCTGGAATGGCTTAATTGGTTTTCAATGCATTCCTATGCGAAACCATGCTTCAAGTTACAATTTTTTTGTAATACAAAACGTCCCTGGGAACACATTAAATTAATAACCCGGGGTTCCACTGTAGATTTAATATGCAGAACATGTACAGCTGAATTTAAAACTAGTAATGAATAAATGGAAATAAATTGAAATAATCTCAGACTGCAAAAGTGAGACTACGTTTTGCTTTTTCCCCATATTTGGTTTTATGTGTATATAAATAGTAGTAATTAGAAAAGGGAATGTACAATACTGTTTCACACTATTAATGTAGTTTTTACACATAAGAATCCTGCAGTTTCATCCAGGAATTTCCTATCCTAAACATTTTAGAACAATACACAAAGGATTGTATAAAATTAAAATAAGGTGGGGAATATGATAATTAATAGTGACTCTTTTTAAGTTATTTGTAGCAGCCGCACAGCAAAGTTAAGCAGATTTTAGGCAATTTTAGTTTGGACCTGCAGAGCTCGCAACTTGATCCGCTGGTGGAATCTGGAAAAATTCATGCTGTGCGAGGATCAAATATGATGATCCTCAGTCAATTTCCATACGGCAATGATGACCCTGAAGATGAATGCCCATTACCACATAGACACTGGAACTGGAACCTTGACCGGCAAAATTTTGGAGATCTGGAGCCCTCTTGTTCGACAAACTACGCCTTTTGAAGACCCTCCGGAATGCTGATGGCACACTCTCACGATGTGCCCCTTCTGACCACACTTGTGGCACTCTGCCTCTCTGAATGGGCATTTTTCACGAAGGTGCTTGCCCCCACAACTCTTGCATGGGGCCTTAACCTTGTCTGCACTTTTGGAGGACTTGCAGTGAACTTTCCGCATGTCATCACCTGACTCCTGGTCATCTGAAGACAATGAAGGCGGAGAATCTGAAGAGGATGAGCCAATGCACTCTGGCCTCTGGTCAGCTGCAGCCAACTTAACTGAGGAGCTCTTCTCCCGGAACACCTTCACACCTGCGCTGGTGACCTCAGATGCCAGAGCTTCTTCGAAAACCTCAGCGAAGGTCAGCGTGTTCCTTTTCATCAGTCTCCTCTGCACTGCATCGTCTAGGATGCCCATTAACAACCTGTCCCTGAGGGCATCGTCCAAGTTCGGCCACTCACATGTTCCAGCCACCTGTCGGAAGGGCCTGTCACCCCAGACTCTGCACTGTGCCAAACGATCACCACACACAAGGGTGTGTTTCGGGTGAAACGTCTACAGTTCAGTGTCAATGTGGCACTTGGCATTTTCCAAGGGTTAGTGGGAAAACTATTGAAGGGCCTTCCAGGCGTTTTGCCATACTTTGATGATGTGTTGATTTCTGGGAAGGATCGGTGGGATCTTGCGGCTAAGCTAGGTAAGGTGCTCAAACGTTTTAATAATGCGGGTCTCAGAGTTAAGAGGGGAAAGTGCTGTCTGTACTCTACGGAGGTGGATTTCCTGGGGTTTAAGGTCATCCCTGAAGGTGTGCAGCCCTTGGACGCTAAAGTGAAAGCGGTGTGGGACGCATTCTGTCCCAACTCAAAGAGTGAGTTGCAAGCATTCCTTGGGATCTTAAATTTTTACCATTCCTTCCTGCCTCAAAAGGCTACCGTTGCCACTCCACTCCACCAATTATTAAAAAAGGACATTGTCTGGTGTTGGGGGTCCATGAATGATAAGGCTTTCTGTGAGGTTAAGAGGTTTCTCACTTCGGATGCTGTCCTTACACATTTTGACCCGGGTAAACCGGTTGTACTGGTCTGTGATGCCTTCCCTGTGGGGGTGAGGGCAGTGTCATGCCACGATGTGGGGGATGGACAAGAGGTGCCAATTGCCTTCTACTCTAGGTCCCTAACAGACACTGAAAAAAGGTACGCACAGATTGATAGGGAAGCCCTGGCGATTATTGCAAGCACCAAGAAGTTTTATGTCTTCATCTACGAATGGCCTTTCACAATTGTTACCGATCACAAGCTGCTCCTGGGTATTTTCGTGCCCAACAAACCAACCCCTCATATTTTGTCTCTGAGAATGCTTCATTGGGCAATGTTCCTGAAAGCATATCAGTATGATTTGCAGCATCGCCCAGGTGCCAAGATCACTCATGCAGATGTCCTCTCTAGGCCCCCCTGTGGAGACAGTGGGAAACATTAGCATAGACTGCCAGGTCCTAATGTTAGAAGTTTTGGATTCACCACCAGTGTCCGCCAAAGACATTGCTGCAGCCACCATGAAGGATCCCCTTCTTATGAAGGTTATGTCTTATGTGCAGAAAGGGTGGCCAGTGCCACTGGTCTCTAAGAATTTCCGGGTTTATTATTCCAAGCGTAATGAGATGTCGATTGAAAGGGGATGCTTGGTGTGAGGAGACAGGGTGGTGGTTCCAATGGTGCTTCAGAACAAAGTTTTACGCACGCTTCATGTGAGCCACCCTGGCATTGCCCGCTCTAATGCACTGGCCAAGAGTTACTTCTGGTGGCCAAGACTCGACCTTGTCATTGAGACTTGGGTAGGATGCTGTCGTGAGTGCCAGTCCTCCTGGCTGGAGGAGCACCATCCTAAATGGTTGGAGGTTCTTCCTGTCCCAAGTACATCTTTGACTACGACTATTTGCAAGCTAAGGAGGATTTTTTGTACTTTTGGGTTACCGGATGTAGTCATGTCTGACAACGCCTTGACTTTCATGTTGGTGGAGTTTTAAGGTTTTCTCAAACATAATGGGGTGTGACACATAATGACCGCCCCATTTCAGGTCAGATCTGTCAAGGAAAGCCTTAAACATATGGGTTCTGGTGACCTGGATCTCCAATTATGCCAATATTTGCTGGCTCATAGGGTCACGTCCTTGGCTTCAGGGTTTTCCCCTGCTGACCTCTTAATGAAGAGGAGGTTGTCTACTGCATTAGACCATTTGGATCCTCATCGCAGGAAGGATAGGGGTCTCAACATAGGTATTCAAAACTCAAAGAGTTTTCAGATGGGGCAGGCGGTTCTTTGCTGAAATTATGCACTGGGCTCCCTATGGTTGGGGGGAAATGTCTTGGAGCAGACAGGACCAGTATCGTACAAGGTGCTCATGGACAATGGGTTAATTTGGAGGAAACATGCGGATCAGATGCGTCCCCACATGGTGGGGCATAACGTCCTTTCAGAATCAGCTGAAAGTGAGTCACCGCAAGGTAGTCCTTCCTTGGGGGAGTCGGATCTCCCCGATTTTGATCCAGATCTGTTCAGCCAGCCCGCCCCCTTCTCATATCTCTGAGCCAGCCATCAACATTCATCCAGGGGGGGCAGAGGAAGGTGGCACCGCTGAGTCCGCTGAGTCTGCGGTAGAGAATGTCCCTCACTCAATGGGTACAGTTTTGCCACCGTTACGGAGTCACACTACAGCAGCAACCCCAGATGACTTTTTGTTGACCGCCAGGGTGCCCTCCTCACTGAGAACTCCTTCAGAGTTGGCAGACTCTACAACTGACTTGAGTCCAGGGCTGGTGCACCATGGCAAACAGTTCCTAATTCTGCTTCTAGTAAGCCCCCCAATAGCCCTTCTTCATGTAAGCCTTCCAAAACTCCTAGCTTGCCTAGGTCAACCAGTGAGTCCACTGGCACTTCTATAGACCCTGGTTCTCCTGTACCCATTGCCCTAAGTCCCACGAGTGTTGGGCAGCCTAAATGGACCTGTGATTCTCTTCAAAGGTATGGAGTGAGTTCCCCAGTAGGGGGAGAGGAATGTTGTGTCTAAACGTTATATTGCTTTAATTAAGACACAAGGACTGCATCAAGTCTTTGCATCAAAAGCACGCCCTTCCTTTAAGGTGCTTAATTTGTATTACTATCACCTGCATCTGATTGGTTCTAACACAGGTTCCCCCATTTTCGGAAGCCCGGGCAAATGTATCTCTGTAACTGCCGTTCTGTCTGTATAGGGCAGGGAGGAGAGACTGGCTTAGCCGCCTCCAGAGCTCCAGGTCTCCCCATTCTTGCCCTTAGTGTGAGTAGGGGTGGGTGGAGAGTCGAAAAACAGGGAGACGGACTGGCCCAGCAGCTGATGATGTTTCCTCCACTGATGAGCTAGGCATCTGGGACATGAGCTGTGCTCCGTCACCTGGGGACTTTTGAGTATTGTAATGTTAAATGATATTGATGTTGCTCTGTATTGCTATATTTATTTTGTGGTTATTATAATGTAATTAGTGATTGATTTTTTTTGTATTGAACCTGCTTGTATATTCTTATTATGCTGTTATATTGTATTTACATGTTGTGTTGTAAGCCACTTTGAGTGGCACCTGTGCTAGGAAAGCGGGATAGAAATTAAATGTAATAATAATATAAGAAACTACCTTGTCCCCTGTTTTCCCAGTCCGAACTGAGCAACAATAAATGACTTGTTGGTTAAACCCCGATCTGCTGTCGTGTTGCAATTAATCTTTGGACTCAACAGGTGGGTAGACAGGGACCTTCTAATTGGCTACTTAGAGACAAACAACTTCCTTTATTTCAGGCTAGTTTCCTCTGTCTCTGGGGTTGCACTATAATACTCAACAACTCTCAGGGCTCAAATACTTTTGAAAAGATGAAGTAACTACTATGTTTTTGGGGCAGGTGGATTCCTGTAATGCAGTGGTTTTGGAAAAATGTCTGGATTCCCAGATGCTCAATCCATAATGTTTCTTCTACTTTTTGAAAAATTAATTTTTTCACTTAAGTTCAAAACAATGCAGAAAGTAAAGGCCAAGCAAGTGGACATGCCCACGTCCACACAAATTAAAGTGGCTTGACAAAATGCTTTCCCCCTTCACCTTCTTTCTCTTGAGGAAAGAGAATTCACACCTACAGAGACCCACAAGGAACACCAGCAAAACTCTCCCCTCTCCCAAGATACTGTACAGTACTTCTATTTTCATTTGTTTGTTTTAACAGCTCATACATGCCTCAGAGATACCTCCCTTAAAAATAGATAGATATAAAAATGTCATGGTTAGGTCATATACCAGCAATTAAGATGTTGATCTTAACTAAATTTCTTTCTTTCAAGAACAAAAAGAGGACTGAATGTCCTAAAATCCCAGTTCCACCATTGTACTGGTCTTGCCCTGGCCATCCCATTTGCTGCCAACGCCACCAACACAAGACTAGATAGATAGATAGATTTAAATTGTGTTCCTCACATCATTTCAGGCCAGAAAAATAATAGAATTCTAAAGAGGTGTTCCACACTTTAAAGAAGCAGAATTAGCGGTTCCTGCATAAAAGTAGTGATATTTGCCTCAATGTATTTAGTTAGGCCTTAAATCAAAGTATGGTTATACATTTCTTCTAAGCTAAATTATCCATGCTGCTCACTAGATAGCTGAGTGGTTTAGCTGTCTGGCTATATTCACACTTGTTATTTATAAAGTTTGTATGTGTGAAAGATGGTGCAATATAAAATGCAGCATTTGCTAGTGGAGAGGAGACAAACTCATCTTTATGGCTACATTTCTGCCTAAGATGTTATGATTGAATTAAGGAAATATTACAAACATACAGAATTAATGTAATAAAGTTATGCACCATGTCAAATAAAAAAAAAGAACAACAGGAGGGAAAGATTCAGCCCCAGTTCCAAGATAACACTGAGAGGACCTTCACCATCTCCTCTGCCACCACATGATCATCTTCAAACCTTACCTTCTCCCTCCTACAGAAGCTCTTCTGAAGATTTCCACCACAATCTTGAATTATGGTAGCCTCACTGAGAGCTCTTTAAATTATTTTTCACCCACACATAGGAGAGAGTGATCATTGAGTAATTAGTTGGATTAACCATTTTCATAATATTAAGCAAGACACATGGGCTGCCATTGTGACTAACTGCAATTTTTCACAACAAAGATGGAATGGGATCAAGCAGAGTTGATCCACTAATATAACTAATTATATCTGCTAAACCAGGATGGAAATGAAATGAGGAAATTGTCCCTTCTCACTACCACCACAGGAGTAAGTTACAACTCCCCAGGTAACTGTAGGCACCTCATGGCACTTTCACCCTAAACCTAGTTACCTCTTCTTAGTGCTACTAGTTTTGGTGTCAAACTCAAGGCTTCTAGCCCCCCAAAGTAAAAAAAAAAAAAATATATATATATATATATATATATATATATATATATATATATATATATATATATATATATATATATATATATATATATATATATATATATATATATATATATATATATATATTTGTGATTGCTTTTTTAAAACAATCCAGCCTTCTTGCTCCAGGTGGTATCTATCTTATGTTAAGTTGGTGAGTGAAAAGGTCTCTTTGGTGTAAACTCTGCCTAATAGCAGGGTTATTTTGAATGATGAAGAGTTTATTGTGATCTGGCTCAAAGAGGCAAGGAGTGAAATCTCACTTCTTTACGGCAATAAATTTGCAAGGTATTTTGAAAAAACGTCACTCCCATCTGTTTGGAACTGGACACCACAATTACCGAAGTATCTGGTGGTGGAAGGACCATATACTCCTTCTATGCTGGTCTCTAAGGAAAAAGATGATCAATATTGAGTTAAAAAGATCTAGTGGTAGTGGATTGATTAGGTAGGCCCAGGAGGTAGCATACACCTTAATATCTCAGGGGAGAAAACTTCATTGGAACTAGAAATACATGAGAACCAACATACTATCACACCCCAGCAGGCATGAGGTGTGTCTAGCAGCACAACCCAGCCTGGCTGGCTCATCTAGCCCTGTTTTGGGTTTAAATTAGGGGCTACGGTGTTTTTATGGACATTTTAATCATTTTACTGTTTTTACTGTTTTTAGTAGTTGGTTTTTAATTGTTTGAGATGGTTTTAATTGATGTGAGATGCCTTGGGTTGCCGAGGCGAGAAAGGCGAACTATAAATCTAGTAAGTAAATAAATAAATAAATACCCATTTTGTTGAAAGGAGATCGATCATGTGGTGGCTGAGCAGCTTCTGAACTTCTTTAAGGAAACAGATTATTTGGATTTATTTTTGTTTGCTTATACTGTACATTCAAAGATGTTTCTTTTAATAGTGAGCTAATGTTCTGTGCTATCTCCCTTCTTCATAATCCTAAATTAAGGGAGATGGAAAAGTTAGCTAATATTTTCAGCCTTTCTGTTCTTAAGCATTTGGTGGAGAAGAACACCATATACATGGAAAGTATGATATCCTTTGCAGAAATCCAGAGGGGACTGGTTATCTGTAGGATGTGGTTCTACTAGGAATTTAACTGAGGCCACTAGTAATTAGTTTTATATACAGTAATTTCATGCTTTCAAGACAATTCTGAACTGTGCTGACAATGTTTCTAGGCAGAGAATGCTTAGATATGGTTTACCATTCCCTTTTTTCATGGGCAACTTGGGACTGTGCAGCTTACCTAACAGGATTATAGCACAAGGAAAGAAAAATTAAAAACCACAACCCTAATACAATCAACATGGAAAATGAGTTGACAGTTACCAATCAGTAGTTAGCACAAGGGGTTAGATTAGCCCAAGGTTCTTTCAACATGGCTCTCCAGGTGTTCTTGGACTTCAATTACCAGAAGCCCAAAGTACAACTGCTGATCAGAGCTTCTGGGAATTGAAGTCCAAGAACACCATTAGTTAATCTGGTTGAAAAACATTTACAAGGAGTAGAGGAAAGCAGAAATGGTGCCTTCAGCTATCAACCAAGCAAGAAATCAGAATTATAACTTTCAGTGTGCTTCTCTCAGCTGTTCAGAAGTTTTGAATTGGTCATCCAGGGACCTGAAGCACTGTTTCTCCACTCCAAAAAACCAGAACAATGGTTGCTCCTTGAGACAAACAGCCCAGCTCCTGTACACATTCTTAGGAACCAGCAGGCTTCCCAATTAGCGGTACTGCTCTCCTCTTCTCACCCTCTGAACAAGGACTGATAGGGTTTACTTTATGCCTTGGCTTTCTCCTGTGGAGAGAAATCATCTTCTGCTTCTGACAACTTAGTTGAGTAATACATAGCAGCAGAGGTGTTCATAAAAAAAATGTTTGGATAACATTTGCATAAAGTAATATTCTTTGTTTGCTTGTTGTATTACCCACTTTAGTATACTTTAGTGATATATGATTACACTGCCAGGAATTTGTGTGAGGTTGTGGAAAATATAATTGTATGCTCTTTAAGTTGCATTGACATTTCCCTTGATTACATGACTGTTTCTCTTTGTGTAGTCTTTTAATCTTCTTATATGAGGAATGTGGTAATTAGGCATCTGTCTGACCATCTTACATGTGCAAATAGACAAAGACAATTACCTATACAGCACATGTGGGAAGAGATATAGTACATCCAATACAGAATTCATGTGAAATAGGCTGTTTAAATCATGAAACAAAATTAACTCACTGGGTAGATAATATGTAAAAAAAAAAGCTTGACATGGGAAGCAGCAGCCAGGAAGCCTGGAAACTACTGGAAAGACTGAACAACAATACAAAGAAAAGGTCCCAGTGTGCGCAATATAATGGCAAACCAAATAGCTCACCGACTGACTTTTGAAGGGAACCCCAATCAATGCATAATAATGATTTCATTAACAGGTAGAGTGTCTCTCTCCAATAAACTTGATCTGGAGAGCCAGATCTTCCCAAATGTATGGACTGTGTCTGCCAACCCAAAGGAAGGACAGTAAGAAACAGTGTCTTCTTGATTGTGGCAGTGGCATTGCAAAACTCTGTCACAGTGCATGTACAGGAAGCCCCTCCTTTTTGTGTTCTGTAATCTGGGCAATGCCAAAATATTTAAAAATACATTTATGAAAATTCTGCCCTCTACCTGTTTTGAGGGACTGTGGTTAAGACACTGACTGGAAGGTGGCATGTTGGCGGTTCAAGGCCCAAGTGCTGCAAGACGGAGTGAGCTTACATTTCTGTCCCAGCCCCTGCCAACCTAGCAGTTTGAAAGCACAAAGTTGCAAGTAGATAAATAAGTACCACTTGGGTGGGAAGGTAAACAGCATTCTATGCACTCCGATGTCTAGGCATGCCTGCCACGTGTCCATGGAAATGTCTGCAGATGTGGACAGCGCTGGCTCTTTGGCTATAAACAGAGATGAACACTGAACCCTAGAGTTGGATATGAATGGCTTTCAATCAAGGGCAACCTTTACTTTTACTTTACCTGATTTGATGCTCTCAGAGGGGTCACAGTCACAAGCGCACCCCAAATTTCTAATTTTTCAAACTTTTGGGACCACTTGTGCAAACCCTCTCTGTTAGTTGGTCCGTGGTTATGCTAAGAATGCACCCCTCTTCATTAGTCCATTAGTATGGCGAGGTGTTCTTTTGTCCGGTTTAAGCTGGGTCATAGATAAAGGGGTAAGACGCCCACTATGTCACAGGTTTCTTGGTAGCTTATTTGGTTTAGCCAATTAAAAGTGTTCTGCCACCTCCTTTAAAACAACCACTATTCCTTTGTGAAGATCAAAGCCCTGCAAAAGAGGGGGGCACTGGGTAATAAAAATGTTACCTTCCAGTAGCGAAACCTATCCTTGCTGGTGACATCCAAGGCAAGAAACAAAACTTTACAAAGTTCCTCTGCTGACACCCCCAAACAAAGCAGGCTTTAAGGGCTGCATCCCTTTGAAGACCAGGTGTCCTAATCAAAAAATGCTAATCAATTACCTACTGTATATTTCTAATTTATTACTAAATAAATAAATAAATACAAATAGTTGATAAAGAAAACAAACTTAGTCATTACATTATAGTTTTTCCTCAGATAGTCATGTGTTTGGATACATGATATATATCAAAGTGAGCAGTAAACTTGCCACATTTCACATAGTTAGGGATTTGCATTCTATAACTTTAAATTTTTTGCAATGGAAAAAGGAAAGACTGAAGCCCATTGTGCTCCATTGAACTTGATTGGTGTTTCGAAACAAACAGAGTCTTCCCCTCCTCCGGGGGTTATAAATAAGAAATACATGAGTGAATGTGTACTAAATGACAGTAGCAGTCAAGAAATTCTTTCTGGATGAACCAAATAGCTTTCTTATTTCTCCTAGAGCTGTTTAACATTATTAGTGCCTATTTTTCCACATATTAATTACAGGAAGAGGGAAAGAATCATAAAACAATGGAAATACAGTATATGAAAATTGTTTCCAGTTTACATTTTCATGAGAAGAGTTAACTTACTTTTTCAGCAAGTTCCACAGCAGTAATATTTGGATCATACAGGATGGGTTCTGCAAGATATGTGCGTAATTTTACTGGAAATTCTCCAAATATAGGAATACCTATCTTTCGAGTTTTCTCATATAACCATCTCACCAGGCCTGAATGTAAAATGAAAGAACATTTCTGTCTTAGACAATGCAAGTTGAAAATAACTGTTATCATGAGTTTTCATGGTTGTAACAATCCAGTGCTAGTAAAGCATAGCCTCCAATTCCTGGAATGTACTAGTCCACCACTATTCAGTACTAGTGGAATGGTGCTGCCCTGACTCTGGATAGTTGTGCTGCAAACACAGCCTCTAGTAGATTGGACTGAGGACCTTGGTTTACACAGCAAATTTTTAGCCAATCATTAATGCATGCAGCTCATGGCGCCAACTCATGCCCCCACATCTCCAAATTAAAGGGCTGTTGTGTATGAAACTGTATCGCTTTAGGAATGAATGTAGCCACTGCAATGTCCAAATGTAACCTAACAATGATCACAATATATCTCAGCTGTTTAAGGGAACGCGAGCTAGCTACCCATAGAGCTCACATGGTACAAATTCCCCAATTACCGTCAGACACGGGAACCTCCCAGTGCAAGGAACATCTGGAGAAGAAGGGCGTGACTCAGAATGACATCACGCAGGTAGCAGCCAATACGCTACCATGTAACCAGGTTCAAATGTATTGTTGCATTATAAAAGGAGCTGTACCTCCGCCATTACCACATGTTCAGTTTACTGGTGTGCCAATAAAGATGTATTAAGCCAGACTTCGGCTGCTTCTATTGTCTTAGTTCCAGTACACCAAATTGGCGACGAAGGTGGGATATGGCGTATCCCAAGATCAAGCCACACCAATTCGACATCAGCGATCCTGAGCAATGGGAGGTGTACGAGTGCCAGTTCCAGCATGCGATGGATGCTGCAGGCATCGACGACGAAGGGAAGATGCAGTCGCATTTCCTAGCCCAGGTTGGGCCAGCCATGCTGCGCATCCTGATGAACTTGCTAGCTCCCCGGAGGGTCAATGTGGTGCCCATTGACCGCATCCTCACAACATTGAGGGAACACTTCCACCCGCCCGTCTCCATTTTCCCAGCCCGGGTCGCGTTCCACAGGCGAGACCAGTGCCCGGGAGAATCCGTGTCCACCTACGTGGTGGCCCTCAGGCTGGCGGCCGTCCACTGCCAATGGGAGGACCTGGACATAGCCCTTTGAGACCGCATGCTGTGCAGCCTAAAGGATGAGGAGGTCCAGAGGAAAATAATGACCCGCGACCATCGCCTCACGTTCAATGAGGTACTGCGAGAGGCTGAGGCACCAAGGAGCGGGGTCAAAATCTTCAAGTCTCGAGGGGCTGCACCTGAGGGGGCAAAGTCACCAATACAAGCGGCCCGGCGGACTTTGGCACAAGTGGCCTGGCGGGCCCCCTGGCCGCCCACTGGCACTCCATCAACCTCCGAGGAGTCGTCCATGACTGTGGACTCCTGCTCCAGCGAGGATAATGACGTGCAGAGAGTCAAGAGGCATGGAGAAAAGAGCCAAGCCAGCGAGAGGGGAAACCACCGTTGCGATGGCTGCGGGGCATCTCACGACCGAAAGAGGTGCCCATTCCGGAAAGCTGAGTGTCACAACTGCGGGCGGAAAGGCCACATCGCCAGGGTTTGCAGGCGCCGGTGAGCAGAGGACAAGGGTTCATCGAGACATCCTCACACACCCCAATGCAAGGCGGCCGGAATTGGAAAGGTCTCGGCCAACGACGACGCGGTGCCGTGAACCGCGTGAGCCTGGAGCACCGGCGTTTCTTTGTAGAGGTACTGATACAAGGGGTCCTGGTTAGGATGGAAATAGACTCAGGGTTGTCCTACTCCATCCTTTCCCAGAAGGAGTTCCTGCGCATTCCCCCAAAAGCGCGGCCCAAGTTGCGGGCCATAAAATTGAACTTACAGGACATGCAGGGTTATGGGATCCCGGTGTTGGGGGTGGGAAACTTCATGGTGAAGTTTAAAAGGTTCACAGAAAAACTGCCCCTAGTAATTCTCAAGGAGGGGTCCTGTTGCCTTTTGGGAACCCAGTGGTTTGCTCCCCTGGGAATCGAACTGTCTGGCATAAATGCTATCGAGACTGACCCAATTCGGGATGTGTGCGATGCGCACCTCGCGGTTTTTAAGAAGGGGCTCGGGACATACAGAGGGCCCCCAGTCCCATTTGATTTGGAACCAGAAATCCGGCCCATATGACTCAAGCCAAGAAGAGTCCCCTTTGCCCTCAAGGACAAGATTGAGGTGGAATTGGACAAATTGGTGGGGCAGGGGATTTTGGTACCAGTGGATTCTGTGGAGTGGGAAACTCCGATCGTTATAGCTTTAAAATCCAACGGGGAGGTTAGGATTTGTGCTAACTACAAATGTACAATTAACAAGGCCTATCGGCCAAATGCATATCCAGTGCCGGTAGTTAGCCACTTACTAGCCACTTTACACGGGGGTAAGTGTTTCGCAAAGTTAGACTTGGCGCAGGTGTACCAGCAGCTCACTGTAACCCCAGCTGCTGCTGCTGCGCAAACCATCGTCACACACAAGGGGGCATTCAAGGTAATGCGCCTACAGTTCGGCGTGAATTTGGCCCCCAGACTTTTTCAGGCCCTCGTAGAACGCCTTTTAAAGGGGTTTCCAGGTGTGCTCCCATATTTTGACGATGTTTTGATAACAGCGGGGAGCGAATTGGAGCTAGCGAAAAGGCTGGACAAGGTCCTAACTGTATTCGAGAAAGCGGGACTAAGGTTGAGAAGGGATAAATGTGTGTTCTTTGCAAGGGAGGTTGAGTTTCTTGGGTTCAAAATAACCCCAGAGGGTATCAAGCCATCCAAGTCCAGGGTTGAAGCTGTGCAAAACATGCCCCGCCCCGCCGCGAAACCAGAGCTGCAGTAATTTTTAGGGCTCCTGAACTTTTACCATTCCTTTTTGCCAAGAAAGGCATCTGTTGCGGAGCCACTGCATGGGTTACTAAAGAAAGACGCGGTTTGGCGGTGGGGAGATAGACAGGAGAAAGCATTCAAGGAGCTCAAGGGGCTCTTGTCCTCAGACGCCGTTCTGACCCATTTTGACCCAAGGAAACCTGTAACCTTGGTCTGTGATGCATCACCAGTGGGGGTGGGGGCTGTACTGTGCCACGTGTTAGAGAATGGGCGGGAAGCCCTGGTTGCCTTCTATTCCAGGTCACTCTCAAAGGCGGAGCGCAATTACGCGCAAACAGATAGAGAGGCTCTGGCCATAATTGCGGGAACAAAGAAGTTCCATGATTTCCTGTAAGCCAACAATTCACAATTGTGACCGATCACAAATGCCTTTTGGGAATTTTTACTACAGGCAAGCCCACCCCACAAATCCTGTCCCCCAGAATGCTGCATTGGGTGATTTTCCACAATGCCTACCAGTATGAACTGGTCCACCACCCAGGGAAGGAGATCTCCCATGCAGATGCGCTGTCCCGATATCCCCTCCCTCAATTAGGAGACCCCAAATGCAAGGTGGAGCAGGATCACCAGGTCCTGCTGATCGAGTCTCTCGACTCACCCCCCATTGTTCCCACAGACCTCGCCAAAGCTACAGCGGCTGACAAAGTCCTGTCCCAAGTCAGTTCCTGGGTTAGAAAAGGGTGGCCCATGACTCCCTCCGAGGAGGAATTCAACCCGTTTTTCAGACACAGGGTAGAGCTTTCCATTGAAAGGGGCTGCTTCCTCTGGGGCCAACGGGTGGTCATCCCAGAGAAGTTATGGGCAAAGGTGCTCAGGCTACTGCACACCAGCCACCCAGGAATAGTGCACTCCAAAGCCTTGGCCAGGAGCTATTTCTGGTGGCCCCAGATAGACGCGGATATAGAGCATTTGGTGGGCATGTGCGAGAGTTGCCAGAGCTCTTGGCCCGAGGAGTCCCGACAACTCCACAGGGAATAGGACACGGCCCATGGGCCATGGTCCCGAGTGCACATCGACTTCGCTGGCCCTTTCCGGGGTTCCCTTTTTCTGCTGATAGTAGACTCGTATCCCAAATGGCTAGAGGTCATTCCCATGTCCAACACCTCATCTGCCGCAACCATTAAACAATTGCACAAGGTGTTCAGCTGTTTCGGCCTGCCGGACGTGCTTGTGAGCAATAACGCCAGTACTTTCACATCTGCGGAATTCAAGGCGTTCATTGAGAGGAACACCATTCAGCACATCACCTCTGCCCCATTTCACCCTGCCATAAACGGTCAGGTAGAGCACCAAGTGTGCACTACGAAAGACGCACTGCGGCGCATGGGTCCTGGTGAATTGAATTTCCAACTGTGCCAATTCCTCATTTGTTATAGGGCAACTCCCCTGGCTTCAGGACTTTCGCCGGCTGAGCTCCTTATGTGGAGGAAGCTGGTAACACTTTTTTATCGGTTGGATCCGACCAGAGTGGAGGATGGGGGAAGAAATATAGAGATAGAGAGCTCCAAAAGTTTTGCAGTAGGGGACCCGGTTCATTGTAGGAATTACACAACCTTGGGACCAACGTGGGTTCCGGGAGTGGTTATTGAACAAACGGGGCCAGTGTCATACAGGGTTGAAACCAGTACAGGTCTGCTGTGGAGAAGGCACACTGACCAACTCAGACGGCCCCACCCATCAGAGCGAGAAGAGGGGTTTAGTTCACCCCCTGGTATGTCCAGTCCTCCCAGTCCTTTTGTTCTAGAGTTCACCCCATCACCAAGACCCCCGACCCAGGCAGCAGGGGGAAGTACGTTCACCCCATCACCAAGACCCCCAACTCAGGCAGCAGGGGGAAGTACAGGTACATGAGTTGCAGGCACAAGAAACCTGGGCGAGACAGCAAGGGTCTCCTCATCGGTTCCTAGATTCGTGCTGGGGGGGGGTCGCCAGGTGCCACGAGCGACAGGCAGGGGTTCACATCCCAGTTACATCTCCCATTTCCCTCTCCAAATGCAAGGTTGCCACAAAGTCCCCGACAGACGACTAACGAGTCCCCCCTTTCCATTGCAGGACGAGAGTCTGTGGAACTCGGAGCCCCTAGTTCCCCTGAGATCAGCCAAGCAGTCGTTCCCCCCAAGCGCACATGCGGGAAGCCACAATGGTTGAGGGACTTTGTCCCATCCTAGGGGGAAGGAGTGTTGTGTATGAAACTGTATCGCTTTAAGAATGAATGTAGCCACTGCAATGTCCAAATGTAACCTAACAGTGATCACAATGTATCTCAGCTGTTTAAGGGAACGTGAGCTAGCTACCCATAGAGGGCAGCTGTGAGTGTTCAGCTCACATGGTGCAAATTCCCCAATTACCGTCAGCCACGGGAACCTTCCCGCGCAAGGAACATCTGGAGAAGAAGGGCGTGACTCAGAATGACGTCACACAGGTAGCAGCCAGTACACTACCATGTAACCAGCTTCAAATGTATTGTTGCATTATAAAAGGAGCTGTACCTCCACCATTACCACATGTTCAGTCTACCGGTGTGCCAATAAAGATGTGTTAAGCCAGACTTCTGCTGCTTCTATTGTCTTGGTTCCAGTACACCAAAAGGGCCTTGGTTAAAAATGATACTTCAATGGAGGAAAGTTAAAGGAGAGAATTTCATCAATTGTTGGCTCCTACTCATACCCAATCACACATTTTCCCTGGAGGTCACTTTCTCAGTTCATGAATGTATCATGAATGACTTAATAAACCGGTCTTGGGCATGAAACATACAACCGCTCACAATACACTGTAGATGGAGTATGTAGTTGAGTTTGGTGAAGCTTTCATTTTTGTTGCTTAGCTTCTTCATGCCTGCGGCGTTCTCCTTCAAAGTGATTGGTAACAGCATAGATGGTTTGGTGCCCAAGTGGGTGATCTATTGCTGCTGCTTTCCAAATTTGTGGGTTTATACCTGACACCTTCATGGTTTGTTTCAGCTGGTCCTTTTAACACTCAAAGGAGCTCTGCAAGGTCCCCATAAAGTTCTGCCATCTATATGGCAGACATGCCCTATCCATCTAAGACAATGGCCTATGATGGAACCTTCAATGCTATTTACATATGCCATATCGAGGACTGCAATGTTGGTGACATAGCCATTCCATTTGATGTTCAAGATGGACCTTAGCTTCTGTTGGTGAAAGCACTCAAGATTTTTTCTGTCTTGCCGATAAAGGGTCCATGTTTCACAGCCATACAATAACATTGAGATTACAACAGCTAGTCTGGATTGTTAAATATTTGTTCCTGAAGACCCGATGTGATAGATGACCAAAGACAGAATGGGAAGCACCATTTCTGTTCACAGGTGCAGTTTTTAGACAGGATGCTACCAAGGTAAGAAAACTGGTCTACCTCTTCCAGTGTCAAATCTGAGATGGTGATACAGTGGTACCCCATACAACAAACGCTTCGTATAATGAAAAAACCACACACGTACAATGAAACTTTTTTGGGCTATTGGTGATGCACCGTATTAAAAAATGGTTTGTTATTCGAAATGCTATTGGCGATACCCTGTACAACGAATTTTTTTCATTGCACGGGGTATTGCAAATAGAACTTCGTATAACCGAAAAACCCTGTATAACAAAGAGCACCACGGAATGGAGGTTTTTTGTTTGTTTGTTATATGGCGTTCTACTGTACTTAACTCTGGAAGGATTGTCCTTGGAGCAGGTTGTGCAAATACTAAACATATTTCTCCTTGAAAGAGTCACAGATAGGTATATTTGTCTCTTCAGCCATAATAGATTTGTTTATCATGACCATGTGTTTTTTTATGATATTCTGATTTTCAGGTTTGACTAGAAATGAAATTTTCTTTCCAGGAGATCTATTACATTTTATTTTATTTATATTATTTTTTTCCATTCAGCAAAAAACAAAACAAAAGAAAAACGACTAAATTATACTCATCCTTGGTGATCCAGAAGCTAATAGTCCTGGAGTGCATGATTAAAAGGAGGAAATGGGAGAGAAGAAGGAAAGTGAACTGACCTTAGGCTGAGCCAGTAATCCTGATTTAAGAATCACCTCTTAGTCAAGCATGGACAGATGTAGCAAACTTACTTATGCCCCATTTCGAAATAGGAGACAAGACACAAATCGCTGTGGTTAAAGGCTTGGCCATGTTTATTGATTGTTAAGTTGGACTTGTGGGAGTATGATGGGCAGGGATAGGGATGATCCTTCCCTTCCCTGTGCAAGATGGGCGAGACCCAGCCCCCACATGTTACAGCACAAACTAGTGGTTAGCAGGCCAGTTGATCAGGGAGAGCATGGCCACAGAGGACAAAAGTAGTTTGCTGGGGCCACATGGGCCATTAGAAGGAACTTAGCTAGCCACGTCCATATGTAGACTGGTGTGTGACATCATTTCCATACACCCTCTGCATCTCTACCTCACAATGAGGCAGAAAACACACACACACCGGCTGGAGTGTTCCCAGGGGGGGGGGGGCATCAGCTTCTTCTCTTTCTCATCCTCTGCCAAGAACTGAGAAGGAAAATGCCTGGCAGGAGGTGTGCAGGCAGCAAGAAGCCTTGTAAAGATGATAGAAGCAGTGCTGGATCAGCTATATAGCAGGAGTAGCAAAAGCGACAGTCCCTGCATCCCTGAGGCCCCCAGCCCCCATACTCAGTTAAAATGAAAATCCAAATTTAAATATTCTGTGCATTTGAGTGAATATTCAAAAAAAGGTTCACTCTGAGAGACTCACTGACACCTCACTGGAACGTTCTATGCACCCCAAAGAATAAAGATGCATGCGTAGGCAGAGCCGTCTTTATCTGTGCATGCATCTTACACGTTACTCTGGAGTAGTGCAAATTTGTGTTAAGTGGCATAGTCCATCTAAGTGTGAGCTGTAGTGGTGTTTTTTTTATAGTTATCCTAAATCCTAAATCTAAACAAGGGCCTCTTGACATGATTTGCTACAGGCCTTGCACTGGCTTAATCTGGCACTAGATAGAAGGGGATGAGGAGAGAGTAAGGAGAATGGAGCTTAGGCAATTGGTACAAGTCCTGCAGGCAAAACTCCAAGCCACACAAGGTTATGCTATGTGGTGTAGCTGTGCATCCTAGCAGTGTCTTGTGGACCAAGATACGTTCATGTTCTTAGAGTTTGGACTCTAACACCCCCCACCCCAATTGCTTTATTTCTGTACTATAGCACTAAATTGGAAAGCTTATCAGTCTAATGCACAGCTGAGGTTCTGCCTTTTAAAAAGAACAATTTTATTTACTTGCAGTAAGTAAAACAAGTGGTATAGTACTTACCTGACAGAGGTAAGAATGGCAGTACAGCACTGATATCATGCAGTACTAAGCTGGCAGGCATGTTTTAAAAGTGGAAAAAGGAGAAAAGGTACTACCTTAAGGTTAAATTATTCTGCTGCACTAGTAGAGTGTCTCTCCCAACCCCATTCCATAGAATCACCACTGTTGACATCACCATGGGAACTCAGGAAATGTATTCTCCCCACAGAACTACTGTACTGCTTTGTAGCATTTGGAGTTAATGTAAATCATAGGAGAAGAGTGAGTAAACAAGATCTTTCTCCCTGGCTGGCCGGTCTTGGCTTGCCACCATGAGGGCATCCATAAGATTAAGGCTAAACAAATGACAGCTTTTTGTTGGGAAGACAGACATGCTAAGGCAGATAAACTTCCAAGATACCCAAAGGGCATCAGAAAGTAGAACTTACCCAGTGCCTTTAAAGGCTGAACAAACACCTCTTTTTCAAGTGGATAAACCTGCTCATTTCATCATGGGAGTCCATATCCAACTAGTGAAGCCCCTGTGGGCACCTCCTAGAGAAGGGATGGCAGAGTACCATCTTTAAAAAGCCTTTGAAAGAATACCTAGGCTCACACACATGGAGGAGGGACATCCTCCTAAGGAAAATACAGAAACAAGCCTATACACTTTGAAGCCCAATCCAGCTAATTTGAAGTGCTCAACAGATTTAATTTTAATCGCAAAACAAGTCCACAGAACTACAAGAGATGTCCCAAAGTAAGAGTCATAATCTGGTTTTAGTTTTCTTACAAACATTTCAGGCATCTTCCATATCACTTGGTTTCTGATAACTGTTATTGTCTGTGGCATAAATAGTATAATGCATCTTTTCCATGTCAGGTGTTTTTGAACAGGATATGACAAAATGATTTATTTGGAAAGGCATACCACTGCCAATATTCAGGCCTTTCTTGTAAAATGGCCAAAAGAGGCAGTAGCAACCTGCAAAGCAAAGATAGTCCTTGGTTCTTTCAGAAGGGTTATATCTAAGTTGTATTTTTTTTTTGCTGCAGAGATACAGAGTGGGTTTGGAGAATTCACTTAAATGTAACATTTTGCTTAAAGGTTGAGAATCCAGCATTTTCTAATAGTTGGCACAAGCCTACAGACACTGTACTTGGCAAGTAACCTGAAAGAATTTAATTAGTCAAGCTCTTCACCTCAAACTCACAGTTAGGAGGGAGGAAGTGAGAAGCAATGTATGTCTGATCTCATCCACTAGATGGGAGGGGGAGTTCAACGTACACTTGCCTTAGGACATCCATGTATTGGTATGTACCATATTTGGCCCAAATGCCAAATTTCTATAGATTGTTGAGTACATTAACTGTAAGATAACTGACGTACTTGGTCTGGCTCAGAATCTTATAAAATACACAAGAAGCTGACAGCCCACAGCTGGGGGAGGAGAAAGCTGAGAAGCTCACAGCTCCAATGAGGAGAGACCTTATCAAAATGCCTTATTTGACTTGATGCCAAATGGAAACTTCATGGGGGCATACGACTCAATTCAAGAAGCCAATTAGCCAGAGAAAACAGGTAGCTATGAAAGCTGAATTTATTATGTTTCTTTCTTGCACTCATTGAATGCTCAGAGAAGAGAGACAGGATTTTAAGAAGCAAGTTTTTAAATGTTGTTCAAATGCCTATTTTATAGAAAATAGCGCTTTTGCTAATAAAGAGATCCTATTCTGCTGAAGTGTGTGTTTCTTCAAAGCAAATAGGAAATTGAGAGTGGAAGGTGAGATAAGAAATTTAACAAGCTCTAAACAAAGAGACTATTCCTTTAATTTCCAAAGACTTGGAAACCTGAAATCCTAAGAAGAAGGGTAGCTGGGCCTGCCTTTGCCCTTTAAGAGAAAGGGGACAAAGTGAAGAGGGAAACTTCAAAGAAGGCACAGGGCCACAACTTGGCACCCAAGTATCTCAGAAGGACATACTCATTCACCTTCTATTCTTCCCAGTGCAGCAAGGTGATAGGGAAGGTGGCATTTACTTACAGGAGTCAAAGGAAACTGACTTCATTTATAGAGCCACCCTTTACCCCGCTAAAACAGAGAAGCTGGGGAGCCAATTCTCTCACCCAATAATCTACTACAGGCCAGAGCAGAAGCTACTAAGGCAAGGCCAATGCACTGGGTATTTTGAAAGTTGCACCGTTCCCCTAACTGATGAGACCCAGGGTGGCTAGCAGAAAATTAATCAAGGGTAAATCAGGTTAGAGTGCCAGCACATGGTCACACCATGTGGGACGGCGCAGGCGGGGCGGTGCTGACACAGTTATCATGGCCAATGAAGTTCTATGTTATGGGATAGTTGGGATCAGGTTCTGCTCCTTCAGCTTATTCACTGCCTCTGTGTTACTTCTCAAGGCAATCATAATGTTCATCTGAAGAATGTGCACATGTGTGCAGTGGTGAGACACCTCATGTTTGGGGGCTCTTGTGTCTGTCATTCACATACAAGGAGAGAATCCCAAGGGAAAGGTAGGTCACAATGATGTTGATCTGAGGGTAAAAGAAGACACAGAGCCAGTCATATTACTCTTGGCCCGTAGTGGCCCAGAGGTTCAGATTCTGTGGGTAGCCCAGGTCACTGATTGGTTAGCAACCTTTCCCGATTGGGTCGTCTAGCTTGCACACGAGCCAGAAAACCAACCAGCCTTTACAGGAGAGGAAATTGGTATGGGCTAATAGTGTATTAGCAGAAGTGACTCCATATTTCCTTAGCTGGGAGCAGTGAGTGGATGTAGGTTAGGTGTCACCCAAATGTCGCTGTGACTAGTAAACAGCACATAGAAGATTACTCACATCCTAGGAGACACCAAACCACAGTTAGACCAAACAACTAGAGCAAAGATGCCTAATGTTTACAAGAACTCCAGATAGGCAAGAACAGTCAGTTCCACTGTTCCTGTTGATTAGCATACCCATGGCTAACCTAGGCACGCAGTAACTTCTTAGACTGGCAAATGTACTTAGCCAATGATATGCTAGGAAAACAAACCTTCTGTCATGGGGTCTCACACAGGCTGTGCGTGTGAGATCCAGGAATAGAATAAATACAGACCACCCGAGGATTCGGGACTGGCTTTTTCCACCATACACTCGCCTCTCCTCACCTTCCTTGAATTCAGCACCTTTACTCCCACGGATCATTACAACATCTGGTGACCCCGAGACGTGATTACTTGAGAGTAAAGGAGCAGTTCTGATTGGAAAACATCTCCAATCGGGACTTAATACCATCACAAGGAAGGCAAAGTAATCGCAAGCCCGGCAGACTCCACGCATGGGAACGGACGTGTTCCAACGCCAGGGAGAGCCGTGATCCAGAAGCAACTAAGGCAGAGCAACAGACCCGCGGCCAGCCAGCGCCGCGATCCCAATTCACCAACCAAACCTGAGGGACATCTCCTGTGCATCACCCGCCCTGTCTACCACTACCTTGACTTATCTCCTGGATGCATCAATACGTGAGTTGTTTAAGACATCCAGAGATTTTCCCCAAACCAGGTAGTGGCGGGGGCAGCCTTTGGGGAGGCAAACGTCAGGCAAGAGGCTCTTGCGAGAGCACTAGAAGTCCTGGCCAGGCAATGTCACGTTACAGTAAGCAGAAAGCAGTGTCTGATGGATCTGGTGAGGCATCTGGGGGAACACAATCTGTTCCACCTAGAAAGCAGGCACGATCAATTTAGATGTTTGGAATCAAGTAGGGAACCTTAAGCCTTAAGCAACAAACCTCAAGCACCCACTGACATCATGGGGGCTTGGAACAAGCATACACAGAGGAGTCCAGTCTGGATAGGGACCAGGTAACAGCCCCAGTGGGTCTCTATCTGACAATCAAACACCAGCATGGGAAGAATTCGGAAGCACAGGTGCCTCCGGAGCAGTTAGAAGTCCTCCTATGGAGGAGTGAGGAAGATCAAAGAAAGAGGAGAGAAAGACAGAGAAGGATAAGACATTCTGAGTAAAGGTAGAGTAGAGACGAAAGGACAGGATAAGCAAGTGAAAGAGATTCTAAGGAACAGAACAGCAACAGCCAGCAGAGGAGGGGTTAAACCCAGAGGCATTTGCTCACAGTAGCAGCAGACGCACTTGAGCCACTGGCAATGCAGGAGTCCAGCCACCTGAGAAAAGCCTAGGAGTCTGGCAGCAAGAAATAGTCTCCTCATGAGTAGGATGGAGCATTGCAAGACCTGGGAGGGGATTGTACGCAGGAAGGAATGTTTATCCAAGTATTGGATGTGTGTGTGAAATGCGTGTATGAAGCATGTGGATGACTGAACGGTGCACCGGAATGGATGATTTTGAGAAAATTTCCTTGCTATGATATGTGCTTGCATTATTATTGTTGTACTTTAATGCCAAATATTGTATGCTAGATAATTAAACCTGTTTATGGGCTAGACATATCACCTTCACTTGAAACCTAGGGGAAACTAAAAGGTCAGATCTCCAAAAGGAGACCCCGTTGAAGTCCCGCAGGAATGTTAGCCAAACCAAAAGGTCAGCCGGCATGCCCCTGGTCAGTCGGACCCTATGATGGCGCCTTGACAGGCCAGACATGGCGTCGCATAGGCGCCGAGCAAATGCCCTGCCAGGCGTGACCACCCTGCAGGCAAAGTTAAGATGGCCATGTAGCACCTGAAGCTCACGAAGTGACACTTTACGTTTGGCCAGCAAGGCCAAAACCATCGCGGAGATCCGGGTGACCTTATCGATGGGTAACCGGGATGCCTGTGCGACCGTGTCAATTTCAATACCCAGAAATGTGAGGGTAGTGGATGGGCCCTCGGTCTTTACGGGCGCTAAAGGGACACCCAGTTCCTGCATTAGCGTCTGAAATGTGGTGAGGAGACGCGTGCACGTGTCCAAGCCCCGTTCACCCCCGAACAAGAAGTCATCGAGGTAATGGGCTACAGACCGAGACCCGGACCTGCGAACAAAGGCCCACTGAAGGAAAGTGCTAAAACGTTCAAATGCTGAACAGGATATAGAGCAGCCAAAAGGCATGGCCTTATCCACATAAAACTTCCCTTGGAATCTAAAACCCAATAGCTCAAAGTCCTCCGGGTGCACTGGCAACAATCGGAATGCCGATTTAATGTCGCATTTTGCCAGGAGGGCACCGGGACCACAAGAGCGCACCATTCGCAGGGCTTGGTCAAAGGACGTATACCTGACTGAACAAAGGTAATCAGGGATAGCATCATTGACAGAATAACCTGCCGGGTACGATAAATGGTGGATTAAATGAAATTCCCCCGGGGCCTTTTTGGGTACCAACCCCAGAGGGGAGACCTTCAGGTTGGGAAAGGGTGGTACAGAAAAGGGGCCTGCCACCCTCTTGGCCTCAACCTCCTTAGCAATACTCAGGGCAGCCACCTCTTCTCTACCCTTCAGGGACAGTAAATTGGGTGCATCTTGGGGTCCCCGCACTCCTTTAAATGGGATTCGGAAGCCCCACTGAAAACCCTCGAGGAGGTACCTCGCATCCTCTCTCCTTGGATAAGTTGAGAGCCATCGCTCCAACCTATACACATTAACTGGGGAGGGGGCCTTTTGTCTGGCTAGCTCCATCAGCAGAAGCTCTGCCCGCTCCCTGTCCACCTCTACCTCTGCCCCGTGACCCACCGGCCCGCGGGCATGCGGCGGCGGCGTGGGGGCCAGTGTAAGAGGGACACTCATGTTTGTATCGGCACTGCTGCTTATTGCACACACCGTTAGCCGAGAAGCTCCAACACAGCAAGCGGGCTGGAACCCCCTGCCCCGCCAGCTGGCGGAAAGCCTGCGTTGGAGCAGCTCGCTGAACGGCATGACCACAATGGTACCTATCCCCAGGCGCAGGACGCGTGGGGGTCATGTACAATAGCCACAATTTCTGACAGGGCTCATCCCATCTCATCTCTGGGTGCAAGGGCACCCTCATTCTAAATTCCTCATCGTAAGCCAACCACGATGGGCCAGGAAAATCCACCATTGCCCTGTAAATATTGTCCAAATATTGGACCATAGGAATGGCCAGGTCAGGCCGGGCCCTAAGGTACACCGCCATATAAATAAGATATGCGGGCAACCAGTTGGCCCAGGTGCGTGGTGGCTTACGACGGCGGGACAGCTCTTTGTCTCTGTCATCCTGTCCCTCTTTCTCCTCCTTAGTGGGCTCACGGTTCAATAGGGAGAATATATCCACGTACTCCCCCCGCCAAATCTTTTCCCTCGTGACCTGGGACAAATGATCACCAAGGGGCAACGAATAACCAGCCGTTGGCAAGGCTGTCACCGGCACATTAGGTACACGGGGCATACGCAGTGGAACCTGGACAGTCCCTGCGATGCCCGGCACTGCCCCGGGGGCGGAAACCCCCACCCCCAACGCTGTACCAGTATGGAACCAAGGGGCACTGGGATAGGCTGGCAACTGATGCCCACTCGCCTCGACTTGACGAGGCCATGGCCACTGAACCCCACCATTGGAAGTGGACTGTGATGTTGGTGCATTAACTTGAACCTGATACTCACTAGGTGCACCCCCGTGAGCCGCCCCCACTGGGGGTTCTGGCCCACGGCGGGCGTCAGAGCTCGCGACCGGAATCGAGCTCTGGGGCCACACCTGACCACTCTCCTGCTGTAGCTCTGGACGAACAGGGAGCTGCGAGACACCGGCAGGCGCAGGCCGGAGCGTCTCAAGCAGCTCAACCCGGCTGGCCGCTTGTTGCAATGTGGCGGCCGTCGAGGTAGCCGGTGAACACGAAGGGCCCCCAGCAGAGAGTGAAGGGCCCCCTGACATGGGGTTGTGTGCAATCCCCAAGGATGCCTCAAGCACAGCTAAACGCGTTAGCAATGCATCCACTGCCACAGATCCCCCAGTATAAAGTGGGCCGGGTGGGCCGGACGGCCCACCAGGCATTTGACCAGTAACCCCAGCATGAGAGCCTGGGCCCGAATAGGGCCATGCCCAAAACTCCGGCCCATGAGGTGCCGGAGGGGGAACGTGCTGTGCACCAGCACCGCCCCCCCTGCTGACCGGACCCATGGCCGGCAACTGTGGGCCGAGGGCCGAAGCCCCAGAAGGGCCGGTTGAAGGCTGGCCAGCCGAGGGCCGAGCAGCCTGCATCGCCCCACCGGTATCGGTGGAGGTAGTGCCCTGCCACGTGGGCGCAGCCCTGGTCCTCCGACCTGAGGGCTGCCCCCCGCGTTGCGCCGGGCAGCAAAAGTCCTCCCCGTTGGCCGCGGTTTCGTCGCCGGGGCCTTCCGTTTGGGAGGCATATCGGTAGGAATAGCAGGATCCCTGTCCAAGGATCAACCGATGCCAAAAAACACAGAGCAAGCAAGCCAAAGGCTCTGTGCAACTCCTTCCTTCCCAGCCGGGAAAGCCAAGGGCTAAAGAGCCGAAGAATCGAAGGAACAGCGACGGAGAAAACTTCTCCTCTCCGTCGCTATTTTAAAATGGCAGCTCAGCTGCCTCGTGGCCACCCCTTTTATAGAGGGGTGGCCACGCCCCCTAACTCACCTGGATGTCTGAGTCCGGGTGGGTGGGGGCCCGCAAAGAGCGCGGCGGCCATTTTGGCACCGCGCTTTCATTTGCAGTGCCAGAGCTGCTCAAGGTACATTAAAGATTCAGTCTGGACAGTAGTACTCCAGATTGGGGAACACTGATTAGACTAGATCAGCATTTTAAATAGACATAGCCTCTCTAAGCATTTTTTTCTTTACTTTCTCTGCTAGCCATCACATGCCAAGACCAGGTTAAGCAGAAATTGTAGGCAGTTTTAGCCCGTCCTAAATCTGTGCATGACAATTCCCTCTAGCCATTTTATCTTTGGCTGTCTTTTCTTCTTTTACCCTCCACCTTTCCCTGCATCAAGGCTTTCTCAAGTGAATCCTCCCTTCTCATTTTTTATGTATTATTTGACGTTTCAGTAAGCAATCAAAGTTGGTCTCTTCCAAGATTGACCTATTTGTTCTCCTGGCTGTCCAGAGTACTCTCAGTACTCTTCTTCAACGCCATATTTTATAGGCATCTATTTTTCTCTGTTCAGCTTTCTCGCATCCATACGTTACCACTGTGAATACCATTGCTTTGATTGTTCTACCTCTTGTTCACTGTGTGATGTCTCTGATTTTCAATATGTTTCCAAGGTTTCTCATATCTTGTCCCCCTAGACTCAGTTTTTTTCTTTTCTTTCCTTTCCTTTTATGGCTGCAATTTCCATTTGCAGTGATCTTTGATCCTCAGAATGTAAAATCTGTCATGCTTTTACTTCTTCCCCATTTATTTTTCAGAAATTAGTGGGGCCTGTTGCCATTATCTTAGTTTTCTTGATATTGGGTCTCAGTCCAGCTATTGCACTCTCCTCCTTCAGCCCAATCTAGAGATTTTCTAGGTCTTTCTCACCTTCTGCCATCAAGGTGGTATCGTCTGCATGTCTCAAATTGTTGGTGTTTCTCCCAGCAATTTTGATCCCATATTGTGATTCCTTCATCCTTGCATTGAGCATCATGTGCATATTTTGAGGAACAGTTATTTGGCCCGGTCACATTCTTACACAGGGCAAGAATTTTTTTCTTTTCTCCCTCTTCGCTGCCGACTAGGCACGTTTTTATTTTGGCTACGCAAGGATTGCTAGCAGTATACTGTCTTCTCAGCCCATCGCTGGGTGGACGGGCTTGGCCAGAGGCCACATTAGTGGGTGGATGTTTCTACCAAATGCCTCTTCTCCTGCAGGCAGTTGATAGCCACAGCATCTCAGGCACCTTAGCCAAAATAGTCACATTTTCATTACAGAAACTTTTTCCCAGCATTCACAGTGTTCTTCGACACATTTTACCTTCTTACTTTCAAGTAGGAGTTAGAATCCCAACGGCATCCTTTAGTGCCAAGTCCAGCTATTCTGGAATGATTTTTTTTCTATTTAATCTAAGGAAGGGGGGAAACCCCTGGTCCACGGTTCTATTGATGTATAATTACAAAACTAACTTATCTCTCTCAGACTTTCCCCAGAAGGCTGCACTTGCAGCCAGTTTTTTATTTTCTATGCAGGTCCGTTTAAACCAAGCCAGAACCAGGCGCCCATCTGAGAAGATCCGGCCAAGTGCAGGCACTGCCATAAGATGACATGACCTGTCCATATTCTTTCCACTCCTAAAGATGATTTCGGCATGCCCTTTTTCACCTTAAGGGGGGAGGATTTGGGTTGGACCTTTTATCACATATGGACCTGCCATGCTACTTTCATGAACAATGCTTTCAATGGACACATTACCATGCCTGAATGGACTGACACCTACAATTCCCTGATGGTTGTCTTGATCCTTTCCCTGCTTTTGGGGGGAGGAGTTTGGGCTTCCTCCGGGGACCTGACGTCTGGCTGGGACTTATCTGCCAGGCTCCAGTACAACATTTGGCTAAACTGGCCGGACTTGTCTACCAATCTGACTTTTGCTTAAACGTACACTTGACACTATTTACTGCATGACATACGGGACTTATGCATACTGGGGTACTCAAGTAACAACGACTTTGCCCACTGATGCAGTCACTCTAAACACACCCTGAGTGGCGATCAGCCAAACACCACCGTTGCCTGAAGCCCCGGTCAAGAGACTTGGAAATGTAATCACCCTGACATTATGTATGATCATGATATTCTGCCCACCGGATGGTTTTTCACTTGTAACCAGCATATTTCAATGCCTTTTCCATGCTTTTGTATTATGCTCACAGCTGCTTTTCTAGGGTATATGAATTCTGGTATACATGATTGCATATTCCTCACACATTTGTCCCTTCTGATACCATCCCTCATTAGGATAACATACCCTCACCATGGGTGGGAGAAAAACCAAACAGACATCTACAGAAGATTGAGTTTCCTGGAGCCATAGAGACCTCTTGGTTATTGTAATTCACCATCTCAGTGTCAGTCACACCTCCATTGTGAGAGAGAAGCATTTGTCCAATCACCCAAGAAAAAACCAATTCTGCCAGGGGGGTGGGAAAGAAGTCAATCACCCCAGTGAGAGATCCATGACAAACCTCATCACATTGTCTGGCCAATAGAAAGCAAGCCACATTCTTGCACAACTACACAGTTATTTGGACATCATTTAAGATCAAGACACTGCTGACCCAACCTGAAGAACATTTCTCACAAAGACCCAGCACCAGGTAACCAACTCTGACACCTTCCTCAAGGAGCACCTTATTGGGCAAACACCAAAGTCATAAGGTTGTTCTGGGGCAGGTGCAAATTTTACCCCAAACCTACTGGGGGTGGGGGGGATGAGCTCTGATCCTGGGTGCCATGAGACTGGCCACAAACAGCGCATAAAGTCACCATTGGCATTGTGGTATGCTATGCTGTTTTGTGCAATGCATCCCCTTGTTCCAGTCCATGTGCCACCCAAGACAGAGACCCCAAGAAACAATCACGTCTCAACAGATTATTCCTTACGTCACTCAGGCTTTCAGCCAAGTTGCTTTTAGAAAATTAAATAAGGGGGAATGTGGGTAGCCTAGGTCACTGATTGGTCAGCAACCTTTCCCGATTGGGTCGTCTAGATCACACACGAGCAGAAAATCAACCGGCCTTTACAGGAGAGGAAATTGTTATGCGCTAATAGTTTATTAGCAGAAGTGACTCCATATTTCCTTAGCTGGGAGCAGTGAGTGGATGTAGGTTAGGTGTAACCCAAATGTCGCTGTGACTAGTAAACAGCACATAGAAGATTACTCACATCCTAGGAGACACCAAACCACAGTTAGACCAAACAACTAGAGCAAAGATGCCTAATGTTTACAAGAACTCCAGATAGGCAAGAACAGTCAGTTCCACTGTTCCTGTTGATTAGCATACCCATGGCTAATCTAGGCACGCAGTAACTTCTTAGACTGGCAAATGTACTTAGCCAATGATATGCTAGGAAAACAAGCCTTCTGTCATGGGATCTCACACAGGCTGTGCGTGTGAGATCCAGGAATAGAATAAATACAGACCATCCGAGGATTTGGGACTGGCTTTTTCCACCATACACTTGCCTCTCCTCGCCTTCCTTGAATTCAGGACCTTTACTCCCATGGATCATTACAACAAGATTCACTATCCTGCCATCCAATGCCATCTGAGCATTCCAGTTATCAAAAACAGTGGGCCTATTTGTGGTTTACAGCTGATGAGTGTGCAGGTCTTTCCCACACTGCCATTGCTAATCTCCACATGTTTTGTACATTCTTGTACCTGCTTTCAAATACTGTACTGTACTGTGGTTTCCTGTGCTCTCTTTGGACATCTGAAGTTATCCCTCTTTTCTAGTAAAACAGGCTAACACAATTGCTTGATCTTTACTGGCAAAAGCTGTGTTCATTCAAGCATCTTAATATAATTGCATGAAATATCAGGCATAATATAGTTCTTAGCTATTGACATACCTTTCAAGTATCCCGTATTGGCTGGGATTTCCCATATTTTGGCGCTTGTTCCTCCCCTTTCCTGCTGCCATCCCATATTTTGAATGGTGAGGAAAATGGTTACTGTCCATGCGTGCAAACACAAAACCCATTTGCGCATGTGCAAACATGTTCTGCGCATGCACAAACAGGTACTGCACATGCACACCCACGCATGTGCAGAAATTTCCCGTATTTTTGGGAGCTGCGCTTGACGGGTATTGCTATTGATGAATATATCACCAATTTAATTTTGTCATCACACTTCCTCCTTTTGACTATTTTTATTTTGAGCTATCACAACAAACCACTAGCTCTGTGCAACAACCTATGGGTTCTCTCTGCTCCACTCTATTTCCCAAAGTTTGAGAACTCACAGTCTAGTATTTAATTCCACACTAACTTATCCTAACTTATTAAACAATTATCATCTGATGATTAAAGAATGGCACTCTTTTAAGTTTCATTAAACAATTTCTCAATTTAAGATCAAGAAAGGCCAACTAGAACTCCATTCAGGGGATGCCCAAATGAGGCTGCATTAATGTCCCCAAGATCTTTTCTCACTGAAGTGGTCCCTATTTATCTACTTGCAATTTCTTGCTTTCGTACTGCTAGGTTGGCAGGAGCTGGGACAGAGATGGTCACTCATTCCATCATGTAGTACTCAAGTCTTGAACTGCTGACTTGCCGACCTTCCAGTTAACAAGATGAGCTTCTTAACCACTGAGCCACCACAGTCCCTAAAGTTCTGTGGACTTGTTTTGTGATTAAAATTAAATCTATTGAGCACTTCAAGCTGACTGGATTGGGCTTCATAGTATAAAGGCTTGTTTCTGCACCTTCCTTAGGAGGATGTCCCTCTTTCATGTGTGTGAGCCTAGGCATTCTTTCAAAGGCTTTTTAAAGATGGTACTCTGCCATGCCTTCTCTAGGAGGTGCCCACAGGGGCGTCACTAACTGGATATGGACTCCCATGATGATATGAGCAGGTTTCCCCACTTGAAAGAGAGGTGTTTGTTCAGAATTTAAAGGCACTGGATTAATTCTACTTCCTGATGCCTTTTGGGTATCTTGGAACATTATCTGCCTTGGCATGTTTGTCTTCCCAACAAAAAGCTGTTATTTGTTTAACCTTAATCTTATGGATGCCCTATTGGTGGCAAGCCAAGACTGGGCAGCCAGGGAGAAAGATCTTGTTTACTCACTCTTCACCTACCTGTTACATTAATTCCAAGTGCTACAAGGCAGTACAGTAGTTCTGTGGGGAGAATACATTTCCTGGATGTTGGACCCTAATGTCTATGAGCTGCATTCTCCACAATAAAGCCAGCAGGATGTGATGGGGCAATGCAGCTGCACTTTGATCCATTGCAAATTCAATATCCTTCTGTTGTGTCAAAACGTTATTTGCTAGAACTTGCAAAAGCCTTGAGTCTTTGTTGTAAAGGTGCACCTTTTCGCTAAGGCGCCATATGCATGTGTTATCAATGTAATCTAATTGGTTCCTGCACAGGTTTCCTGCGTTAACAAAAGACCCGCCAAGCACATGTTGTGTGCATACTGCCCAGAGACTGAACTTAATAAACTCTGTCCGCTGACCAGAGTGAAACCAGATATCCTAGAACTGTGGAAGCCCCTGCTGCTCACTACATTGCATGCAAAGTTGAATGTAGTGTCTGTATCAAACAATGACCCCCTTGTGTCAATGGTTTTGTTAAGGATTCAGGTTGGGTGGCCGCCGGCACCAGTTTCTGAGGTGTTACAGGGTTATTACAGGGATAGTAATAAATGCACAGTGAAGGAGGAGGATTCGTTGTGGGAAGGCACTGGGATAATCCTGTCTGTCCTACAGCTTGGGGAAATGCGTACACTACAGTTTACGTGTGTCCCCGCGCCAGGTTCCCCGGGGGTTGAGGGGAAGGAAAGGAATAACAGGGAGTTAATTCCATCTGCATTACAGGACAAGGTTTTGCAGATACTGCAGGTTGGGTGCGCCGGCTTCGCCCACCCAATGGCGTTTGCCGGGAGCCTTTCTGCATGTTCCCCGGGTTTAAGGGGAAAAGGGAATTTGTCGGCTTCACAAATTTCACGTGTCCCTGGGCGTGGGGAGAGAACCATTACACTGGGGGAAGGAGAATGGGGTCCCTGTCCCTTGTGGGGTGCTCTTAGATAATGGGTCAATTTGGAGGAGACACAAGGACCAGATGTGTCCCCGCATGGCAGGGGAAAACGTCCACTCGGGCTTAACTGAAATGTGGTCACATCAAGGCAGACCATCCCAAGGGAAGTCAGACCTCCCCGATTTCGAGCTGGAGTTAGATTTGTCTGGCTGCCCCTGTCTTCTTATTCCTCATGTTTCTGAGCCAGTGACCAGAGTTAAACCTGGGGGGCATGTGGAAGGTATTGGTCAGTCAGTGGGGCCAGTGGATGGTAATATTCACCCAGGGGGGCCAGGGCCAGAGTACACAACCATCTCAATAATTCACACAGGTCTATCCTTGCTAAGGGGGCCAGGATTGCCCCGAGATTGGGCCAAACAGAAACATGGGGGCAAGGAAATATTGAGTCTTTTCTGCTGGGTTAACACTGCCTCAGTGGAAAAGTGCACCGCTAGTTCTGTGGTAGAGAATGTACCTTGCTTTATGGGTACAGTGTTGGTGAAGCCACAAGAAAGTGCTATGGTGCAGTCACCTTCAGACTTCTTGTTATGTATGCATGTCAATGTTACTGTAAAGACAAGAATGTATCCACTCCAATTACAATGTATCTCAGCTGCAAAGGAACGCGAGCAAGCAACCCATAGAGGGCAGCTGCGAGCGTTCAGTCTCACATGGTTCACATTGCTCAATCACGGACAGCCGCGGGAAATGTCCCCGCATTAAGCAGGAAGAGAAAACAACTGCAAGAATGAGGCGTGCCTGGGCGAGGCCACGCTGGGAGCAGCCAATGAGCTACCGTGCTGCAAGATTCAAATGTATAGCCCTACTGTATATAATGAGATGTACCACCACCATTACCTCATGTTCCTCCGGATCATCATGCAATAAACCTGTGTTAAGCCAACCCTTCGGCTGTTTCGTTGTCTTTGGTCCCATACACTAAACTGGCGACGAAGGTGGGATGATGGCAGCCCACGGGACCAAGACATGCGCCGGCTACGAGATCAGGAAGCCGGGAGATTTAGAGCTGTTCGAGATAGACTTCAATGGGGTGCTGGTGGAGCTCGAAGTTACGGACGAGGCCAAAAAGAGGGCCATTTTCGTCAGGATGCTCGGGCACGAGACCAAGAGGACCTTGGTGGACCTGATCGCACCGAGAAGGGTGAGCGACTTCAAAGCTAAAGAGCTCCTGACGATGCTGCGAAACCACCTCCGGCCCGCGATAGCGATGTTCCCCGCTCGGAGCGCGTTTTGGAGGCGAGTCCAAGCGCCCGGGGAGTCGGTCGCCAATTTCGCAGCGGCCCTGCGACTGGCCGCCAGCCCATGTAAGTGGGAGAACCCAGAAGTCACCCTCAGGGACTGCCTGCTGTGCGGCCTGAGGGACACCGAGACTCAGCGCGCGCTGATGAAGCAAGAGCCTCCCCCCACACTACAAGAGGTCCTAGACGCGGCACAGGCCGCGGAAGCCACGTTGGCCGGGGTGCAAGAGCTCCAGGACTGGCGGCCGAGGACGGCCAAGGCGGAAAGCTCGGTGCGCGCAGCCCGGCGAGCTTCAAACTCGTCCGCGGAGAGCGGAGACGATGAGGACGTCCGGAAGGTCCAGAAGGAAGGCCGGCGTTGCGACGGCTGCGGAGCCGCCCACGCCCGCACCAAGTGCCCGTTCAGGAAGGCCGAGTGCCACAACTGCGGCCGGCGCGGGCACATCGCCAAGGTCTGCAGGAAACGGCGTGAGACCAGGAGGAGTTCGCCAGACCGCTCAGCGAGGCAGAACCGCACCACGAGGCCCAAGGACGAGAACTGCACCACGAGGCCCAAGGACGGCACCCGGACCACGTGGAAGCAGGACGGCGTAGGGCGCATCTCCGACGACAGCGAGGACGACGCCCCGGTGTTCAGCGTGTCCGCGGGACACCCCCGATACTTCGTTGAGGTAGTAATTCAAGGGGCCCCTGTTAGGATGGAGGTGGACTCGGGTTCTTCTTACTCTATCATCTCCCAGGGAGAGTTCCTGAAAATCGCCCCCCACGTGCGGCCCAAACTCAAAGCGTTGAGGTCCACGCTGAAGGACGTGCAAGGGAACCGCATTCCAGTGCTGGGGGTTGGGAAGTTCCAGGTCCAATTTAAAAAGCACGCCGCAACGCTCCCCCTAGTCGTCCTCAAGGGAGGTAGTTGCAGCCTCCTCGGGACTCAATGGTTCCAGCCCCTGGGTTTATTCATTGGGGGGGTGCACACCGTCGGAGTACACGCCGCCGGGACTGATCCAATACAGGGCGTGTGTGACGCGCACCCCGAGGTTTTCAAAAAGGGACTGGGGAAATTCAAGGGCCCCCCAGTGACTTTCGACCTGGACCCGGAAGTACGACCAATCAGGCTAAAGCCGCGCAGAGTGCCTTTCGCACTAAAGGACAAAATAGAGGCGGAACTGGACAAATTGGTGGGTCAGGGGATTCTTGTGCCTGTCGATTCTGCGGAGTGGGAAACTCCAATTGTAACAGCACTAAAGGCCAACGGGGAGGTCCGCATATGCGCTGATTACAAGTGCATCATCAATAAGGCGATTCGCCCTAATGCGTATCCGGTGCCGGTAGTCAGCCACTTGCTGGCCAGGTTACACGGGGGGAGGTGTTTCGCTAAGCTTGACCTAGCACAAGCCTACCAGCAGCTCCCGGTGACCCCGGCCTCAGCCGCGGCACAGACCATAGTCACCCACAAAGGGGCGTTCCAGGTGACGCGCCTTCAGTTCGGCGTGAATTCGGCGCCCGGAATCTTCCAGTCACTCGTGGAATGCCTCCTAAAGGGATTAGAGGGGGTGTTACCCTACTTTTATGACGTATTGATAACGGGGGGGGGGGAGCCGGGCTGAATTGGCGAAAAGGTTGGGAAAGGTCCTGACAATATTCGAAAAGGCGGGGTTGAGGTTGCGGAAAGACAAATGCGTCTTCTTCGCGACCGAGGTTGAGTTCCTAGGGTTCCGGGTGACTCCTGAGGGAATAAGGCCATCCCAATCCAAGGTGGCCGCCATCAAAAAGGCCCCTCGCCCCACCTCCAAGCCCGAGCTGCAGTCGTTCCTTGGACTGCTGAACTTCTACCACTCCTTCCTTCCTCGGAAGGCGGCCGTGGCGGAACCGCTACACAAGTTGTTAAAGAAGGACGAGGCGTGGAAGTGGGGCGACGACCATGAGAGGGCATTTAACGACCTGAAACGACTCCTGGCATCCGATGCCATCCTGACCCACTTCAATCCCAAACGCCCGGTGGTCCTGATATGCGATGCATCCCCAGTGGGGGTGGGGGCGGTGTTATGCCACGTGCTAGAAAACGGGAGAGAGGCCCCGATAGCGTTCTACTCCAGGTCCCTGTCCCAAGTGGAGAGAAATTACGCCCAGACAGACAGGGAAGCGCTAGCGATAATTGCGGGGACCAAGAAATTTCATGATTTTGTGTATGGCCGCCCCTTCACCATAGTGACCGACCATAAGCCCTTGCTAGGCATCTTCACCGCATATAAGCCCACGCCACAAATCCTGTCCCCGAGAATGCTCAGGTGGGCCATCTTTCTCAACGCGTATCAGCACGCGTTGGTGTACCGGCCAGGGAAGGAGATCAGCCACGCGGACGCCCTGTCAAGGTCCCCCCTTCCCCAGAATTGCAGCCACGTGAGCGAGGAAGAGAGGGACCACCAGGTCTTGATGATAGAGGTCCTAGACTCGCCCCCGGTAGTACCGGCCGACATCGCCAAAGCGACCGGCAAGGACAAAACGTTAGCAACAGTTAGCTCCTGGGTGCAGAAAGGGTGGCCCGTGTCGTCCCCAGCAGCGGAATTCGACACATTTTTCAAGAAAAGAGTAGAGTTGTCCCTAGAGAGGGGTTGTCTTTTGTGGGGACAGCGGGTAGTGATCCCCACATCCCTCCGGCCGAGGGTGCTTAAACTGCTGCACGTCAGCCACCCGGGGATCGTCCGCTCCAAAGCACTAGCCCGCAGTTACTTTTGGTGGCCCCAGCTGGACGCCGATATCGAGCACATGGTCGGCTCTTGCGAAGCTTGCCAAAGCTCAAGGCCAGAAGAGGCTCGCTTGCCACATAGGGAATGGGACGCAGCAAGGGGGCCCTGGTCCCGGGTGCACGTAGATTTTGCTGGCCCGTTCAGGGGAGCGCTTTTCCTCCTTGTAGTGGATGCGTACTCCAAGTGGTTGGAGGTCATCCCAGTCTCGAGCACCTCCTCGGCCACAACAATTAAGCAATTACGGAGGGTCTTTTCCACGTTCGGTTTACCCGACACCCTCGTTAGCGATAACGCTAGTTGCTTCACGTCCACCGAGTTCAGGGCATTCATGGATCTCAACGCCATTCGGCACGTCACCTCCGCCCCGTTCCACCCGGCCACCAACGGCCAAGTAGAGCGCCTCGTGCGCACCACAAAGGACGCGCTGTGGCGCATGGGTCCCGGAGATCTCGACCTACAAGTGTGCCAATTCCTGCTAGGGTACAGGGTCACCCCATTGGCGTCAGGGTACTCCCCCGCGGAGCTGTTAATGCGCAGGAAGCTGGCCACCGTAATCACCAGGCTAGAACCCACAAGGGTGGAAGACAAAGGGCGGAACGTAGGAATGGAACCCACAAAGAGTTTTAGCGTAGGCTCCCCCGTGCATTGCAGAAACTACGCCAGCGCAGGGCCAGCCTGGGTGCCGGGCGTTGTAATAGAACAAACCGGCCCCGTGTCGTACCGCGTGGAAACCAACATAGGCCTCCTGTGGAGGCGGCACGCGGATCAGCTCAGGCGCAGGGTTCCCGAAGAGCCGGACGATAACGGAAGTAACCACGATTCAGCGTTAGGGTACTCCCCCACCCGTTTAGCCCAAGGGGGAGGAAAAGGGGGCCATGGGTCCCCACCAAGGGGGGAGGAAAGGGAATCTGTCCTCTTAGATATTCTGCGGGAGTTTTCGGCGGAAGGGAAGAGCCCCGATCTCATACATATCTCGAGGAAGTTTCCCACAAAGACAGATCCCCCAAGAGACTTAGACTTTGATTTGCAGTACCAGGGGGAGTTAGAGGAGTGGTCCCCCACCCGTCCTAGCGAAAAGAGGGGTTTCAGTTCAGGCCCTGGTACTTCCAGCCCCACTAGCCCCTGTGAGTTAGAGTGTAACATAGCGCCAGCTCCCCGGAGACCGACACCCCCAAGACAGGAGGCGATGGCGATTCCGCCCACCACAGTCTCAAAGTCCCCCGAACGGACAGCAGAAGGTAGCAGAACCACAAGGGCATCCTCGTCGGTCCCGAGGTTCACAATGGGAGGGTCCCCGGGGTCCGCAGGCAACAGGCAGGGGTTCACCTCCCAGCTGTTCATTCCATTCCCGTCCCCCAGCGCAAAGCGGGCACAGACACCCCACAGAGCCATTAACGAATCCCCATTTTCCGTTGCAGGACAAGCCCCCACAGAACCAGGGATCACAGGCTCCCCTGCACTAGGTCAGGCGCCAGCACGCCCCAAGCGCGCATGCGGCAAGCCACATTGGTTGCGGGACTTCGTCCCATCCTAGGGGGGAGGGGTGTTATGTATGCATGTCAATGTTACTGTAAAGACAAGAATGTATCCACTCCAATTACAATGTATCTCAGCTGCAAAGGAACGCGAGCAAGCAACCCATAGAGGGCAGCTGCGAGCGTTCAGTCTCACATGGTTCACATTGCTCAATCACGGACAGCCGCGGGAAATGTCCCCGCATTAAGCAGGAAGAGAAAACAACTGCAAGAGTGAGGCGTGCCTGGGCGAGGCCACGCCGGGAGCACCCAATGAGCTACCGTGCTGCAAGATTCAAATGTATAGCCCTACTGTATATAATGAGATGTACCACCACCATTACCTCATGTTCCTCCGGATCATCATGCAATAAACCTGTGTTAAGCCAACCCTTCGGCTGTTTCGTTGTCTTTGGTCCCATACACTAAACTTCTTGTAGGCCGCCAGGGTGTCAGTCGCACCCGGGGTTCTTACAGAGATGGCCTGTACTGACTCAGCAGCCACTCTAGCTACGAGTCTGCCATGCTCTTCCAGGAGTTCAAAACCAATTCCAAATAAATCTTCAGTTCCTAATGTTGCTGCAAGTCAGCCTCCCCAATATCTTTGCTTCATGGAGCAAATTCGCAAAACTCCTAGCTTGCCTAGGTCAAACAGTGAGTCCAGCAGCTATCCCATAGACCCTGGTTCTCCCGTACCCCTTATCCTAAGTCCCATCCATGCTAGGCACCCTAAACCGAACCTATGGTTCAACACCAAGTGTTTTCAGGAGAGTATATTCTTAACTGGGGGGGGGAGGGGGAGGAATGTTGTGTCCAAACGTTATTTGCTAGAACTTGCAAAAGCCTTGAGTCTTTGCTGTAAAGGTGAGCCCTTTCTGTAAGGCGCCACATTCATGTGTTATCAATGTAATCTAATTGGTTCCTGCACAGGTTGCCCACATTAACAAAAGCCCAGGCAAATGTATCCTTGTAACTGCCGTTTTGTCTGTATATAAGTAACTATCTTGTCCTGTTTTCCCCAGTCTGACACAGACTGTAGTGTAGTCAGTACTGAGCTATAATAAATGACTTGTTGGTTAACCCCCGATCTGCTGTCACATTGTAATTAATGCTCAGACTCAACACCTTCTCATCATCATACTTTTATTGTTAGACAATATTTTCAAGAAAATCACGAGTGAGTGTATGGTGTAAATTTTTAAAACGTTAAAGGCGACATTAGTCAATGATGTAAATGTGCCTCAGTTATTTAATTCTAAGCATTTTACTTTAACTTAGCACACAAGAGACTGAGATAAGATTTATTAATAAACTATGTGAAGACTAATCATCCTTACAATGTTTATCAAATCTTTCGGCTAGAGCTCTTAATATATTTCCTGGTATTTTTTGGTATTGATCACGAAGATTTTCGATTGCAGTCTTTGTCTGTTAAAACAAGAAAATTAGGAAAGGACAAATTAGAGTTCTATAAAGAAAAATCCCAGAGTGGAGAGGAATCTGACTTGAAATCATGAAGCAGCCAATCCTAGTGGAGAAGGATTGAGTCTATTTAGTTTCTCTGATCACCAAATACATGTCTTCTGTGGGAAGAGTATTCAAATGTTGACCTTGCCCCCTAATGAGAAACTACAGCATCATTGCTTAGTTAGCCATTATCAAGATGGGACTAAAAAAGAAAGAAGTAAGACAAAATTTAACTAGATTTAGATACTGAAACTATTAAATGAAGATTAATATAAAGCTTACTTATACATGAAGTCTCTTCTAACTTAGACTAAAGGCATGTCTATACTAGTAAAAGTCCTACCTTTGCCTAGCATTTTCCATGTTTGAAATTTATTCAAAGATTAAAGAATAAATGATAACAAAAACAAGAAAATAAAAACACTTCAGCACTTTAAAAACTAACTGCTATATTTTTGTTGTTGTTGTTGTTGTTCAGTCGCACAGTCGGTTCCGACCCTTTGCGACCCTATGGACCATTGTTCTCCAGGCACCTCTGTCCTCCACCATCCCCCTCAGCACTCCCAGCTCTGTGCCCGTTGCGTCCACAATACCATCTAGCCATCTCATCTTTGGCCTCCCCCTTCTTCTTTTGCCCTCCACCTTTCCCAACATCAGGGCCTTCTCAAGTGAATCCTCCCTTCTCATTTGATGTCCAAAATACTTTAGCTTCGTCTTTACTATTAGCCCTTCCAATGAGCAGTCAGTGTTGATTTCTTCTAAGATTGACCTATTTGTTCTCCTCGCTGTCCAGGGTACTCTCAAAACTCTCCTCCAACACCACATTTCAAAGGCATCTATTCTTCTGCGTTCAGCTTTCCTAATTGTCCAGCTCTCACATCCGTACATTACCACTGGGAATACCATTGCTTTGACTATTCTAATTTTTGTTTGTAATGTGATGTCTCTGCTTTTCACTATGTTCCCCAGGTTTCTCATGGCTTGTCTCCCAAGAATCAGTCGCCTTTTTATTTCATGGCTGCAATCCCCATCTGCCGTGATCTTTGATCCCAGGAAAGTAAAATCTGTCACTGCTTCTACTTCTTCCCCATCTATTTTCCAGGAACTGATTGGGCCTGTTGCCATTACCTTGGTTTTCTTGATATTGAGTCTCAAACCAGCTTTTGCACTCTCCTCCTTCAGCCCAATCAAGAGGTTCTTTAGGTCTTCCTCACTTTCTGCCATTAGGGTGGTATCGTCTGCATATCTCAGATTGTTTTTTTTTTTTTTTTTTACTATGAACTTTTGTGGATCAAGTTCACTTCTTCAGACAAAGGAGTAAAATTTCCAGGTATGGTTTATATGCACCAGATGCAGGGGTAAAGCTGTTACAAGGTAAATGGGTTACAAAGTAATGAGGTAAAGAGTAATCAAGCGGACTCTGTACTTGTTGTATATAAGTTTATGCCTTGCTATTCCATTCCTATGTCTGAAGAAGTGGACTTGCTCCATGAAAGTTCACAGTAAAAATATAGCAGTTAGTCTTTAAAGTGCTGCAGTGTTTTATTTTATTTGTTTTTGGTTTCTGATATGCCTGAATCATAGACTAATATGGCTACTATTCCAAAGAATACATGATGTACAGCTAATGCACAAATTGCCAAAATGTGGGCTATTTTAAATTGTTTATTTCACACTGATTTCTGAAACTCTCTATTCTTCTTCAATTAAGGGTGAATGAAAGTGTCAGTGTATGTTGTAACTCTTGCATATCCTCCGTACAAATAAGAGATTGTTTCTAATGTTCTTAATCTGATACAACTACAGCTCTATGGCACTTTGGCAATGAATGCTACAGGCTGACGTATTCCTGTCATATCAGGAAGCAAAACCAAAAACCGAAAACACTGCAGCACTTTAAAGAGTAACTGCAATATTTTTAATGTGAGCTTTCATGGATCAAGTCCACATCTTCAGACATAGGAATGGAATAGCAAGGAATGCGCTTATATACACCAAATGCAGAGTCATAGTGATTAACTCAGAATGGCATCATCATGCAAATCAATACAGCTTCCCACAGCTGGAAATGGTAGATGATCTCTGGTTGTTATTTGGATCTGCTCTAACAGTCCATTGTGCTCCATTGAACTTGATTGGTGTTTCGAAACAAATCCCCTTCCCTGGGGGTTATAAATAAGAAATACTTGAGTGAATGTGTACTAAATGACAATAGCAGTCAAGAAATTCTTTCTGTATGAACCAAATAGCTTTCTCATTTCTCCTAACCTTATTAGTGCCTATGTTTCCATTTCAGAATCTCTTGACCATCAGGGCTTATAAATAAACCTCATTTGAGGTTGTGTGTTGATGTTTTTCCTCTAGAGTTGTCATCAGTATGAAAATTTTAGCAAGTAAATCTAGAGAACTGTTTTGATGGTGCTTTCAATTGGTTTAGAAGCAGGCATAATTTACCCTTCACTATAGCCTTGATTGTCCTACTCTTACTATTCTTTCTCTTCACAGACTGATACTTTCATAATAGAACTAAACAAATTGTAAAAGTCCATATCCATGGGAAAAGTGCGTCCTATTACATTTCAAACTGTAAACAAGATCTTGGGAGAGGTAGCCCATGATGTCTTTTACAAATCACTGCTTTTTTCCAGATGTATGGTATATTAGGGACATGACACAAAAGATGTGAATTGGGTTAACGAGCCTGCCTGCATTTGTACCCAAATGTGCGGTCGATTCATTTGAATAATTTTGACCTTTTCCTGTTTATTGTTGCCTTCTACTGAATAGGGAGGGGGTGGAATACACACATGTTCATCCCATAGCCAATCATTATGATGACCACAAGTCCACTCAGGCACCTTGACAGCTGAATCACCATTCCATCAAGAGATTACAGGAAGAGGGAAAGATTCATAAAACAATAGAAATACAGTATATGAAAATTGTTTCCAGTTTACATTTTCATGAGAAGAGTTAACTTACTTTTTCAGCAAGTTCCACAGCAGTAATATTTGGATCATACGGGATGGGTTCTCCAAGATATGTGCGTAATTTTACTGGAAATTCTCCAAATATAGGAATACCTATCCTTCGAGTTTTCTCATATAACCATCTCACCAGGCCTGAATGTAAAATGAAAGAACATTTCTGTCTTAGACAATGCAAGTTGAAAATAACTGACATCATGAGTTTTCATGGTTGTAACAATCCAGTGCTAGTAAAGCATAGCCTCCAATTCCTGGGATGTACTAGTCCACTACTATTCAGTACTAGTGGAATGGTACTGCCCTGACTCTGGATTGTTGTGCTGCAAACACAGCCTCTAGTAGATTAGACTGAGGACCTTGGCCTACACAGCAATATTTTAGGCAAGACATAACACCACAGGACCCATTAATGCAGGGATTCTCAACCTGCAGCTCATGGGACCATTTCATCCCCCCAACATATCCATCACACCAGGTAGTGCCATGTGTTGGAGAAAGGGCAAAATAGCTGAATGGCCCCCTGAGGAAGCATGGCCTGGCCAACCTTAATAAGGTTGAGAACTCCTGCATTAATTAAACGCAGGAAGATTTTTAAAAAATTACCCCACTTACCAAATCTTCCAAATCCTCTGAATGCTTCTTGAATATTTTGTGTAAACATGGGGATAATGGGCTAAATGTAAAAACAGAGAGAGAAAGAGAGAGAGAGAGAGAGAGAAATATAAGTTGTGTAAAACAGCTGTTGCATCAGTGATCCAAATATTTAGAAAATGAAGACCAAATTAAAGGGCCCTGGTTAAAAATGATACTTCAATGGAGGAAATTTAAAGGACAGAATTTCATCAATTATCGGCTCCTACTCATACCTAAGCACGAGTGGTGGGCTCCCAAAAAATTTACTACCACACTGTGGGTGTGGTATGGTGGGTGTGGACAGGGGAAAAGCTCTGTGTTGCACCCAAATTAGGACTACTTTATTTCAAAACTTGGATGGGCTACCGGTTCTGGCGAACTGGTGCGAACCTGCTGATGCCCACCACTGCCGAGCACACATTTTTCCTGAAAGTTATTTTCTCAGTTCATGGATGTTTCTCTGGTGACTCAATAAACCGGTCCTGGGCATGAAACATACAACCACTCACAATACACTGAAGGTGGAGGATGTAGTTGAGTTTGACAAAGCTTTTGTGTTTGTTGTTTAGCCTCATCATACTTACGGCATTCTCCTTCAAAGTGATTGGTAACAGTATAGATGGTTTGGTGCCAAAGTGGGTGATCTATGGCTGCGGCTTTACAAATTTGTGGGTTTATACCTGACATCTTCATGGTTTATTTCAGCTGGTCCTTGTAACATTTTGAAGGAGCTCTGCAAGGTCCCCATAAAGAATTTGATGAGGAAGCCTGGAACAATCAATATGGCAGACATGCCCTATCCATCTAAGACAATGGCCTATGATGGAAGCTTCAATGCTATTCACATATGCCATATCAAGGACTGCAATGTTGGTGACATAGTAATCCCATTTAATGTTCAAGATGGCCCTTAGCTTCTGTTGGTGAAAGCGCTCATGCTTTTTTGATGTTTTGCCGATAAAGGATCCATGTTTCACAGCCATACAATAACATTGAGATAACAGCTAGGTATACCATGAGATCAGTCTGGATTGTTAAATATTTGTTCCTGAAGATCCGGTGTGATAGATGACCAAAGACAGAATGGACAGCACCAATTCTGTTCACCACATCCTGTTCACAGGTGCGGTTTTTAGACAGGATGCTACCAAGTAAAGAAAACTGGTCCACCTCTTCCAGTGTCATATATGAGATGGTGATATAGTGGAACCCCATATAACGAATGCTTCTTATAACGAAAAATTCATACAATGAAGCATTTTTGTGCTATTGGTGATGCACAGTATTCCAAAAATATGTTCGTTATTGGAAATGCCATTGACGATACCCTATACAAATAATTTTGTTGTTGTAGGGGTATCACCAACAGCACTTTGTATAACAAAAAATAAATAAATCCTGTATAGTGAAGAGATCCACGGAATGGCATTTTTTTCATTATGGTGGTTCTACTGTACTGAACTCTGGAAGGACTGTCCTTGGAGCAGGTTGTCCAAGTATTAAACATATTTCTCCTTGAAAGAGTCACAAATGAGTATATTTGTCTCTTCAGCCATAATAGATTTGTTTATCATGACCATGTGTTTTTTTTATGATATTCTGATTTTCAGGTTTGACTAGAAATGAAAATTTCTTTCCAGGAGATCTCAAGTATCTAAAAAGGATATTACATTTTATTTACTATATTATTATTTTTCCATTCAGCAAAAAAAGACTAAATTATACTCATCCTTGTTGACCCAGAAGCTAATAGTCCTGGAGTGCATGATTAAAAGGAGGAAATGGGAGAGAAGAAGGAAAGTGAACTGAGTTTAGGCTGAGTCAGTAATCCTGATTTAAGAATTAGCCAAGCATGGACAGATGTAGCAAGCTTAATTCTTCCCCCATTTCGAAATAGACAAGACACAAATTGCTCTGGTTAAAGGCTTGGGCCACGTTTATTGATTGTTAAGTTGGACTTGTGGAATGGGGGGTACGGCAGGCAGTGCATAACCTGATGTCAGGGACAGGGATGATCCTTCCCTTCTCTGCACCATATGAGCAAGACCCCAGCCCCCACATGTTACAGCACAAGCTAGTGGTGAGCGGGCCAGTTGATCAGGGTGGGCATGGCCAAAGAGAACAAAAGTAGTTTGCTGGGGTTGCAGTATCTTGTAGACCAAGATACGTTCATGTTCTTAGAGTTTGGACTCTAACACCCCTCACCTCAATTAATTTATTTCTGTACTATAGCACTAAATTGGAAAGTTTATCAGTCTAGTGCACAGCTGAGGTTCTGCTTTTTAAAAAGAACAGTTTTCTTTACTTGTAGTAAGTAAAACAAGTGGTATAGTACTTATCTGACAGAGGTAAGAATGGCAGTACAGCACTGATATCAAGCAGTACTAAGCTGTCAGGCATGTTTTAAAAGTGAAAGGAGGAGAAAAGGTACTACCTTGAGGTTGAATTATTCTTCTGTACTAGCAGAGTGTCTCTCCCAACCCCATTCCCTAGAATCACCACTGTTGATATCACCATAGGACCCGGGCAGTGGTGGGCTTAAAAATGTTACTACCACACTGTGGGCATGGCCAACTCTGTGGGCATGGCCAGGTGACTTGGTGGGCATGGTTAAACTGCTGTATTTTAATGTGAGTTTTTGTGGATTGCCTCCACTTTGTCAGACCATTAGTTAGCAATTACACTTTGATGCTCTAATTTTCCTTTAAAGAGTAACTGCAGCAACAAGGATGTAGAAGTTGTGTCCGGAGTGGGGTGAGAGTAGTAGTAGGAGGACGGGGCAGTGGGAGGGGCCAGCCAATTTTAATACCGGTTCTCCCGAACTGTTCCAAACTGGCTGCAGCCCACCACTGGACCCACGTGGCTAACCTTGGGACTCCAGGTGTTCTTGGACTTCAATTACCAGAAGCCCAGGTCAGCACTCCTGCTGATCAGAGCTTCTGAGAATTGAAGTTCCAGAACACCTGGAGTGCCAAAGTTCACCATCACTGTCATAGGATATGCTTGCAATTCCCATGTGGACCAAGTCAGGCAATCACACATGAGAGAAAATGGAATGAAAGCTATGTCAGACAAATCAAAACTAAAGAACCAACCATTTGAAGCCAAAACATAAAGCCACAAATGTCACTCTAAAAACCCGCAGACATCCACACGATTAGCTTTATGTTCCATAGTTTCCACAAACTGAACCAGTTCTAACAGTAAAAAATTCAATACAAACTGTAAGGTATTTGTCAGTGTAATCACAATCTACATACATTTATATTCCTGTAATGTGGTGTGATATCTTTCAAAAATGGCAAGAAAAACATATGGGGTAAATACTCACCACTTTGGTTTCCAAAGCTAATTGAGCAAAACCTGTTCGTTTACCCCAGATGAGATTATAATAATTATCACTGAAGACTGCTTCTCTTCCTCCACCCGGTGCAATCCCCAGTAAATGGCCATTCTTTAGTAATTGCAGACATTCTGCTTTGCTACCAGGTATGCAGCCAACTGCTTCGAAAAAGGGTTTCCATCCTGTTAAAATATGACAAGGATAATATGATACACTTTATGGAAATCCTGGCTATATGTTCTTTAAAATCACCCCATTTTATTGCCTTCTCAAATCTGCACGGCATCATTTACACACGTCCTCACAGAAGGAAGCAGCCAATCAGTAGAAAACATGGACCCATTCACAGATATGGAAAACATTCATATGGGCTTTTGATTTTAGTACAACAACTCCCAAGCCACTGATTTTGCTGCAGTAGCATACAATCTCATCCACTTCCTTCCTAAGGCTTTGTAAAAAAAAGTGGTACAGGCAAAAACTGCAAGATCTGACACCTGGAATTTATTAAATGCTCTTTTACTGATTTTTAGGCTTCCTTTATGAGCAAGAGCTTTTCAACTTGTAAATGACTGTTCCATTCACTAACAAACATGTACATTGTAATAATTTCCAATGCCCACTATCCTCTAGCCCAGGGCTTTGCAACACCTGACCTGCAGGCCTAATCTGACCCAAGCATCTAATTAGTCCAGCCCTCAGTGAGAACCTGGGCTCCTCTAGACCTGCCCCCCACCCACCTTCGCTGTTGGGAGCCGTGATACGTTACTTCCCATGGTGGCGTTGGGAATCACTCTGTATTTCAGGGCTTCTGGGCAGCTTCCACAGCTCCCTATGGCGGCAGGAGGCTTGTCGGAGCATAATCGCTCTGTTTTTGGCTTTTTTTTGGCTCCGTACCCATTCCATTTAGGCTGCTAGAAAGCATGGCTAGATTACTTCCTTTGGCAGGTGGTCAGTGGCTGGGTTCCCAGCATAGAACCAGGAAGTCGCTCAGCAGTGCTTTCTAGTAGCCAAAACGGAGCAGATACGCAGCAAAAAAAGCCCAAAACAGAATGATTATGATCCAATAAGCCTCCTGCTGCCATGGGGACTGTTGGTGGCTGTCCAAAAGCCCAGAAAAACCACACAATTCCCACTGCTGCCACTGATGATGACAAAAGCGTAAGGTCAGGGAGCAACCATGTCTCCGGTCCCTGGTGGGGAGTGTTGGGGGTGGGTCCGGCCACTGGCAGAAAAATGTTGCGAACCCCTGCTCTAGTTCACTGTTTCATAACCTTTGGTTTTTGGACTTCAATTCCCAGAAACCTAAGTCAATTCCCCAAAGCACTGATCAGCCAATGTACTGACTTAGACTTCTGGGAATTGAAGTCCCCCTGTGGGGTATGGCCCCACATTGGGAAACACTGCTTTAGTTACTCACCCATGGAACATAAGAGGGAAAGTGTGTAGGCTGGATGGGAAAGCCCTGCAGGCCACATTTGGCCAGCTGAAATGACATTTCATTCTCTGTGGAATCACAAGCTATCAAGAACTAATATTATGCCTGTTACTGTCTCACCATTTTAACACAGTTAGAACAATACAATTACAAGATTGTAATTCTAAATGTAGGGGTAAAAGTACAATACCGGGCATGCTGAACAGTGCCTTTTCAGTTACTGAAATGCAAATTTTTTTTCTCCGTGTATATATGTAAGATAGTAATAAGAAATAGTCGACATCAAGAGTTCCATGATAAAAAACAATAATCCCTGGGCCTTCTGGTATATGTTCCATCCCTATAATCTCATGATCTGGAAAAAAAAAATTAAAGCAGGTTATATACATTCAAAGTTATTTAAACAGGTCATGCACTTCTTTATTTATAGGGAGAAAAGACTGTGGAAACATCTGGAACCAATTTTATTCCATAAAAACTTGAGTAATTAATGGATAGGATTGTGTTGATGAGAAATAATGATGGATAGTCTTGGTTAAATATGTGATTTCCCCCTTTTGGCATAATAGGATTCTTGTTTACATCAACACTCAATGTGTCAGAGAAAAGAAATCAATTTTTATTAAATGTTATGAATTAGGTTTAATTTGCACAACGAAGAAACCAAAAAATGAAATTTGCATCCCTGCATATTGGAGAGTCCATATTTTCCTTTCCCCCCAAAAATATAACTGCAGTGGCCAAGGTAAATAAAGCTAATTGTTCTCATTTTAAATGTTTCTTGGATGATTTTTTTTAACCATAAGAAGTGATAGTTTCATTTGCAGACTAGGGAGGGTTTAGTGTGACTGGGTAATTGCTCCAAATTTCTGTGTCTTTTCTTGAATATTCTCTTTGAACTAAAGGAATAGCCAAATTGTTAGTTCATTGCTTTTTTTGTTGTTTGTTTTGCTTGCTTACTTGTTTGTTTCTCTAATTTATATACAGTAAAACCTTGAGATACAAAATAAATCCATTCCTCTGCATTAATTGTATCTCAAAATTTTTGTATCTCGAAGCATGGTTTCCCATTGGAATGCATGGGAAATCAATTTATCTGTTCTGGAGGTCTGAAAACAACCACTTATTTGGGTGGCCAATGGTCCGTGCTGCTCCCCATGGCACCAGTAGAATATTGTGAGTGGATCTAATCTGGTTTTGGGATTTTCCGGTGAAGTGAGGGCAACTTCTGGTTTCTGTGAACTTCAGTTCTCAGAAGCCAATGCATAGCCAGAGACTCCAAATAGCCCAGGAACAGGAAATCCCCCTTGGTCGCATTTAAGTCCCCCCAAACATGGTGAAAACACTCCAAAAATCCCAAAACTAGAGCAGATTCACTCACAACACTCTACTGGTGCAGTAGAGAGCAGCACAGACCATCGACAACCTGAAAAAATGTGCATTCCAGAGGTCAGAAATCTGTACGTATCTTGAAAAAATCCTATTAAAAATTCATATCTGGAACCTGATTTTTCTGAGATTTCCATTTGAATTGCAAGTTTTTCATAAGTCGAACCATTTGTATCTCAAGTTGTCACTGTACCACCCTTCTGACATTGGCATCACTCCAGTTGGTTTAAAACAGTAGTAGGAAAACCACTTAAATCTCCCTGCCATCACAGGGAGCACATCTAGACAAAAATGTTAAAAAGTAAGCGACAACATTTCACAAGGGTCAGATGCTCTGGAATGCTTTTTATTTTTAATCTTCTCCTTGGCTGATTTACAAAAAATAAAAAATAAATAAAAATCTGGAGGGAAAGAGCTAGTGAACCTGTGATAGCAGAATAATCCAAATTGATGGGGCAGCCAAGGAGAAGGTCCTATTTGCCACCCAATCCACCCCATGAAGCAGACGACAACCATCTGTTGGTCAAAGCACGGGCCACTTTATTGATAACATAACAATACAATATTAACATGACCTGCAATGGGGCATCCTAGTGGGTAAATGGTATTAACTTATGTGTATATCTACCGATATCCAGATTATTGTTTATTATTGATTACTATTGATTATTGTCTCACTCCATACCTCTTAGATCACAATTTCCTTCAGGCCAACAAGCCTGCTCCCTTGTAATTGACGGTTCCTTCCCATGACAGTAGACACCTCCAGTGCCTCTGTCCTTCTGTTATGGTGAGGAACCCCCATTACGTATGGTCAATTAACATAGTTTTGATTACCATTTACCCTACTACTGCCACCAAAGATGTTCGTTTACAGACAGACGCCCCCACCTCAAGCTGCTAATTCGGCCTCGATGCCCCATCGCAGGTCATTGAGGAATGTTTGTAAACTTTCCTCTTATAAATGTACTACATCCTGCCTGTAAAGGCCAGGAAATTCATTCTTGATATTGGGATGTTTTATTTATTTTATTTATTTATTTTTAAAATTTGTATTGCCGCCCCCTTGCCTGTGGTGACTCTGGGTGGCTCACAACCGGATATAAACATAAAAACATACATACTAAAAAAAAACCCATTTTATAACCACGTTAAAAACACATTAAAATCCATTTTAGAAAAACCACCCAGCCCATCTGCAGAGAGGGAAAGTTCAAATAAGCCCGACACCTGCCCAGCCAGCCAGGTTTTGGGTTCTTTACTAAAGGGCAGCAATACTGTCTGCAACTATAACTCTGTCAGCAGGAGGTTCCAAAGGGTTGTAGTGGACACGGAGAAGGCCCTCCTCCTTGTGCTACAGAGGCGAGCCCCTCAAGCTGATGGTACAGTTAGAGAGCCCCTTCGGTCCGCTCTAGTCAGACAGGCAGACATTCTTGGGGCAACACGGTCTCTTAGACATCCTGGCCCACTACCATGTAGGGCTTTAAAGGCCATCACCAGCACCTTGAATTGCACCCGGAGGCAAATTGGTAACCAGTGCAGCTCCCAGAGCAATGGCGAGCCACGGGCATAATGGCCGTACCCTGTCACCACCCGGGCAGCCACATTCTGGATCAACTGCAGCCTCCAGATGGTATCAAGGGCAGCACCATGTAATCTAGTCTGGAGGTCACCAGAGCATGTGTGACCATGAGCAAGGAGTCCCGGTCCAGGAGCAGGTGCAACTGGCAAACCACACAAAGTTGTGCAAAAGCCCACCTGGTCATGACTGCCACCTGCTCTTTGAGCAGGAGGACCCCCAAGTTGCGCACTGGGTCTGTCTGGGGCAAAATAGCCCCATCCAGGACCAAAGATGGTAGCTCTCAAGACAGAGCTGGGCCCCTAATCCATAGCCACTCAGTCTTGCTGGGATTCAGTTGTAGCCCATTGTCCCCCATCCAGACCCCCACAGCCTCCAGACACCTGGATAGGACTTCGACAGCATTGCTTGGATCACCACGGGCCAAGATGTAGAGCTGAGTATCATCAGCATACTGATGATACCTCACCCTGTGGGAACGGATGATCTCACCCAATGGCTTCATGTAGATGTTCAATAGGAGAGGAGAGAGCACTGAGCACTGAGGCACCCCATATTGAAGGGGCCTAGGACTGGACCTCTCATTCTCCAACCACACCGACTGGGTCCGGCCCTTCAGAAATGAGGAAAACCAGGACCACACAGTGTTCTTGATCCCCAATCCTTTGAGCCGACCCAGAAGGATACTGTGGTCGACAGTATTGAAGGCCGCTGAGAGGTCAAGAAGAGCAAGGATGGATGGATGGCCACCCTCCTGATCCCGCCAGAGATCATCCATCAGCATGACCAATGCTGTCTCTGTACCATATCCAGGCCTGAATCCTGACTGGAAGGGGTCCAGATAATCCGCTTCATCCAGGACCCCCTGCAACTGACACACCATGGCCTTTTTCAGAACCTTCCCTAAAAAGGGAAGGTTGGATACTGGCCTATAGTTGGCCAGCACCACTGGGTCGAGGGATGGTTTCTTTAGGAGGGGGAACACCAAAGTGTGTTTTAAAGATGCAGGAAACACTCCCTCCCATAATGATGCATTAATTATTGCCCTGACCTTGCTGCCTGCCACCACCTTGAAGGCTTTCACCAGCCAGGTGGGACAGAGATCCAAGGGGCATGTGGTTGGCACAAACAGCTGAAAGGAGCCTGTCTACTTCCTCAGGGACAACTGGAACGAACCGATCCCAGATAACATGGCAAAACTGTGATCCGGTCCCCACCCAGACCCTCCCCATTCAAGCCAACATGAAATCCTTCAGCCATAAAATTAGCCACGGCTTTGTTCTTGCTGTGGTGCACCTTGTCAATTCTGTGTGGGTCTCCAGTGCACCGCCAAGTAAAATGGGGCAAAATCTCCAACCACATCAAGCACAGGCCGGGCCACCAACACTTCACAAGGGGCAGTTCCCTTTTCACCACCGTGCTCAGTTCAATGCCCTTTTGTTGTTGTTCAGTCTCACAGTCGGTTCCGATCCTTTGCAACCCTATGGACCATTGTTCTCCAGGCGCCTCTGTCCTCCACCATCCCCCTCAGCCCTCCCAGCTCTGTGCCCATTGTGTCTACAATGCCATCTAGCCATCTCATCCTTGGCCTCCCCCTTCTTCTTTTGCCCTCCACCTTTCCCAACATCAATGCCTTCTCAAGTTAATCCTCCCTTCTCATTTGATGTCCAAAGTATTTTAGCTTCATCTTTACTATTTGACCTTCCAATGAGCAGTCAGGGTTAATTTCTTCTAAGATTGACCTATTTGTTCTCCTCGCTGTCCAGGGGACTCTCAAAACCCTCCTCCAACACCACATTTCAAAGGCATCTATTCTTCTGCATTCAGCCTTCCTAATTGTCCAGCTCTCACATCCATACATTACTACTGGGAAAACCATTGCTTTGACTATTCTATTTTTTGTTTTCAATGTGATGTCTCTGCTTTTCACTATGTTCCCCAGGTTTCTCATTGCTTGTCTCCCAAGAATCAGTCGCCTTTTTATTTCATGGCTACAATCCCCATCTTTGATCCTAAGAAAGTAAAATCTGTCACTGCTTCTACTTCTTCCCCATCTATTTTCCAGGAACTGATTGGGCCTGTTGCCATTATCTTGGTTTTCTTGATATTGAGTCTCAAGCCAGATACTCAGAGAAATAACAAAGACTTCTTTAAGTACATTAGAAGTAAGAACCCAACTAGGAAGGCCATTGGACCATTAGATGACAATGGAAGGCAAGGGGTTATTAAAGAGGAAACAGAGATTGCAGAGAGACTCAATGAATTCTTTGCTTCAATATTCACTGAAGAAGACAGAGGCCACATGCCCAAAACAGAGCCTATCTTCTTAGGGAGGGAAACCGAAGAATTAAGCCAGATAGAAATAACCAGGGAGGAGGTCCTTGCATGTCTTGTTAAACTAAACACTAACAAATCACCAGGACCAGATGGCATCCATCCACGAGTTCTCAGGGAACTTAAAGATGAAATTGCTGATCTCCTAGCCAAAATATATAATCTTTCCCTCAAATCAGGCTTTGTGCCTGATGACTGGAAGGTAGCGAATGTAACACCAATTTTCAAAAAAGGATCCAGGGGTGATCCAGGGAATTACCGACCTGTCAGTTTGACATGTGTCCCAGGTAAAGTGATGGAAACCATCCTAAAAGATAGGATTAATAGGCACATAGAAGAGAAGGCGCTGCTAAAGGAGAGCCAACATGGCTTTTGCAAGGGCAAATCATGCCTCACTAATCTGTTGGAATTTTTTGAGAGTGTCAACAAGTATGTGGATAAGGGGGATCCAGTTGACATTGTTTATCTGGACTTTCAGAAGGCTTTTGACAAGGTCCCACACCAAAGGCTCTTGAATAAACTTACCAGTCATGGAATAAAGGGACAGGTCTTGTCCTGGATCAGCAACTGGCTAAGGGACAGGAAACAGAGGGTAGCACTAAATGGACACTTCTCCAAGTGGAGGGAAGTAAAGAGTGGGGTCCCCCAAGGTTCAGTACTGGGACCCCTGCTTTTCAACCTCTTCATAAATGATCTAGAGGTAGGAGTAAAAAGCAAGGTAGCCAAATTTGCTGACGACACTAAATTATACAGGGTAGTGAAAACTGTGAGAGATTGTGAGGAGCTCCAGAGGGATCTCTCGACACTGGGGGAGTGGGCAAAACAGTGGCAAATGAGTTTCAACATTAGTAAGTGCAGAGTGATGCATGTTGGGGCAAAGAACCCCAATTACATTTATAAACTGATGGGGTCTGAACTCTCTGCGACAAACCAGGAAAGGGACCTTGGTGTCCTGGTGGACAACTCAATGAAGGTGTCAACCCAGTGTGCCTCAGCAGTGAAAAAAGCAAACTCAATGCTAGGGATCATTAGGAAGGGTATAGAAAATAAGTCAGCAAGTGTCATTTTGCCTCTTTATAAATCTATGGTGAGGCCCCATCTGGAATACTGTGTACAGTTCTGGTCACCATACCTCCAAAAGGATATTATGGAGCTGGAAAAAGTGCAGAGGAGGACAACCAGAATGATTAGGGGACTGGAACACCTTCCTTACCATCTGAGGCTGCAACGGTTGGGCCTCTTCACTCTTGAACGACGACGTCTAAGAGGTGACCTGATTGAAGTTGATAAAATCATGCACGGTGTGGACAAAGTAGATAAGGAAAAACTGTTTTCCCTATCGCATAACACTAGAACTAGGGGACACTCCATGAAACTTTTGGGTACTAGTTCTCAAACAAATAAGAGAAAGTACTTTTTCACCCAGAGGATTACTGGTCTATGGAACTCCCTGCCAGAAGAAGTGGTGACAGCTGTCAGTCTTGACAGCTTTAAGAAAGGATTAGACAAGTTCATGGAGGACAAGAGTATCAATGGCTATAATTATGGATACTTAAGGACAACCTCCGGGTTGGAGAGATAGGCAGGATATCTCTCAATATCATTTCCAGGGAATCCTAAGCTGGCATCTGCTTGGGAATACCCTGAAGGAAATGGTGAGCCACTGTGTGAGACAGAATGCTGGACTGGATGGGCTGTGGCCTGTTCCAGCAAGGCTGTTCTTATGTTCTTATGTTCTTATTAAGCCAGCTTTTGCACTCTCCTCCTTCAGCCCAATCAAGAGATTCTTTAGGTCTTCCTCACTTTCTGCCATTAGGGTGGTATCGTCTGCATATCTCAGATTGTTGATGTTTCTCCCAGCGATTTTAATCCCATATTGTGATTCCTCCATCCCCGCACTGCGCATTATGTGCTCTGTGTATAGGTTGAATAGGCATGGTGACAAAATGCAGCCTTGTCTTACTCCTTTTCCTATTCCAAACCACTCTGTCATTCCCTGTTCTGTCCTAACTGTTGCTTCTTGGTTCATGTACAGATTTCTCAGGAGGCATATGAGGTGCTCTGGTATTCCCATCTCTTTAATTACTTGCCACATCTTGTTGTGGTCCACACAGTCAAATGCCTTAGTGTAGTCAATAAAACAAAAGTAAACTTGTTTCTGGTATTCCTTTGTTTTCTCCATGATCCAGCGTATGTTGGCAATGTGGTCTCTAGTCCCCCTGCCTCTTGTGAAACCTGCCTGCACCTCTAGTAATTCTCTTTCCACATGCTGCTGAAGTCTATCCTGTATTATCTTGAGCATCACCTTACTGGCGTGTGGGATGAGCGCGATTGTTCGATAATTTGAACATTCTTTGGCATTGCCCTTTTTTGGGATTGGGACGTATACTGATCTTTTCCAATCCTGTGGCCATTGTTTTGTTTTCCAAATCTGCTGGCATATTGAATGCAGTAATTTGACGCCGTCATCTTTTAGCGCTTTGAAAAATTCAACTGGGATACCATCATCTCCACTAGCTTTGTTGTTTGCAGTGCTCTTTAGGGCCTTTATGACTTCGCTCTCCAGGATGTCTGGCTCAAGTTCTACTTCTTCATCATTGTGATTGTCAGGAGTGTTGAGGTCCTTTTTGTAGAGTTCCTCTGTGTACTCTTTCCATCTTTTCTTAATCTCTTCTGCATCAGCTAGCTCCTTTCCTTCTTTGTCCCTTATCATGGTCATTTTTGCTTTAAATGTTCCCTTAATTTCCCCGATTTTTTTGAAAAGATCTCTGGTTCTGCCTCTTTTGTTGTTTTCCTCCATTTCTCTGCACTGTTCTTTTAGGTAGTTTTCCTTATCTCTCTTTGAAATTCTGTGTTCAAATGATTGTAGTTTTTCCTTTCTCCTTTGGCTTTTGCGTTCCTTCTTTCCTCTGCTATTTTAAGAGCCTCATCAGACAACCACTTTGCTTTCTTACTCTTCTTTTCTTTTGGTATGGTTTTCTTTGCTGCTTCCTGCATGATGTCCCTCATCTCCGTCCATAATTCTTCTGGTACTCTGTCTACCGAATCTAAGCCATTAAATCTGTTCATCACCTCCACCGTGTATTCTTTAGGGATGCTGTCTAGGTGATATCTTTCTGGTCTCCGTGTTTTCCCTATTTTCTTTAGTCTAAGCCTGAATTTTGTGATCAATAGGTTGTGATCTGAGCCACAGTCTGCTCCAGGTCTTGTTTTTGCTGACTGTATGGAGGTTCTCCATCTTTGGCTGCAGAGTATGTAGTCAATCTGGTTTCGGTGTTGGCCATCTGGTGATGTCCATGTGAAAAGTTGCCTCTTGTGTTGCTGGAAGAGAGTGTTTGCTATGACCAGTGCATTCTCTTGGCAGAACTCTATCAATCTTTGCCCTGCTTCATTCTGTGTTCCAAGACCAAATTTGCCTGTTATTCCCTTCACTTTTTGATTTCCTACTTTGGCATTCCAGTCTACTAATATAATTTGGACATCATTTCTTGGTGTCTGTTCTATGAGGTGTGGCTTCATCTGCACCAGTGGTTGGTGCGTATATTTGGATCACAGTGACATTGAAAGGTTTGCCTTGAATTCTGACTGACATCATTCTGTCATTTTTGAGATTGTATCCCATTACTGCTTTTCTCACTCTTTTATTGACAATTATGGCTACTCCATTTCTTCTAAGGTTTTCTTGTCCACAGTAGTAGATATGATGGTTTCCAGAGCTGAATTCACCCATCCCTGTCCATTTTAGCTCACTGATGCCCAAGATGTCAATGCTTATTCTTTCCATCTCATTTTTTTACCACTTCCAGTTTACCTTGGTTCATTGATCTCACATTCCATGTCCCTATGCAGTATTGTTCCTTGCAACATTGCATTTCCCCTCCCCCTTTCCTGTCGCTCAACTTCCTCCACTCTGTGGTGTTAAGCATCCTGTATCACCTAGCCTGCTCCTTTGTTTTGCCTTTTGTTTTGGTCAATAGGGTTCTCTTGGCAAGATTTGTGGCGTAGTTTGCCGGTGTCTATGCCATTTTTCTCTCCTCATACATTTTATCACAGTTTTTAAAAGTTTAAAACATTTAAGACAACATATTATCATGCATATTATCACACTTTAAAACACAGTCTCTATGTCAGTTTCTATGTTTAGTCAGTATAAAGTCTCTATGTCAGTTGCTATATTAGGTCTTCTACATTTGCATATCAGCTACTTATCCTTTGCCTGGGACTCTGGCTCTCCTCCTCCTCCTCCTCCTCACCCCCCGGCTGGGGGTGGCTGCCCGGCAGCGGCGGCAGGCCCTTTTGCCGCTCGCCCAGCTCTCCTCCTCCTCCTCACCCCCGGCTGGGGGTGGCTGCCCGGCGGCGGCGGCGGCAGGCCCTTTTGCCGCTCGCCCGGCTCTCCTCCTCCTCTTCACCCCCCGGCTGGGGGTGGCTGCCCGGCGGCGGTGGCGGCAGGCCCTTTTGCCGCTTCATTGCCACCCAGATGGATGACAATAATATCCAGAGGCTGCCTCCACTTGCCAAGTTCATGAATGGCACAAGCTCTCCCCATCACATGCTCTGCCTCCTGTGCCAATCCACATAGGCTCTGCCATGCATACCAAGGTCCTTGCCCCACACGGAGCGGGTCATATGATATTTGGCCCAGAAAATACAGCTGTGTCCAATTATCACAATCTGCCACGGGCGGCAAGGAACACGACCTTGAAGGCAACAAAAAAGCAGCAGTCCTTTGTTCAATACTTCATAGGTCTAATATACATTTGATAAGCCCCAGACTTCCACCGGCCCACCCTAATAGCTCTGAATTGCCCCTGGTCCTTTGAAATAACAGTGTGATTCTATCGACAAGCAAGATACTATCTAGCCAAGATTCTATCCAGTCAAGCCTGTGTTTCCCTAATTATTGTTATGTCTGGCCAGAAATCCCGCTACAGCAATGGAGTAGAGTGTAGACTATATAGAAAGGGGACAATGGCAATGTGCAGATGAACTCCTTTAGGTGGGTCCATTCATTAGAGGAAATGCCAGTGGAAACCTTCATATTGGGCCAAATGGCAAAATGAGCGGAGGAGGAACTCTGATGCCAAAAAGTCATGGAGGCAGAAGAGGCCATGTCAGATGGACTGGCTGTAAAGGTGCACCTTATCCATATCCTCAATGTTGCGGCAGTCCATTGCAGTCCTGGTGTTAAATCCTGCATGTCTCATTTCATATGTGCCAGAGGAGATAGTTCCGTGATCATAGTGTGTGGGTCACTTCATGGCAAGCTGGGATTCACCTTAAACAAACTCAAGCCAGTGACATTTTTCCTGCTTCAGGAAAAAAAATGCATTCTCGGTTATGAGTTGCAGAAGAAAAACATTTCAGTATCAATTACATTTCATTTATTTCAGGATTTCTCTGGCCAAAAAGGAATAAAGACCAATAAGAAAACAAACAACTGTAGGGGAAAATAAGTTTCCATTGCATAGGGCCCTTAATGCAATGGAAACCTCTACACTGTCAAAATGTAATTGATACTGAAATGATTTTCTTCTGATGTATTTTTGATTTTGGTAACATGTGCTCCAGGGTAAATGGCACTTTTCCACCATGGGTGTTTCAGACCTTGGTTTACAGGCATTGCACCTATTTCTTGTACACCTATCTTAAAATTTGAGAGATACTGGAGCTTGGTTACTCTTACCTCTACCTCTCTCTCTCTCTGTGGTTTAATGTGAGCTTATGTGGATCAGGTCCACTAGCTGTTTGGCTATAAGCAGATGAGCACTGAACCTAGAGTCGGATATGACTGGCTTTTGAGCAAGGCCAACCTTTACCTTTACCTAATAACAGAAGATCCCTGATTGGTATTCAAAATTGCAGTGAGGTTTTGCCTCTGTTTAGTTGCAAGTGGTTATCAAAGGTCTCCCTTGCTCAAAACCCAGTTGTACCTGACTCTAGGGTGCAGTGCTCATCTCCATTTACAGCCAAAAAGCCAGTGCTGTCTGTTTGCAGATGTTTTCATGGTCATGTGGCAGGCATGACTAGATAGGCCACTCAATCACATGGCCACCCCCAACAAGTCACATGGCCACCGATTTGGCCATTCCCACCTATTTACAAGGCAGCTTACAAAGCAGAATCCATCCAGCCATCAGGCCAATCTGGTAATTTAACTTTCAACAGTTTTTTCTTCTGGACCCCTTTCAGAGCCGCCACCAGAAATTTCTGGGCCCCGTACTGAGCAATCCTACTTGGCTCCACACACACACACATTTTGGCCATGCCCCTCTGTGGGCATGGCCAAATCTGTGGTTGTCACCAAATCTGTGGGCGTGGGCTACCTGGCTTCACTGGTTGGGTTTCTGGGCCCCGCTTTTTACCTGTCGGGGTGGCAGTGTAGGTGGGAGGCATGGGCAGCAGGAGGTTTATGTTTGCTGGGGGGAGGGTGGGTCAGTGGGGGTGCTTCCTCTTGTGGGTGTCCCATGGGGATGGCATGGGGCATGCAGGCACTGCCCATGCCCTGGACTCTGACAGCAGCTGCAGGTACAGGTGGGTAGTGGCAGGCATGATTGTGAGGAGCTCCAGAGGGATCTCTTCACACTGGGGGAGTGGGCAAAACAGTGGCAAATGAGTTTCAACATTAGTAAGTGCAGAGTGATGCATGTTGGGGCAAAAAAACCCCAATTACATTTATAAACTGATGGGGTCTGAACTCTCTGCGACAAACCAGGAAAGGGACCTTGGTGTCCTGGTGGACCCCTCAATGAAGGTGTCAACCCAGTGTGCCTCAGCAGTGAAAAAAGCAAACTCAATGCTAGGGATCATTAGGAAGGGTATAGAAAATAAGTCAGCAAGTGTCATTTTGCCTGTTTATAAATCTATGGTGAGGCCCCATCTGGAATACTGTGTACAGTTCTGGTCGCCATACCTCCAGAAGGATACTATGGAGTTGGAGAAAGTGCAGAGGAGGGCAACCAGAATGATTAGGGGACTGGAACACTTTCCTTACCATCTGAGGCTGCAACGGTTGGGCCTTTTCATGCTTGAACAACGGCGTCTAAGAGGTGACCTGATTGAAGTTTATAAAATCATGCATGGTATGGACAAAGTAGAAAAGGAAAAACTGTTTTCCCTATCACACAACACTAGAACTTGGGGACACTCAATGAAACTTTTGGGTACTAGTTCTCAAATAAATAAGAAAAAGTACTTTTTCACCCAGAGGATTACTGGTCTATGGAACTCCCTGCCAGAAGAGGGGGTGACAGCTGTCAGTCTTCACAGCTTTAAGAAAGGATTAGACAAGTTCATGGAGGACAAGGGTATCAATGGCTATAATTATGGATACTTAAGGACAACCTCGGGGTTGGAGAGATAGGCAGGATATCTCTCAATGCCATTTCCAGGGAATCCTCAGCAGGTGAAGGCATCTCCTTGGGAATACCCTGAAGCAAATGGTGAGCCACTGTGTGAGACAGAATGCTGGACTGGATGGGCTGTGGCCTGTTCCAGCAAGGATGTTGTTATGTTCTTATGACTAGACACTGGAGCGCACAGAATGTATGGGGCCCGGGTGACGGCATGTTAATTTTTCTTTACTTTTCTTTACTTTTTTTCTTTAACTTTTTTTAACTGGTGGAGGGCAGCACCACTGCACATGCCTCACCAGAGGGCTCTGCCTTGACCCGGATATTCGGGTTCAAGGCTTCAGCCTTCAGCCCACATGGTGCGCTGGTTCAGCACAGTGGAGGCAGCTGCTGCTGTGGAGGAGGGGGCAACTGAGCCCCTGGCACTTGGGCTGTGGTGCTCAGTGGTCTCGCCTCCCTCTCCATCGGCTCCATCCATCGCGCCCATCACTGTGTGTGAGGCAGATGGGCACGGGTAGGCAGGGCGGGAGGAAGGGAAGCAGGAAAGTCTTTCTCTCCTTCTCTGTCACTGTGTGTGCTTGTGTGTCTGCACACACACAGAGAAGGATGGAGAGAAAGACTACCTTGCTTCCCTCCCTCCTGCCCTGCCTGCCTGTGCCCATCCGCCTCGCACACAGCAACGGGTGCAACGGATGGAGCGCAGGGAGAGGGAGGTGAGACCACTGAGCACCCCAGCCCCCTCCTCCTCCGCAGCCGCCGCCTCTGGTCCGGCGTCTCTGCTGAACCAGTGCGCCTCGTGGGCTGAAGGCTGAAGCATTGAATCCGGATATCCGGGTCAAGGTGGAGCCCTCTGGCGGGGCATGCACAGTGGTGCGGCCTGCTGCCGGTTAAATAAATGTTAAGAAAAGTAAGAAAAGTTTTAAAAAAGAAAAAATTAACATGCCGCTGACCGGATCCCTGCCAGCACTGTGCCCCAGACAGCAGTCCCCCTTGTCCCCCCTGATTCCTGCACTGACTCCTTTTCTCTCTCATTCTGCCTTAATCTTAATAGATTCAGATGTGGGTTGTGATTTCCGATTTTAATTCATAATTCCAAGTATCCTCCCACAAAATATGAGATTCTAGATTATAATATGCCCTTAGATAATTAGGAATAAAACATTTCCTTACCATGTATTATTTCTCCTAATTTAACCATAAAATGTGCAATAACGTGCCTTAGTTCATGCCATGAATTGTTTAGTATGTCATCTGGTATATTATTCATTTTCTTGTATATATAGGCAATGCAAATAAAAGCACAGGTGATAAATGGAATGAGTATCAATGAACAGGACAATGAGGCAAGCAGAAGAAATGAGAAGAAAAAGAGGTTCGCATAACTCAAGTGGTCATCCTTGTGTGTAAAACGAATCAGCACATCAGTAAACCAGGCCATGGTTTCCTGTCCTATTTCTCAACCACTTTTCATCTGGAAAAACAAAATACACATTTTATTGTGTGAGTTGAATAGGAAGCCTCAAACTTGCTTTTTCACTTATAGTATACTCCAGATTAAGTAAGAACCACCTATCTTTACTGGATATGTGGCAGACGTTAGAGATACACCACCACCACAAGCCTTTCTTGAAAGAAGGAAAGGTAGAAAGAAAGATTTAAATTACATTCCTCACATTATTTCAGCTCAGAAAAATATTAGAATTCTAAACAGATATTATACACTTAAATGAAAGAAGTAGACTCTGTGGTTCTCTTAATATAAGTACTATCGTGCAGTGATATTTGCCTCAATGTATTTAGTTAGGGTTTAAATCAAAGTATGGTAATAAATTTTCCATAAGCTAAAATACCCATGCCACTGACTAGATAGCTGAGTGGTTTAGCTGTCTGGCTGAATTCACGCTAGTTGTTTAGAAAGTTTGTATGCATAGAAGATGGTGCAATACAAAATGCAGCATTTGCTGGTTGATAGACGACAAACTCACCTTTATGGCTCCATTTCTACCAAAGATGCTGTGATCAAATTAAGGAGGTATTACAAACATGCAAAATTAATGAAATAATATATGTATCATGCCAAATGAAAGAAAAAGAACAGCAGGAGGGAAAGATTCAGCCCCAGTTCTAACATAACACTAGGACATACCTATCAAGTATCCCGGATAGGCTGGGATTTCCCGTATTTCTGCGCCGCTTCCTCCACTTTCCCGCCACCATCCCATAATTTGACCGGCGGGGAAAATAGTTACTGCGCATGCACGTATGCGCAGCACTCTTCTGCGCATGCACAGAACCCTTCTGCACATGCATAGAAGGGTTCTATGCAGAAGGGTTCTGTGCAGGTCCCATATTTTCTGGAGCTGCGCTTGACGGGAATGCACTAGGAGAGCCCTCATCATCTCCTCTGCCAACTCATGCTCATCTTCAATTCTTACCTTTTTGTCCCCTACAGAAGCTCTTCTTCAAGCTTAAAGCACAAACTTGGATTACTTATACTCCCACCAAGATCAGTAAATTGTTCTTCACCCACACAGAGGAGGCACGTGGACTGCTATTGGGACAGACAGTAATTTTTCATGAAGAAGAAATATGAAGGGATCAAGCAGGATAATTAGGAAATGAGTGCAAAGAAACGAGGAAGGTATCTCTTCCTTCACTGCAGGAGTAAATTAGACACTCCCTGTGTAATTGCTTTGCAGGCGTACCCACCCAAATAAAGACTCAGACACCGGTATTGGATTAAAGGCATCGGGCCACTTTTATTGAATAATGCTCTAGTCCGAATTATCACTTTCAATTGGTGTATCATCCAATTGTAATTCTTTAAGGCAAGCAGGCCGCAGTAACACTGGTAAGGTTCCACCCAAAGTGCCAATGGAAATTGGCTACATGTATCTATTTGTATCAATTTGTTTGTTGGCACAAACAAATTGTTGACCGGAGTCAATATACTATCTACTGACCCCACCCTATGATGTGTATCCGTTCAAATATCAAGGTGATGCAGGCTGAGAAGCTCCTGCCATCACCCCAATCATGGTTCGCCCCTGACCGGCCAATCCTATTTCCCCTGTACCTATCTACGTGTTGGCCAGTCAATTGCGAACCTGCCGGATACCTCTGGGTCATAAATCTTTACCTTATCAGTGCTACCCGCCACACGGGGAGGCGTCCATGATGACTCACCGCCCCCCCCCCCCCCAGACTGTCAGCTCGGTCACCAGGCCTGCTTGCACATCCTCCAGGAAGAGGTACATACCTCTAGCCGACAGGAGGACCCCATCTCCTGCATATAGATCGAAATCCTGCAAGCCTATTCTCGTATGTCAAATGGCTGTCCCCAAGCCATTATCAACAAGGAACCGGGCAACAGCCCTGTTCACAGACCGCCGAGCACGTTCCAAGCCACGGAGATCCATGCCTCCTCTGTAGCATTGTCTCGGCACGATGTCAGACCATAGCAGCCATGTGCGCGGCCATAAATGATGTAAAAACGCCAGGTCGCTGCACACCGACATTTTTAAAGAAAGGCCAGTGATCTGTGCGAGATCATTGCCATCCAAGGTGCAGAATCAGGACATCAGGCAGTCCAGCATCCCTGATGGACATCAGGAATGGCAACAGTTCCCGCCATCTCATGCCGCACATACCATACCATCGCATACGTGTGGATGCACGCAGCCCGAGATGGGGTCCCCACTCTGTCGCCGCAGCATACTGCGCTGCCCAGTGCACGTAACTGTGGCCCACCAGCCATACTGCCACCGGTGTGCGTGGACACACAGGGTCTGTAAAAGAAGGAGAAGAAATTAAGGACATAGCTAGTACTCATACAGTGAGGGGACGTACATATAAGGAAAAACGCGTGGACCCCCACCTACCCATCCGACATATATCCGCCTCAGAGTACCCAAATGCAGCCATGGTAGAAGCGGCGCCTATCCTGAAGGAATGGGTGCCGTAACGAGCCCCAGGGAGGCCGACACTGTGAAATGCCATTCCGGTCACCTTCCAAAACTGACATTTGGTAAGGGGAGACCCATCCTGTTGGCAGAAAAACAGGCCAGGGTGCGTGCCACGCACTGCCAAAAATGCATGTAGGCCACCAACCGGACAGATGTTGTCAATTGTACAACATAGCAGTCTGACACCACTGCCTACTCCGTGCTGATCGGCCTTTGAGGAGTGAATCCTCAATTGAGCCCACTCCTGGTTGAGACAGACATCTTCAAGTTCCAGTGCCCTACAAGACCTGCCCCTTTTGACAATGGGACCAGCTCACTGATACGGAGAGCTCCAAAGAAAGCTACAGTGGTAGCTGCGTGAAAAAGGGCCTCATCATAGCCATCGTAGCACCACCTATGCCAACCATGTGCAAAGTGGGTCAGAACACCTATTGAAATGGGGTGATGTGTGTCCAGGCGTCGGCCACGCTCACGGGTCCACCACTCCAATACGTGTTGTATGCGGAAGTCATTTACAGAATCGGGAAAGCCCCGTGCCTTGGCCATAAATGCCAATGCTGAAAGCCTAGTGGCAATGGTGTGCGGGGCTAATCCTAGATGGTGGAAGTGGACCATATACTGCAAATCTGGTTGACTGGAATCGGCCACACTTCGGGCAACTGCCTTTGCCCGCAAAAATTTCTAAATTGGAGGAATGCATGTAGATACGCCTTACACGTGCGAGGTGCCAAAGACATGCCGATCGCCCGGTTCACCTCTCCTCGCCAAATGTCCAGATCTCGGCCGGGAGTGGAGAGGGAAGTTCCTCTGCTTCTGGAGCCAAGCCAAGGCACGGAACCGGGAGATCTGCAGGTGGGAAAAAGCATCAGCAATATCATTATTAATGCCTGGCACATGTCTGGCCCTGAATAGCACATTAAGGCGTAGGGACCTCAAAACAAATTGGCAAACTAATGCCATTACTCTGGGGGATTTGGATGTCTGGGCATTGACAATGTGCACCACTGCAGCATTGTCACACCAAAAGTGAACCACCGAATTGGCCCACCTATCCCCCCATAGCATTAGTGCCCCAAAGATGGGGAAAAACTCTAGGAAAGTAAGATTGCGTAGGTGATCCGTGCCTTGCCAAGCCTGAGGCCATTGACCATAGGCCCACCGTCCCTCAAAATAAATCCCATAACCCAGAGAGCCGGAGTCATCCGACTGTACTTGGAACTGAGGGCTGACCATAAGCTCTGATCTCCAGAAAGAGACACCATTAAAGTCCTGTAGGAATGTGAGCCAAACCGAAAGGTCTGCCCATAAACCTCTGGTCAGCCGCACCCTGTGGTGACGTTTTAAGAGGCCCGCCATGGCGTCACAAAGACACCTGGCAAAGGCTCTGCCTGGTGTTACTACCCTACAGGCGAAATTGAGGTGGCCGTGCAGCACCTGCAACTCTCGGAGAGACACCTTATGCTTGGCAAGCATTGCCAAAATCGCAGCCGAGATCTGAGTCACCTTTTCCATGGGCAACCTGGATGTCTGGGCGATGGTGTCAATTTCAATACCTAAAAAGGTGAGAGTGGTGGCTGGGCCCTCAGTCTTTTCAGGTGCTAGGGGGACACCGAGTTCCCGCATAAGTACCTGAAATGTGGCGAGGAGATGGCACACGTGCCCATGCCATGTCCACCCCCGAACAAAAAGTCGTTGAGGTAGTGGGCTACGGACCGGGACCCTGACCTACAAACAAAAGCCCAGTGGAGGAAGGTGCTAAATCGTTCGAAGGCCGAACATGAAATAGAGCAGCTGAAAGGCAGGGCCTTGTCCACATAAAATTTGCCCCGAAAACAAAAACCGAAGAGCTCGAAGTCATCCAGGTGCACTGGCCACAATCGGAATGCCGATTTGATGTCACACTTTGCCAGTAGTGCCCCGGGACCGCATGAGTGTACCATCTATAAGGCCTGGTCAAAGGACGTATACCTGACAGAGCAAAGGTCGTCAGGTATAGCGTCATTGACCGAAGAGCCCGCCGGGTAAGAAAGGTGGTGAATTAGGTGAAATTCACCTGGGGACTTCCTAGGGACTAAACCTAGAGGGGATACCTTCAAGTTAGGATATGGGGGGGTCAACAAACGGCCCCGCCACCCTCTGTGCCTTAAGTTCCTTGGCTATCTGCTCCGCAGCAATGTCCTCATTACCCCTGAGAGAGAGTAAGTTCGGGGCGTCCTGAGGACCACGAACACCTTTAAAGGGTATGCGGAAGCCAAACTGAAAACCCTCAAGTAGGCATCTCGCATCATCCTGTCTAGGATAAGCGCGCAGCCATCATTCCAACACTAGTATATTAATTGGGGAGGGGGCCTTTTGGATGGGTAGCCCCGTCAGAGGGAGCTCTGACCGCCCCCTGGACACCCCGTCCTCTGCCCTGTGACCCGCCAGCCCGCGGGCACGCGGAAGCGGCGTGAGGGCCAGAACAAGAAGGACACTCGTGCCTGAACCGACACTGGTGTCTGCTGCACACACTGTTGGCGGAGAAGCTCCAACACAGCAGGCGGGCTGGAACCCCCTGCCCCGCCAGCTGGCGGGGAGTCTGTGAAGGAGCAGCCCGCTGCACAGCATGACCACAGTGGTACCGGTCACCAGGCGCTGGCTGCGTGGGGGTCATATACAGCAGCCACAACTGTTGGCAGGGCTCGTCCCACCTCATCTCAGAGTGAAGGGACACCCTCATCCTAAACTCCTCATCGTAGGCCAACCATGACGGGCCAGGGAAGTCAACTACAGCCCAGTAAATATTGTCCAGGTACTGGACCATTGGGATGGCCAAATCAGGACGAGCCCTCAGGTATACCGCCATATAAATAAGATAGGCTGGCAACCAATTGGCCCAAATGCGAGGTGGCTTACGACGACGGGACAACTCCTTGTCCCTATCGTCCTGCCCCTCCCTTTCCTCCTTGGTTAGCTCACGATTTAAAAGTGAGAAGATATTTACATATTCCCCCCCGCCAAATCTTCTCCCTAGTAGCCTGGGATAAGTGGTCACCCAGGGGTAAAGAGTAACCAGCCGTAGGTAGTGCCGCTACCGGCACAGATTGAATTGGGGGTGCGCACAATGGAGCTTGGAGCACGCATGGGATATTAGGCGTACCCGAAGGGGCGGCCACCCCTGACACAACCAGGGAGTAATTGGGTAACCAAGAAGTAGCAGGACAGTATGGATTAAACTGTCCACCCACAGTAACTTGACGTGGCCATGGCCACTGAACCCCCCCCCAGCCGAATTGGGTAGTGTTACTGGTGTGCTAACTTGACCCATATACTCACTCGGTGCACCCCCTGGACCGCCCCCACTGGGGGTTCCGGCCCACGGTGGGCGTCAGAGCTTACGATGGGAATCGAGCTCTGTGTGCTCCTGCGCCCCCGCTGAGCAGGACTGGTCCCTAGCGGGAAGGCCTGTTGCAATGGCCAGACGGGGAGCTGCGAGGCACCAGCTTGGGCTGGCCTGATGGCCTCAAGCAGCTCGACCCTATCGGTGGCCTGCTGGACAGCAGTGGCCGGCGCGTGGGCTGGATCCGGAGGGTTTGCGAGCGCGCCATCAACAGGTGGCGGAGCAATGCCCATCGATGCCTCCAGCACCGAAATGCGTGCCAGGAGAGCATCGACTGTTTCAGACTCACCTGGATAAGGTGGGCCGGACGGCCCGAACGGCCCACCGAGCAATTGCTGAGGGATAAGGCCAAATGGCGATCCCTGACTCGCATAGGGCCATGCCCTGTAATCCGGCCCATGAGGGGCCGGAAGCATGGTGGGGCGGGGACCCGCGCCATGCCCAAGTGGGCCGCCATGTCCCGATGCGGGCAAAGGTACAGCAGGGGTATGAACCCCGAAGGAGGAGGCACGTGCCGCCCCCGCCCTAGTCCCCAGACTGGGCGGGTATGCAGGGGCCACATTGGTGGCAGTGGGCACCGAAGCCCTACCACCCGATTGCGGGGGTGCCGCCCGAGCCCACCGGCCCGGCGGCAGCCCCCGGGAGGTCGAGGGGGTTGGCAGAGGCCTGGAGGCCACAGCCTTGCACTTGGGTGCCATTGCCACCCAAGCGAGCACCTTTTCGGGGGGAAAGAGTCCTCCAAAAAGCTTTTTAAGGCAAGAGAGAAGCGGCAGAGCAAACTTCTCCGCTCCGTCGCTTCTAAAATGGCAGAAGGGATGCCTCGTGGCCACCCCTTTTAAAGAGGGTGTGGCCACACACCCTGACTACCCGGATGGCTGAGTCCGGGTGGGTGGGGGCCTGCAAAGAGCGTGGTGGCCATTTTGGTGCCGCGCTTGCATTCACCTTTATTGAATTTTCACCCTAAATCTAATCTCTTCTTAGTGCTACTAGGTTTGGTGTCAAACACAAGGCTTCTAGTCCCTAAAAGTAAAAAAATATTTGTGATTGCCCTCATAATAATCCAGCCTCCTTATGCCAGCTTGTATCTGTCTCATATTAGGTTGCCAAGTGAAAAGGTCTCTTTTGTGTAAACTCTGACTAATTCTTCTGGTACTGCATAGCCTGATGTGTGTATAATAAATGCTACTTTGATAGTGAATGCAAGTTGACTGCTGGGACTGGCAGACTGGGGGAGAAATTGACATTTTTTAAAACCTGGCCTTTACTCCCATGGCCTCAAAGCAAATATGATTGGAAACTATTGAAGACTTTTCATTGTGTTTCAGTCCAATGGACAAAAACAAACCTAAGGTCCTATTTTGCCTACATTAATTCATATTAGACTTGCTGCCCACCAGAGCTATTTTGAGTGATTAAGAGTTTACTGTGATCTGGCTCAAAGAGGCAAAGAGTAAAATCTCAGTTGCTTACTGCAATAAATTTGCAAGGTATTTTGAAAAAATGTTATTCCCATCTGTTTGGAACCGGACACCACAATGACCAAAGTACCTGGTGGCGGAAGGATCACGTGCTCCTTCTAGGCTGTTTTCTTGGGAACAATATGATCAATATTGAGTTGAAAGGATCTAGTGAAAGTGGATTGATTAGGTGGGCCCAGGAGGTAATAAATACCTTAATATCTCAGGGGAGAGAACTTCCTTGGAACCAGAAATACATGAGAAGACCCATACCATTACAAATACTCCCTTTTTCGGCAAGGAGATTGACCATGTGGTGGTGGAACACATTCTGATCTTCTTCTAGGAAATAGATTATCTGGGTTTATTTCTTAAAAGCACTGTGTCTCTGCTTCAAAAGCCAGAACAGTTGTTGCTCTCTTGTGCAAACAGCCAGTTTCTCTTCCACACTCTTAGGATACTTCAAGCTTCCCAAGCAGCAGTACTGCCCTCCTCTTCTGATGCTCTGAGCAAAGGCTGACAGATAAGCCATCAAGTTTGCTTTCTGCCCTGGCTTTCTCCTACAGAAAGAAATATAATTCTAAGGATTTCAAGTGATGAGGGCATTATATTTCTTTCCAAAGAGCATTGACATTTACCCTGACTACAGGTATGTTTCCCTCTTCTAGTGTAGTCTTTTAATATTTTAATCTTCTTATATGGTGAATGCAGTAGTAATTAAGCATTTGTCTGATCATCTTGCATGTGCAAATAGACAAACAAGAATACATCTTATATAGAAGATTTGTGTAATAGGTTGTTATATTTTCACTGAAATCTATTAATCTTTACATTGATTTGCTTATATTACAGGAAGGCAAATGTTTAAGCAATTTTATGTCCATACTGTACATGATATACCTAGATGGTATTATTTCATTTGAACTTTCGACAGGTCCTGAGATATTTCTTTTGGACTTCTCCAAACTAGTACCAGTGTGCATTGTTCCATTACATTTGAAATGAATTATAATAAGGACTGACTCTTTGGACTTTGAGATCTCATTGCAGAATAAGTATCTTATCATCAATTTGTTGCATAAAAACAACTGCTAAGATCACTAAGTAAGTGGAGGAGGGCAGAATTCTGGGTATATTTGAGTCTCTTCCAGTTCCTAATTTGAGAGTCTTACCTATGAGTATAGTTCCCAAGTATAGACACCAAAACAGTAAAGGAAAGCAAAGCAATCACACGTATATAACTTATATATATATATATATATATATATATATATATATATATATATATATATATATATATATATATATATATATATATATATATATATATATATATATATATATATATATATATATATATATATATATATATATATATATATATATATATATATTTACACACACACACACACACACACCACCCCATAGTGCTTAGTGCCCTTACTGGGTGGTTCACAAGTTAATTAGCATTCTCCTACGTGTTGTTTGTGGATTTTCATTTTTCATTTCATTTCACTTTATTTTTGTATACTGCTTAATTCAACAAGAGGCGACTCTACATTGAGGAAAGTGCAAGAAACAGTAATAATAATATAAGGACCAAAAAACATCAAAGATAATACAATAAACAGCATAATCGGCAAAAAAACAATAATCAAAATACACATGGCATAAGACCTAAATAAGAAAAAGCAAATGCAGCCCGCGCTTACATCAAAAAGAGTCCGGACAGATGGAGTCCTCTTAGAATAATGAGAAGCAGCAGCTGACAGGTGGGCTCCCATCCCCAGAGCGATGGCGAGGCTCTGGGGAGAGCACGAGACCCCTTTTGCAGCAGCGGCAGCAGCGACTTTTCTCCCTTTTGGGACAGGTGTGGCTGCGAAGGCGGTGTAGGCTGCCCACTGGTGGCTCCCATTCCTGAAGTGATGGCAAGGCTCCTGGGAGAGGGCAAGACCCCTTGTGTGGCGGTTGCAACTTTTCTCCCCTTCGGGCCAGGCATGGCTGCGAAGGGGGTGGCAGCATCAGTTGCCCACAGGTGGCTCCCATCCCTGGATCGATGGTGAGGCTACGGGGAGAGCGTGAGACCTCTTGTGTGGCGGCGGTGGTGAGTTTTCTCCCCTTCGGGCCAGGCGTGGCTGCAAAGGGGGCGGTGGCTCCCATCCCCGGAGCAGTGGCAAGGCTCTGGGGAGAGCACGGGACCCCTATGGATCCACACCTATGGGTGTTGCACCTGAGCAGAAGCCAGTTTGGAGCTGTAGAACTGATTGGATATGATTTTGGTTAGGACCGCCCACCATCTCCACCCGCCCTTGGCACCATCTTGCACCTCAATCCTCAGTTCTCCTTTTTCCGCTGCTCCAGCAGGAGCTAATTGAGAGCTCTCCTTTAGTTTTTGCGTGTTTTCGATTTGTCGAAGGCCTTAATTTCTATATTTTTTTCTTTGATGGTAAGGGTACCCCCCTTTCCATCCCAATTTTTCTCCTCAACATTGGGAAAGAAAAAAATTCAAAATGCAGAGTTAGACAAGCCCGATATTTTTCCATGAGAGGCCTTGCCTCTGGGGCCTTTCCCCCTCCGTTCCCACCTCTTTTCTTCGGCGCTTCATTGAATGGCCGCCATTGCTGCTTTTAAGAGGTGCCTGTCCTACAGCTCTAAAATCCCACACACGGGCAGCCACGATAAGTGTGTGATTTGTTTTGGGAAAAACCACCCCATCCACTCCTGTCCTGCCTGCAAGAAGTTTTCAAAAGTTGCGCAAAAGAATAGGAAGAATAGACTTCAAGCTTACTTCATGGTGGCCGTGCTGGCTTCTCAACCTTCAAGTTCCTGCCAGGAATCTCTTCCTCCTCCGGTGTCCTCGTCTACCTCTTCTCATAAGCCCACTACAGCCGAACTGTTTTTGAAAAAGAAAAAAAAAAGAGGAGGGGAAAAAAGATCGAAGAAACATCACTCTTCTCTTCCATCTACCCCGAGGGCCAACCGTCTTTCACCTCCTCCATCTCCAGTGTTGGCCATTTTCCTCTCAGCCATATCTGTTCAGTCTTTGCTGGTGTTGGAGTCAACTGCGGGATCTGGCATGCTTCCACCTCACCAGGACACTCCTCCAGCCCCGCCATGCCGCCCTGTCTTGGAGAGGTCGGAAGGCTCCAAAGTCTAATCTGATCTGGACGAGGATGAGCTCCCGCCAGTGGATGCAACCAAGTCACTGGATGACCAGAATGGGAGCAAAGACCGAACCCAACCTGAGGACCAGCGTATGTCACACGGATGGGTACCACCCTTAACATCAAGGTGGAGACCCCGCCATTCCCTTTCACCAATGAAGTTTGTGGCTTGGCAGACACCAAGAAGATTCTTCCCATCCGCCTCCCTTTTTTGCAGGCGGTTTCCCATGCAGCCAAGGCGGTGTGGAAGAAGCCGGTTTCAGCCCATACCATTTCAAATAGGGTTGATGGCATTTACAAGTTGTTGGGTGAGGACGGTGATTTTCTCTATACTCACCTCCCGCTGAACTCCCACGTGGTCCAAGCTTCACAGCATCGCACTGCCATTCACAGTGTGCCAGTTCCGTCTACCAAGGAGGGCAAAAAGTTGGATGCCCTCGGTCGCCGCATTTATGCCCACTCATCGTTGTCCCTCAGGGCTGCGAATTACTTGACTGCCATGGGTGGCTATAATGTCAAGCTTTGGATGAAGCTGGAATCCTTCTTAGACAAGTTACCATCTGAGCTTCACCCTGAATTGGGCACTTTGTGCAAGGAAGGGATCCATCTGGGGCAACAACAAATCAGGACCTCTGGGCACATTTGTGACTCTGAGGATAAAACCACTGCCATAGCTGTCCAGCTCTGCAGGCACTCCTGGCTCCGTTCAGTGGACTTCGCCGATGATACGAAGAAGCTCATTGAGGAGATGCCATTTGATGGCCAGGGACTCTTTGTCACTGAGACTGATAACACCCGCAATGAACTTCACTGTGACATCACCACCTCCAACAAACTTCAGTTGGGCGGCACGGGTTTTTACCGCAGGCGCTCGTTCCAGCCGTTTGGACAAAGACAAGATCAGCAGGCGCGCCAGCAGTTCCGTCCGTCGGATCCACCTCGGCAGCAATTTTATAAGCCTAGGAAATCCTACAACCAGGCACGTTACCAAGCCCAGGGCCCCCAATCTGGTAAACACACCGATCGGAGGCAGAAGCAACAAGTTTGACCTGCCTCTGGCCGTGGACTCTCCCGCCCATCATCTACCCTACCTTCACTTCACTGAGCTCAAAGTAAAGGAGGAAGATCAAAGAATAATCAAGAAAATGCAGCTACTAATACAGGACACATTTTCTGTGAATGTAGAGAAATGCTATCATTGGAACATTTATTTTGGAGTGCTTTAGGTCCTTTTTGAAAAGGATGCCCTTCTACATGTCAAAAATAAGATTTATTAAAATAGTCAAGATGATACTATTGAAATAGTTTGCTTTCATTAAAAAGTTATCTAACCATTTTAACATTTCAATTCATTGAATGCTCTCTATGTGTCATGTACGTCTATAATTTTCAAAGTAAGAAAGATACCAAAGTTCATCTGAGAGTCAAGATATAATTATTTAAATGCTTCATTTCTCTTCAGAGGAAGAGATCATTGTATTATTTCACTCACAATGAACTAAATTGTTCCGTACATATCTGTATCTTATTCATTCTACTTTCCCCAATACTTTTCTTAAAGCAAACCTGTTTTTCTGACTCCTTTTGTAGCAACTGAGACTTTTTGTTGCCCTGGTATTTAAAATTTGGGTTTGCCTGCTTCTGAAGGGGTTTTGCACTTTAAAAAAAATCACAACTAGACAACATTTTATCCAATTTGGAACAGAACAACAAAAGTCTTTTACTGAAATGTAGTAAAACCCTGGATTATGGAAGCCTCGCATTACGGAAAATCCAATTTATGGAAAGAAATTTTTGGGATCAACTTACGGGAAAAAAACAGCATTACGAACAGGTTTCCCCAGAGCACATTGCACCTGGGGGGTATAAAAGACCACCCTCAGGCATTCTGGACTCTGTGGGTGTTACATAGTGTTGTCTGGTGAAGTCCAAGAACAGCTGGAGACAGTGCCAAGGTTCACCATCACTGGCTTGATCATTCCCTCTGCTGGCTCCACTTCAGGGCATGGGGGTGGACAGAATTCCTCTGCAACATGGCCATCTGTCCAAACCGAAGGCTGGCCAAGGACTCACTGGCATGGTGCAGATGGATGGCAGCATTGCAGTGGCCATCCATCCACCCATGTGCCCCGAAGTGGAGCCAGCAGAAGGTGGGGTGAGTCCTTGCCTCAGCCAGCCTGCAGCGCAGCACTGCATGGCCGGCGGACTTTGGGGTGAGCCTTTGGCATGGTGCAGCTGGACCTTCATCCAGCCTCGTGCCCCAAAATGGAGCCAGCAGAAGGTGGGGTGAGTCCTCCCTCAGCCAACCTTTGGTGCAGCACAGCATGGCCGCACTTCAACCCAGCCCCATGTCCAGAATTTGAGCCAGTGGAAGTAGGAGCAGCTCCCCTTGCCCATCGGTGGCTTCTTCAAGAGAGCCCAGGCTGTGGGCAAACCTGCCTGGTAGACATCAGCAAGGAAGGCATGCCTGACGGAACCCATGAAAGTGGTGGATTTCTCAAGCTGTGGAAAAGGTAGGGAGCTTAGCTTCATCTTCCATTCCCTATTACAGTGTTTTCTGCCTTTTTTCTATTTTTTCTATTTTGGGGGGAGGAGACGGATTTTTTTTAAAATTTTCAATGCATTCCTATGGGAAATTTTGCTTCAATTTATGGATAAAACAAGTCACAGAAAAAGTTATGGAACAGACTAATTTCATAACCCAGGGTTTTACTGAAGTGCCAAATGCTTAGCCAAAGCCCATTTTAAATGTATGTGTTTTTTTGTTTTTTTTTGGGCTGCCCTCATTTTAAAAATTGGCCTGTATAATGGGGATTTGCTGTACTGCACATCATCATAATCGTACTCTCATGCAGCTACAATCTCTTCAGGGAATTCATTCACACTAGTTAAAGGTCATCCTCCTTTACAGCAGAGATAACAAAATTTAATGGATCATATGTTCACCAATAGTTTGCAACGATAACTTTTGATATTAAATGCAATTATATTAAGATGCTTGAATGAGCATAGTTTTTACACGTAAGAATTATGAAATTATGTCTGCCTGCAACCACTGGACTTTTTTCACATGAAATTTTGATGATTTATTGCATACTCATGCTTGTTAATGGACTATTGCCAGAGATATGAATCATCCATACCATTCCATTGAAAGTCTAAGACTGAATTCATTTTACTGGTGACCAATGCAACTGCAGTGGCTCAAGTGGCTAAGACACTGACTGGGAGATGGAAGGTCAGCAGTTCGATTCCTGAGTACTGCAGGACAGAATGAGCTCCCGTCTTTGTCCCAGCTCCTGCCAACCTAGCAGTTTGAAAGCAAGACACTGCAAGTAGAGAAATAGGGACCACTTTGGTGGGAATGTTACCAGAAAAATGGCTACTGGATACAGTTGCAACTTTGATTCAAATTGCTGGTGGAGCCCTTCTCCCAAGAACGAGGAGGTGTTTATATTAGGCAAAATAAAAGTGGTTTATTGAAGAGGAGTTTAAGCGTCCCTTGGTTAGGTGCCGGATAAAGCCCTATTCTCAACCTTTTGCCTATTCAAAGTTCCCCTAGTGAGCAGCTCTTTTTGGTTCCGATGTTTGCATGCAAATGTGCAGAGAGCGCTCTCTGATGACATTTCCTATCAGGAGATTTTTATACCCTCCACCCAAGGGAACTCAATTAGTTCTACTACTGGCTAACAATTTTACAAAATAAAAGATTTACAATGGTGAACAAAAACCCGGCACCAGACTCTTTTGTTACATTAAAAGGTCAATCATATAGAGACAAAACAGGCCAATTACATAGAACAAAAGGTGATGGGTAGAGCAATTGCCCTGGAAATGACAGAGTTCATAGTTCAGCAAATGCAGGTTGTGACGTCTTTCAGGTGACACCCAATGGGCACCAGGATTGTAATTTGGTACAAATCAAAAAGTCCAAATTTGAATCCAGGATGCAAAAGGACCAATGACGAAGATGGGCATCCTTCAGACTCCCCTGAGGAGGAGCATTGCTTGAGGCTCTTGGCAAAATTCCATTCCCACCCAGCAAATAATCTATCCTGAGTCAACCCAAGCACTATCTACAATTGAATACAGGAGGGGTCCCAAAAACAATGAGCATGCCAGGTGCAAGAGTAAACAAAATAATACAACAGGTAAACAGAGGAATCAAGGTGGTTTTTCTTGGGGCAAAATGTTAAGTGATGGCTTCCTGTGGCATTGAGCCTTCCTGGATGCTTGCAGGAGATAGGCTGAGGTGCAAGAAAAGATCCTGATTTGAGATACAAACAGAGCATGTTAAAATCAAATTTAAAATATTTTTATTCTTTTTTGGGGACATAATCTATACAGAGCAAAGGAAATATGCTAGCTTGAATAGAACAGTTCCAGGTATTTGAAAACATTTTTGTTAGGTTATCTGACATCCCAGGTATAACTGCCAATGAAATGATATTTATTAGGAGTGAAAGGGGCCAAGTCTGTTGTGTCAACCCTTGCAGTATATACCTTCAATGAATAGGCGCATGGTCAGAGTGGTGCTTGTGTACACATAAGCCTAATCAATCCTAAACGTGGGTGGCAGAATAAAGTGAGTGAAATAAGTTTATTTGAGAGGAATAAAATGGAATAACTTTATTAAAAGGGGATAGAAAGATAGAAATAAAAGACTGGGGTGTGCATTTTCTGAAAATGGGGTTACAGGAAGATAAGTGTTCTGTGAGCTCCGATGTCTAGTCATGCCTGCCACATGACCAGACAGAGCTGGCTATTCGGCTTTGAAACAGAGATGAGCACTGAACCCTAGAGTCGGATACGACAGGCTTTCGAGCAAGGAAAACCTTTATCTTTACTTAATGCAACAGGGCTATCATTTGTGAATACTTGCTTCTCATTAAAGGAAGGTACCATCATTTGGGGTTGAGGCTTAACAGGAGAATACAACAACTGAAGACCTCTCTTCTTCATCAAAATACAAACCAGGCTGTAAGGACTTGTGAACTACAACACTCCCTTACCATCGCAGTTAGACAGACTTTTGTTTTACCCCACTGTTCAACACTGGTGAGGAATAGACTGAAGGCAAAAAATAAAAGCAGCTGGGAGAGGACTGCTCTTCTCATAGAGGAGATCTTTGAACTCCATCTTATTGAAATTTGTATGATGAACTTCTTAGTATGCCTGCAGCTAACTTAATCTTCCTGCTACCTCCTTTGGTCCAACTTCTGTTTTCTACCTCAGCTTCTTCCCAGAGTAAGAAGACTCGCAAAATACCTAAGGTCAGATAAATGGGTCTTGTATTTGCTCTTGTCTCTCAATTGTAAGATTCATGATATGATTGTTATTTTTTAATCCAGCAGAAACAGCAGTATGTGTAATTAATATCTCTAATCTATTTTACCTTAGAAAAAAGTGAGGATGAATAAATCTAGAAACTAGAGCAAAGGTTATACAAAGCTACTACTTAAATTGCCTAAAAATTTAACCTAAACAATTCCTTTATGTGCTTAACTTAAAAATTCTACCGTAACATCATAAGAAACAAACTAATTTAACTACTTGGCCTTTCCTGACCTTAAAAGTTTTATGAAACTAAGAGGAGTGCCAATTTAAACCATAAGTAAAGTATTGTTTAATGTGACAGGGTAAGTTAGTGTTGAATAGGTTAGGAATTAGATACTAGACTGAGTTGGCAAATATGTGAGAAATAACGTGTAACACCTAGAACCCATGGATTGCTGGGCATAGCTTGTGGTTTGTTGTTTGTGATATTGTGAAGAGGAGAGAGCATGATGGCAAAATTAAGTTATCTATGCATCAATAACTAACAACTATATAATACCAGATATTAATGCAATTATGTTAAGAAGCTTGAAGGAACACAGCTTTTATCAGCAAAAATTAAGTAATTGTGTAAGTCTGCTTTACTGCTGTGTAAAAAACCATCATTGGAGTATGGAAGTGAAAGTATTCCTGGTTTTGCCATGGGGGTGGGGAGTGGGCTTTTCTCTAACACTTAGAAATGTAGTCTTTTAAAAAAACTGATAGAGTCCCAAAGAAAAAGGAAAATTCTGAGGCTTTGGATTCCCAATACCTTTGCAAATGAGAGTTAAATGATATGCAACTGTAGGATTGGGGCTGTGAAGCGGCCCTTGAGGTCCCGGAGGAGACTGGTCGAGTAATGACACGAGGCAAGATGGAGCGAAGACCAGTGATTTATTGAGGGAAAATCATCAGTATATATTATGTTCAAGGCTGCGCATGGTAGAATGGTCATCTGACAGAAAATCACATCACCCATTTACCCGGGTTAATTGAGAACCTCTCTTGGGGAAGTTAATTAACTAAGGCAAACACTGACAGGGGAAAACCATTGTTCGAGGCTTACGCCAGAGTAAATATGGCTTCTATTTGCACCAAAGATTAGGCTTGACTGCGAGTGAGTGATTGCCTAATGGGTAACGGAGGTTAGTGATCTGCTTCTCTCAGCAGAATCGCTGGTCAGGTCAGATGTGGGTGAATAAACCCTATGATTATTAATCTGCTCCCCAATTTCCATACTGGCAAGGGCCAGTGACCAGGAACCTTCTTCGCCGGTGTAACCTCTGCCAGGGGCTGAGTATGCCAATTGTGCCCGCGGAATCCATATCTCCCCTTATTTTGTTATTTTTGGACCTGACAGGCAACCCTGCGCAAGAGGGGCATCAGCTGGTGTGTGGGAATGACGTTTCGGGGTTCCCTCCATGGGGGACATCTCGATAGCAGTGAGGGAATACATTGCACGAAACAACACACTGTTGTGCCCAGTATTACCACCCCCACAATCACTTTGAGTGTCGTCTGAAGCCATCCCCATGGGAACCACGACCACAATGAATCCCACCACCCCCATGAAGAATCCTCCTTGATGTTCTTGGCTAGGGTGTGGAGGTCCGTGAGCTGGCTCTGTATCTTACGTGTGTTGTCTGTGAGATTAAAGCAACACATGCCGTGGACAGATTCGCAACCCAAATGATGTAACAACAGAAGATAGTCTATGGCTGCTCGATTGTCAAGGATGGCATGGTGAAGCTCTGCCTGCTCCTGATTGAGCAGCGCTATCGCTGAGGAGGTATGGTTAATGGCTTTTGCAAAAGTGCAAGCCAATTGACCAATTCATTCTCCGAGCGTTGCCTATGGCTAAGCCTGACACGCTGAATATACTGCCTGCTGCCTGGTTTTTCAGAACTGTGGGTCTGAATCCAGACTGCTTTCTATAGCAAGGCAAGATAATGAGATGTGTCATTGATCTCTTACTGTGACCTGGGGTGATTCTCCTGCAACTTCTGGTGTTGTGCAAATGTCTTTCTAACACCTATGGGGAGGTGTGAAAATAAACTGGGGATTACCGGCTACCGGGTGCTCAATCTTTCCAAGCAATGGGCCGGTGCAAACATGGGCCGGTCTGGCTTCCTTTGGTGGAAGCTGGCAGTTATTAACAATATACAGAAATTCAAGTGTCCCTTGCAAATCCCAACTGGAGCATTGTACAAGGCATGTATAAATAAAGAGCAACTACAGATAATAAAAGACATTCAGCAGCTTCTTGAGGATGAGGCTTCCCTTCTTGGTGGGGTTTCATGTGTAACTTTAGCTTGGAAAAGTCTTGTTTTGGGGAAAAGCATGGTCCTTAGAAGTAGCACTGATTATGCAAAATGTTCATAGAAATGTCTTTGGAGATGTAAGTCATAAAGGAAGATGGACAGCTGATGACATCCAGGACAGTGACTGGCAGTGACTTTGCAATAGCCGAACTTGGCATCCGGGCCTGATTCTGGCCTCTGGGACCTGCATGGGGAGATAAAAATTCTGAAAGAGTTAGTTGGTTTTTGCACTTATAGGATAGCAATTGCTGTGCAACTATGGGATGTTGTTCCCCCCCCCTTTCTGTTTGTTTGTCAATGTAGGACTTAAGCGTCTGATAGGCCCGTTCCACAATCGCTTGTCCCTGCGGATTGTACGGAATGCCAAAGGTGTGCTTAATATCCCAGGTGGCCCTGAAGGTGGCCAGCTGCCTGGAGCTATAAGCTGGGGCGTCATCGGACTTCATGTGCCGAGGTTCGCCCTTGGCCGTAGGAAAGGAGATGCTGCTCCACATGGGGAGCCGTTTCTCCCTTCTGTGCTGTTACCCAAACAAACTGTGGGAAGGTATTAATGCAAACGTGCATGTATTGCCATTTGCCAAAATGTGGGGATGTGTGACGTCCATTTGCCACACCTGGATGGCCTCTGTCCCTCGTGGGTTGACCCCCCACGAGGGCCCCCCCGGTGCCCCTGCACGATGCAGACAGGAACGGACTATGCCTTGGGCTTGGGAAAGTGGCAGGTTGAACTGCCTTGCAAGTGCTTGGGCATTCTGATGAAAGAATGCATGACTCTGAATTGGAGTTGTGAGGAACAAACTCAGCAAGTTTTTGTCTGTCGCAGGAGTGATGTATGCTCCCGGTAGACTGTGAAGCAAATTCCTAGGAAACTGGCTGTCAGTAATTATGTTGAAGCGTTCTTTGGCAAAGGTGCGCAAAGCGAGGTTCACAGCTGCCAACTCTGCCCGCTTGCGGAAGAGTCAGGAGCGTGCGCCAAGCTTGGTCCTCTTGCCAAGTAAGAACCTAATATGTGCGACCCCCATAAGTGAAAATTGTCCTAGCCCCCCGAAGGGGAACCAGTGACATTAATTCATACAAGGTGACTGTCTGCGTTTGAAGCGAGACGAGTCTGGGGTCTTATGGCAAACCTTGGCGCATGAAGCGCCAGGCTTCCCTTGGGTAAATTTCTCATGAAGGCCCCCTGGCACACATCCATTCATGGTGTGCATGCACACTTTTAGAAGGGTGCCAGATGGTGGCTTAGCCTTTTGCCTATGCTTAGACTAGCAGCAAAAAGGGAAGGGGTGGCCTAAAAATGCCTGTATCTGATTGAAGGTGTGACCTGACTGCACTCTTAAAATGGTCCTAGGCAGTCCTGGCTAATGAGTGGCACTCTGCACATTCTCAGGAGTTTAGGGACTAATCCTTCCTCTGTGCTCTGGAGTTTGCAAAATGTGTCTGCTCACTAGAGAGGGTGATGTGGGCCAGGTGCCATACTTAAAATGACCGACTAAGACTTATTAAAAACAAGCCAACTATGACGTGCCAGCTGTAAGGAAATAATACACAAAATGGAAAGACACACAAGTTAAACATTTCCAGCAGGGAGTTCCACTGGCGAAAGGAGGAAAGGAGGAAAGACAAGTCAGAAGTTAGCACAATGAGAATGCAGCAACTCTTATCATAACGAAATCAGATTAGGTCAGGTAATTAAGACCACCGGCTGGGATCCTTCTTTTAAGGGGTCCCTACCAGTAATTAACTCTGGACCCTGTGAAAGGAAGCAATTTAAGACTGTAGGAAGAAATAAATTGGTTACTATTAAGGCCTGGAGAGGAGTTTTGTTCCTGTAAAACGGTAAGCATTTTCTGAATATACAGAGCGCAAGGATGTTTGCGTGCTTTTTCCTGTGAAAGGGGTACAATGAGTGAGTTATTTTGCACAGATTAAAGTCAAAATACCAGAACAGTATCTTTCTTAAGAGAATGAAGGAGAGTTAGAACGATTCTCAACCCGCAGCCAGATATGGGTAAGTGGGCCAGATGCGGCCCACGTTGCTCCGCCACTACCTCCACCAAGCCAAGAAGGCCTGTGCGGCGAAGGAAGGGCAGGATGACTGTCCAGACCCCCAGAGCTGCCTGAGGCCCCAGAACTTGGCCCCTGACTTTAAAAGGTTGAGAACCGAGGTTACAAGATGATAACACAGTACACACATGAAGACAATGCAATTCTCTCACTCCTAGTGAGACACGTGACTTCAAGACGCTAAGAGACATTCAGACACCTTAAAACACAGAGATGGGGGTTTGAGGAACACAGATGTAAACCATAGTTTATGATTTAGTGAGGAAAACTCATAGAAGTGATTTTTGTTTTCAGATCGCGCTTCTGAAAAGAAAAATCTGTTTTCCTGAGTGGCACGGATTGCAAAACCGGTTTCCAAGAGTGGCTTAATCCTTTGACAAAGAAAAAGTCTCAAGAGAAGAAGGGGGGTCACTTTGCCCTATTGCAGGTTAGGATTCCCCCCCCCTCTTCCACCCTCCTGCCTTCGCTGCCCTTAAGCTGCTAAGCAGGCAAGGCAAAGGGGCTTTGTTCACCATGCTTTCTCAAACCTTAAATAGTTCCTGCCCATGAGCAGAGTGCAAACTGTTTAACACATATTTCACAGTGACATTACCACGCAGTTACACACAAGGAACACTTTTTCAATCATACTGTGCTCATAGAGACAAGGCTTTTGCAATCATACACAGTTCTTGCAGTCATACATTCAGTGGTGCACCACGCATACACACATTTATTTACGCATTCGCACATTCCTCCCCTGATCTGCAGTGTTCTATCCTACACATGAGGAGATGACTTATACACAGCTGGCTATTTACAACCATCTGGGTGCTTCTACTTAGGGGCGAGTTTCTCTGGGCTACTCCGAAGGTGAGACCAGTAGGTTCTGCCTGTGCCCTGGGGGAACTCGGGGTGCTATTGCTGGGATGGTTCTTCTGGCATAGCCAGGGCGATGGCTGCCTCCTTTCTAGCCTGGGCCAGATGCATGCCAGAGGGCCGGACTCGCGGATCTTGGTGCTGCCTCCTTTCCAGTGCCAGCGTGGCCATTTGGTATTAAGACAACCTTTTGAAGATCTGCCTTGTCTAGATTGGCATTCTCTTCTAAGGTGTCTCATTTTTCCACACTGGAAGCAGGCGCCTTGGGGTTTTGGCACTGCTCTGCGCCTGAATGTGGCAATGGGTCTGCTGTGGAACCCTGCGTGGCCGTGCAGATTTCCGTGAGCAGTGGGCGCTGAGCAGCCCTGCCTGAACGTGCGTCTGCCTTCAGATAGGCTGAGCACAGCAGTTGGGCGCTAGCTAATTGTGCCACTGGCAATTTCCCCGTGAATGGATCTTCCTCACCCCTGCGCTGAATGGAGTTCTTAATTGGCAGGGAACTTTTAACTGTCAGAGAAGCGCCAAGGCCTCTCATGCCATGAATTCCTTCAGTGACGTCTGCAGCTGTCACTGAGGGAATGCTCCCTACACTGCCCTGCTTAAGCTGAAATGACGGATAGAGACTCCTTGGGGCTGATGGTTCTGACTGCGCTGGGGGTTTCTGGGTCTCTATCCGGACTGGATCTACCTCTGCTAAAAGTTTCCTACATTTGCTCCATGTGCGAGTTATGCCTTCTGGAGCTTTCGGGGGTTGCTGAATGCAGTCTCCTATCTGATCCCAGAGCTGAAGGGTTAGCGTACCTACTTCTGGGTAAAGCAGGCAGTATTCCCTTAAGTACACCAAAAGTCTCGCTAGCTCTCCACTGTGAAAGCGTGTCTGATATACCCTGGCAGGATTTTGAATTCTTCCTCATGAATTCTTTGGCTAGCGGACGGACGTTGCCGCTGAGGACAAGTCCCCATATTACCTGCGGGGTCCTCCGAAGATTCCTCCTCGGGACGTGTCGACGCGTCTGTAGTTCAGGTAATAGGTTTTGTGTGACGGGTGTCTGGGTAGAGCTCGGAGCGTGGCCTGCTGCCACGGGCCCTCGGTGGCCTCTGCGCTGTCAGGGGTTCACAGCTGACCCTGAGCGGAACGCGTTTTTCCGTTACTGCAAGCCTGCCGCGAAAGTTGGGAGCAAGCTGTAGGATGCCTCTTCTGTAATGCCCTGCCGCTTGGGCCGTCTTCCCGATCGGCTGGCTTACCGACCGGGCTGCCGCGCTGTCCTCCGGGATGGTTGGACGCAGTTTGAGCGCAGAACCGGACCGTGTGATCGCTTACTCTCGGGTAAGATCACGTCTCGGGGTCACCAGATGTAGGATTGGGGCCGTGAAGCGGCCCTTGAGGTCCCGGAGGAGACTGGTCGAGTAATGACACGAGGCAAGATGGAGCGAAGACCAGTGATTTATTGAGGGAAAATCATCAGTATATATTATGTTCAAGGCTGCGCATGGTAGAATGGTCATCTGACAGAAAATCACATCACCCATTTACCCGGGTTAATTGAGAACCTCTCTTGGGGAAGTTAATTAACTAAGGCAAACACTGACAGGGGAAAACCATTGTTCGAGGCTTACGCCAGAGTAAATATGGCTTCTATTTGCACCAAAGATTAGGCTTGACTGCGAGTGAGTGATTGCCTAATGGGTAACGGAGGTTAGTGATCTGCTTCTCTCAGCAGAATCGCTGGTCAGGTCAGATGTGGGTGAATAAACCCTATGATTATTAATCCGCTCCCCAATTTCCATACTGGCAAGGGCCAGTGACCAGGAACCTTCTTCGTTGGTGTAACCTCTGCCAGGGGCTGAGTATGCCAATTGTGCCCGCGGAATCCATATGCAACTCTTTTACAGTTTTCAGAAGACAATAACCATCACAAAAGAAGTGCCTTTTAAATGTTTATGGGAGACAGCTGCAGCGGCTGTCACTGCCCTCCAGGCCCACCTGGCTGTAGAGTAGAAGAGCTGCTGAGCCACGGCCCCAAGGAAATTGCCACATCTCTCCCATGGCCCACACCATTGGCCCGGGGTGGAGACAGCTGTGGCTGCTGAGGACGTTGAGTCGGGCTCTGTTGAGGACGTTGAGTCCCAGGCTCCGTTGAGGACGTTGAGTCCCGGGCTCCATTGGGTACATTGAGCCCTGGGCTCCATTGGGTACATTGAGTGGCAGGGGCTTTGTGATTTTTTAAAATTGATATTGATATTTTAGTGTTGGGCTGTGTTTTATTATGTTGTTGTGTTAATGTGTATTTATGTATCTGTGAGCTGCCCACAGTTGCACCTTGTGAGTGGAGCGGCATATAAGTTGAACAAACAAATAAATAAATAAATACAGGAGTATAAAACTACTTGCCAAACAGAAAGCTTCTACAAAATTGTTTTAAAACATGTCATATTAAAACATTTTAATATTTTCAATGCAGGCCAACATTGCATTGAGGCTGCACTTTCAGTTAAAAATTAATTATAAAAGAGTTAATAAGGCTTCAGCGATAAAATGAGATAAGGATGCATTCAGGTTCCACTGAATGGAAAAGTGGTACACAATTAAAAACAAAGGAAAACACCCCCTTTCTATCTCACAATACTTAAAGACATAATGAGCATGTATCCTTAGTGCATCCAGATTACAGCAGAAATAGGCTACAAAGCAGACATTTGTAGTTCCAAAGTTGCAGTCTTGTTCTGTTGTTTCTGTTCTCACTGAAATAACCTCACCTAGTAAGATTACAAAAAGAATTAGCACTTCTGAATCTGCCCACAGTGCATCTTGGTGAAGGGAATAGGTAAGAGACAAGACTTAGTAAGTGATGCTCTAGCACAGGGGTCAACAAACTTGGCTCTCCAGATGTTCTGGGACTTCAATCCCCAGAAGCCCTGGGGTAAATTGAAGTCCAAGAACAGCTTCTGCCAACCTAGAAGTTCAAAAGCAAGATAAACTGTGTTCCGTGTCTAGTCATGCCTGCCACATCTGCAAAACGCAGACAGCACTGGCTCTTTGGCTATAAACAGAGATGAGCACTGAACCCTAGAGTTGGATACAATTAGCTTTTGATGAAAGGATGACCTTAATCTTTACAGCACTACAAGGATTTGGTTTAGATTTGTAAAATGTAATGGCAAAGAGATGGTTAGAGTCAAACGAGATTTTTTGCGATGGCTGGGAGCAGTTGGTATCTACTGTGTAAATCAATTAATAGACTTAATTATAGTTGAGTAATTCTGAAATACCATTCCAGATGATTTAACAACAATCCTCTTGGAAAAGAAAATAACAGATCCTCATACATTGGCTTTAATTATTGATGAAACTTGGGCTGTTTAAAATGAAGGAGTGGAAAGCAAAGTTAGGCATTTATGGGATTAAAACAGAGCACAAACCACCTGCTGGTTCCTTTCCAGGAAAGTTCAAGGGCACGAAACCCCGCAAAAACCAATTGAGACACCTGGAAAAATAATTAGCACCCCAAAGTCCATCTTGGCCAGCACCCTGAAGACTCCTTTAAGATGCTATAATTGCAATTTGGAGGGACATACAAAGAAATTCTGTCCTAAATTGGGTGTGGAAAGAACGGCTTCAGGGAAATACAACCTAAGGTGAAGTGAGGGAGTCAGCAGTTTCAAAAGAGGAAGAAACCAGTTCTGCTGGTGAGCCTTTTGTGGAAGACTCAGATGCCTCCAGGCTGTCACATGCAAAGGATGGAGGATTGATAGGGAATTAAGTGAATGCTTCTTCTCCCTTGTCACTCTCCTCTGTTCAAAATGGAGGACAATCACATCTGATGGTTTAGCTGAGCTTGCCTTCCTTACCCAAGACAACAAGTTGTCCAAAAGTATACATCTTTCCATTCTGATGAAGCGACCCCACCAAGCCCCAGCTGGGCCCCCAAGATGACTTTGCAGCATGTTGTTCTGCCCAATAAATAAAGCTGTGGCCATACAGCTGAATATGAAACCTCGTCTCCCACAAGGGCCAATCTTAAAAACAAAGAAAAAATAACAACCATGAGCAAGTATCCAATTTACTGGGGCAAAGGTAGGACATACACTTGAAACTTATTGGAGGTTGAGTGACTCACTTCCTTGATGTCCTCCATTGCATAGCTCAATACTGCAGTTGTAGAGGATGCCCCAATACAAAACAAATGAGTTCCAAAGCGCCACCAAACCACTCCCGCTGCTTTTAGTGAATAGCTGCTGATATACCAAAATTGAAATTTGGTTAGTGAGCTGGTGTTCTGATGCTACAATAGGGAACCTGGTGGTGACCCTCATGCCCTCATATGCTTCTCTAACACCTAATCAGGGGACAATGCTTCCTCAGGGCTGTAGCCAGGATTCCAGATGTGGGTGGGTGAATAATTTTTCAGGATGGGGGTGAAGGGCAAGGGTTGTTTTAAAAATAGCCCTTTCCTGTCTCCAGCTGCTGATCCTCTCTTGCAGCCGAACCACACAAGTGTGTGTGTGTGTGTGTGTGTGTGTGTGTGTGTGTGTGTGTGTGTGTGTGTGTGTGTGTGTGTGTGTGTGTGTGTGTGTGAAGGTGTGTGTGTATGTGTTACCAGCATATAAAACACACTCAGTTTTTCTGGTGTATTTTAAGGAGGAAAAGGTGCATCTTATACGCCGGCAAATATGGTATATTAAGATGCTTGAATGAGCATAGCTTTTGTTAGTAAGTCTTATATGTACTACTGTGATTTGCAAGACGTGTAGTATGTCTGTCACTTTAAGAGATAGCCTGGAAGATGTACAGGTGTTAGACATCGCCCAGACTGTTCTACAGTCTCTGTATTTATTGTCCTCAGCAAAGCCAAGTATCTTACTGCTTCAAAATATCTTACTGCTGATATACTGCTGCTGTTAAACCTGACTGAAGCAAGACTTTCTTTCTGCTGCCAGACTGCTGGAACTACTGGCTTCATTATAGCCTCTGAGCATACCTCAACTGCTTTGCTACCTTCCTACTGCTTGCATGTTTTGTGGACACTTTGCAACTGCAAGTATTTGTTGCTGCTTTGAATTACAGCAGTGCGAGGGCAATTTGCTAAGGACTCAAGTTCTGGTGAGACTGTTTATGCTTATCTCCCTGACTTCTGTGGAGGAGTGTTATTTCTACATGGGTGAGTGTCTCAGACTGTTTATGTTTGGCTTTACCTTGAAAGACTATCTCAGCTTCTCAATGCTTGAAGCCTTGAACACCAAACTTTGTATTGCTGTTCTTTTCTACTGTTTGTTTTCACCATAACCACTGTATATAGTTGCACCAGCTAGCACAAGTAAACCTTTTCTACTTTTGCATTCCATGTTGAGAAATCAATTCATTTCACGGTGCCCAAATTCTAGACCCTTGAATCTGCTGCGTGCTACTCTGCTACCTATGTTTGCAGCTAGGGTCCTATCAGCTTTTACCCATAAGAATCAAGGAATTGTGCCAGCCTGTTTTACTAGAAAAGAGGGACAACTTCAGATGTCCAAAGAGATCACAGGAAACCCCAGTACAGTGGGACCTCATATAATGAAATTACTTTTGTCTTGTTAGACGCCCAGAGTGGGAAAACCTCCTAGATGGGCAGGGTATAAATGGAATAAATATTTTAAAATATTTAATTTGTTCCACGAGTGTTTTCATAGAGTGAAAATTTTTGTTATGCAAGTTTCCCCATAGGAATACATAAAACCACAATGGTTTTTTTTGCCTTGCAAGGGCACCATTCACATGCAATTTCCTTTTGTTATGTGAGTTTTTCGCTTTCAGGACCCTTTGTTATATGAGGTTCCACTGTATTTGAAAGCAGTACTTTCAGATAGCAGAAGTTCAATTATACATGTAGACTTAGAATATAAAATTTCCCTGCTTCTGTATGTGCCTTGCCACAGAGGGAATCTCTCAAAATCTCACTTTGCTTTGGGTAACACATACAGTATTGTGCAAAAGTCTTAGGCCACCAACAGCTGTTTTGGAGAAAATTCAATGAGTAATTTGGTGTGTGTGAGGGTATAATTTAGCTCCTAAGCTACTTAGGCAATGGTAAAGATCACCCTTGCTCAAAAGCCAGTTTTATCCGACTCTAGGGTTCAGTACTCATTTCTGTTTATAGCCAAAAAGCCAGTGCTGTCTGCATTGGCAGACTTTTCTGTGGACATGTGACAGGCATGACAAGACACCAGAGTGCACAGAACTCTGTTTACCTTCCCACTCGAGTGGTACCTACTCTATGTATCTACTTGCAATTTCTTGATTTCACAGGATGGGTGCTCACTCCTGTCATGCTGCACTCAGGTCTTGAACTGCTGTCCTGACAACCTTCCAGTCATCAAGTTCAGCATCTTATACACTAAGCCACCACAGTCCTCACTCTGAGCCACCTCGGCACACACAAAAAAAATGTTGTCTGCTGACTCTCCTATTATCCCTCTGCAAGTGTGGTAAAGTTTGGAGTTAGGATGTCCAAGTTATGTTCCACCAAATCACTCACTGAATTTTCCCTAAACCTGCCAGTGGTGACCTAAGCCTTTGCACAGTATTATATATTGGGTTCAACCTAGATAAAATTAAACCTGTTGGAGAACAGCTTTAGTCTTTGAGAGAAAAAAATTCTAGCATAGTAGTTGGCCCAAATTAAAGATATAATCCCTAGGTCAATCTGATGGAATCTCTATGTGCAGTCTAGATATGTTTTTGCTATGGGAAATATCATGCTTATGGTTCTTTCTCTTGTCTGAGACCCTTGTCTTTGGAAGATGACCATGGTGCACATGGTGCACAGGAAGCTCTGTGTGCACATGTGCGGTGGCCCACAGAAGGAGTAGACCTTCACATTTTTTCCTGGTACTCCAGGATCCTAGTTTAAGTTTAATGCAAGGTTGTGAATTACTTCTTTCCTTAGCCCACTACCTGGGAGGAGTGCCCCAGTTCAAAGAGTACAGGAAGACTGGAGAATGAAATGGATAGGAAAAGCTACATTAGTCAATGATGAAAATTTACCTCAGTTATTTAATGCGAAGCGTTTTAATTTAACTTAACACACAAGAGACAGAGATAAGATTTTTTAATAAACTAAGTGAAGACTAATCATCCTTACAATGTTTATCAAATCGTTCAGCTAGAGCTCTTAATATATTTCCTGGTATTTTTTGGTATCGATCACGAAGATTTTCAATTGCAGTCTTTGTCTGTTAAAACAAGAGAATTGGGAAAGGACATATTAGAGTTCTTTAAAGAAGTGGAGAGGAATCTGACTTGAAATCATGAAGCAGCCAATCCTTGTGGAGAAGAATTGAGTCTATTTAGTTTCTCTGATCACAAAATAAATGTCTTCTGTGGGCAGAGTATTCAAATGTCGACATTGCCCCCTACTGAGAAACAATAGCATCATTACTTAGTTAGCCATGATCAAGATGGGACTAAAAAAGAAAGAAGGAAGACAAAATTTAACTAGATTTAGACACTGAAACTATTAAATGAAGATGAAGCATCCTTAGTAAACATTATGCAAGCCATCTTCTAGGGAAGCTCCAAGATTGGGTCGAGGATACTAAGTTATTAGCCGATGAACAAAGTGGGTTTAGAGGAGGCTGCTCTGCACTTGATCATTGCGTAGTCCTTGATTACTTTATTAACAAATATTCTTCAAATTCCTCTGTATCTTTATATGCAGCATTTGTTGATTTGAAATATGCTTTTGATACTTTCTCAAGAGTTCTACTATGGGAGAAACTGGAGAAAGCATCCATTGACCAACGATTATTGTTTCTTATAAAGGCGATCATGGCAACACAAGTATAAGGGTGAAGTGCAGTGAGCAGGACATCTGTCAAACTCTATAAAAACAAGTTGGGGAGTTAGACAGGGCTGTGTCTTAACACCAACCTTATTCAATATCAATGATACCGTTGAATACTTACAATCAGTGGTGGGCTCAATTTTTTTTTACTACCACACTGTGTGTCTGGTGTGGGGGAAAGTCCTGTGTTGCACCCGAATTAGGACTACTTTATTTAAAAACATAGATGGGCAGGGCTAGCCAGACTTTCTGCTACCGGTTCTGCCGAACTGGTGCGAACCTGCTGATGCCCAAGAATGCAGGGATCACCATCCACCCAAATTAGACAGCAAACATGTCCCAATCCTACTTTATGCTCTTTGCGGCCCCTCCCCCACCCGGACTCAGACATCCGGGTGAGTTAGGGGGGCGTGGCCACCCTCTTTAAAAGTGGTGGCCACGAGGCAACTTGGCTGCCATTTTGGAAGCGACGGAGCGGAGAAGTTCGCTCTGCCGCTTTCTCCCCAGCTTTCGCCCTGCTCTTCCTTGAAGGGACTTTTTCTATTTTATTACTATTCTGCTTGGGAGGCATGGCTCCCAAGCACAAGGCAACGGCTGCCAAGCCACGGCCAAGGGGGAGGGCTCTGCCCATCCCCCCACATCCCCCCATCCCCCCACATCTAGGGGGCCGCCCCCGGGCTGGAGGGCTCGGGCAGCGCCCCCACAACTGGGTGGTAGGGTAGGTTTAGCCACTACCACCAATGCGGGCGAACAGGCTTCTGCCTACCCGCCCGGTGTCGGGATTCAGGCAGGGGCGGCACAGGCCGGCCCCTCTGGGGTCCCTACCCCTGTAGGGTCTTTGCCCGGTTCTGGGCAGGGCGGCCCACTTGGGCCTGGTGCGGGTTTCCGCCCCACCATTCTCCCGGCCCCACATGGGCCGGATTACTGGACATGGCCCTATTCGGGCCCAGGATCCCCATTCGGGTTTGTCCCACTGCAATTGCCTGGTGGGCCATCCAGCCCACCCAGCCCACCTTATCCAGGTGGGTCTGAGGCTGTTGATGCCCTCCTTGCACGCATTTCAGTGCTGGAGGCATCAATGGGCATTGCCCCGCCACCTTCTGAAGGTGGGTTTGCAAATCCTGCAATTCCGGCCCACATGTCGGCCACCGCTGTCCAGCGGGCCAGCCCAAGCTGCCGCCTCGCAGCTCCCCGCTAGATTATCGCAACAGGGCTTGCCGCCGGGGACCAGTCCTGCGTGGCAGGGGTGCAGTGGCACGCAGAGCTCGATATCCATCGCGAGCTCTGACGCCCGCTGTGGGCCGGAACCCCCAGTGGGGGCGGCCCACGGGGGTGCACCGGGTGAGTATCCTGGTCAATTGAGTACACCAGTGACACTACCTAGCAACACTGGGGGGGTACAGTGGCCATGGCCACAACAGGTTACTATGGGAGGACAGTTGTATCCACACTGTCCCGTTAACTCTTGTTTCCCCAATTACCCCCCCAGTTATGACAGGGGTGACCGCCCCTATGGGTATGACTAATGTTTCAGGGGTTGTTCCCTCGATTCAATCTGTGCCAACTGCGGCGCTGCCGACGGCCGGTTATTCCTTGCCCCTGGGTGACCATCTCTCCCAGGCCATGAGGGAGAAGATTTGGCGGGGGGAATATGTGGATATTTTCTCCCTCCTAAACCGTGAGCCCACCAAGGAAGAGAGGGAAGGGCAGGACGATAGGGACAAGGAGTTGTCCCGTCGTCGTAAGCCACCGCGCACCTGGGGCAATTGGTTACCGGTCTATCTCATTTATATGGCAGTATACCTGAGGGCCCGCCCTGACTTGGCCATTCTGATGGTACAATACCTGGATAATATTTACCGGGTGGTGGTGGATTTCCCTGGCCCGTCATGGTTGGCCTATGATGAGGAGTTTAGGATGAGAATGACCCTCCATCCTGAGATGAGGTGGGATGAGCCCTGCCAGCAATTGTGGCTCTTGTACATGACCCCCACGCGACCGGCGCCTGGTGACCGGTACCATTATGGCCATGCCGTGCAGCGGGCGGCTGCTACACAGGTTCCCCGCCAGATGGCGGGGCAGGGGGCTCCAGCCTGCCTGCTGTGTTGGAGCTTCTCCGCCAGCGGAGTGTGCAACAAGCATCAGTGTCGGTTCCGGCACGAGTGCCCCTCTTGTTCTGGCCCTCACGCCGCCTCCGTGTGCCCGTGGGCTGGTGGGTCACGAGGCAGAGGAAGGGCTGGGCAGGGAGTGGTCAGAGCTCCCTCTGATGGTGCTACCCATCAGAAAGGCCCCCTCCCCAATTAATGTCCAGGTGCTGGAACATTGGCTGGCCGCTTATCCTAGACGGGATGATGCGAAGTACCTACTTGAGGGTTTTCAATGTGGCTTCCACATACCATTTCAGGGTGTATGCGGGCCTCAGGATGCCCCGAACTTACTTTCTCTCAGGGGTAATGAGGATATTGCCGCCCAATCTATAGCTAAGGAGGTCACCGCACTGAGGGTGGCTGGGCCATTTGCTTACCCACCATTCCTGAACTTGAAGGTGTCACCTTTGGGTTTAGTCCCTAAGAAGTCCCCTGGTGAATTTTGACTAATTCACCACCTTTCTTACCCTGTGGGCTCTTCGGTCAATGATGCAATACCTGATGACCTTTGCTCGGTCAGGTATACGTCCTTTGACCAGGCCTTGCAGATGGTACGCTCGTGTGGCCCAGGGGCGCTACTGGCAAAGTGTGATATCAAATCGGCATTCCGATTGTTGCCAGTGCACCCGGACGACTTTGAGCTGTTAGGTTTCCATTTTCGGGGCAGTTTTTATGTAGATAAGGCCATGCCTTTTGGCTGTTCTATCTCATGTTCGGCTTTCGAACGATTTAGCACCTTCCTTCACTGGGCTTTTGTTCGTGGATCAGGGTCCCGGTCTGCAGCCCACTACCTCGATGACTTTTTGTTCGGAGTGGAACAGGGCACGGACACGTGTGCTCATCTCCTCGCCACTTTTCAGGTGCTTATGCGGGAACTGGGTGTTCCCCTAGCACCTGAAAAGACTGAGGGACCAGCCACCACTCTCACCTTTTTAGGTATCGAGATTGACACCATTGCCCAGACATCCAGGTTGCCCATGGAAAAGGTGATGCGGATCTCTGATGCGATTCTGGCAATGCTTTCCAGGCGTAAGATGTCTCTCCGAGAGTTACAGGTGCTTCACGGCCACCTCAACTTTGCCTGTAGGGTAGTAACACCGGGCAGGGCCTTTGGCAGGCATCTGTGTGATGCCATGGCAGGCCTTTTAAAACACCACCACAGGGTTTGGCTCACCAGAGGTTTATGGGCAAATCTTACGGTCTGGCTCACATTCCTACAGGATTTTAATGGCATCTCCTTCTGGAGATCGGAGCTTATGCTCAGCCCGCATTTCCAAGTACAGTTGGATGCCTCCGGCTCCCTGGGTTATGGGATGTACTTTGAAGGGAGCTGGTCCTATGGTAAATGGCCTCAGACATGGCAAGGCACGGATCGTTTACGCGATCTTACTTTCCTGGAGTTTTTTCCCATCTTGGGGGCCCTGATGCTCTGGGGGGATAGGTGGGCTAATTCAGTAGTTCACTTTTGGTGTGACAATGCTGCAGTGGTGCACATTGTCAACGCCCAGACATCCAAATCCCCCAGAGTTATGGCCTTAGTTCGCCAATTTGTCTTGAGATCCTTACGCCTTAATGTGCTTTTCAGGGCCAGACATGTGCCAGGCATTGATAATGATATTGCTGATGCTTTATCCCGCCTGCAGATCCCCCGGTTCCGTGCCTTGGCGCCAGAAGCAGAGGAACTGCCCTCTCCACTCCCGGCCGAGATCTGGACATTTGGCGAGGAGAGGTGAACCGGGCGATCGGCATGTCTTTGGCACCTTGCACGCGTAAGGCGTATCTACATGCACTCCTACAGTTTAGGAACTTTTGTGGGCAAAGGCAGTTGCCCGAAGTGTGGCCGATCCTGGTCGACCAGATTCTCAAGTTCATGGTTTACCTTCATGATCTAGGATTAGCCCCTCGCACCATCGCCACTAGGCTTTCAGCATTGGCATTTATGGCTAAGGCGAGGGGTTTCATTGACTGCGTGAATGACTTCTGCATACGCCATGTATTAGAAGGGTGGACACGTGAATGTGGCCGCCGCCAGGACACACGTCACCCTGTTTCACCAGAGGTTCTGACGCACCTTGCACAAGGTTGGCATAGCTTGTGTTACGATAGGTATGAGGAGGCTCTCTTTCATGCTGCTACCACCGTAGCTTTCTTTGGAGCGCTCTGTATCAGTGAGCTGGTCCCATTGTCAAAGGGGGACATGTCTCGTAGGGCACTGGAACTCGACGATGTCTTTCTTACCCAGGAGTGGGCCCAGTTGAGGATTCGTTCCTCAAAGGCCGATCAGCACGGAGTAGGCAGTGGTGTCAGACTGCTACGGTGTACGATTGCTGACATCTGTCCGGTTGGTGCCCTACATGAGTTTTTGGCAGTGCGTGGCACGCACCCTGGCCCATTTTTCTGCCACCATGATGGGTCTCCCCTTACCAAATTCCATTTTTGGAAGGTGACTGGTATGGCACTTCACAGTGTCGGCCTCCCTGGGGCTCGTTATGGCACCCATTCATTTAGGATAGGCGCCGCTACAACTGCGGCTGCGTTTGGGTACTCTGATGCTGATATACGTCACATGGGGAGGTGGGGGTCCGCGCGCTTTTCTTTATATGTACGCCCCCTTACTGCATGAGTGCCAGTTATGTCATTAATCCCCTTTTCTTCTTTTACACACCCTGTGTGTTCACGCACACCGGTGGCAGTATGGCTGGTGGGCCACAGTTTTGTGCACTGGGCAGCACGGTATGCTGCGGCGACAGACTGGGGACCCCATCTCGGGCTACGTGAAGCCGCACGTATGCGATGGTATGGTAAGCGCGGCATGAGATAGCGGGAACTGTTGCCATTCCTGATGTCCATCAGGGCTGCTGGACCGCCTGATGTCCTGATTCTGCACCTCGGCGGCAATGATCTCGCACAGATCACTGGCCTCTCTTTAAAAATGTCGGTGTGCAGTGACCTGGCCTTTTTACATCACTTATGGCCGTACACGCGGCTGCTATGATCTGACATCGTGCCGAGATACCATTACAGGGGAGGCATTGACCTCCGTGGTTTGGACCGTGCTCGACGGTCAGTGAACAGGGCTGTCGCCCGGTTCCTTTTTGACAATGGCTTTGGAACAGCCATTCAACATCCTAGGATAGGCTTGCAGGATTCTGGTCTATATGCAGGAGATGGGGTCCATCTGTCGGCCAGAGGTATGAACCTCTTTCTTGAGGATGTGCAAGCAGGCCTGGTGACCGAGCTGACGGTCTGGGGGGGGCAGTGAGTCATCACAGACGCCTCCCCGTGTGGCGGGTAGCACTGGTAAGGTAAAGATTTATGACCCAGAGGTATCCGGCAGGTTCGCAATTGACTGGCCAACATGTAGATAGGTACAGGGGAAATAGGATTGGCTGGTCAAGGGTGAACCATGCAAGGGGTGATGGCAGGAGCTTCACAGCCTACATCACCCTGATATTGAACAGATACACGTCATAGGGTAGGGTCAGTAGATAGTATATTGACTCCGGTCAACAATTTGTTTGTGTCAACAAACAAATTGATATAAATAGATACATGTAGCCAATTTCCATTGGCATTTTGGGAGGAACCTTACCAGTGTTACTGCGGCCTGCTTGCCTTAAAGAATTACAATTGGATGATACACCAATTGAAAGTGATAATTTGGACTAGGGCATTATTCAATAAAAGTGGCCTGATGCCTTTAATCCAATACCGGTGTCTGAGTCTTTCTTTGGGGGGTGCGCCTGCAATGCAGTTCTGCTTTCAAGAACATAGGTGGGGTTGCACAGGGCCCTGCATTCACTTGCTAATTATTGCTTTCAAAACCAACTTGTGCTCAATTATTTGAAAATGAAAATAATGGCTTTTGCCAGAGAGCCCAAAATACATCGATGGCATTTAAACCATCAGGTACTAGAGCAGGTCCTTCGTTACAGCTACTTAGGAGTGATATTTCAGGCTAATGGGTGCAGGAAGTTACATACAATGTATTTAGCTTCTAAAGCAAAAAAAAAAAAGTGCAGTCGCTATACAAAACCTCCTTCAGAGGAAAGGTGGGCATAATGTAGTTGCGGCCCTTAGAGTTTTTTTTGGCGAAGTCGCTTGCCCAAATGTTGTATGGATCTCCTCTGTATTTTGACTCAAACATAAATCCGCTCAAGGTCACGCAATCAAAGTTTCTGAGGACAATTATGCAGTCCCCTTGCAGTATTTCCAACGCGGCTTTGAGATTAGAAACGGGAATGTATACAGTGCGAGCGAGACTGTTAGTAAATGTGGCTAATTATTGGATAAAAATTCTGTTTACCCCATCTGGCTTACTCAAACTGGTGATGTCCGACCCTTGGATGCCACCATGGATTAGCTCTCTTGAAAGGACACTAACCATTTATAGCATTTCAAAACCTTATGTTTTTTCCTTAGGATCTATTCATGCTAGAGAGTTAATAAAACAAAGAATTCTCGATATACATCACCAAAATGATTCAAGTAAACTAGTTTCCCCATTGTTTGATAGATAAACTTTCAATGTTGCTAGGCCCTTACCATACTTGTCTTTAATAAGAAATCTGGATCATAGATGTTCCTTCACACTTATTCGGTATAACATGCTTCCCTCCTCCTACAGGGAGGATTTCTTTAAGAAAGTCCTAGTGCTCGAGCGTTTATGCCCATGTCAGTTAAATATGATAGAAACCTCTGAAAGCGCAGCTCCAAAATGGCCGCCGTGCTCTTTGTGGCCCCCCCACCCGGACTCAGACATCCGGGTGAGTTAGGGGGCGTGGCCACACCTCTATAAAAGGGGTGGCCATGAGGCAGCCGAGCTGCCATTTTAGAAATAGCGACGGAGAGGAGAAGTTTTCTCCGTCGCTCTTCGTTTCTTCTTTTTCGCCAGTTCGGCGCTTGGGATCCCCGGACACATGGCCCTCGGCTCTCCAGCCTCAGGATGGCCCTGCAGGGGCTTCGGCCCCCAGCCCGCAATTGCCGGCCATGGGTCCAGACAACGGGGGAGGGCCTGGTGCGGTCACCAAGCAGGGCTTGCCTCCGGCCCCTCATGGGCCGGAGTTTTGGGCATGGCCCTATTCAGGACCTGGCTCCCAAATGGGGGTCCCCAGTGTATCAACCAGTGTGCCGTGTGGCCCACCTGGCCATGGCTGCGCCCCTGCAATGGAGCAGGACAACACCTTTGCCCACCGTTACCGGTGGGATGGGGCAGATTGGGATATGGCCCTCGGCTCTCAGCCTCAGGCTGGCCCTTCAGGGGATTCGGCCCTCGGCCCGCAGTTGCCTGCCATGGGCCAGAACAATTGGGGGGAGGGCCTGGTGCTGGCACACAGCACGTTTTACCTCCTCAGGGGCCGGAGTTTTGGGCATGGCCCCTATTCTGGCCCGGGATCTCAAATTGGGGCCTCTGGCCCAATCCCTAGCCAGCCGGCCGGCCCACCTGGCCCACCTTATACTAGGGGTTTCCGTGGCAGGGGATGCCTGGTTAGCATGTTTAGCTGTGCTGTAGGCATCATGGGCAATCCAGTGGGAGGGGGCCCTTCCCTATCTACCGGGGCCCTTCGTGTCTGCCGACTACTTCGACTGCTGCCACTCTGCAACAGGTGGCCAGCCGGGTCGAGCTGCTTGAGACACTCCGGCCTGTGCCTGCCGCCGTCTCGCAGCTCCCTGTTTGTCCAGAACTGCAACTGGGGTGTGTTCGGATGTGGCACCAGAGCTCGATTTCGGTCGCGAGCTCTGACGCCCGCCGTGGGCCGGAACCCCCAGTGGGGGCGGCTCACGGGGGTGCAACTAGTGAGTATTAGGTTCAAGTTGAATGCACCCACATCACAGTCCACTTCCAGCGGTGGGGTTCAGTGGTCATGGCTTCGCCAATTTGAGGCTAGTGGGCATCACTTGCCAGCCTATCCCAGTGCCCCTTGGTTGCATTCTGGCACGATGTTGGGGGTGGGGGTTTCCGCCCTCAGGGCAGTACGTGGCATCGCAGGGGCTGTCCAGGTCCCGCTGCGTATGCCCTGTGTACATCATGTACCAGTGACGGCCTTGCCGATGTCTGGTTATTCATTGCACCCTGGTGATCATTTGTTCCAGGTCACGAGGGAAAAGATTTGGTGGGGGGAGTACGTGGATATATTCGCCCTATGAACCGAGATCCCAATAAGGATAGGCGGTGCGGACAGGAGGACAGAGACATGTGCGGTCCCGCCGTAGTAAGCCACCACGCACTGGGGTGTCCGCTCCCGGGACAGTGCTGAGCATCGCAGGGGCTGTCCGGGTCCTGCTGCGCATGCCCTTTATGCAGAATGTCCCATCGAGGGCTTTGCCGATGGCCGGCTATTACTTGCCCCTGGGTGATTATTGGCCGCAGGCCATGAGGGGTAAGGGCTGGAGGGGGACATGTGGATATTCTCCCTATTGAACTGCGAGCCCACTAGGAGGAGAGAGAGGCACAGGGCGACTGAGACAAAGAGTTGTCCCATCATCGTGAGCCACTGCGCACCTTGGGCCAACTGGTTGGCGGCATACCTTGTACGTATGGTGGTATGCCGCAGGGCTTGACCTGTTTGGGCCATCCTGGGGCTTCCATCCAGCGCTAATATTTGCAGGGCAATGGTTGATTAGATGGGCCCATGGCAGTTGGCTTACGGTGAGGAATGTGGATGAGGGTGGCTCTATACCCTGAGGGGAGGTGGGATGAGCCCTGTCAGCAAGTGTGCTCATGTACATCACTCCCACGTGACTGGTGCCTGGTGATAGGTACCATGGTGGTCATGCTGAGCAGCGGGCTGCTCAGACACAGGCTCCATGCTAACTGGTCGGGCAGGGGGTTCCAGCCCGCCTGCTGTGTTCGGCCTGCTCAGCTGACGATGCGTGTACTAGGCACCACGGTCGTTACCGACTTCGTGCCCCCTTTTTGCGCTGGCCCTCACGCCGCCTCCGTGTGCCCGTGGGTTGGTGGGTTACAGGGCAGAGGTAGGGGTGCACAGGGGCGATCAGAGCTCCGTCTGAAGCAACTAACCTTGTCATAAGCCCTCCCCCCCGCCCCAATTAGTATAGTCAGCCTGGAGAGATGGCACTCTGTTCATCCAAGAAGGGATTGGGTGGGATACCTGCTGGAGGGTTTTCTATGGGGGCTTTTGTATCCATTCGGGGGTGTTGGGGGTCCCAGGATGCTACTAATCTGGTTCCCTTGCAGGGTAACGAAGAGGGGGCTCCACTGTCCACTGCTAAGGGAGTTGGGGCTATGAGAGTAGCGGGGGCCCTTCTTGGAACCACCTTTCCTAAGTCGAATGTCTCCCCCATGAAGCTCATACTGAGCTAGAACTAGGGTGAATGTCATTTAATCCTCCATTCAGCTTACCCTGTGGGTTCTCCATTCAGGGATGCCATTCCTGATGACCTTGTTCAGTCAGGTACTCGTAGTTGGTTCGGCCACTATGGGTGGCACGCTCATGCAGTTCTGGTGCTGTTTTGGCACAGTGTGATATACACTCGGCTTTCAGATTATTGCCAGTGCACCCAATGATTTAGACCTATTGGGTTTTTTAGGTTCCGAGGGGAATTTTACTTAGATAAGGCCAACCCCCTTCTGACTGAGTTAATTCATGTTCAGCACTCGACCGATTGGGGACTTCACTCAGTGGCCATTTGCTCACAGGTCGGGGTCTCGGTCTCTAGCCCATTACCTCGACGACTTTTGGTTCGGGGGTGAACGGGGCTTGGACACGTGCACGCGTCTCCTCATTACAATTCAGACACTCAGGTGGGAACTGGGTGTCCCCTTGGTGCCTGAATAGACCGAGGTCCCATCTACTAAGCTCACATTTCTGAATCGACTCTGTCACGCGCGCATCCGGGTTAACCATGAATACGGTGGCTTGGATCTCCGCGGCGAGTTTGGCATTGATTGCCAAACATAAAGTGTGCCCTCGTGAGCTGCAGTTAATTCATGGCCACCTTAATTTTGTCCGGTCTGGCTCAAATTACTCCTGGGTTTAACGGAGTCTCTTCCTGGAGATCAGACCTGATGGTCTGCCCTAGATTTCAAGTACGGTCGGATACCTCAAGCTCCCGGACTTATGGGGGTTTACTCCGAGGGTGGGTGCACGGATCGCCTCCGCGATCTTACCTTCCTTGCGTTTTTTCCCATTTTGGAGAGCTATGGTGCACTGAGTGGGCCTACTCAGTGGTCCAATTTCGGTGTGACAATGCGGCAGTGGCGCACATTGTCAACACCCAGACATGCAACTCCCCCAGGGTCATGACATTAGTTTGTCTATTCTTTTGAGAAGCCTACGCATAAATGTGCCGTTCTAGGCCAGACATGTTCTAGGTATTTATAATGACATTACTGCTGCTTTCCACCACCTGCAGATCACCCGGTTCCGTGCCTTACTCCGGAAGCAGAGGGATTCCACTCGCCACTTTTGGCCGATGGCTGGACGTTTGGCGAGGAGAAGGGAACCGGACAGGTCATTGGCACCTCGCACGCGTAAGGCGTATCACTATGCGTTCATGAGTCGTGTTTGGGAGGGGTGGACACGGGAACGTGTCCGCCGCCCGTACATGCGTCACCCCTGTTCCCAGAGTTTCTGACCCACCTTGCACGAGGCTGGCATTACTTATGTACAGATAGGTGTGAGGTGGCTCTTGGCCACGCAGCTACCACGGTAGCCTTTTTGGAGCGCTCCGCATCAGTGAGTGGGTGCCAGAGTTGGTGCCACCTGTGTAAGGCGGATGTGTCTCGTAGGGCACTGGAACTCGAAGATGTCTCTGTCACACATGAGTGGGATCGCGTGGGGATGCGGTCCTCATGGGTTATTCAGCACGGTGTAGGCAGTGGTGTATACTGCTACGAAGTTTTTGAGACATCTGTCCGGTTGGTGCCCTACATGAATTTTCAACAGTGCCTGCTGCCGCCCAGGCCTGTTTTCTGCCACCGGGATGGGTCTACCCTTACCATAGTAAAGTCCCTGAGGGTGACCGGTGCTACGTTTTGCGGTGTGGGGCCCGTTTTGGCACCATTTACTTAAGATAGGTGTCGCGTTGATCGCGGCTACGTTTGGGGTACTCGGAGGTGGATATGCGTCTACGCGCAATTTCAGATATGTACGTCCCCTCACTGTACGAGTACCTAGTTATATCCTTCACCTTCTTTCTCCTCTTTTAAAGATCCCAGGGGTCTCAACACGCCGGTGGCAGGGGGCTGGTGGGCCGCAGCTATATACACTGGGCAGCAGTATATGCTGCAGCGACAGAGAGTGGACCCCGGCTGGGCTGTGTGCATCCGCACGTATGCTATGGTATGGTATGCGCGGCACATGGGGGCGGGAACTGTGGCCATTCCTGCTGTCTGACAGGGATGCTGGACCGCCCAATGTTTTACAGGCACCTCGGCGGCAGCGATCTTGTACGGATCACTGCTGTTACTAAATCGTCGAGGGGCTGTGACCTGGCATTTTATATCACGTATGGCTTACATACGGTCGCTATGGTCTAACATCGTGCCGAGACACCAATTTAGGGGAGATGCGGATCTCCCTAGTTCGGACTGTTCCGGCAGTCAGTGGACGGGGCTGTGGCTCCGTCCTGTTCTGAGCATGGCTGTGAGATGGCCATTGGAGACCGGATGATAGGCTTACACAAAAATTTTGCTGGTAGGCAGGAGAAGGGGTCCACCTGTCGGCTAGAGGTATGTACCTCGTTCTGGGTGTGATGCAAGCAGGCCTGGCGACCAAGCTGACAGTCTTGGGGGGGGGGGGGGCGGTGAGTCATCATGGATGCCTCCCCGTGTGGCGGGTAGCACTGGTAAGGTAAATATTTATGACCCACAGGTATCCGGCAGGTTCGCAATTGACTGGCCAACACTTAGACAGGTACAGGTGTAATAACGTTGACCGGTCAACGACAAACCAGGCAAAGGGGTGATGGCAGGAGCTCTTCAGGTGGGTGGGGTCAGTAGATAGTTTATTGACTACGGTCAACAATTTGTTTGTCTCAACAAACAAATTGATACAAATGGATACATTGTAGCCAATTGCCATTGGCAATTTTGGGAGGAACCTTACCAGTATTACTGCGGCCTGCTTGCCTTAAGAATTATAATTGGCTGAGTACCAATTGAAAGTTATAATTCGGACTAGGGCATTATTCAATAAATGTGGCTGAATGCCTTTATCCATATACCGGTGTCTGAGTCTTTCTTTGGGGGGTGCGCCTGCAATGAGCATGTTCTGCTAGAGTGTCCCCCATATAATAAACCCAGGAGAGACCTTTTTAGTGCTTTCCAAACTTGAAGTCTAACAATAAAGTCAGGACACTGAATATTCTTTTATCGGGTGAAGGGCAAGATACGACGATAGCGGTCGCTAGATTCGCATGGTATGTAACTTGTATTCGTAAAGGCAAGATAAAATCAAAGGAATAAGGAAAATGCTTTCAGATTACAACTTGACTGTCATGGAATATGTTTGCAGGACATAGACATAACAACCCTTGAAATTCTGGTTGTATGTTGCTATTATATAAATAATCTAGTGTTCGTGATTTTGTGATAGTTTTATAAGTTTGCCTCACTTGTGTCAAGCAGCTTGATTTTGTGATATTGTAACACTGGCCTTGGGCTGTAATAAAGAATTTGATTGATTCACTTATACATGAAGTCTTTTCTAATTTAGACTAGTTGCATTTCTATACCAGTAGAGTCCTACCTTAGCCTGGGGTTTTCCATGTTTGAAATCTATTCCAAGATTAAAGAATACATGATGTACAGCTGACACACACTTTGCCAAAATGTGGGCTATTTTAAATTGTTTATTTCACACTGATTCCTGAAACTCTCTCTTCCTCTTCAACTAAAGGTGTATGAAAGTGTCAGTGTATAATGTATATTGTAACTCTTGCATATCCTCCATAAAAATAAGAGATTGCTTCTAATGTTTTCGATCTGTTACAATTATAGCTCTATGACACTTTGGCAATGAATGTTACAGGCTGACATATTCCTGTTCACTTCCTTAGCAAAAGTATAGATATTAAAAAAGATACCAAAAAAATCATATTTCAAATGAGGATAGATTTATTCCATACAACACACTCATACGCAACACTGAAAACTTAATTGTGATCAGGTTTTAAAAAGAAATGAATTAGAAGCCAGTGTAGTATTGATAAACAACAGATTAAAAATTTGGGCAAGGTGTCACAATGAATTTACAGACTGACTCAGACACCACATGACCCTACATCAATTCTACAAAAACCTGATTTGAAATCTGATTTGTTTAACAGTCAAACAGGTGTATGGCCAGACAGTAGAATACCAATTAATGCAACAACATCCGTCTTGGGTGAATAGTTCTATATGATTTATTTTTATTTTTTCTCTTGTTTTCTTATCTCACTTTCTTAAAGGAATAACTCAAAGTTCCTTACTTCAGGTAGCATAAAATATCAACACCTGTAACATATCAATCAATGTATTTGTTAAGAAAACCGAAGCTAATCCGGTGCAATAGCCATTCTTGAGCCGCTTCCTCAGGGTTTTCTATGAGTACAATTGAGAACAATATATCAGTATCATGTATTACATATATACAAATTTACAATATCATAATCAAAAGTTGGATCATTTGCTAACATTTCACATTTCAATTTCTCTTAGCAGACAAGTCTTATAGCATAACATGCAAGGAGAATAAACCATTGCAGCCCATTAATTTTTCATCTAAGAGGTTATCCCCGGAGGAGGTACGCGTGCTTTCTCTTGGGTTGAATTATGTACCTACATTGCAATATTGTGCCTTTGCCACGAGGGTTGACATGTTTAAGCTTACCAGACTTTTGAAGCTTAAAGATTTCTATAGAGGCATGGAATCTGTATCCCGAGAACAGTTTAGACGTAGTTCCACATTATTACCACAAGTGTTTTGGACACTAGAGAATCCCTCCACCCACCGACTCACTTTTTATTAGATTTGAGGGATGTGGTTTTAGAGAACAATTTCTTTAGATTTAAATATGATTTTTACATGCAAATTAGGGGTGTGGCTATGGGGAGTTCACTAGAGCTGGCTATTGATAACTTATACATGGTTAATTTTGAAAGAACGTTCATTTTTTACTCCACTGTTAATCCATTTTTTGACACATTATTATTTATAAGCGTGTTATTGATGACTTATTTTTCTGTTAGATTCAATAGAGATTGTTACAGAGTTCACCAGGTGGATTAATAGTTTGGACAATAACTTGAAGTTTTCTGGGAAGTCGGATGCTAAATGTGTACCATTCTTAGATGTGTCCATATATATTGCAAATAAGAAACTTGGTATGTGCCTTTACAGAAAGCCTACTGACCAAAATTCATACTTGGATTATTGCTCCTTTCATCCGGTACACCTAAAGACTAATATTCCATTTAGCCTTTTGTCAAGGGCTAAATGGAACTAAATAAAAGAGAGTGATTTTTAAAAATCAGCCCACACTATTAGCTCCTTTTTGTTGGAGAAAGGATGTCCTAGGGAAATTATTGACTGTCAACTTAACAAAGTTAAAACAGTATCTAGATCGCAACTCCCGGCTCAAAAACAGAGACATTCTTCCTCTAGGATACATTGCTCTTTCGAATACTCGCCTATTGCCTTACGCATTAAAAAGGCAATATTGAAATACTGGCATCTTCTAGAAGGTATCCGAGGATGCTCTGAAAAGTCTTTGATTGGTTTTAGATGAACACAATCACTATGGAACATTTTAACTTCGTCTGATTCTCACTCCCTGTCAGCCCCAGTTCAGTCTATTATTCGAGGGCATTACTGCTGCTCTGGCTGTGCGATTTGTCATTTCACTTGGGAAACAAAGGTTGTAAGTTTCCCTGGCCAAAGTTACATACGTAGATTGCAAAGTTTCACCAATTGTGACTCTCGCTTCATAATTTATATGGTAATTAGTCCATGTGAAAAGTATTACAGCGGCCTGACTTCGTGGCCACTTAAGGTGCGGATAATGGAGCATTGGTCTTGTATTCAAAGCCAAACACTTACCGCCCCTCTGGTAGCCCACTTTCTAGAAAAACAACACACCGAAGATGAAATTAAATTTGTAGCGTTAGAGAAAGTGAGTTTCAGGAAATTTGAGAAAATTAATGTAGAAAAACAATTGCTATGAAGAGAGGCTTTTTATATTCATTTATTCAACTCCCTGGTCCCACGTGGACTCAATCATGACTACGATTTGAGCTGTTGCTTATAATTGCATGGGAAACATGATTACTTCAAAAAAATGTTTTAATTATTTCAGGAAGGTTCAGCTGTACATTTGATTATGTATAAATATTGAGTAACTCTAAGGTTACATTAATGTCGCAGGCACTAAAAGAGTTATCAAAAGAGGTTGTTGATGCAAATAAGATAAATAATAATAATAAGAGTAAAACGAATGATACTTTACTATTAAGGTAAGGAAACACCATATAATTTTATGGAACTAATGGGCTGCAATGGTTTATCCTCCTTGCATGTTATGCTATAAGACTTACCTGCTAAGAGAAATCAAAATGTGAAATGTTAGCAAATGATCCAACTTTTGATTATGATATTATAAATTTGTATATATGTAATCTTGTTAATACGTGATACTGATATATTGTTCTCAATTGTACTCATAGAAAACCCTGAGGAAGTGGCTCGAGAAAGGCTATTACACCAGATTAGCTTCAGTTTTCTTGACAAATACATTGATTGATATGTTACAGTTGCTGATATTTTACGTTACCTGTAGTAAGGAACTTTGAGTTATTCCTTTAAGAAAGTGAGATAAGAAAACAAGAGAAAAAATAAAAATAAATCATATAGAACTATTCACTCAAGACGGATGTTGTTGCATTAATTTGTTTAACAGTGAAGGCATACCATAATATTGATTTTAGGCATCTGTACTTATTTGAGAAATAATTGAATTAAATAATCAATTACCTACTGTATATTTCTAATTTATTACTAAATAAATAAATAAATACAAATAGTTGATAAGGAAAGCAAACTTAACCATTACATCTTAGTTTTTCCTCAAATAGTCATGTGTTTGGATACATGATATATATTAAAGTGGGCAGTAAACTTGCCACATTTCACTTCAGGGATTTGCATTCTATAACTTTTAAAATTTTGCTATGGAAAAAGGAAAGACTGAAGCCCATTGTGCTCCATTGCACTTGATTGGTGTTTTGACACAAACAGAGTTGTCCCCTCCCCTGGGGGTTATAAATAAGAAATACTTGAGTGAATGTCTACTAAATGACAGTAGCAGTCAAGCAATTCTTTCTGTATGAACCAAATAGCTTTTTCATTTCTCCTAGAGCTGTTTAACCTTATTAGTGCCTATTTTTCCACATATTAATTACAGGAAGAGGGAAAGATTCATAAAATAATGGAAATACGGTATGTGAAAATTGTTTCCAGTTTACATTTTTATGAGAAGAGTTAACTTACTTTTTCAGCAAGTTCCACAGCAGTAATATTTGGATCATATGGGATGGGTTCTCCAAGATATGTGCGTAATTTTACTGGAAATTCTCCAAATATAGGAATACCTATACTTCGAGTTTTCTCATATAACCATCTCATCAGGCCTGAATGTCAAATGAAAGAACATTTCTGTCTTAGACAATGCAAGTTGAAAATAACTGATATCATGAGTTTTCATGGTTGTAACAATCCAGTGCTAGAAAAGCATAGCCTCCAATTCCTGAGATGTACTAGTCTACCACTATTCAGTACTATTGGAATGGTGCTGCCCTGACTCTGGATTGTTGTACTACAAACACAGCCTCTAGTAGATTGGTCTGAGGACCTCAGCCTACATAGAAATTATTTTAGGCAAGACATAACACCACAGGACCCATTAATTAAACACAGGAAGATTTTTTTTAAAATTACCCCACTTACCAATTCTTCCAAACCCTCTGAATGCTTCTTGAATATTTTGTGTAAACATGGGGATAATGGGCTAAATGGAAAGACCAACACACAGAGAGAATTGCTTAGTTGAGAAGAATATCAGTTGTGTAAAACAGCTGTTCCACCAGTGATCCAAATATTTAGAAACTGAAGACCAAATTTAAGGGCACTGGGTAAAAATGGTACTTCAAATTGAGGAAATTTAAAGGACAGAATTTCATCAATTAAATGTCATTGTCATCGGCTGCTACTCGTATCCAAGCACACATTTTTCCTGGTGGTCACTTTCTCAGTTGACGGCTGTGTCTCTGGTGACTCAACAAACTGATCCTGGCATGAAACATGAAACCACACACAGTACTGTGTGGACTTCAATTACCATGCGCCCAAGTAAACACTCCGGCCAGTGGTGGGCTCCAAAAAAATTACTACCACACTGTGGGCATGGTATGGTGGGTGTTTTTGTTGTTCAGTCGCACAGTCGACTCCGACCCTTTGCGACCCCATGGACCATTTTCCTCCAGGCGCCTCTGTCCTCTACCATCCCCCTCAGCCCTCCCAGCTCTGTGCCCATTGTGTCTACAATACCATCTAGCCATCTCATCCTTGGCCTCCCCCGTCTTCTTTTGCCCTCCACCTTTCCCAACATCAATGCCTTCTCAAGTGAATCCTCCCTTCTCATTTGATGTCCAAAGTATTTTAGCTTCATCTTTACTATTTGACCTTCCAATGAGCAGTCAGGGTTAATTTCTTCTAAGATTGACCTATTTGTTCTCCTCGCTGTCCAGGGGACTCTCAAAACCCTCCTCCAACACCACATTTCAAAGGCATCTATTCTTCTGCGTTCAGCCTTCCTAATTGTCCAGCTCTCACATCCATACATTACTACTGGGAAAACCATTGCTTTGACTATTCTAATTTTTGTTTGCAATGTAATGTCTCTGCTTTTCACTATGTTCCCCAGGTTTCTCATCGCTTGTCTCCCAAGAATCAGTCGCCTTTTTATTTCATGGCTGCAATCCCCATCTGCAGTGATCTTTGATCCTAAGAAAGTAAAATCTGTCACTGCTTCTACTTCTTCCCCGTCTATTTTCCAGGAACTGATGGGGCCTGTTGCCATTATCTTGGTTTTCTTGATATTGAGTCTCAAGCCAGCTTTTGCACTCTCCTCCTTCAGCCCAATCAAGAGATTCTTTAGGTCTTCCTCACTTTCTGCCATTAGGGTGGTATCGTCTGCATATCTCAGATTATTGATGTTTCTCCCAGCGATTTTAATCCCATATTGCGATTCCTCCATCCCTGTACTGCGCATTATGTGCTCTGTGTATAGGTTGAATAAGCATGGTGACAAAATGCAGCCTTGTCTTACTCCTTTTCCTATTCCAAACCACTCTGTTATTCCATGTTCTGTCCTAACTGTTGCTTCTTGGTTCATGTACAGATTTCTCAGGAGGCATATGAGGTGCTCTGGTATTCCCATCTCTTTAATTACTTGCCACATCTTGTTGTGGTCCACACAGTCAAATGCCTTAGTGTAGTCAATAAAACAAAAGTAAACTTGTTTCTGGTATTCCTTTGTTTTCTCCATGATCCAGCGTATGTTGGCCATGTGGTCTCTAGTCCCCCTGCCTCTTCTGAAACCAGCCTGCACCTCTGGTAATTCTCTCTCCACATGCTGCTGAAGTCTGTCCTGTATTATCTTGAGCATCACCTTGCTGGCATGTGGGATGAGCGCGATTGTTCGATAATTTGATCATTCTTTGGGATTGCCCTTTTTTGGGATTGGGACGTATACTGATCTTTTCCAATCCTGTGGCCACTGTTTTGTTTTCCAAATCTGCTGGCATATTAAATGCAGTAATTTGACGCCATCATCTTTTAGCGCTTTGAAAAATTCAACTGGGATAGCATCATCTCCACTAGCTTTGTTGTTTGCAGTGCTCTTTAGGGCCTTTATGACTTCACTCTCCAGGATGTCTGGCTCAAGTTCAATTTCTTCATCATTGTGATTATCAGGAGTGTTGAGGTCCTTTTTGTAAAGTTCCTCTGTGTACTCTTTCCATCTTTTCTTAATTTCTTCTGCATCAGCTAGCTCCTTTCCGTCTTTGTCCCTTATCATGGTCATTTTTGCTTTAAATGTTCCCTTGATTTCCCCAATTTTTTTGAAAAGATCTCTGGTTCTGCCTCTTTTGTTGTTTTCCTCCATTTCTCTGCACTGTTCTTTTAGGTAGTTTTCCTTATCTCTCCTTGCTTTTCTTTGAAATTCTGTGTTCAAATGGTTGTAGTTTTTCCTTTCTCCTTTGACTTTTGCGTTCCTTCTTTCCTCTGCTATTTTAAGAGCCTCATCAGACAACCACTTTGCTTTCTTACTCTTCTTTTCTTTTGGTATGGTTTCCTTTGCTGCTTCCTGCATGATGTCCCTCATCTCCGTCCATAATTCTTCCGGTACTCTGTCTACCGAGTCTAAGCCATTAAATCTGTTCATCACCTCCACCGTGTATTCTTTAGGGATGCTGTCTAGGTGATATCTTTCTGGTCTCCGTGTTTTCCCTATTTTCTTTAGTCTAAGCCTGAATTTTGCGATCAGTAGGTTGTGATCTGAGCCACAGTCTGCTCCAGGTGGGTGTAGCCAGGGGGAAAGCCCTGCGTTGCACCCAAATTAGGACTACTTTATTTCAAAATTTGGGTGGGCGGGGCCAGCCAGAATTTCTGCTACCGGTTCTGGCGAACTGGTGCGAACCTGCTGATGTCCACCAGTGACTCAGGCTGATCAGGACTTCTGGGAATTGAAGTTATAGAACATCTGTAGTGCCAAGGTTCACCTTCACTGCCATAGGATATGCTTGCAATTCCCATCTGGACCAAGTCAGGCAATCACACATGAGAGAAAATGGAATGAAAGCTATGTCAGACAAATCAAAACTAAACCAACTATTTGAAGTCGAAACATAAAGTTGCAAACGTCACTTAACAAACCTGCAGACTTCCACATGATTAGCTTTATGTTGCATAGTCTCCACAAACTGAACCAGTTCTAACAGTAAAAATCCAATACAAATGATAAGGTATTTGGCAGTTTTAGTGTATGGGACCAAAGACAACGAACAGCCGAAAGGTTGGCTTAACACAGGTTTATTGCATGATGATCCAGGGGGAACATGAGGTAATGGCGGATGAGTAGCTCAATATATACAGTGGCTATACATTTGAATGTGGCTCCTCGACAGTCTATTGGTTACTGTCCGCGTGACGTCACGGACGGTCACGCCCTTCTTGTCCAGGTGTAGGTGATGGCGGGAATATTCCCGCGCTGTTGTTTGCTGGTGAGTCTGGGCCAGGAGAGCTTGAACGCTCGCTATTGCCACCAGGTGGTCATTAGCTCGCTTCCTATTGCAAGGGCTACAGTTAAGCAGCTGCTGGTTATAATGTTACACAAGCATGGTTACATTGGATACACGTGAATGGATACATTGTAAAAGGTACAGTACAGAACACAACATCCCTCCCCCCTAGGATGGGACGAAGTTCCTCAGCCAAGATGGCTTATTGCAAGTGCGTTTTGGCCGTGATGTGGGCTGACCTGCCCCAGGGGCGCTACTGCTTCCTCGTTCCCTGGTCCCTTGTCCTGAAACGGGAGAGGGAGACTTGTTAGAGGCTTGCCGTGGTTTGGCGGTTTTGGGGGAAGGGAAAAACTCCATTGTGGGCAGACCGGAGATACTCGGGGCTAACGAAAAACCCCTCTTCTTGCTTGGACGGGTGGGGGACCACTCCTCAAAACTTCCCCGGTTCTGAAAATCAAAATCTAAGTCTGTTGGGGCATCCGTGTTAGTGGGGAGATCCCGCAGAATATCTATGAGATCGGCTTCACTTCTCTCTGCTGACCGATCCCGCAAGATATCTATGAGGACAGATTCCCTTTCCTCCCCTCTTGGTGGGGACCCATGGCCCCCTTTTCCTCCCCCTTGGGCTGAACGGGTGGGGGAGGACCCTAACGCTGAGTCTTGTGTCCCGCGGTCCGTGCCCTGTTCGCCGGGGATCCTGCGCCGGAGCTGGTCTGCGTGCCGCCTCCAGAGTAGACCTGTGCTGGTCTCGACGCGGTACGAGACGGGGCCGGTCGGCTCTATAATGACGCCCGGTACCCAGGCCGGACCCGCGCTGGCATAATTCCTGCAATACACGGGAGCACCCACGTCGAAACTCTTTGTGTCCTCTATCCCAATGTTTTTTCCCTTTTCCTCTACTCTCATGGGGTCTAGCCTAGTTAGTATGGTGGTCAGTTTCCTGCGCATCAGCAGCTCTGCGGGGGAGTATCCTGATGCTAGGGGAGTCACTCGGTAGCCTAGCAGAAACTGGCACACTTGGTGGTTTAGGTCCCCGGGCCCCATGCGCCGCAGCGCGTCCTTGGTGGTGCGCACAAGGCGCTCTACTTGGCCGTTTGTGACAGGGTGAAAAGGAGCGGAGGTGATGTGCCGAATGGCGTTGATTTCTGTGAATGCCCTGAACTCAGAGGACGTGAAGCAACTTGCGTTGTGGCTTACGAGGATGTCGGGTAAACCGAACGTGGAAAAGACCCTCCGCAAATGCTTTATGGTTGTGGCCGTGGATGTGCTTGCAACTGGAATGACCTCCAACCACTTGGAGAAGGCATCCACCACAAGGAGAAACAGCGTCCCACGGAACGGGCCAGCAAAGTCTACCTGAACTCGGGACCACGGCCCTTTCGCCGCGTCCCACTCCCTGTGAGGCAGGCGGGCTTCTTCTGGCCTGGAACTTTGGCAGGGCTCACAAGTGCCGACCATGTGCTTGATGTCGGCGTCTAGCTGGGGCCACCAGAAATAGCTCCGTGCCAGGGCTTTGGAGCGCACAATCCCAGGGTGACTGACGTGCAGGAGTTTGAGTACCCTCGGCCGTAAGGACGCCGGGATCACTACTCGCTGGCCCCACAGAAGGCACCCCCTCTCAAGGGACAACTCTAACTTCTTTCGGAAAAATGGGTCGAACTCCGCTGCCGGGGAGGACGCTGGCCACCCTTTCTGCACCCAGGAGCTAACCCTTGCTAAAATGTTGTCCTTGCCGGTCGCCTTGGCGATGTCGGCGGGCAGTATTGGGGGCGAGTCGAGGACTTCGATCATCAGCACCTGATGGTCTGGCTCCTCCCCGCCCACGTGGCGGTCCTCTTGGGGAAGGGGGACCTCGATAGAGCATCCGCATGGCTGATCTCCCTCCCGGGCCTGTACACTAACGCGTGCTGATACGCGTTGAGGAAAATGGCCCACCTAAGCATCCTAGGGGACAGGATCTGTGGCGTGGGCTTATCCGCGGTAAAGATGCCTAGCAGGGGCTTGTGATCGGTTACGATTGTGAAGGGGCAGCCATACAGGAAGTCGTGGAACTTTTTTGTTCCCGCAATTATCGCTAATGCTTCCCTGTCTGTCTGGGCGTAGTTTCTCTCTGCTTGGGACAGGGACCTGGAATAGAACGCTATCGAGGCCTCCCTCCCATTTTCCAGCACGTGGCACAGCACCGCCCCCACCCCCACCGGGGATGCATCACAGATGAGGACCACTGGCCGCTTGGGGTTGAAATGGGTGAGGATGGCGTCAGACGCCAGAAGCTGCTTTAGCTCACTAAATGCCCTCTCTTGCTGGTCGCCCCACTTCCATGCCTCGTCCTTTTTAAGCAGCCTGTGCAACGGCTCGGCCACGGCTGCTTTCCGGGGAAGGAAGGAGTGATAAAAGTTCAGCAGCCGTAGGAACGACTGCAACTCGGGCTTGGAGGTGGGGCGAGGGGCTTGCTTGATGGCGGCTACCTTAGACTTGGATGGCCTTATTCCCTCAGGAGTGACACGGAACCCTAGGAATTCGACCTCGGTCGCGAAGAAGACACATTTGTCTTTTTGCAGTCTCAACCCCGCCTTTTCGAATATCGCCAGTACCTTGCCCAATCTCTTTGCCAATTCGGCCTGACTCCCCCCCGTTATCAATACGTCATCAAAATAAGGCAACACCCCCTCGAGCCCCTTCAGGAGGCGTTCCACGAGTGACTGGAAAATTCCAGGCGCCGAGTTTACGCCGAATTGAAGGCGCGTCACCTGGAACGCCCCCTTATGGGTGACTATAGTTTGTGCAGCAGCGGCAGCTGGGGTCACCGAGAGCTGCTGGTAGGCTTGTGCTAAGTCGAGCTTAGCGAAACACTTTTCCCCCATGTAACCTGGCCAGCAAATGGCTGACTACCGGCACCGGATACGCATTAGGGCGAATGGCCTTGTTGATGGTGCACTTGTAATCAGCGCATATGCGCACCTCCCCGTTGGCCTTTAGTGCTGTTACAATTGGAGTTTCCCACTCCGCAGAATCAACAGGAACAAGAATCCCCTGGCCCACCAATTTGTCCAGTTCCGCCTCTATTTTGTCCTTGAGCGCGAATGGCACCCGGCGCGGTTTGAGTCTTATCGGGCGGACCTCAGGGTCTAGGTCGAATGCTACAGGGGGTCCCTTATATTTCCCAAGTCCCTTTTTGAACACTTCGGGGTGCGCGTCGCACACCTCCTGAATCGGGTCAGTCCCAACGGCAACGGCGTGCACCCCCCCAATGAACAAACCCAGGGGCTGGAACCATTGAGTCCCGAGGAGGCTGCAATTCCCCCCTTTGAGAACAACTAGGGGGAGAGTCGCGGCGTGTTTCTTAAATTGGACCCGGAAATTCCCCACCCCCAACACCGGTATGCAGTTCCCTTGCACGTCCCGAAGCGTGGACCTCAAAGCTTTGAGTTTGGGCCGCATGTGGGGGGCAATTCTCAGAAACTCCTTCTGGGGAATGATGGAATATGAGGACCCCGAGTCAATTTCCATCCTAATGGGGGCCCCTTGTACTAGTACCTCAACAAAGTAACGGGGGTGTCCCGCGGACATGCTGAACACCGGTGTGTCGTCCTCGCTGTCGTCGGCGATGCAGCCCATGCCGTCTCGCTTCCTCGTGGCCTGGGTGCCGTCCTTGGGCCTCGTCGCGTGGTCTCTCGAGCTTTTCCGGGCCTCGTGCCGTTTCCTGCAGACCTTGGCGATGTGCCCGCGGCGGCCGCAGTTGTGACACTCGGCCTTTCTGAAGGGGCATTTGGCGCGGTCGTGGTTTGCTCCGCAGCCGTCGCAACGCCGGCCTTCTTTCCGGACCTTCCGGACGTCCTCGTCGTCACTGCTCTCCGCGGACGACTTCGAAACTCGCCGGGCCGCGTGCACCGAAACGTGCACCGAAGTCTCTGCCTTGCCCGTCTTTGGCCGCCAGTCCTGGAGCTCCTGGACCCCGGCCTTCGTAGCTTCCGCGGCTTGTGCCTCCTTCAGGACCTCCTGCAATGTGGGGGTGGCTCGCGGTTCATCAATGTGCGCTGAGTTTCGGCATCGCTCAGGCCGCACAGCACGCAGTCTCTTAGTGTGACTTCTGCGTTCTCCCATTTGCATGGGCCGGCCGCCAGTCGCAGGGCCGCTGCGAAGTCGGCGACCGTCTCCCCGGGCGCTTGGACTCGCCTCCAAAACGCGCTCCGAGTGGGGAACATCGCCGTCGAGGGCCGGAAGTACTCACGCAGCATGTGCATGAGCTCTTTCACCTTGAATTCACTCGCCCTCCTCGGCGCGATCAGGTCCACCAAGACCCTCTTGGTGTCTGGCCCCAGCATCCGGGTGAAGATGGCCCGTTTCTTTGCCTCATCCGTGACTTCGGATTCCACCAGGGCTCCCTGGAAGTCCATCTCGAAGATGTCCCAGTCTGCCGGTCTCCTGATTTCGAAACCAGCGCATGTCTTGGTCCCGTGGGCAGCCATATCCCACCTTCGTCGCCAATTTAGTGTATGGGACCAAAGACAATGAACAGCCGAAAGGTTGGCTTAACACAGGTTTATTGCATGATGATCCAGGGGGAACATGAGGTAATGGCGGATGAGTAGCTCAATATATACAGTGGCTATACATTTGAATGTGGCTCCTCGACAGTCTATTGGTTACTGTTCGCGTGACGTCACGGACGGTCACGCCCTTCTTGTCCAGGTGTAGGTGATGGCGGGAATATTCCCGCGCTGTTGTTTGCTGGTGAGTCTGGGCCAGGAGAGCTTGAACGCTCGCTATTGCCACCAGGTGGTCATTAGCTCGCGTCCTATTGCAAGGGCTACAGTTAAGCAGCTGCTGGTTATAATGTTACACAAGCATGGTTACATTGGATACACGTGAATGGATACATTGTAAAAGGTACAGTACAGAACACAACAGCGGTGTAGTCACAATCTACATACTGTACTGTACATTTATATACTTGTAACATGGTGTGATATCTGTCAAAAATGGTAGGAGAAACATCTGGGGGAAAATACTCACCACCTTGGCTTCCAAAGATAATTGAGCAAAACCTGTTCGTTTACCCCAGATAAGATTGTAGTAATTATCACTGAAGACTGCTTCTCTTCCTCCACCTGGTGCGATCGCCAGTAAATGGCCATTCTTTAATAATTGCAGACATTCAGCTTTGCTACCAGGTATGGAACCAACTAGTTCAAAAAAGTTTTTCAATCCTGTTAAAATATGCCAAGGATAAAAGTGACTAAGACGCTGACTGAAAGGCAGGAGGTCAGCAGTTAAATTCCCAATTACTGCAGGACAGAATGAGCTCCCATCTGTGTCCCAACTCCTGCCAACCTAGCAGTTCAAAAGCAAGAAATTGCAAGTAGGTAAATAGGGACCACTTCAATGGAAAGGTAAACAGTGTTCTGTGTGCTCTGGTGTCCAGTCATGCCTGCCACATGACCACGGAAACATCTGCAGAAGCAGACAGCGCTGGCTCTTCACCTTTGAAACAGATGAGCACTGAACCCTAGAGTCAGATACAACTGGCTTTCGAGCAAGAGAAACCTTTACCTTTACTAATGTGACACACTTCATGTAAATCCTGGCTATATGTTCTTAAAAATCAACTCCAAAGCCACTAATCTTGCTGCCATAGCATGAAATCTCCTCCAAGGTTTTGCAAGAACAAAAACTTCAAGATCTGACACTTTTTGAATTTATTAAATGCTCTTTTTCTGATTTTTAGGCTTCCCTTATGAGCATGAGCTTTTCAGCTTGTAAATGATTATTGCATTCACTAATAAACATGTACATTACAATAGTTTCCAATGCCCACTTTTCTCTATTCCATTATTTCCCAACCTTTGGTTTTTGGACTTCAGTTCCCAGAAACCTAAGTCAATTCCCCAAAGCACTGATCAGCCAATGTACAGACTTAGACTTCTGAGAATTGAAGTCCCCCTGTGGGGCATGGTCCCCACATTGAGAAACACTGCTCTAGTCACTCACCCATGGAACAATATTACAAGCTTGTAATTATAAATGTAGGGGTAAAAATACAATACCGGGTATGATGAACAGTGCCTTATCAGTTACTGTAATGCAAAGTTCTCTTCTCTGTGCATACAGGTTAGCTAGCAAAAAGAAATAGTCGACAACAAAAGTTCCATGATAAAAAACAATAATCCCTGGTCCTTCTGGTATATGTTCCATCCCTATAATTTCATGATCTGGAAAAAAATTAAAATCCCAAAAAACAGGTTACGTATGTTCAAAAGTTATTTAAAACAGGTCATGCACTTCTCTATTTATAGGGGGAAAGATAGGCAAGTGAAGAACTAAGGTTGGAAGAGTAAGCTCTGATCAGGATCTCATCATAATTTAGCAGGACAATGTGGAAGTTTTGGATTATGGAAGCTTCCATAATCTGTTTACTCTGAGGAAACATCTGGGACCAATTTTGTTCCACAAAATCTTGAGTAATTAATAGATAGGATCATGTTGATGAGAAATTATGATGGGTAGGCTTGGTTAAACTTGTGATTTTCTCCCTCTGGCATAATAGGAATCTTGTTTACATCAACACTCAGTATGTCAGAGGAAAAAACAAGTTTTATTAAATTTTATGTATTGGGTTTAATTTGCATAATGAAGGAAAAAAGAAATTTGCATGCCTCCATATTTTCCTTTTCCCCAACATATAATATAAAGCTACTTTTCTCCATTTTAAATGTTTCTTTGATTTTTTTTAACTATAAGAAGTGATAGTTTGATTTGCAGACTCGGTAGGATTTGGTGAGACTGAGAAATTGCTCCAAATTTCTGTGTTTTTCTTCAATATTCTCTTCAAAGTAAAGGAATAGCCAAATCCCTAGAAATCTTTTTGTTAGTTCGTTGTCTCTGCCACAGCCATTGTTGTTGTTGTTTGTTTGCTTTGCTTGCTTACTTGTTTGTTTCTCTGGCTTATACACCACTGTAAGCAAGTGTAGACAGATCATTTCAGCAGTTAGTCCAGTCCGGATAGAGACTGAGCCCCCCCCCCCCAGGCGTACATGGAACCATCAGCCCCAGCGAGTCTCTATCCGACCATCCAGTTTAGACATAGGGGCATGGGGGACTCCCCTTTCATGGCAACTGCAGAGGCTGCGGGAGTGGGCGGAAGCCCAGAAAGTGCAGGCACTTCCCAGGACACCAAGAGTCCTTTTTAGTTAATGGTAGAGGAGGAATCACACAAAGGGGAACTGCCAGCCAAAGAACTGGCTGAGCTTCAGCAGCTATGTCCAGTCCGCTTAGAGATGGACGCCCTCATGGGCAATCAGGTGGCGGTATACATGCCTATCCCATACAAATTGCTTGCGGAAATCCGCAAGGCCATCACAGATACAGGGCTCCAGAGCAGATTCACTAGGGGCACACTCCAAGCTGTGGGAATCCACCATACTCGTCCCTCATGATTGGTAGGTCACGATGCGGATGATATTGAACCCCAGCCAGTACCTTTTGTGGGACAGCGAATATCGGCTGGAAGTGCAGGCCAGGGCTGCCAGGATGGGAGGAGCAGTAATTCCCACACAGCTATACAGCTCAGGGAAGATTGATACCATCTAAACGCAGTCCGTCCTGCCAGCAGCCACACTCCAGTTGGCATCTGAGGTCACCTTCAAGGCATACCTCAAGGTACCTGCTACGGCAAGGGCGCCAAGAACTACACATCCATCAAACAGGGAGTGCAAGAGCCCTACATGGATTTCATTAACAGATTGGAGGAAGCAATTAGTAGGCAGATAGACAATCAGGAGGCACAAGAGGAGCTTATGATGAAGCTGGCAAAAGACAACGGCAACCTTGACTGCTGCAAAATCTTGCAGGCGATGGGTCACAGAACTGATCTGATGCTTACCGACATGATCAGAGCTTGCACTGACCTTGGAACAGACTCCTATAAGATGGGGCTGTTAGCAGTGGCGGTGCAAGGGGGAAACTCACCTAAGGGAGCTTGCCACCAGTGTGGCAAGCTAGAGCACTTTGCCAGAGAGTGCAGTTGAGAAAACCCCTCAAAAAGGGGGGTGGCCAGCCAGCGGGCCGCCCAGCCACACCATCCACCCAATTTCCAAGATGCCACAGTGGCTTCCATTGGGCCAACCAATGCCCCAATTCGGGAAACCGGACCACGGGCATGTCTCTGGCCCTGGTTCAAATAGAGACAACAGCCGCCCTGGAAGCTCCAGAGCAGAGATCCCAGTAGTCACACCCAGCATCACACCCAGCATTTCCGAGGTACAGGCAGAAACCAAGGGCAGTGCAGGACTAGACTTGGAATGCCAGGAGGACGTTACATGTGACCTGCCAGGCACGGTCCATCTAGTTAACTCCCAGTACAAGGGTCATCTGCCCCAAGGCACCATAGGATTAGTCTTGCCTCGAAGCAGTGCAGGGAAAAAAGGGATCTTTGTGGTCCCAGGAGTCATAGACTCTGATTACACCGGAATAGTCAAAGTCCAGCTGTGGACGCACCTACCCCAGACAATTAGATTCCGTGGCGCAATTGATCATGGTTCTTTGTCATCTGCCAGGTCGGGGCAAGAAAGTGATCAGAGGAGGCTCAGGATTTCGGTCGACAGATTGCCCGAGAGAGGAAGGGGCAGTAGAAGGATACCAGATCATAGCGACAGTGGAAAAAAACATAGAGTGGAAACAGCGACCTGTCATTTTTGAACAAAATACCTTTTGATGGTCTGTTAGGCACCGGAGCTGATGTCACCATGATTAGCAAGTAATTGTGGCCCCACGAGTGGGCCATTGAACCAGTTTCAGATGTGTGGTGGGTAGGGAAGTTCACGAAGCGTACAGAGGCTGAGACTGGGTAGAAGTCACCATCCCCGGGGGCAGACGGTGCAGCAGTAATACGGCCGTATATCTTAAACGTGCCTGTCAATCTCTGGGGAAGATATATCTTGCAGCAGTATCGCACAACCCTAACTTTCGGGTAATGGCCCTACCGTTCAAATGGTTAAACGATGAGCCAGTATGGGTGGAACAGTGGCCGATAGTTGGGGAAAAGTTTATTTTTATTTATTTATTTTTCACGCTTATATACCGCCCACTCAGGTACAACCCAACTCAGGGTGGTTTACATAGCGGACAGTAAATACGTAAAAGACACATGATAAAACAAAGTTAAAAGTTAAAAAAAACCACCCCTAAAAGGTGCACAAGAACCAAAGGGACCTTGGGGGAAGGCACACTTCTCTATACCAACCACCCAATGGTACCCCCATCCCCACCAGCACCCCAAACTTGGCCCGCCAGCCAGGTCTTTAGTTCCTTCCTAAAGGGCAACAACTCCATCTGGAGACGCAGTTCCACTGGCAGGAGGTTCCAAAGGGCCAGTGCGGACACGGAGAAGGTCCTCCTCCCTGTGCCAGGGAGGCAAGCCCCCTGGCTGATGGCACAATTAGAGAGCCCCTCCGGTCTGCTCTGGTTGGATGGACAGATGTCCTTAGGGTGATGCGGTCTCTAAGATACCCTGGCCCACTACCATGTAGGGCTTTAAAGGTCAAAACCAGCACCTTGAATTGCACCTGGAGACAAACTGGTAACCAGTGCAGCCCCCCAAGCAGTGGTGAGGCATGGGCATAACGTCCACACCACATCACCACCCGGGCCGCGGCATTCTGGACCAGCTGCAGCCTCCGAATGGTCATCAAGGGCAGCCCCATGTAGAGCGCATTACAGTAGTCTAGTCTGGAGGTCACCAGAGCGTGAGTGACCATGAGCAAAGAGTCCCGGTGCAGGAGTGGGCGCAACTGGCGAATCACCCAAAGTTGGGCGAAGGCCCTCCTGGCCACAGCTGCCACCTGTTCTTTTAGCAGCAGCTGCAAATCCAGGAGGACCCCCAAGTTGCACACCGGGTTGGTCTGGGGCAAAACAGCCCCATCCAAAACCAAAGATGGTAGCTCCCAGGATAACGCAGGATCTCCTATCCATAGCCACTCAGTCTTGCTAGGATTCAGCTGTAGCCCATTTACCCCCATCCAGACCCCAACAGCCTCCAGACAGCTGGAAAGGACTTTGACTGCACCACTGGGGTCCCCACGGGCCAAGATGTACAACTGTGTGTCATCTGCGTACTGGTGGTACCGCACCCCATGGGAACGGATGATCTCACCCAGCGGCTTCATGTAGATGTTAAATAGGAGAGGAGAGAGTACCGAGCCCTGAGGCACCCCATATTTTAGGGGCCTAGGACTTGACCTCTCACTCTCCAACCACACCGACTTTGTCTGGCCCCTCAGAAATGAGGAAAACCAGGACCACACCATGTCCTGGATCCCCAATCCTTGGAGCCATTCCAGAAGGATACCATGGTCAACAGTATCGAAGGCCGCTGATAGGTCAAGAAGAGCAAGGACGGACGGATGACCGCCATCCCACTCTCGCCAGAGATCATCCATCAGCGCGACCAATGCAGTCTCAGTACCATATCCAGGTCTGAATCCTGACTGGAATGGGTCCAGATATTCCGCTTCATCCAGTACCTCCTGCAGCTGATGTGCCACTGCCTTCTCCAGAACCTTCCCCAAAAAAGGAAGGTTGGAGACAGGTCTGTGGTTGGTTAGGATTGCTGGATCGAGCGATGGGTTCTTCAGGAGGGGGCGCACAAGAGCATGTTTCAGCAGTGCAGGAAACATCCCCTCTCGAAAAGACGCGTTAATTATAGCCCCGACCCAGCCACCTGTCACCGTCTTAGAGGCTTTTACCAGCCAGGCGGGACAGGAATCCAATGAACAATTAGTGGCACGGACCACCGCAAGGAGCCTGTCCACTTCATCCGGGGCAACTGGATCAAACCGATCCCAGGTAACACTGCAAGACTGTGCACTGGCTCCCCCCGGACCCTCCCCGTCCATGCCAAGTTTGAACCCCGAGTGAATCCGATCGACTTTCTCCACCAGATGGTCAGCAAAGTCCTCAGCCGATCCCTGCCAACCAGGCACAGGCCCCGCCCTACCCAGGAGGGACCTGGTCACCAAAAACAGGGTGGCTGGGTGATTATCAGCAGAGGCAATAAGGGAGGTGAAGTACTGCCTCCTCACCACCTCCATCGCCACTAGGTAGGCCCTAACAGCGGCTCTAGCTAGTGTCCAATCGGAATCACTCTGGGTCTTCACCCAGCGGCGCTCAAGGCGTCTCTTTGCCCATTTGAGCTCCCGTAGTTCTTCAGTGAACCACGGGGATGACCTAGCTCCACGGGCTCTGAGAGGCCATACTGGAGCGATTACATCCAAGGCAGATGTCGTCGACCCGTACCACAGGTCAACAAGTGCCTCAGGTGAATCGTGTCGCCGATCCAGAGGAAATTCCCCCAGTTCCCTCTGGAATCCATCCGGATCCATCAGTTGCCGGGGGCGGGACACTTTAATCGACCCTGCCTCCTTACGATGAAGTGTCGCCCCCAGAAAGTCTAGAGCCACCAGATAGTGATCTGACCATGGCACAGGTGTTATGTCTAGCTTCTGTAAACTCAGATCACTCTGCCACCACCCTGACAAAAAGACTAAATCTGGCGTGTGGCCACTGCCCCTGGTCGGCCCTGAATTACCTGAGCCAGGTCCATAGCTGCCATGGAAGCCATGAACTCATGTGCCACCTCAGAATCAGACCCCAGCGAAGGCAAATTGAAGTCCCCTAAAACCATCAGTCTAGGGAACTCCAAAGCCAACGCCGAGATGGCTTCAAGGAGCCCAGGCAGGGAGTCCCTTACCCTGCAAGGAGGCAGGTACAGGAGTAGGACCCCCAACTGACCGTTAGGGCCCAACCGCAGGAGCAGGGCCTCACAACCCGAAATTTGTGGAGTGGTGGCCCTGGCGACTCCCAATGACTCCCTAGCTATAATGGCAACACCACCGCCCTTACCCACATCCCTAGGCTGGTGCCAAACACCGAACCCAGCCGGACACATCTCTGATAGAGGCATCCCATCCTCAGGTCTCAGCCAGGCCTCAGTGATGCATGCCAGGTCAGCCTGCTCCCCCAAAATAGAGTCTTGTATTAGGGGAGCCTTATTACAGACCGACCTAGCATTCATCAGCAGCAGCCTAAGGGCGGGGTCACCGTGGATCAGCTGCTCAGGACCTAGAGGTGAAACCGGGGGGGGGGGGGCAGAATGTGGGACAGATACTAAGCATCGGTCCCGCGTTCCCCGAGTGCGGCCCGCCCCACGGTTCCCGCTATAACGCCCCATGCCCGTCACAATCTTTAAATGAGCCCCTGGAACCTCCACCATTAACCCAGGCGGAGTGTTGCCCTCTCTTCCCGGCTGGCAAGGCCATCTCCCCCTCCCTCCCTCCCTAACCCACTTAAAACATACTCTCTCACTCCCTCCACCCCCCCTAACAGAACTCCAATGACGGGAGTCTCCTCCTCCCGGCCCTGGTCCAAGCGCTGTAAGACAGTATTCACTGATGGGGGGGAAACGTATGGAGTCCTCACTTGGCCCGAGGAGCAGGCTTGGAAAATGCTGCTGACACTTCCGCAGAAAGTTAGAGGCTTTGAAGCAGCTCGTTAAAGAGCAGCTGGATGCGGGACACATAGGACCATCTACCAGTCCCTGGAATTTACCGATTTTTGGCATTAAAAAGAAGTCCAGAAAGTGGCGACTTCTCCACGATTTAAGGAAAATCAATAAGTGCATTCAGCCCATGCGGCACTCCCAACCTAAATATGATCCCAGAAGGGTGGGAGATCCTGATCGTAGACTTAAAAGACTGCTTTTACACCATCCCTTTAGATCCTAGGGACAGGGAAAGGTTTGCTTTTACAGTGCCAGTCACTAACCATAGGGAGCCAACCCAAAGGTTCGCGTAGAAATTTTTGCCACAGGGAATGCTCAACTCGCCAACCCTGTGCCAAATTTATGTCCACGAGGCATTGGAAAAGTTCCGGAACCTGCACCCCAAAGTCTTCATCTGCCATTTCATGGATGACATTGATCACGGGGCCTAAATTGGCCAGCGACACACTATGTGACCTCCAGAGCACACTGGGGGAAAAGGGATTATTGATAGCTCCTGAGAAAGTACAGAAAACCGTGCCCTACTCATATCTGGGGCATTGGTTGCTCCGATCCTTTGCAGTGCCAGAGCTGCCTAAGCTCAATATCAAGGATTCAGTCACGTTAGTAGAACTCCAGCAAATTTTAGGAAACATCAATTGGGCAAGACCGTATTTCAAATTAGACACAGAGCTCTTAAAGCCGCTCTTTTTGCTGCTAACCCAAGGAAAGCAGCCAGCTGATCAGATATACATTCTGTGAGAGGCTAAACTAACTCTCCAGGAAGTAAACCACATTCTCAGCCACAGATGGGTAGACAGGATCAGTCAGGGGCCACATGCCCCCATCCTGAACCTGTACATAGTCAGAACAGGGACCATGTTCACCGGAGCGCTAGGTATAGACTCCGACCGGGGGGTGAAAATAGTGGAATGGGTGTATTTACCAAATACCTCTTCCAGGAATATCGTTCCTCTGCAAGAACTGGTAGCCAGAGTCATTCATAAGGGAAGGCTGAGAGTGAGGGATATTTCCGGACACAACTTAGCCAAAATAGTTGTGTTGTTCACCAAAGAGCAAACACAACAGTTAATGCAACTGGGGGACACCCTCCCAGTTGCATTGGAAGGATTTACTGGTAGTTTGGCATACCACTTGCCAAAAGATCCCAGACTAGTCTCGCTTCAGATGCAGACAGTCAGATTGCAAGAAATGCTGTCCTTGATTCCCCTCCAGGGGGCCAAGACAGTATTCACTGATGGGGGGAAAACGTATGGAGTCCTCACTTGGCCCGAGGAGCAGACTTGGAAAATGCTGCTGACACTTCCGCAGAAATCAGCACAAAGAGCGGAACTGGCAGCAGCAAATCTGGCCTTAAGAAAGTTCGCCTGGGAGCCACTGAACATCATTACGAATAGTCAGTATGTTAGGAATCTGAGTCACAGTCTACCGGGGATTTACATCACCCCTGCGATAGACAAGAACTTGTTAAGTCTATTCTTGACCATGCAATTTCATTTGCGAAACTGCAGAGAAGCGCTGTATGTAGCCCACGTTAGGAGCCACCAGGATTTGCCTGGTCCCATCTCCAAAAGCAATAGCAGAGCTGATGCGGCCACAAAGGAAATACATCAAAAGTTAGTCTTGGGAGTCTTTACAACCCCGATTCAAAGTCATGCATTCTTCCACCAGAATACCAAGGCACTGGCAAGGCAGTTCAATCTGCCATTGTCACAAGCTCAGGGAATAAGCCCACAATGGGCAGGAACACCTGGGGGGCCATCATGGGGAATTAATCCACAAGGAACAGAAGCTAACCAGCTTTGGCAAATGGACGTCAAGCACGTTCCACAGTTTGGGAGATGGCAGTATATGCATGTCTCTATTGACACTTTTTCACAGTTCATCTGGGCTACGGCTCAGAAGGGGGAAGCTGCAACTCATATAGAGCAACATCTCTTGTCATGCTTCATGGCCATGGGTAAACCAGGCCACCTGAAGACTAACAACGCACCAGCTTATAGTTCCAAACATTTCTAGCCACTTGGGACATTAAGCACACATTTGGCATTCCGTACAATCCCCAGGGACAAGCCATTGTCGAATGGGTGAACCGGACGCTACCAGACAGGAACCGTCTGAATCCCGGCCCGCTGCGTGAAACTGCATCTTGGACCGCATGGTGTGGAACCGAATGACCCCGGATCCCCTGTCCAAGATGGAGGGAGTAAACCTGACGAGAGGGCCCAGATGGAGGAGGCAATACCAACCAAGACCAGACCCGAGAATAACCTGGGGGATGGTCAAGACCTTGTGTGATAATGCCATGTCCATCCTGAGAGAACAAAACACTGAGCCCACTCCACAAAACATGGTGGCCGCAGTGCTAGCTCAAATCACCTACAATTCTCTGATAGTTGTCTTGATCCTTTCCTTACTTATGGGGGGAGGGGTTCAAGCTTCTTATGGGGACTTAATGCCTGGCGGGGACCTAACCGCCAGGCTCCAGTACAACATTTGGGAGAGATTGGCTGGGCTTGTCAAGCAATCGGACTTTTGCTTGAAGCAGACCACGGACACTGCTTCTTTATTGAGTACATGCCTTATCCCAGTCTGCCGTGCTCTGGGAGAGCAGGCTGGGGACATTGAATGGTTTCGAGCATTTGGGCACCATCAACCATCATGATTACATACATGACTTACGCGAACTGGGGGACTCAGGTAACAAAGACTTTGCCCGCTGATGGCCCAAGTGGCCATCAGCCCAAGCATGCCCTGTGCCAGGATGACCGGCTGTGCCATAGCCAGAAGGCCACACCACCATTGCCTGAGCCCCGGGAAAGAGACTTGGAAATGTAACCAGCCAGAGACTATCAGTTATGTGTATGCTAACATCATTTTGCCCACAGGATGAATTTTCACTTGTAACCAATGGACTTGGAACTACATACCCGCTAATATGTCAGACTCATACTGTTGTGTGAGTTGCCTAACACTGGTACTCCCTGAAAGGGAAATGGTCACCCCACACCTGGTCACCCCAAGGCCAACACGGCCCATACGAGCAGTCCAGCTAGACAAGACATGCAACAGTGATATCACAGTGCTTAGCAAGGCAGAGTATGTCTCTTTAGCGGTCAGCATTATAGGGGTGCCCGGACTCGTAATAGGTAATGCACGTAGGATTGGGCAGCTGGCATGTGCGCTTGCTAAAGCCATCAACCACACTTCATCAGCCATTGCCATGCTAAACCGAGAGCAGGCTGAACTTAGACATGCAGTTTTGGATAACCGGGCAGCAATTGACTATTTGCTGCTCCTACACCATTTAGGCTGTGAAGCTGTTCATGACATGCGTTGTTTTAACCTTACGGACAACTCTCGCAAAGTCCAGAGTCAAATCACTGATCTTGGCACCATAGTCACCCATATCTGGGAGAATGCCAACTGGGGTTGGTGGGACGAACTCTGGTCTTGGGTGCCATGGGACTGGCTTCAAACAACGCTTAAAGCTATTGAACAAACTGAGTTTCTCTCCCTTAATATGGTTGATGAGGTGCATGTAGATGAACGGATTGCAGGAGACAGGCTCCTTGTACTAGGCGATTCAATAATTAGAAATACAAAGAAATGGATTTGTGATGCACATGATAACCGTATGGTGACTTGCCTGCCAGGTGCAAAAGTTGCAGACATCACAAGAAATCTAGATAGATTGTTAGAAAGAACTGGGAACGAGCCAGTTGTAATGGTACACGTTGGTACCAATGATGTTGGGAAGGCCAAGCGGTCTGTCCTGGAAGCCAAATTCAGGTTGTTAGGAAGAAGATTGAAGTCCCGGACTTCCAAGGTAGCATTTTCAGAAGCTTTGGCAAATGGACATCAAGCACGTTCCACAGTTTGGGAGATGGCAGTATATGCATGTCTCCATTGACACTTTTTCACAGTTCGTCTGGGCTACGGCTCAGAAGGGGGAAGCTGCAACTCATATAGAGCAACATCTCTTGTAATGCTTCATGGCCATGGGTAAACCAGGCCACCTGAAGACTGACAACGCACCAGCTTATAGTTCCAAACATTTCTAGCCACTTGGGACGTTAAGCACACATTTGGCATTCCGTACAATCCCCAGGGACAAGCCATCTGAGGCTGCAACGGTTGGGCCTCTTCACTCTTGAACGATGACGTCTAAGAGGTGACCTGATTGAAGTTTATAAAATCATGCACGGTGTGGACAAAGTAGATAAGGAAAAATTGTTTTCCCTATCGCATAACACTAGAACTAGGGGACACTCCATGAAACTTTTGGGTATTAGTTCTCAAACAAATAAGAGAAAGTACTTTTTCACCCAGAGGATTACTGGTCTATGGAACTCCCTGCCAGAAGAAGTGGTGACAGCTGTCAGTCTTGACAGCTTTAAGAAAGGATTAGACAAGTTCATGGAGGACAAGGGTATCAATGGCTATAATTATGGATACTTAAGGACAACCTCCGGGTTGGAGAGATAGGCAGGATATCTCTCAATGCCATTTCCAGGGAATCCTAAGCAGGTGAAGGCATCTGCTTGGGAATGCCCTGAAGGAAATGGTGAGCCACTGTGTGAGACAGAATGCTGGACTGGATGGGCTGTGGCCTGTTCCAGCAAGGCTGTTCTTATGTTCTTATGTTCTTGCTGGCATTGTGGTAGTGGGAATTATGCTTTGCTGTTTTGCACAATGCATTCCTTCACTCTTGTCAATGGCGGAGACACCGAGAAATCATTACACCCAGACAAACAAGCCTTACATCTACCGAGCTTTCAGCCCGGCTGATTTAAATAATAAAACAGGGGGGAATGTGGGTTGCCCATATTCATTATTGGCCAAACCTTTCCCGATGGGTTTGCTCGGCTAGCACATGCGCTAGGTACCAACCAGGCTTTGCTGGAAAGGCAATTGGGGTTCGGGCTAGATTGATTGTTTGGGGGAAAATTTAGACTGACCCGGTGCGCAACTTGGGGGTCCTCTTGGATTCACGGCTGCTGCTAGAAGAACAGATGGCGGCTGTGGCCAGGAGGGCCTTTGCCCAACTTTAGGTGATTTGCCAGCTGCACCCGCTCCTGGACCGGGACTCCTTGCTCATTGTCACTCACGCTCTGGTGACCTCCAGACTAGATTATTGTAATGCGCTCTACATGCGGCTGGGTGGTGATGGGGTGTGGACATTATGCCCATGCCTCACCACTGCTTCGGGAGTTGCACTGGTTACCAGTTTGCCTCCGGGTGCATTTCAAGGTGCTGGTTTTGACCTTTAAAGCCCTATATGGTAGTGGGCCAGGTTACCTAAGAGACCGCATCGCCCTAAGGACGTCTGTCCATCCAACCAGAGCGGACCAGAGGGGCTCTCTAATTGTGCCATTGGCTAGGGGGGCTCACCTCTCTGGCACAAGGAGGAAGGCCTTCTCCGTGACCACACCGGCCCTTTGGAACCTCCTGCCAGTAGAACTGCGCCTCCAGATTGAGTTGCTGCCCTTTAGGAAAGAACTAAAAACCTGGCTGGTGGGCCAAGTTTGGGGTGCAGGTGGAGGGGTGGCTTCCATTGGGTGGTTGGTATAGAGGAGCATGCCTTCTCCCACGGTTCCTTCGGTTCCTTCACCCCCTTTTTAGGGGTGGGTTCTTAACTCTGTTTTTATCATTTTTTATCCATGATTGTGAACTGCCCTGAGTCGGCTTTGGTCGGGTGGGCGGTATAGAAATTCAATAATAAATAAATAAATAAATAAATAAATAAATTATTGCCTTGGCTAATGGCTCTGAAAGAAGTAGGACAAAAGTCATGTGATGAACTCAAGTTAATACACAATATCTCACTCCTGGTTGTGGAATTAGTTGGGCAAACTGGCCGCACCAGACAAGTTAATTAAGTGTAGTTACCTGGAGTCAACATAGCCAAGACTCCGAGATTAGGGTGAGAACAATGGGTTTCACCAACCCTGTTAATTAGTTTCCCAGCGGGGGTCCAGGATACTCAGTAACTTCCGAGGTCTGTCAATGTAATTTGGCCAGCGAAATGCCACATATGCAAGCCTTCTGTAACGGGGTCACACACAACCTAAACGCCTAACGTCCTGAGGCAGGGTAATAAATACAGACCACCTGAGCCAATTGGGACTCGACTTTCACTGCACAATCGCCTCACATGCCAGTCACTCCGACCTCCATGGGCCATTGCAACACACCACCTTTCTGACAATGGCATCACTCCAGTTGGTTTAAAACAGTAGTAAACTCCCTGCCATCACACACTACAGTACATCTGGACAAAAATGTTAAAAACTAAAATAAGCAGAGAACTACAACAAACAAAAAAAATATCAACAAGGGACAACATTTCATAAGGGTCAGATGTGCTGGAATGGTTTTTATTTGTAATCTTGTCCTTGGCTGATTTACAAAAAAATCTGGAGGGAAAGAGCTAGTGAACTTGTGATAGCAGAGTATTCCAGAGAGATGAAATAGGGCTGCCAAGGAGAAGATCCTATTTCTGTTTGAAATTTTCTGGGCCTTCCCTGAGGTGGGCACCCACAGTCACCAGACCTGGGAGATATGTGCTGTCCAGACCAAATCTGTCTGAGAGAGACATTCCATCAGTTGGAAACCATTTAGGGTTTTGTATGTTAAAACCATGGAAGCCTACAGACAAACAACGCAGGCTGGGAAGGGTTGGTGAGATAAAATCAAACCTTTGCACCTCTAACACAAGCTAAGCATTTGTATTCTGTATCTGCTTCTGCTTCTGAACTGACATCAAAGGGAGCCCCACCAAGAGTGTATTGATGAAATCAATACTCAAGTTTACCAGTGCATGAAGCAGTGTTGCAAGGGACCTCTCAATAAGGGATGAAGCTGGGTGATCTCACTCATATTGCGAAAAAGCAGTCCTCATTAAGGAATGAAGCTGGGTGATCTCACTCATATTGTGAAAAGCAGTCCTGGTCACAGTAAATATTTGTTTCTGCATAGAGAGAACTAGGTTGATAATGATACTCAAATCCTGAACCTGGTCCTTCAGGGGAAGAGTAATGGTTTCGAAGGCCAGGCCTGAGACCTCCTCCTCCTCTTAGATGTTGAATTCCCCAAGGAGAAGCAGCCACAAAAACAAACTCTACTAACTGTACCACAGAGAGAGCAGTAGACCAGCACTATTTCCAACCTATTGTAGAGATTCAATGTCATGTACAGACAATCCACCGTACATTCATTAAGGTAGAGACCCTTCTGATAATGGTGTTACAGTATCTTTATCCACAATAGCCACATCTACCTCATTTATTTATTTATTTTATTTTTGCACATTTATATCCTGCCCTCCTGGTGGGTACACCACTCAGGGTGGCTAACAATATAATAAAAATTACACTAAAAACAATTCAATGACAATTACTAAAAACAAACCTAACACCCCAATTAAAACCAGCATTAAAAAGGCATATATAGGCAATGCAGATAAAAGCACACATGATAAATGGGATGAGATAGAGATAGCGCATCCCTCTAGCCTTCCCAAGTGCTTGATAGTATAACCAAGTGGGAAATCTGAGTGGGGGAATGCCACGATGTGCACCAACCATTCCACATACAGAGTTGAGCAATAGGATGGTTGCCACTGAATCCAAAAGTTTATTCCCATGTGAGAGTATAATATGCAGATTTGCCCTGAAATAATTTTAAAGGGCTCTTTTCTTTAATCTTATTTCTCTCTCTCTCTCTCTCAACACTTACATGGAGACAGAGACAAAGAGAATGTTTTAACTTTCCTATTGCTGCTCTCAATGCAGGTAAAATTCAAAGTACATTTATAAAATACATGGTCAGTCTGTGGCTATGGAAACTGAAGTCTTGTTAAATGAACACTAAGATCTTGTTCTCACAAAAACAAATAAATAAATATGCTTACATGTTTGATATCACATCATATACATCTGGAGATCTGTAACACTGACAATTGTGGCCTGTCACTCTAACAGCAGTAGTGCCATTTAATACAGTTTAACATCATGAACATAGGCATAATGCAGAAATAGATGGGTCATTCCACAATTCTAGATTGATTGGGTTCCAAAACATGATGCCACATTTGAATAATTTTACAGCTGAGGCCTTGTGCATTGACTAAATATATAAAAACTCAACAGGGAGTTTGTTATCCCCAAAACCATTGGCTGGAATCATCTCTTTATGTTTTGCTGCCTATCTTGGGAATTTCAGGGCTATATATGGTAATTTTACTTTCAACTCTTTTTCTTCTGCACTACTATTCTTTCTCAGTCTGCCTTAATCTTAACAGATCCAGATGTGGGTTGTGATATCCAATTCTAATGCATCATTCCAAGTATCCTCCCACAAGATATGAGATTCTAGACTATGATGTGTCCTTAGATAATTAGGAATAAAAGATTTCCTTACCATGTATTATTTCTCCGAATTTAACCATAAAAAGTGCGAGAACGTGCCTTAGTCCATGCCATGAATTGCTTAGTATGTCATCTGATATATTATTAATTTTCTTGTATATATATGCAATGCAGATAAAAGCACACACGATAAATGGAATGAGTATAAACGAACAGGACAATGCGGCAAGCAGAATAAATGAGTAGAAAAAGAGATTCACATAACTCAAATGATCATCCTTGTGTTTAAAACGAATCAGCACATCAGTAAAACGGGCCATGGTTTCCTGTCCTATTTCTCAACCACTTTTCATCTGGAAAAACAAAATACATAATTTATTGTGTGTGTTGAACAGGAAGCCTCAAATTTGCTTTTTCACTTACAGTATAATCCAAATTAAGTAAGAACCACCTATCTTTACTGTGTATATGGCAGAAGTTGGAGATACAAAAAGTTTTTATTCTGTTGTTGCCAAGAAGGTATTTGATAGTATTGATTAGAAATATATAAGGGCTGACCTATGGAATTTAATTTTGGCCAAGAATTTAGGGAGACAGTAGATTTAATAATATTTAATGCTCAAAAAAATAAAGGGAACACAAAAATAAGGCATCCCACGATCTGAATGACTGAAATACTGTATTTCTATCTTTGTTCACATACTGTAGTCAGATATGCTGACAACAAAATCACACAAAACGTAACAATGGGAATCAAATTCATCAACCCATGGAGGTCTGGGGTTGGAGTTACACTCAGAGTGACAGTGGAAGAAAACACTACAGGCTGATCCAACTTTGATGTAATGCCCTTAAATCAAGTCAAAATGAGGCTCAGTAGTGTGTGTGGCCTCCACATGCCTGTATGACCTCCCTACAATGCCTGGACATGCTCCTGATGAGGTGGTGGATGGTCTCCTGAGGGATCTCCTCCCACACCTGGACTAAAGCAACCCCCATCTCCTCGACAGTCTGTGATACAACATGGCATTGGTGGATGGAACGAGACCTGATGTCCCAGATGTGCTCAATCAGATTCAGGTCTGGGGAACGGGCGGGCCAGTCCATAGCACCAATGCCTTCATCTTGCAGGAACTGCTGACACACTCCAGCCACATGAGGTCTAGCATTGTCATGCATTAGGAGGAACCCAGGGCCAACCGCACCAGCATATGGTCTCACAAGGGGTCTGAAGATCTCATCTCAGTACCTAATGGCAGTCAGGCTACCTCCGGTGAGCCCATGGAGGGCTGTGCAGCCCTCCAGGGAAATGCCACCCCACACCATTACTGACCCACCACCAAACCGGTCATGCTGGGGGATGTTGCAGGCAGCATTACGTTCTCCACAGTGTCTCCAGACCCTTACACATCTGTCACATGTGCTCAGTGTGCACCAGCTTTCATCTGTGAACAGCACAGGGCACCAGTGGCAAACCTGCACATCTTGGTGTTCTCTGGCAAATGCCAAACATCTTGCATGGTGTTGGGCTGTGAGCACAACCCCCACCTGTGGTCATCGGGCACTCATACCACCCTCATGGAGTCTGTTCCTGACTGTTTGAGCAGACACATGCATATTGGTGGCCCGCTGGAGGTCATTTTGCAGGTCTCTGGCAGTGCTCCAACTGTTTCTCATTGCACAAAGGCAAGAATAGAAAGAAAACTGAATGCCTCAAAGTCTCAGTTCCAACACAACACTGACATTGCCCTGGACATCTCCTTTGCCATCACCACCACCACAAGCCTTGAAAGATAGAAAGAAAGATAGATATGAATTACAATCTTCACATCATTTCAGGTCAGAAAAATATTAGAATTCTAAACAGATATTACACACTTAAAAGAAAGAAGTATAATTCGTGGTTCCCTTAATATAAGTTCTATCGTGCAGTGATATTTGCCTCAATGTCTTTAGTTAGGACTTTAAAAATGGATTCTCAACCTGTGGCCCATGGGTCAGATATGGCTCCCGGCATCATTTCATGTGGCCCCCCCTCTGCCTCCACCACACCAGGAAGTGGCATGTGGTGGAGGAAGGGCAAATTGGCCATCCGGCCCCTGAAGTTGTCTGAGGGTGTGTGATCTGGCCCCCGGCCTAAAATGGTTGAGAACTCCTGCCTTAAATCAAAGTATGGTAATAAATTTTCCCTAAGCTAAATTATCCATGCCACTGAATAGATAGCTGAGTGGTTTAGCTGTCTGACTCAATTCGCACTGGTTGTTTCGAAAGTTTGTATGCATGGAAATTGGTGCAACATAAAATGAAGCATTTGCTGGTTGAGAGAAGACAAACTCTCCTTTATGGCTCCATTTCTACCAAAGATGCTGTGATCAAATTAAGGAAATATTACAAACATGCAGAACTAATCTAGTAATATAAGTATTAGATTCAGCCCCAGTTCTAACATAACATAGAAGAGCTCTCACAATCTCCTCTGCCATCTCATGTTTATCTTTAGTTCTTACCTTTTTGTCACCTACAGAAGCTCTTCTTCAAGCTTCCAGCACAAACTTGGATTACTTATAGTCCCATCAAGAGATATTTACATTGTTCTTCACCCACACAGAGAAGAAGAAATTAAATTTGTAGTGGTGTTAAGCAAGGCACTTAGACTGCTATTGGGACAGATAGTAATTTTTCATGAGCAAGTAATAATGGATCAAGCAGGGTTGATTCACTGACATAACTACTTCTATTAGATAAATTAGGAGTACAAAGAAATGAGGAAGTCATCTCTTCCTCCACTGCAGGAGTAAGTTACACACTTCCTGTGTAATTGCTTGCACCTTTGTGGCATTTTCACCCTAAATCTAGTCACCTCTTCTTAGTGCTACTAGGATTGGTGTCAAACGCAAGGCTTCTAGCTCCCAAAAGTCAAAAGATGCTACCAAAGATGCTTTGATCAAATGAGGGAGATATTACAAACATGCAGAATTAATTTAATATTTTTTCATCATTTCTAATGAAGGAAAAAGAACAACAGTCTTCAAGGCCCCAAAAGTCAAAAATATTTGTGATTGCCCTCACAACAATCCAGCCTCCTTGTGCCAGCTGGTCTCTGTCTCATATTAGGTTGCTCAGTGAAAAGGTCTCTTTTGTGTAAACTCTCTCTATTTCTTCTAGTACTGACTAGCCTGATGTGTGTATAATAAATGTTACTTTGATGGTGAATGCAAGTTGGCAGTTGGGACAGGGAGACTAGGGAGAAAAAATGCATTGCTTCAAAGTAATTATGATTGGAACATATTGAAGACTTTCATTGTGTTGCAGTCTAATGGATAAAAAACAACCATAATGGCCTGTTTTGCCTACATTCATTCATCTTCACTTGCTACCCAGCAGAGCTATTTTGATCAATTAAGAGTTTATTGTGATCTGGGGCAAAAAGGCAAATAGTGAAATCTCAGTCGCTTACTGCAATAAATTTGCAAGGTATTTTGAAAAAATGTTACTTCCATCTGTTTGGAACAGGACACCACAATTACCAAAGTATCTGGTACTTTGTTTCAGCCCCAGTTTTAACTTTGTTTTGGGAATTTTTCTATGTGGTTGTGACTCTGTTATTATATTATAGTTTTGTACTATGCTGTTGTATATTATAACGTGTTGTTTTTTGTAGATTGAATTTTGTATATTGTATTATTGTGTATTTACTTTGAATACTGTGGATTTATGTTGTGATTTTTGTGAGCCAACCTGAGTCAGCGTCTGCTGATTTGGCAGCATACAAATCAAATAAATCAAATCAAATCTGGTGGCGGAAGAATCATGTGCTCCTTCTAGGCTGATTTCTTGGGAACAATATGATCAATATTGAGTTGAAAAGATCTAGTGAAAGTAAATACCGTATTTATTCGTGTATAACGCGCAAAATTTTATACCAAAAAAAGAAATCAAAGTGTGGGTGCGCGTTATAAACGAGGACTGGTCTTTTACTTCCTTTTTAGAATTGGATCGGCTGTCTATTGCTGCGGCGGGTGAAGGGGAGGCGGGGGCGTGGCTTTGAAGAAATTGACGGGATCTGATTGGGTGGCGCGGGAGACGAGGCGTGGCCCGGAGGTAGCTCGCGCCGCCCCCACCCAGGAGCGCGCAGCAGCGGCGCGCGCTTCCTTAGGGCAGTTCGAGCGAGGCTCCTGGGGGTCGGAAGTGCTCGTTTTGGATTGCATTTTCTTCACCCTGCAACAGGTGGGTCTGATTATCCCCCCCTCCCTCAATGTTTTAAGGCGTGCTCTTATGAACAATTTTATACCGGGGTTTCATGGAAAATTAGGGGTGCGCGTTATACACGAGTGCGCGTTATACACGAATAAATACGGTACCTTAATATCTCAGGGGAGAGAACCTCCTTGGAACCAGAAATACATGAGAAGAGCCATATGATTACAAATACCCCCTTTGTCGGCAAGGAGATTGAACATGTGGTTGTTGAGCACATTCTGATCTTCTTTTAGGAAACAGATTATCTGGATTCATTTCTCTCTGCATATACTTTCAAGAATTAGAATAATCAGGGAGGGTGTTTGTGTCTCTTTTAATAATGAGCTATTGTTCTGTGCTTCTACTATCTTTCTTGCTCTCTTTGTCTATATGTGTAGTCATGTATATCTCTTGCTTCTGAAAGGCAAATGATAAAGTTGGCTGAAGATTTGGAAATCCCAGTTTAATTAAAAATAGCATTATTGTCCTGCTGTCATTTGTGGAAAGGAGTACACAGAACATTTGGAAATCCCAGTTTAATTAAAAATAGCATTATTGTCCTGCTGTCATTTGTGGGAAGGAGTACACAGAATGCTGTTTGCCTTCACACCGAAGTGATACCTACTTACCTATTTGCAATTTCTTGCTTTCAAATTGCTAGGTCGGCAGGAGATTGGACAGAGACAGGAACTCATTCTGTCATGCAGTACTCGGATCTCGAACTGCTGATCTGCTGATTTTCCAGTAGTCAAGTTCAGCAGCTTAACCACTTGAGCCACCACAGATTAAGGACAGCATGTAATGAAAAGATAAAATAAATGAGTTGGATAGGGAATTCTCAAAACTGAAGGATATTCACTGCGTAAAGTTCAAATATGATTTGAAAGATTTTGAGTAGCCCGATGCTGGGTCAAAAGCAGAGTGGATGAGAGGTATTTATTTTATTTGGGGGATTTATATTCTGCCCCATTTGTAAATACCATTTCTGGCAGCTTACAACCATTAAAACATGAAACAATATCAAGTAATAGAACAATAAATCAGCAGAACATACCACACAGGTATCAGAGCATATTAAAAATAGATGGGGCAGGTACCCAAACCATCTCCCCAAAAGAGAAGTGAATTTAGGGGAGAAACACTTTGGTGTGTCAAGGAAAGCAGAAATGGTTTGTTCAACTTTCAACCAAGGAAGAATCAGAATGTATACCTTTTAGAGTGCTTGTCTCAGATGTTCATAAGGTTTGAATTGGTCATCTAGGCACCTGAAAGTACTGTGTCTCTACTTCAAAAGCCAGACCAGTTGTTGCTCCCTGGTGCAAAAAGCCAGTTTCTCTTCCTCACTCTCAGGGTACTCCAAGCTTCCCAAGCAGCAGTACTGATATCTTCTTCTCATGCTCTGAGATGCCATACATAAGCCATCAAGTTTGCTTTTTGCCCTGGCTTTCTCCTACAGAAAAATATATAATTCTAAGGACTTCAAGTGAATATGTGATGCCACTAGAGCATTATACTTCTTTCCAAAGAGCATTGACATTTCCCCTGATTACAGGGATGTTTCTCACTTCTTGCGTTGTCTGTTGATCTTCTTATATGGTGAATGCAGTAGTAATTAGGTATTTGTCTAATCATCTTGCATCTTCGGACAGGCCACTGCTGCCATGCTGATCCTCAGACAAAGCCCTTCCCACTGGAAGTCAGGCATGGCCTTGTCTGAAGAGCAGCATGGCAGCAGTGCCCTGTCTCAAAGCACTGCTGCTGCTCTGGTATTCAGACACACACACACTCTTGCACCCCCCCCCCCAGGTTGGACTTTTTTCTGGGGCCGATATGGAGAGGTTATTGTATCTTGATATTGCTGTAGTGTTCTATATTGCAATATGAGTTTTGTATGACTGTGCTTTATTGTATTGTTCTATACTGTGATATGACTTTTGGTATTATTGTGTTTATTGCTTATTATTATGTGAGATGTTATTGTACTCTATAATATTTTGTATTGTATCTTTATTGTCATGTTGTGTTGTGTTGTAATTGTAATTTTGATATTTTGTAACTATCATATTTTTGTTGAAAATCGCCTTAAGTTGCACTTGTGCTGAGTAAGGCGGTTTGATGTTCTGGTAGAAATGCGAAGCAGCCAGCATAACAGGGCCAAACAACTTTATTAGGCAGTCAGAACATGGGGAGCAATGGCACAGCACTGCTAAATATATACACTCAGGAAAGGATACATTTGGGCGGGAAACAACAGGATTGGACGGGAGAGAAGTGGGGTGACTGTAAGTTCAACAGACCAGAGTGAAGACTGTACATGACTGTTACCAGAAAAATGGATACTAGATACAGTTACAACTTCGGTTCGAGTCGCTGGTGGAGCCCTTCTCCCAAGAACGAGGAGGCGTTTAATTTAGGCAAAATTAAAATTGGTTTATTGAAAAGGGGTTTAAGTGTCACTGGCCGGGTGCCGGGAAAAGCCCTATTCTCAACCTTTTGCCTATTAAAGTCCCTTAAGTGAGCAGCTCTTTTTGGTTCCGATGTCTTGTGCAAATGTGCTGAGAGCGCTTCTGACATTTTCTATCAGGAGATTTTTATACCCTCCACCCAAGGGAACTCAACTAGTTCTACTGCTAGCTAACAATTTTACAAAATAAAAGATTTACAATGGTGAACAAAACCCCGGCACCAGACTCTTTAGTTACATTAAAAGGTCAATCATATAGAGACAAAACAGGTCAATTACATAGAACAAAAGGCGATGGGTAGAGCAATTGCCCTGGAAATGACAGAGTTCATAGTTCAGCAAATGCAGGTTGTGACATCATTCAGGAGACATCCAATGAGTGGCAGGATTGTGATTTGGCACAAATCAGAAGTCCAGATTTTGAATCCAGGTTGAGAATTGACCAATAAGCGTGTGGAAGGATGGCAGGGCTAGGCACAATTCATTCCCACCCAGCAATTACTTCATCCTGTCTCATCCCAAGCACTATCTAGGATAATCACAAAAGAAATTTCAGTATCAATGGATATGCAGACTTCCCCCATGTCCCAATTCGGATTGACCTCTGGACTGCCTTCCTCCATTATATCAAAGTATGCAGGTGATAGTAAGCACAATAAGTGACAGGAAAACAGGAGATTGAGATGGAATTTCTGAACTTCCAAGGGTGAGAGGTAACAATAGGTAGGGTAATTGAGGTTTTTCCTGTGTAGCTGGAGGGCTTTGGGTGTTAATTTTGACTCCTGCTTTGAGATGTTATGGAATTCTGAACTAGACAAAATCACATTCCACATGCTAAGACAGATGTAGGAGTAATATTAATATTAATATTAATAGATTCAGGAAAGCTTTACCAAGCTAATATTCCCTGAATGCATATACATTTTCAGAGCCATCCTTTTATAGCAAAAAAATTGGACATCTCTACACATTACATCACTATGGGTAAAGCCAAAATTATTAATTAATCTTCTGACATTTCATTAAGTTCAGGTTAGAACATTCAGTTTGTTGTTTAGAACATGTCATATAAGGAACATGTCACACAAATATTATTTACGGTTCCCTGTCAGCTGTACAAACTGTGCTGAGCTTGTGGACGTAAAAAGGCTTCTATTTACTTAGCCCCATCATCAGATCTATGTGGCAGGTCAATCTGATCTGTTTCAATTCTACAGAGAACTGAGAAAATATTTTTTTTACTTTTAAAACAGAATTAATATTATCTTAATATCTTAATTCTTTCACCCCTATTTCATTCCCTCCTGATTTCTTGAAAATTATTAAAGTTTAATAACTTTTCACATTCTTGCAATAAATAAACATTTCTATCATGTTGATTGGCGATTCCTCAAGCTTCAGCTGGGCATTGAAAGACCGCTTCCAGGTTTTGGGTCTTAGCCAAGCTCTCCCGCGTTGATTATTTAAGCAAAATCTATGCATTCCAATCTTTGCAGGGTCTTAAACTGTAAGAAAAAAGATACTTTCGACAGAATATAGTTCTTTTTAGGTTTTGCAATAATCCATGTTGTCAATGTTTAACTATCGATCTCCTGGCCAAGAGCCATGTGTTGCCGTGGAGATGGGGAGGGCAAGCCTCCTGCACTGATTCACATTATTGATTTCTACTGCAGTGACTAAGTTAATAATTTCCTTCTAGCAGGCCAGATCTGGCTATCTGTATATGTTTAGGACAGAAATTCAAATGGGGAAATCGGATACTTTTTACAGAGGGGAGTTCTCATATCATACATTGCCAGTGGCTAAAAAAACCTGGACGTTGATTTACTTTTTATACAATGCTTTAAAACAAGTTGGGAGGGCTAAATATCCCAAATGTTAAACTCTATTACAGAGCTTTCAATTTAAAGAGAATTATTAAACTATTAAGTCGAAATTGTGCGCAAAAGTATGAATTAGATTATATAGAGTTTAGAAATTGGAAGGGCGAATTATTTTTAGGTGAGATAAGAACTAATCCCCAATTTTGTAATTTTTCTTTAAAGAATATATTCAGAATATGGAAAGGATTAAAACCAATATTATCTCCAAATTCTTCGCCCATAATGGAAATTTTAGACCAACAAAATTGTCCTTTAGAGGTAACAATAAGTACAAGAGAAATTTTAACACGCAAAAAAGCTCTGTTAATCACGGATTGGATTGATAATTGTAATACCATCTTCCAAAGAAAAAGTATTTATACGGAGTTAGGCTTAAACTGGTTGCAAGAACTACAGATGGAGGTGTGGAATAGAAAGATGAGGGAAAACAATACAACAAATCGGGCATCAACCCCCTTTGAAAATCTGATTCTTGAAGTAAGGAATGGTAAAAAGAATTTAAAAGGTTTAGTGGGTAAGATTTGTCAGTTGCTAAATTCTAGTGAAGATACTCAGCACTGACTTAAAAAAACTTGGGAGGAGGATTTGGGAATCATAATAAAAGATGAGAACTGGAAAAAGAAATGGACCCATAGAAATCACTTTTAATAAAGGAAAAAGAACATAATTGTAAAGTACTTTGGAGGTGGTATCTCACTCCAGCCAAATTACATTTAATAAATAATAAAAACTCTGATTTATGCTGGAGATGTAATAAAGGAAAAGGGACTTACATTCATATGTGGTGGCTGTGTGATAAAATGAGGAATTTCTGGGATGTTATAGAAGAAGAATTGAATAAAATATTAAAAATAACAATAGTGCTAAGTCCAAAGATAGTATTACTAGGTGAAGTGGATGATTTACATCTGGAAAATAATAAAAAAGAATTATTGTTATCTCTATTGATGGTAGCCAGACAGCTAATTGCCAAGGAATGGAAGAGTGGAAATAATATTAATAAAGTTAGATGGTACGCAGATGTTTGGCAATTGGCTCTCAATGAGAAATTAACTATCCAAGTTCACCAGAAAAAGGGGTTACCAATAAAGACACCATTTTGGGAGATTTGGGGTCCCTTTGTCAACTTCGCTTTATTAGGTGATATCAAGTTTAACCCAAGCCCTGACATGATCCAATTTTGGAAACAAAATTGAAGGTAAATGGTCAAGAAACCCCTGCCGACATCCCCCGACAGAGCACAGGTGGTCGGGTTATATTGTTTTACTGTTTTAGGTATCTTTTTATAATGTATAGATTTATTACTGTATTATTTTTTGTATTATTTTCATTATTTGTTTTTGTATTATTTCAGTTCTTAATAAAAGCTTAATAAAATTTAAAAAACAACAACAAAACAAAAAAAACAATGCTTTCAACAATCCCACTTGCTTTCTCAACCTCTTCCTAACTGTGGATTAAATGAACGAGATTCCACTGCCTCCCTGCTTTTGAAAGTGTTTTTTTTCTACTGGCTTTTCATATTATTTTTGTGTACTTCAGATGTTTTGTATTTTCAAGTCTTCAAATTCTTTAATCAAATACAACTCCTGTGTTTGTTTGGCTGTTTAAACTTTGCTTCTTCTGGTCCCTTTTGCCAACTGTGAGTCTTTTGTTTTCTGCTTAATTGCAAGGGGTCTAGGCATCCTGGGCAGCTTTTGATACTGGCTTTGATTACTAACCCATAAATGTCCTTTGTTTTCCAAATCATCTGGAGGGCAAGGCCAGTATATACCTGTACGTCTGCAGAAAAAAATAAACTTCTTGTGCAGGCCTTCAAATTCCTCTAGTGTTAGGCAACTGGCCTGTGACATTTACACTTTTATTTTCTGCGTACTTTCACATACTGCCTGAAAAAGTTGAGACAAACCTAGTGGCCTTGTAGCTTGGGGTCCGACTAGGGATTCAAAATCTTGGGGTTAGCTATCAAGTGCTCAGCTGTTTGTTTGTTTGTTTTCTGGGATTTCCCAAATTCCTCTGGTTTCTTCAATCATCTCATTCCTCTTGCTTGCAGTAAGCACTACTGATTGTTGCCTCTTCTCAAAGCAAGGGCGATCATCTCAGCTCTTTTATATTCTCTCATATTCTCCTTCTTCTCTTGTTCTTTATCCCTATTAAAATAAACTTTCTTTGCCACCTCAACCAGCTCACCGGTGTTCTTCCCGAGTGCTCTTTCCAGTTTTTGTAACTTTTTCTTTATATCTGGTGCACTCTGTGTAATGAATCTTTCATTCAACATCTGGTGTTTTTCAGGATCGTCCATATTAATCCCTGTGTTCACTTTATAAGCCTCAATCAACCTGGCTAAGAAACTTTCAGGGGATTCTTCTTTCTCTTGAATTATATTAGCAGGTTTGCTAAAATTGACAGGACCTTTTGCTGCTTCCTTTAAGCTTTCCAAAATCAAATATCTGTACTGTTGAAGACTTGTCCTGTGTGTTGAATCATTAGGATCCCAATTTGGGTTTTGTTCAGCAGTTGCCGCCATGCGCACTTCAGTCTGATTTGCGTCTGGGAAATTTCTATGAAGGATCTTGTCTTTTGCCAATTTCAATGTTTGCTTATCTTCCATATTAAGGAGCGTATTTAGTATTTGCTGCATATAATTCCACGTGGGATTATGCATCTGGGCTATAATTCCAATTAATTCAATCACCTCATTCGGCTTGGTACTAAAAGGTCCATAATGGTGTTTCCAGTTTAATAAGTCTGTTGTGGTAAATGGTACATATTGGAAGATTGACTGATTTACTTGTTCATCATCTTCCCTCATATGGCTGGTTACCATTTCCATCAATGGGGCCACTATCGTTGGCATGACGTGTGCCATTTGGGTGTTTGAAGGTGGCACCCTTCCAGCTTCATTGTTATAGGGAGAAGATTGGCTGTACCTTTGGAATTTTCCTTCTCCCTGTTCAATTACATCTTTCAAGATTTCAGTTGCTTTTCTTAGTTTCTCTGTGGTTGGGGATGCCTCACCTCTGTCTGGGGTCTGAAATCTTCCTGCAGAGTGACTGCTTCCTGCATTTGCTAATGCAAGGTCTGGATAAATATGTAGGACTTGGCCATCCTGTGGCGTTGATTTTGGCATGACATAAAGTGGAGGTCGTTGAAACAGAATTTCATCTTTTTCATTTCTGTTTAAAATTTTCAATCTTTCTTCTGTCTGCCTTTCTATTTCTGGGGTATTGGGTGTTCTGACTACTTTCCTACCTAATTTAGATTTTTTATCTTTGGATTTCTTTTCTTTCATTGTAGAAATTCGATCCATGTAAAGATTTAATCAGCCTCATAAGGAGCAGTTTATAGCCCCAGATAAACAAAGGAAGAGTTAAGAAGTCTAATGGAGTCCAGCTTCATTAGGCAGAGTAAGGAAGTTGTCTCTCATGTATACAAAGAGGCCTTTGTTTACAACATGTGTAGAAGACAGGCAGACAGAAACCAGATACATTCCCACATGTCCTCCTTTTTCATTTAAATTTGAGAGAGGGACGGCTAATCATACCCCTGCATGTCATCATACTCCATAACTACTCCTCCATATACATCATCACTGTCCTCCTGGACATCGTACCCCTCCTGACTCCTGGTACCTTGTTCCGGAGGATGATACCTCATTGAGTACAATTGCTGTCGTGCAAAACCCGATGTCTCCCTTCTACGCAGTGGACATGTGTTACACATAGAAATAAGATTAGGAATACAATAAATGCAAAAACACAAAGATATAAGGCAAATAATAATAATGACCCCATAAAAGAAAACTTGTCTAAGGACATACAAATCAGGCAACCAAGAAGTCATCCAATCAAAGAGATTAACATCAGTGCGTACATTGTTAGTAATGCTCTCCTGTAAATTCTGAAGTTCTTTCTCAATAGTATTATTCAGATCCTGGAATTTTACCTGACATCCCTGGTTCCCGACCAGCTTACAAAATCCTCCGGATTTTGCTAACAGGTAATCTATGGCCAGTCTGTCCTGCATTTGGTCTTGATGAAGCTCAGTGATTTCCATTTGAAGATCCCATATGACCCTCCCTGTGGCAGATTGATTGATTTCTCCAGCCTACAGGTGAGTCCCAAAATGGACCTTCTATTCTCCTGGGAAATGACACCTGGGTATGATCCCAATGTGAGTGCTCCAGTGATAACACTCCCTATAGCTCTCCCCCAGGAGCTACCATCAGAAAGCTGAACATTGATTATCACTTCATCATTGCAACCAGAACCCATCGGGCCGGCAGCAGCTCTCTGGCGCCGTGCATCTGCCTGAAGCAGCATTTGCACTTGTACGGGTAAGGTAAAATAACCCAATGCTGCACATTGATATTGTCCTGGATGGAAATTCATGGCAACTCCATTAAAAAAGAACCACATGTTGGGATCCTTGATTTGCCATCCATTGCAAATTGAACCACTATCTATAGCAGAATAATCAGGAGTAAACATAGGAAACACATCATATATATCTTCAATAGTAGTGTTAAACAAGGTAAAATTAAGCTTATAAGAACTGTTATAACTACCCCATAACCAAAAATAATCATCACAACCCGTATAATTGCCTACATTCCACAAAACCCTTTTTGCTTGAGTCCAGTGCTTCCATTTACTATTCCAGACCCCAGAACTATGACAGCAGAAACAAAGCCCTTTAGTGTATTTCTTGAATGTCATGCTTCGCCAGCGGGTGTTGTTAAATTGTTCTGGGGGATTAGAGAAGAGTGTAGACCTATCAATATGTTGCAAGTGTCCAATAACTAACTCAGGCGTGTTGAACAATGCCGGAAGAAAGGCCATTTGAGACACTGCCAGTGGATGCTCATAGTATAACGTTGCATTCTTACCATGAACCTCAAACTTATAGTTAGTATGGCGAAGCCAAAAGTTGGGGTTTCCCCCATGAGTCATTGTTTTTACAGCTGGAAGCACAGTAAGAAAGAAAAGAACAAATGTCAGCAAACTTAGTCCACTGGTGAACCACCGTCCTGGAGCTGAGTAACCTTCTTCTCTCTCCATGGGCGGATCGCTCGGGCAGGAATCCACACAGGTCCTGAGGTCATAGAAACAGCTGCGTATCCTCGTCCCCAGGTGATTAGAGGCACAGGACCTTTCCACTCAGGATCCGGTTGCTGCCGATAAACGACCAATGGCTTAGGAAGACACTCCTCGGTCCTGAAATGCAATTCGACTGGAGAGTGTGACCTGTTATGGGGAGCAAGAAGAAAATTAAGAGTATACAGTACTTTAGCAACAGCTGTAGGTATTTCAGCCACAGGAACCCCTCTATCTCCCACTTGCTTGTGTAACAAATTTTTGAATGTCAGGTGGGCTCTTTCAACAATCGCCTGTCCAGTCGAGTTATAGGGTATTCCATGGGTTAGCTTAATGTCCCACTGACGGCAAAAGTCCTGAAAGGCAGAAGAAACATATGATGGCCCATTGTCTGTCTTAAGGCTTTTAGGTTTACCCATTACCACAAACGAACGAATGCAATGTTGTATAACATGTCTGGATGTTTCCCCCCGTAAGGGTGTAGCCCATATAAATCCAGAGAAGGTATCAACAGTCACATGTAACTTAGAATGTGGAGCCAAAGCAGGTACTTGCGTGACATCCATCTGCCATAGCTGATTGGCTTCTGTTCCTCGAGGATTAACAGCATCAAATGGCAGGAATATAGGAGACTTCGTACAGGAAGCACAGGATGACACAATGTCTCTAGCCTGTGACATAGGAATGGAAAATCGTTTATGCAAAACCTTAGCAGATTGATGAAACATTGCATGACTGTCAATGGGGTTGTCAAAGAGAGAAAAAACCTCAGCAGAGTCCCGGAGAGCAGAATCTGCTCGTGCATTGCCCTCCGTCAAATAACCTGGGATCCTTGTGTGAGAGCGTATGTGGGCAATGAAGAATGGGACCGTACGGTTGGAAAGGAAACCTTGAAGCTTTGGAATAAAGCAAAAAGATCCCTATCCATCGATGGAGACAAATAAGCTTGAGCTAAAGTAAAGATAAGGCGGTAAACATATTGAGTATCCACAATCAGGTTAAAAGGCACATCAGAAAACGTAGAGAAAGCAAGTATGACCGCTGCCAGTTCCGACCGCTGGGCCGATGCTTGAGGTCCTGTAAAAACAACCTCCCATTCCCCAGTAGGACCCTGCCATGTAAGGACTCCACGGGAGGGGGAGCCATCCGAGAAAAGAGTAATGGCATGCAAGATAGGTTGCATGCAAAGCGGGGATGACAGGGAGTAAGAAGTGAGATTCAGCAAGGTAAACCGCTTATCTTTGGGGGGGGGGTTAAATTTAACTTGTCCCACAAAGTCCGCCATGGCCACCTGAAATGCCTCAGAATGCTGTAGCAAGGCGGTTAGCTGATCCAGCAAAAAAGGAAAACAAACAAAGTCAACGTCATAACCAGTCAAATGCTTTGCCCTAGTACGGCATTTGAGGAAAAGATCAGCAATCGCATCAGGCAGGCGATAACAGTTTTTCGAGGGGGTGTGCGCCAAGTGAAGCCATTCCACGATGGCCACCTTCTGAGCATTGACAGGTGCAAACAAAACAGCAGTGGGCAGCCTCGGTGTGGGAAGAAGAGCGCATGCCAGCACAATGGTGCCTGAGGGCACCCGATCCACAGCGATGGTATGCAGCTTTTCGTTGAGGCGTTGAAGAGCTGTACGCATCTACGTTGTGCAGGGAATGATGTCCGCTGGAGAAGTGTGTCCAGAAAGAGCAGCAAAGAGTGGGGACAGTTCCTCAGTGCTCAGGGCCAAGAAGGGACGAGCCCAATTTATGTTCCCTAGCAATTGTTGCAATTGTACAAGAGTGAACTGCTCTGGAATAGCTATTGTTGGCAATAGCGGAGTTGAAGTGGTAGCTGAGAGCCTATGTCCCAGATATTGGAATGGATACATCCGCTGCACCTTTTCAGGAGCTATGATCAAGCCCGCTTGTTGCAAAATGTCTGCTAGGTCCTGCAGGTGTTTCTCCGTGACTTGTGGACCATGCAATAAAATGTCATCGGTGTAATGATATACTTTAACCTCTGGATAACGTTGCCTGAAAGGTTCCAAAGCCATGTTCACAAAATGTTGGCATAGAGTCGGCGAGTTGGCCATACCCATAGGCAAGACACACCATTCAAACCGTTGAGTAGGATGTTCATTATTGTATACTGGCAATGTAAATGCAAATTTTTCTCTATCTTGTGGCGCTAGCAAGATTGTATAAAAACAGTCCTTCAAATCTATGACCATGAGTTGATGATCTTCAGGAACCATGTTCGAATTAGGGAGTCCAGATTGTAGAGGTCCCATTGGCAAGATGTGCTCATTAACTTTTCTCAAATCATGCAACAATCGCCATTTTCCAGACTTCTTTTTCACCACAAAAATTGGAGAGTTCCAAGGACTAGTGGTTGTTTGAATATGTCCCAGATTTAATTGCTCCTGTACAAGGGCCTCCGCCGCCTGGAGCTTTTCTTTTGAGAGCGGCCATTGATCCGTCCACACTGGCGGGGTGTTTTTCCATTGTAGTGGAAGTGCATGCAACGGCGCTGCAGGGGAGGCCCGTATCAAAAATTTGTCTACAAGGTACACCCTGTTTTAGCCATGAGATCCCGGCCCCACAGAGTAATAGGAATATCCATAATCAGGGGGTGAAGAGAAACTTTTGTTCCCCCTGAGGTCTCAAAGACGATTGGATGAACACTCTGCTGTGCTGGCTCATACCCGCCCACCCCATAAACTTCCCTACAGGGCGGACGGCCCATCCAGTCGGCCAATCTTTTTTTGCCACCACTGAAATATCGGCTCCTGTATCGATTAGTCCAGACACTGAACGTCCACCCATAATCAGCGAGCGGGTCGGTCTATCCTCGGTGATTTGTATCACAGCCATAGCCGCTGTTACCGTCGCCTCCTGGGATGGAGTTACAGTGGTCCCTAGTGGGAGCAGATGAAGACGTCCTACAGGTTGTCCCTTAGGCAGGGTGAGATGCTGCGTAGCTGATGCAGGGATGACAACTTCTTGGTGACCCAATGTAACTGACCCTGCTGCAATGTGTACAGAAGCGGGCAAGGCGTCTGGGCAAGGAAGAACAATGCCCACCATGCCCTGGGGAATAACATCATCAACCAGTGTGGGAAGAGCCTCCACACACCCTGGCACAGTAAAGGTACAGTCCTTGGATAACCTCAATAATAGCCCTTCTTTTAGAGGATGGTTTTTTCTATATCGTGAAATCATTTCTTGGGCAAGTTCCATATCTTCTTCCATCTCTTCCAAAACCTCCTCTATTGCTTCCTCCCTGACCTCTGGCAGCCCTATTATTTTGCCTGGGCCCGAGCATGGCCCGCACTCCCATTTCCCTGCTGCTGTGGAGAAGAGTCAGAGTCTTTGTGCTGAGCAGCTGAGGGGTTGGCATTAGGATTTGAGCGGCAGTGATTGGCCCAATGGTACCCCTTCTGACAAATGGGACATTTCCTTGAAGGGCGTGCTGCTGGCTTTTGAGAGGAGTGACATTGTGCTTTAAAATGCCCTTCTTTTCCACAACCAAAACAACGTTTGTTTTGAGCCTGAGTTGTGGGCAACTGAACTGCAGCTGCCAGAAGTTGAGCCTTGTAACTGTGGGTCCCTACATTTTGACAAACTTTCATCATGTCTGCTATCGATGTGCCTGGCCGAGCATAAACAGCTGTCAGAGCACCCTTACAATCCTCATTGGCATTTTCAAAAGCCAGTTGTTTCATGAGCATTTCCCGTGCCGGGACATTTTCCACCTGGTGGCTGAGGGCAGTCACGAGTCTGTTAATGAACTCAGTGTAATCCTCTTTAGGCCCCTGCCTAATTGCTGCAAACCCAGCAACTGAGCTATTCCCTTTGGAAGGAATCTTACTCCAGGCACGCATGACTATCTGTGCAATATCTCCCAACTGGGCATCAGTGAGTGCCAACTGCTGTGTGGGGTTGGCAAAATTTCCCTCCCCACATAACATATCCATCGTGAGTGCAGGGCGTGTGTGATGTACCTCCCAAGCCACATCCCTCCACTCCTGCAAGCAGAGCACGGCTTCTGCAGGAGGCAGGAGTGCTTTGATCATCTGGTATCAATTTTTGAGAAGCAATGGCTTCCAACAGAGCTTTTGTAAAAGGTGCATTAACCCCATAGTCACGTATGCTGACTTTCAGTTCCTTCAGATATTTGTAATGGAGGGTTTCATATCTATCTGGGATTGCCGGTGCATTGCCAACAGCCGGAGCCCCCCTGGTTACTGGGTATATCTCAGTAGATTCCACATCCAGCACAGCTGCAGTTAAAGCAGCAGAGAACTGTGTTTTTGTAGGGCTAAAAGTGCTTGATTGCTGCAAGGCAGGATATAATGTCCCATCTCCTTTTCCACCCCCATCTCCATCAGGGGGCTCATGCTGTTGTTTCTCATATGATGGAGGGGCCGTCGCGAGAGTCCCTCCCTTGGCTAGGGGCAAAAGCTGTGGAAGGGGACCAGCAAGCCTCTGGGACAACAAAATATTCTTTGGAGTAAGTCTTTGAAGACAGTTTCTGACTTCATTCCAGGTATATTGCACTGGGACAGAAACCCCATCATGCTTCTGCAATTCATTCCCAACCTTATCCCAATCTTTTAAGTCCAGACAATCATATTTGAACCAAGGACAGATTTTTCCTACAACTTGGACCAGCTGTTGTACTTCCTTCGTATCAGCCCGTTTCCCATTCTTATTCAGAAGATATGAGATATCTTTACAAAACTCCTGCTATGGCGAAGCTAGCACACACCCCACGATAAATTTTTCACTTACCCTGTGGGATCCAAAATAAAACTTGGATGATTCAAGCGCTTTTCTGACCTTTCCGGTCGGAGTGAATGACAATAGACCTCCCCGGTCGCCAATTATGAGGTGTTAATTGCTGAAGCAGAGTTCAAAGAAGGCTCTCTTTGTAGTTCAAAGCCTCCCACGGAGCGCCACTTGTAGAAATTCGATCCATGTAAAGATTTAATCAGCCTCATAAGGAGCAGTTTATAGCCCCAGATAAACAAAGGAAGAGTTAAGAAGTCTAATGGAGTCCAGCTTCATTAGGCAGAGTAAGGAAGAAACAGAGATAGAGAGAAAACATACACACGACTGCAGTCTTGGCTGAACAAAGGAATAATCATGGCATCTCTTTATTCAAACAGAGTATATCAGAAACAAAACTAAGGTACACACAACCAATCAGAACATCAGAACCAAATAAGGAGAATTCTTCTCACTTTTCTACGCATGCCCAAAATCAAGCATTGTCTCTCATGTATACAAAGAGGCCTTTGTTTACAACATGTGTAGAAGACAGGCAGACAGAAACCAGATACATTCCCACATTTCATTAAATATGCCTTTACACATTCAGCCTGGCATTTCCGTAGCCAAGGTGGCCATGGTTTCTCTGCAACTGTTGCCTGCCATACAGACATATAGGGATACTGATCCCATTGTTTATTCTGCGTTATTCTTTGAAACACTCTATTTATAAGACCAAAATCTAAGGACCCTTCCGGAGGCCACCCTATTCATATTCACAAAACTTTCTTAACTCAAATTTTGTTAAAGGGGGTTCATGTATTTCTGGATAGAATACCTCAAAGTTTTCTAAAAAAACACTTCAGTGGCGTTCTTGGAACGCTACTGCAACCTCCCATTCTAAACGAAGCACTACCACTGGCCTGGGGCGCCCAAAAATCAAGGGTAACCATCAGGAAACGCAATGGTTTAACCACCCACACAATATAAATTTTACACACACAAAAATCAGGTTCGCCGCCCTAATTTTTCAGGAACACTGGGTTACCGCCCGTGGTTCATTAAGGACTTAGGAATCGCCGTCCCGTCCCCTTGAAGGTGATCAGGCTCCACTTCCACTCCTCAAATGAGTTTGTTGTTGTTCAGTCGCATAGTCGACTCCGACCCTTTGCGACCCCATGGACCATTTTCCTCCAGGCGCCTCTGTCCTCCACCATCCCCCTCAGCCCTCCCAGCTCTGTGCCCATTGTGTCTACAATGCCATCTAGCCATCTCATCCTTGGCCTCCCCCTTCTTCTTTTGCCCTCCACCTTTCCCAACATCAATGCCTTCTCAAGTGAATCCTCCCTTCTCATTTGATGTCCAAAGTACTTTAGCTTCATCTTTACTATTTGACCTTCCAATGAGCAGTCAGGGTTAATTTCTTCTAAGATTTACCTATTTGTTCTCCTCGCTGTCCAGGGGACTCTCAAAACCCTCCTCCAACACCACCTTTCAAAGGCATCTATTCTTCTACGTTCAGCCTTCCTAATTGTCCAGCTCTCACATCCATACATTACTACTGGGAAAACCATTGGTTTGACTTTTCTAATTTTTATTTGCAATGTGATGTCTCTGCTTTTCACTATGTTCCCCAGGTTTCTCATTGCTTGTCTCCCAAGAATCAGTCGCCTTTTTATTTCATGGCTGCAATCCCCATCTGCAGTGATCTTTGATCCTAAGAAAGTAAAATCTGTCACTGCTTCTACTTCTTCCCCATCTATTTTCCAGGAACTGATTGGGCCTGTTGCCATTATCTTGGTTTTCTTGATATTGAGTCTCAAGCCAGCTTTTGCACTTTCCTCCTTCAGCCCAATCAAGAGATTCTTTAGGTCTTCCTCACTTTCTGCCATTAGGGTGGTATCGTCTGCATATCTCAGATTGTTGATGTTTCTCCCAGCGATTTTGATCCCATATTGTGATTCCTCCATCCCTGCACTGCGCATTATGTGCTCTGTGTATAGGTTGAATAAGCATGGTGACAAAATGCAGCCTTGTCTTACTCCTTTTCCTATTCCAAACCATTCTGTCATTCCGTGTTCTGTCCTAACTGTTGCTTCTTGTTTCATGTACAGGTTTCTCAGAAGGCATATGAGGTGCTCTGGAATTCCCATCTCTTTAATTACTTGCCACATCTTGTTGTGGTCCACACAGTCAAATGCCTTAGTGTAGTCAATAAAACAAAAGTAAACTTGTTTCTGGTATTCCTTTGTTTTCTCCATGATCCAGCGTATGTTGGCAATGTGGTCTCTAGTCCCCCTGCCTCTTCTGAAACCAGCCTGCACCTCTGGTAATTCTCTCTCCACGTGTTGCTGAAGTCTATCCTGTATTATCTTGAGCATCACCTTGCTGGCATGTGGGATGAGCGCGATTGTTCGATAATTTGAACATTCTTTGGCATTGCCCTTTTTTGGGATTGGGACGTATACTGATCTTTTCCAATCCTGTGGCCACTGTTTTGTTTTCCAAATCTGCTGGCATATTGAATGCAGTAATTTGACGCCGTCATCTTTTAGCGCTTTGAAGAATTCAACTGGAATACCATCATCTCCACTAGCTTTGTTGTTTGCAGTGCTCTTTAGGGCCTTTCTGACTTCGCTCTCCAGGATGTCTGGCTCAAGTTCAATTTCTTCATCATTGTGACTATCAGGAGTGTTGAGGTCCTTTTTGTACAGTTTCATACAGTTTCATACAGTTTTATACAATTTTATGCTTGCCTGCAGGCTTTTGAAAATCCACCTTCTAGAGTTCTCCGTCTGTCTTAGCCTTCCAGATCCTTGACTGATCTGTTTCTTCTGATAGTTAATCGTTACCTCCTCACTGATTTCCTAGAGTAGATCAAAGGTCTACTATGCCGGCATTTTAGGTTATCCCTGGAGAGGCGCCGTTTTATCCCATCAAGAACAGCCATCTAGAGTGACAATGGCACCTGCTATTTGTCAAGTCAGTTCCAGGCGGAGTTCGCCAAAAATGTTATGGAATTCTGAACTAGACAAAATCGCATTCCACACGCTAAGACAGATTTAGGAGTTTTATTAATATTAATATTAATATTAATATTAATATTGATATCGATATCGATATCGATATCGATATCGATATCAATATCAATATCAATATCAATATCAATATCAATATCAATATCAATATCAATATCAATATCAATATTAATAGATTCAGGAAAGCTTTACCAAGCTAATATTCCCTGAATGCATATACATTTTCAGAGCCATCCTTTTATAGCAAAAAAATTGGACATCTCTACACATTACATCACTATGGGTAAAGCCAAAATTATTAATTAATCTTCTGACATTTCATTAAGTTCAGGTTAGAACATTCAGTGTTTGTTGTTTAGAACATGTCATATAAGGAACATGTCACACAAATATTATTTACGGTTCCCTGTCAGCTGTACAAACTGTGCTGAGCTTGTGGATGTAAAAAGGCTTCTATTTACTTAGCCCCGTCATCAGATCTACGTGGCAGGTCAATCTGATCTGTTTCAATTCTACAGAGAACTGAGAAAATATTTTTTTTACTTTTAAAACAGAATTAATATTATCTTAATATCTTAATTCTTTCACCCCTATTTCAGAGACATAGAAGAGAGAATGTTAGATATCAAATTTATATTATTTAATAAGGCCCTGGCCCTTTTAATCAAATTCCACATTTTTATTTACACCAAATAATCATTTTTGCTGCATCCTGGAGCAAGCACTGCTTTACTTTGACAGCCTTGCGATAATTGTAAGGTTCCTGACCATATACAGAGTTCTATTCATGAAAGTAGGGGTTATGTGTGGGCACGGTTAACTGGCAGATTTCCTTTATAGCTTGAGGAAATTGACATATCTAAAAGATGACTGAGAAGACCAGTGAAGCGGGGGAGGCTTGCAGTTATGCCCACAAGTATGTGAATGGAGGTGTGTTAGAGTAATGCTTGGTGCAAGACAGAAACCTAGAAATGGGTGGCAACTAAAAAATAGTAAATTAGATAACTTTCTTGAAGGAATAAAAAGAGTAAGCATGGGAAATAAAGAGGAATAAAATTAGGGTGGAGTGTCCCTGAAAATGGAGGTAACATGACTACATAGTTTAGGCGGGAACGCAGCCCCGCAGTATTTTAAGACCAAGAGGAAGGAGACAAAATGGAGGATCTTACTGATCCCAATTACATTACAAAACGTTACAGCAATAAATGTACTCAAACACAACAGGCGTTATACAAATTCAATAAATAAATAAATAAATAAATAAAATAAACACACACACCGGAAAGCCCAGTGCAGCCTTGTCAGAAGCCCAGGGTGATGGCAGCAAAGGTGCTGCAGCCACCCCGGCTTCCAACAAAGCCCTGCTGTCACAGTGCCTGCAGACTCTTTCTTCCCACCCACCTGCCTCCCTCTGCCACTGGGGAGGCTGAAATCCCTACCTGGAGGTAAAGTGAGGCAATGAGACATCCCTTCAAGGAAGAGGAGCAGCGTGTGTGCACACTGTCTCCATGTCTCTTAGGTATGAGGGGGATATCTGGTCATGCCTTCTGGGTGGGATTTCAACCTCCCCTATTGTTTCCCCATTGGCAGAGGAAGCCAGGTGGCTGGAGAAGCTGCACTGCCATTGGCAGTGTGGGGAGTGTTGTGGTGTGGGGGTGGGGCTTACCCTGATGTCAGTGAGTGCCAACTGAATTGGCTCTGCTTGCCACCTTGGGCACATGTCTTAAGAAAACATAGAGGGTTATTACTGGCTGCCTAAAGCCAACCCACATTGAAAAAGTGTATTATTTATTTGACATTGTCTTCTGGAACCATGCTGAGATGTACCAGAAAATAACAAATGAAATAAAGAAATACAACACAATCCCCATTCATTTCATAGATACCTACTGACCTAGACAGAGGCTGAAATTGATGTTGAAAGTTTTTTCCAACCTCTCATGCTCTATGAAACCAAGAGAAGCTGCAAACTTATTGAAAGCAAAAACAAGTAACCTTTCCGAATGGTTGAATACCAAAGAGTGTCTCTCACCAGAAGAAGATTTTGGCTGGACCATCTGAAAAGCACTTAATTGATCTCAAAGTAATGGAGGAATATTAAAGTATAATCAAGAAAATGCAGCTACTAAGATATGGGATAAATTTTCTGTGAATGTGGAGAAATTCTATCAATGGAATATTTATTTCGGAGGCAGTTATGCCCTTCTACATGTCAAAAAGAAGATCTAATAAATAGTCAAGATAAGACTATTGAAATAGCCTGCTTTTATTAAAAAATAGTCCAATTATTTTAACATTTCAATTTGTAGAATGCCATCTATGTGTCATGTACATCTACAATTTTCAATTGTGCAATATCTGATACAAAGAAAGAAAGAAAGATATCAAAGTTCATCTGAGAGTCAAGGTATAATTAGTTTAAATGTTTCATTTTAGAGGAAGAGATCATTGTAATGAACTAAATTGTTCTGTATATATCTGTATACTATTAATTCTACAATATTTTGCCCAATACATTCCTTAAAGCAAACCTGTTTTTCTGACTCTTTTCATAACAATTGAGAGTTTTTATTGCCCTGCTATTTTAAATTTGTGAACATTTGAGGTTGACTGTTTCTGAAGGGGTTTTGCACTAAAAAAAATCACAAGTAGAAAACATGTTATCCAAATGACCCTAAATTTGGCACAGAAGAACAAAAGACTTTTCCCAAAATAGTGCCAGATGCTTAGCCAAAGTCCAGTTTTATCTTTTGTTTGGATTGCACCCATTTTGAAAATTGCCTTGCAGAATGTCGATTTGCTGTACTGCACATTATCATAATTGCACTCTCATGCAGCTATAATCTCTTGGGGGAATCCATCCCCATAGTTAAAGGTCATCCTCCTTTATTTTCTTTTACTTATTTATTTCTTAGATTTGTATTTATTTATTTATTTATTTATTTATTAGTTTTGTAAATTGGGATTTGATATTGTTTAAAATGTGCACTATACTGCTTTTGATTTGTTTTTGTATATTGTGTCATGATATTTTGTAACTGTAAATTGGGATTTGATACTACTCTGTTATGGGAAAAGGCACCCCTGCCTTTCTTCTAGGCAAGGAAGTGGTAGCAGGCTATAGCAAAAGCAAAAGTCCATGAAACGGCCATTGCATGTTCTGCCTCTTTCCCAATACATTCACATCTGGGATGACTGCCAAGGTGCTTTTGGCGCTGCTCCCGGACTCCAGATAAACATAAGACACTGCAAGGCTTCTCTTTTTTTAAGCTTTATTTTTTGGCTTCTTATACATCTACACTAAAAAATACACATTTCTACAAAATAAAAGAAATAAAAGCTAGAATATGCAATTTACCTAATCTATTAGAAGTTGGGGCTAGAGCCCCCCCAAAAAAAATCCTCTTTAGATGGGCATATTGAAGACCAAAGTGCCGTGGTTTCACCCTCTGGAAAGTGATCACTTTTCCTCCCCTTTTTTGGTATAAAACCCTCTGGCTTTTATAGCTTCCTTATCTTGATGGTGCTCTTGCCCCCTACAAACAGATTTGTGAGAGGTGTGCAGAGATGAGAGATGGAGTAGTCTCCCCCTCTGTTATGTATGTTAACTGTGTTTTTTGACAGGAGCGGAATATATCTTTTCTCATGTATCTATTCTTATGCAAATAAGTGGATCGAAAATGTGCACACTCTTGTTAGCTAACAGGCTTGTAGTATTATTGTTACTGTTACTGTTTATAGGAGTGGAATGTATCTTTTCTCATGTATCTATTCTTATGCAAATAAGTGGATCGAAAAATGTGCACACTCTGTTAGCCAATGGGCTTGTTGTATTATTGTTACTGTTATTGTTTATAGTGTATATAAGTCTGAGTTTCCCCCCATCCAAACTGTGTTCAAACCCCACTAATAAAGAGCTGAATTTCACTACTTCATTTGTCTGCTTCTTCATTCCTTGAACACTAAGTTGGCGACGAGGATGGGATGGCATCCCCACATGGCAGCAACATCGGCCCATTCGACCCAGTGCATCCAGAGAAATGGGCAACATACGAACACTGGTTCCTCCACGCAATGGCCTCATGGAAGATCACCAACGAAGACCAGAAGCGCTCCTGCTTCCTTGCTCAGTGCGGTTCTGAGACACTTGATCTGGCAACCCACCTCGTTCTCCCAAGGGACATGGATGTGGTGTCGCTCGCAGAAATCATGTCCGCACTGATGAGGCACCTGCAGCCAGAGGTATTGATCTTCCCGGCCAGGGTGGCCTTCCACAGAAGAGAGCAGTGACCCGGTGAATCCATTGCAGACTACGCCACCGCGCTGCGCAATGCTGCTGCCCCGTGCAAGTGGGACAACATTGAAAAAGCACTCCAGGACCATCTGCTGGCCAGCATGAGGAATGAAGATGCTCAATGTTGCCTCATGATCACCTTCATGGATGTCCTAGAAGAGGCAGTAGCATCTGAGGCCACATGGTCCAGGATAAAGCTTTTCCGGCACCATCACTCCACCACCAGTACCACTGACTCAGCTGTGCAAGCTCAATGAAGTTCACCTTCATCCTCCTCAGCATCGCCTGGTTCCACCTCTTCATCTGAGTCCAGCAATGCAGAGGGAAATGTCTGAGCAGTCCGATGAAAGCATCGAGAGCACCATGACGATCGGGTGAAGTAATTCCTTTGCAAGTGTGATGGCTGTGGAGCCCGGCATGACCGCAAGAAGTGCCCCTTCTGCACCGCAGAATGCCACAACTGCGGGCGAAGAGTATGCTGCGGGTATGCTGACAGTGAAAGCAAAGACCTCCAGTGCCTGTGCCCAAGAAGAGTCATCACCACAACATGTCCATTGCCAAAGTGTCACCTGAGCCTGAGCTGTGCCAAGTGGGCATCGTCAGCGAGCGTTTCTTCACAGACCTGAGCCTGCAGGATGTCCCCTTCAAGATGGAGGTGGATTCAGGTACTACCTTTTCCATAATCCCACAGCAGGAGTTTTTGAGAATTCCCCCTGTCTCTCGGCCCAAGCTTAAATCCTTTAAAACATCCCTCCGGGATATGCAAGGTTGCCAGATTCCATTCCTGAGGGTTGGTAATTTCTTGATTAAATTCAAAAACATTCGCACCTCTTTGCCATTGGTTGTAGTTAATCAGGGCACTAACTGTCTTATTGGGACCAATGGTTTAGGCCCCTGGGAATCCAGCCTTCTGGCATCCACACAATAGACTCTGACCCAATCCGGGATGTTTGTGCTGCACATCCTGAGGTATTCAAAAAGGGTTTAGGTTTATACAAAGGACCCCCTGTTGACTTTGAGCTTGACCCAACCATCTGGCCTATCCGGATGAAGCCACATCGGGTACCCTTTGCTTTAAAGGAAAAGATAGAAGCTGAGCTGGACAAACTGGTGTGGCAGGACATCCTAGTTCCGGTGGACTCCGCAGAGTGGGAGACACCGTTGTGACTGCTTTGAAAAGTAACGGGGAGGTCAGGATATGCGCTGACTACAAGTGTACCATCAATAAAGATATTTGCCTGAACGCATATCCTGTGCCTGTGGTAAGCCATCTTCTTGCCTCCTTGCATGGAGGAAATTGCTTCGCAAAACTTGACCTTGCCCAGGCTTACCAACAATTAACTGTGTCTCCTGCTGCTGCCATAGCCCAGACCATAGTAACACATAGGGGGGCATTTAAGGTAACTAGACTACAATTCGGGGTGAATGCAGCCCCCAAAATATTTCAATCTCTTGTAGAACATATTTTGAAAGAGTTGCCTGGTTTCCTGCCATATTTTGACGATGTCCTGATCACCGCTAAGGACACCATCGAACTAGTGGCCAGGCTTGATCGAGTCCTCTCATGTTTTGAGAGGGCCGGTCTACATCTCAGAAGAGACAAATGTGTGTTTTTGATATAGGAAGTGGAGTTCCTGGGAGCATGGCTAGGATGATGCCGGAGTAGCATGCAGTTCGATCAGCTCACACTCTGAATGGGGAAATAAATGTGATTTATTACTCAAACTTGGGATTTTAATCTCTGGAAATAAGACCACAGAGCCTCGGAAACGATCTTTAGACATGGAAGTGCCATCAGAGTTCGGCAGACAGAGTCGTGAGGGTGAGTGTGGCACGGCGCAGGCTGCGCTAAGTGAGCCGTTTGGGGCTGGACGAGACCCGGTGTCTATTGCTTTAAAAGGGGTTCCAGAGGAAAAAGTGGGTTAAATAACCACTGCCGGTGGAGGACGAGAACCGAGGAGTGAGTTCGGGAGCCTGAAGAAGGTAAATAAAGTGTTGAAGGGAGGCGGAGGTGATGTCTGTGAAAGAGAAGGACAGGAAGGACGGGAAGGCGTAATGGCAGTGAGAGGAAAAGGAATCGAAACTTAAAGTTGGGAAGAAGGGAATGTAATGGCTGGATAGGATCGGGAAGTTGAAGGAGAGAAAGTGAGAAAAAGTAAGAAAGTGAGAAAAAGAAGCCACGTGGCCAGGAGGAAAAGACTAAGGAATAAGAAATCAATAGAAGCTAAGAAGAACGGAAAATAGAAGTTTGTTCCTGGTTGGTCCGGGCGGAGGTGGAGTGAAGAGGGCTCACATCTGGAAGCCGCTGCCGTGTTTTGGATTTTATAGAGATTTTTACTTTTACCTTTACCTTTATTTTTAATTCTGGGACAACCAAGGTGGGATTTTTTCTCTCCTTTTTTTGGACTGAGATTGTCTCCTTGCACTGTTGGAATACAAGTGCTTGCAGTTTCTTCAGCTCCTGCGGAAATTTTTTCTGTTTGGCCGTGTTGTTTTTTGGATCTTCATCTCCTTGGAATATTTATAATTTGGGATTTGCTTTTTTCCCTCTCTTTTCCCCTTACTATTGGGTTATTATTACATAATTGGATTATAAAAATAAGAAAATTTGGATTATAATAAGAGCAAAATATGGATAAAAAATATTAACTGTACTGGATTGGTACTAGATTGGTCATTATAAATTTGACTTCTGAATATCTTTGGTAAGAATCCTGGAACATTCTCAAGGAGAGCGCTGTGTGGGATCAAAATCGATTGCTGCATTGAAGCTTTTATTTGATATTACAATGGATAAGGCTGCAAGGAGCAAGGGAGACGATGAGGAAGTTGTGAAACCAAAAAAGGAAGGGTAAAGCAAAGGATGTGGAGCCACCCCCATCATCATCTTCATCATCGCCTGAACCCGCAATTGACCAGATGCAAATTATGGTGGAACTTGGCAAATTATTTCAAAAATTTGATAGGATGGATGAAGCAAGGGTGAAGGATGAAAAAGAAATGTTGAATAAATTGACTGGATCGATCACTGACCTTTCAAAAAATTTGATTTAAATATTCATAAGTTAGAGGGTAATGTTAAGTTGATGCACAATGACATGAAAGCGATGAAAGGGGAAATGAAAGGGATACAAGAGGAGGTGAGAGAAAATAAGATGAAAATGGAGGAGCAAGAGAAAAGGATTGATGTGATGGAAGAGATGATGAGAAAGTAGAATATTGTGATACGTCATATGATCCAAAGAACTCCAGACCAGCTAAGAGATAGAATTGTGAATTGGATAAATAATTTGAAAATGGGGAAAGACTTTGTTAACAAGGATATTGTAAGCATTTACAGAGTGGCATCGAGAAGGGGGAAAAGTGATCACAGGATCACTTTGGTTAAATTTCCAAATTGGGGGGATAAATTGAAGGTGATGGCTTTTCTAAAACAAGCTGTTTCTGGAGTTCTGGAAATTGATGGAGTGAATGTGGAGGTATATAATGATATTCCAATTAAGGAACATGGATGGAGATATAAAATGAAACTGGTAACAAAAATTCTGATTAAAAAGGGATAAATATAATTGGAGATTTCCACAACAGTTGAGATTTTTTTATGATAAAAAGATGCAGGTGATTGATGAAAGGATTGATGCTTTGGAATATTTGACTCTACTTGATTTGGTCAGTGCGGGTTCAAATGAATGGTTGGAGTTAAGGAAAGATTTGCTGGTGACAGGAGGGATAAAAAGAGATTATGGTGGAACAGATGGGGGAGGTGCTGTGGGAGGAGAACAAATGGGAGGAGCTGAAGGAGAACTATCATTGATAGTGGTGGAGGAGGAGTCAAGTAAAGGCTAAAAGGAAAAGGGAATGAAGGTGAGAATTTTTAAAGGTAAAAAGGTATTCACAACAGTTTTGTTTTTAAAATGTGGATAGTGTGCTGGAGCTTTATTCACTATGCTTACTAGGCTTATCCTACACGTTCCCCCCCTCCCCTCTTTGGAAGTCAAAGGCATTTTTCCCTCTTCTTTTTTTGAAGGAAAAAGCGGGGAGGTTGTCAATGAGTGTTTTATGTTTTAAGTTTTGTTTTAATTATGTTAGGATGATTGGTAGCATGCCCAATGGAGAGCTCAGGAGGGATAAAAGTGGGAGACAATATAAATCATGAGAGCAATAAAAGTATTAACATGGAATGTAAAAGGTACAGGATCTCAAATTAAGAGGAGGAGGATAGAATCAGCTCTGAAGAGGGATAGACCGGACATAGTCTTTTTACAGGAAACTCATCAAAAATCTCATGATACAAATAAAATCTTTCTAGGTTGGATGCAGCACTATGAGAAATCTTATGGTACATCAAAATCAAGAGGAGTTGCAATTTTGATTTCGGCTAGATTGGGGCTTGAGATAACAGATAATATCTCAGATGTGGAAGGAAGATTTTTGATAGTGAAAGGGAAAATAGATGATGAGGAAAAAACGTTGGTGAATATATATGCCCAGAATTTTTAGAAAAAATGCGTACGATTTTGGCAAAAGAAAAACCAAGGAAGATGATTGTGGCTGGTGACTTTAATTTAGTAAGATCAAATTTGGACTGTACAAATATATTAAGAAGCAGAAAAGGAATTAAAGGTCGAATGTTGGATAATTGGATGACTGCTTTAGGTTTGAAGGATTCTTGGAGAGAACTTAAGGGTTTAGAAAGGGTATATTCGTATTTTTCACAGGACTACAACTCTTATTCTAGAATAGATTATATATTTGTAATGGAAAATTTGGTTAAAAATATGGAGGAAATGGAAGTTGGAATATTTAAGGAATCAGACCATGCTAAGGTGATATTGGATTTAAAATTACGGAATGAGATTAGATCAAGGAGAAGTTGGAAATATGATGTTAACCTATTTAGAGACCAGAAGTGTAAAGAACAAATCATGAAGAACTGGAGCGAAAGTTGGCCTTGGAATGACAATGGTGAGGTAGAATACAGTGTGGTCTGGGATACCATGAAGTCGATTTTTAGAGGTGAGTCTATAAAGTTGGCAAGTAATAGATATAAAATTTACAAATTATCACAGGATAAACTCGAAAAGGAGATTAAGCAGTTACAGGAGGAACATTCAAAAACAAAGTTTAAAAAGTCTTGGCTAATTTATTAAGATTAAAGACTGAATTGGTAGGTAAAGAAATAGAAAAGGTGAAAAGAGATTTAGTTTATTTGAAAAGGGAATATTTTGAATTTAGTAACAAAAATTCAAAAATATTAGCAAAAGCAGCAAAGGGGAGCGCGGCAGCACAATATGGCTGCTGCACTCTTTGCCGCCCCCCACCCCGAGAGACAGACATCTGGGCCTCTGTGGGATGTGTCCACCCCTAGCATAAAAGGGGTGGCCACGAGGCGGCTCACTGCCATTTTAGAAAGATCGGCTGAGCAAAGGAGTTTGCACTAGCCAATCTTTGTTTTTTCCTGTGCCAATAATCTAGCATTCTCCGGGGCAGCGATGGCCCCGAAGAGGAAGGCTCCTGCTGCCCCGGCGTGGCAGACTCGGGGGCGGGCTCACCCTTTGCCCCCTCCACCCGGCACCTCTCTCGCCTGGAGGGCCTGAGTGAGGGCGGGACGGGTGGCTGATTCCGGGGCTTTCCCGGGCCACGACGGCCCTGCCCACTTCCGCTTTGCCGCCACCAGTCAATTGGGGGGCTCCTTACCCACTGGCACTGCCCAGCGTTACACCTCCCGCTCTCACCATGCCACACCCCTATTGGCCATATGGCCCACCGGCTACCTCGGCATATCGCTCTGCACCGACCGCTGCCATGCCCACGGCCGGCTACTCCCTCCCCCTTGGTGACCATCTGTCACAGGCCACCAGGGATAATATATGGCAGGGAGAGTATGTGGACATATTTAGTCTACTTAATTGTGAGCCCACCAAAGAGGAGAAGAAGGGGCAGCACGATAGAGACAAGGAGTTGTCCCGTCATCGCAAGCCGCCTCGTACATGGGCTAATTGGCTCCCCGCTTATCTCATTTATGCGCCAGTGTATCTGAGGGCTCACCCTGACATGGCGATCCTGATGATACAGAATTTGGATACCATTTACCAGGCTTACGTAGATTTCCCCGGCCCGTCATGGTTAACCTATGACGAGGAATTTAGAATGAGATGAGATGGGATGAGCCCTGCCAGCTCTTATGGTTGCTCTATATGACCCCATCACGGCTGGCACCCTGTGACCGGTATCATTGTGGCCATGCGGTGCATCGGCCCAGCACGGCGCAGTCTCCCCGCCAGCCGGCGGGGCAGGGGGTTCCAGCCTGCCTGCTGTGTTGGAGCTACTCATCATCTGGTGTCTGCAACAGGTGGCAATGCAAGTTTAGACACGAGTGCCCTTCCTGTGCTGGACCGCACGCTGCTTCCGCATGCTCGCGGGCCGGTGGGTCGCGCGGCAGGGGCCAGGGACAACAGGGGCTGGTCAGAGGTGCCACTGATGCAACGGCACATCCAAAAGGCCCCCTCCCCAATTCGACTTAGGATCCTTGAAAGGTGGTTGCGCATCTATCCGAGGAAGGATGACGCAGTTTACTTGTTGGAGGGCTTTACGTTTGGCTTTCGCATCCCCTTTATGGGTGTACGCGCACCCCAGGATGCTCCAAATTTGCAGTCACTTTGGGATAAGGAGGGCATAGCTGCAGAAAAGATAGCCAAGGAAGGGGAGGGTCGCTGGCCCCTTTGACAACCCCCCATATTCGAACTTAAAAGTGTTCCCTCTCGGCTTAGTGCCTAAAAAGTCCTCTGGTGAATTTTGTTTGATTCACCACCTGTCCTACCCGGAAGGCTCATTGGTCAATGATGCTATACCGGATAACCTTTGTTCCATTCGGTATACATCTTTTGATCAAGCCTTGCAAATGGTCCGCTCATGTGGTCGCGGGGTGCTACTGGCTAAATGTGATATTAAATCGGCCTTTCGATTGTTGCCAGTACACCCCAATAACTTTGAGTTGTTAGGTTTTTGTTTTCAGGGAAAGTTCTACATAGATAAGGCTATGCCCTTTGGCTGCTCCATTTCGTGCTTGGCCTTTGAATGCTTCAGCACCTTTCTTCATTGGGCTTTCATTCAGAGGTCGGGATCCCAGGCTGTGGCTCACTACCTAGATGATTTTTGGTTTGGTGGTGAACACAGCTTGGGCACCTGTGGACAGTTGTTAGCTACCTTTCAGGAGCTCATGGTGGAACTTGGTGTTCCCCTTGCTCCTGAAAAGACAGAGGGCCCTGCTACCACTCTCACTTTTTTGGGTATAGAAATTGACACCTTGGCACAAACATCCAGGTTGCCTCGCGAGAAGGTGACCCGGATTTCTGATGCAATTTTGGCTATGCTAGCCAAACGTAAGGTGTCTCTACGCGAGTTGCAGGTCCTGCATGGGCACCTCAACTTCGCTTGCAGGGTTGTTACCCCGGGCAGGGCATTTGCCAGGCTTCTTTGTGACGCTATGGTGGGTCTTTCCAAGAAGCACCACAGGGTCCAACTCACCAGGGGCTTGAGAGCCGACCTCTCGGTATGGCTTAATTTCCTCGAGGGGTTCAATGGGGTGTCCTTTTGGCGTACAGAGTTGGTTGCCACCCCCCATTTTCAGGTACAGTTGGACGCATCCGGTTCACTGGGTTATGGTATCTATTTTAAGGGCAGGTGGGCTTACGGTAGGTGGCCCGAGGAATGGCAAGGTACTGAGCGCCTGAGGGACCTCACGTTCCTTGATTATTTTTCCCATTCTGGGCGCATTGGTGCTCTGGGGTGACATGTTGGCTAATTCCGTGATTCATTTTTGGTGCGACAATGCTGCCGTGGTGCACATTGTCAATGCCCAAACCTCCCGGTCCCCCAGAGTTATGGCCCTGGTTAGGCAGTTTGTGCTGCGGTCCCTTCGCCTTAATGTGCTGTTTAAGGCTAGACATGTTCCAGGCATTAACAATGATATTGCTGATGCTTTATCCCACCTGCAGATCTCCTGGTTCCGGGTCCTAGCGCCAGACGCAGAGGAACTTCCCTCTCCACTTCCAAGCGAGATGTGGACCTTTGGCGAGGAGAAGTGAACCAGGCGATTGGCATGTCTCTCGCCCCGTGCATGCGTAAGGTGTATCAGCACATATATCTTCACTTTACAGCCTTCTGTAGGGACATGGACCTCCCCGACATGTGGCCGATCCCGGTTGATCATGTCTTGCAGTACATGGTGCACCTTCATGGCCACGGGCTAGCTCCCCAAACCATTGCCACTAGACTTTCTGCTTTGGCCTTTGCTGCCAAGGCGAGGGGTTACCCTGACAACACCGGAGACTTCCGAATATGCCGTGTCTTGGAAGGGTGGACACATGAACGCGGCCGTTGCCCTTACATGCACCAACCTGTTTCCCCTTCTCTGCTGGCTAGCCTAGCCAGGGCTTGGCATAGCCTTTGCTATGACCGGTATGAGGAGTCTCTTTTTCATGTGGCCACCACAGTGGCTTTTTTCGGGGCTCTCAGGATCAGTGAGCTGGTGCCCCTTTCTAAATGCGACAGGACATGTAGGGCATTGGAACTGTCTGATGTTTCCCTTGCCCAAGAATGGGCTCGGTTGAGGATTCGCTCCTCTAAAGCTGATCAGCAAGGGAGGGGTAGTTGTGTGATGCTACTGCGATGTACCTTTGCAGACATTTGTCCCATTGGTGTCCTCCATGCATTCATGGTGGTGCGGGGATCACACCCTGGCCTGTTGTTTTGCCACCAAGATGGGTCCCCACTCACCAAATTCCAATTCTGGAAGGTTATGGGAACTGCACTTCGCAGTTTGGGGGTCCCTGGGGCACGGTATAGTACTCATTCATTTCAGATAGGCGCCGCATCGACGGCTGCTGCGTTTGGGTACTCAGAGGCCAACATACGTTGGATGGGCAGATGGGGATCTGCGCGTTTTGCTTTATATGTTTGTCCTATCCTTGCATGAGTGCCTTCCCTGCCCCAATTTTATTCTCCTTTATTGAAGACCCTGTGTGTTGGTGCACACCGGTGGAAGTCTGGCTGGTTGGACACAGCTATGTGTACTGGGCTGCACGTTATGCAGCGTCATCGGATTGGGGTCCCCATCTCGTACTACATGCAGCTGTGGGTCTTCGGTGGTATGGTTTGCGCGGCATGAGGTGGCCGGAACTGATGCCATTCCTTATGTTCATTAGGGACGCCGAACCTCCGGATATCCTAATTATTCACCTGGGAGGCAACGATCTCGCACAGATCACTGGCCTTTGGTTGACGGTATCTGTGTGCAGGGACCTGGAGGTTTTACACCACATGTGGCCGCAGATGCGGCTGCTATGTTTCCAGATCATACCCAGACACCACTATAGAGGAGAACTTAATCCTCGTGGTTTGGACCATGCCCGGCGGTTGGTGAACAGGGCTGTCGCCCGGTTCCTTATTTAACATGGTTCAGGGACATCGGTCCCACACCCGAGGATAGGGCTACAGGACTACGGCCTGTATCGTAGAGATGGGGTACACCTTTCAGTGAGAGGTATGGACCACTTTTGGGAGGATTTGCAAGTGGGCCTGGTGATGGTCAGGGGGGGCAGTTGATGGTCAGGGGGGGCAGTGAGTCATCATGGACGCCTCCCCATGTGGCGGGTAGCACTGGTAAGGTAAATTAGATGACCCATAGGTATCCGGCAGGTCCGCAGTTGATTGGCCAACCCAAGGACAAGGTACAGGGTAATTGGGGCTGGCTGGTCAAGGGTGAACCATGAATGGGGTGATGCTATGACCTAGACAGCCTGCATCACCTTGATATTTTACCAGATATACGTCAGATGCTGGAGTCAACAGGTAGCATCCTGACTTGGGTCAACAATTTGTTTATATCGATAGACAAATTAATACAAATGGATACAAGGTAGCCAATGATTGGCAATTAAGTGTGGTCCTTACCAGTGCTACTGTGGCTTGCTTGCCTTAATGAGTTGCAAAAGTTGAAGTTAAGTTTAAATTAAAGTCATAATTTAAGATTAAGGCATAATCAATAAAGTGGCCCAAATTTTAAATCCAGCAACGGTGTCTGTGTCTTTATTGGGGGACTGGGCCGGCAAGGACAAAAGGGAAAAGAGGGAAATTGGAGTTCTGATTAATGAACAAGGGATAAGATGCAATAAAATAAAGGATAAATGTAAAATTGTGAAGGATTTCTATCAAGCTCTTTATGCCAGAAAAGAAATAGATGAGGAGAAAATTAAAAAGCAATTAAAGATGCAAATAATTAGTGGAATAAAACAGGAACACAGGGATAGAATGGAAGAAGTAGTGACATAAAAAGAAATAAAAGAGGTAATTACTAGATTGAAGTTGGGAAAAGCCCCTGGAGAAGATGGGTTGCCTGCAGATTTCTATAAGGAATTTGGAGATAATGTGGTACCAAAGCTGGTAAAATTATATAATTATATATTAGATGGAGGGCAAATTCCAACTTCATGGTATAGGACCACAATTGTACTCTTGCCAAAACCTGGAAAGAATCTAGGGAAAGTAGAATCCTATAGACCTATTTCATTGATAAATCAAGATGCCAAGATCTTCACAGCAATACTTGCTAATCGTTTGAATAATTTCATGGGGGAATATATAAATGAATACCAAGTGGGATTTCTAAAAGGAAGACATATGGCACATTTGACCAGAAGAGTAGTGGATTTAGTTGATACGGTGAGTCAAACAAAAGAAAAAGTGGGATTAATATCTTTGGATATATTTAAGGCATTTGATTCTCTACAATGGATTTCAATTAGGGAGATAATTAAAAGTTATGGATTTGGGGTCAAATTTAGAAGGGTAATTGGTCAATTATATCAGCAAGGAATAGCCACTGTCAGAGTTAATGAGGAGGTTACAGACGAGGTAAAGTTGGAGGCAGGTACCAGACAAGGCTGTCCCTTATCTCCAATATTGTTTATTATGGCAATGGAGTTATTAGCTAAAGCTATAAGAGAGGATGAAAAAATAGAGGGGATTATGGGAAATAAGATAAGTATGTATGCCAATGGTACTTTGATAATTGTAAAACAACCAGAGAAGGTAATGAATAGAATTAGGTTTCAACTAAAGGATTTTGAGGATGTTACTGGATTGAAAATAAATTGGGATAAATCGGAAATGATGTTATGCAATAAGGGGGGAAAAGATCAGAGGAAGATAAAGGATACACTTAATATTCAGATGAAGAATAAGTTGAAATATCTGGGAATAACTATATCAAACAAATTGGAAGAGCTTAAAAGACTGAACTATGATAGTTTGAAAATTGAAATTAAGAATAAGATACAAAGGTTTCAAAAGCTGAAACTGTCATGGTTCGGGAGAATCGCACTTGCTAAAATGATGTTGCTACCCAGAATAAATTTTTTATTTGATGCGTTAGCAATTCAATTGAAGGATAAGGAAATTAAGGAGTTTCAAGATTTGATTAATAATTACTGTAATGGGGGAAGATAATCTAGGTTACCAAAAAAGTTATGGTATTTACCGCAGAAAGAAGAAGGGTTGGGAATGCCGAAGTTGATGGCATATTATCGGGCACTTCAAATTAAGAATGTTGTGAAGATCTTGGCAAGGGAAAAGGTAACATGGGAGGAAATTGAGATGAGGGACTATAGACATATGGGTAAAATGGTCTTTTTAGGTTGTAACTCAGGAAAGGTAGTGACTAAAAATACTATGATGAAAGGATTAATGAGTATATGGAAGACGGTGAAGAAGGACTTGGTCCCGAATGTCTCTCCAATATTGGAAATTTTAGATATGGTGAGTTTTCCAATTAATATAAATGAGGAGATAAAGGAGGTATTGAAGAAAAATGAGGTTATCCTGTTGAAGGACTGGTTTCGGACATGCACCAATGAGGTCAGTAGGTCAAAATTGTTTGAGCAATTGAAAATTAATTGGTTTCAGAGACTGAGGATTATTTAATGGAGTAGTAAATATATGAGCGATTATGATTTGGAAAGAGAAAAGACCGAATTTGAAGAACTGATTCTAAAAGTCAGAAATGGAGATAAAAATATTAAGGAATTAGTTAGTAAATTGTATACAATTTTAAATAAGGAGGGTGATCCACAAGAGGAATTGAAATTAAGGTGGGAACAAGAATTGATCATAAAGATAGAAAAAGATATTTGGAGAAACAAATGGAAAAAGAGGATTATGAGAACAATGTCGGTTAGAATAAAGGAACATAATTATAAAATGTTGTGGAGGTGGTACCTGACCCCAGTGAGGTTATATCAAATGGACAATAAAAAAGATAAAATGTGTTGGAGATGCAAGGATACCATTGGAACGTATGAACACATGTGGTGGAGCTGTAAAGTGGTTAAATATTTCTGGAATAGAATTGAAAAAGAAATTGGAGAAATTTTGGGTAAGATGGTAAAATTGCGATCAGGTATCACTCTGTTAACAAAGGCATTAATTTAAATAAGGATAAGAAAGAGTTATTAGAAATAATGATAATAACAGCTAGACATTGTATTGCTAGACATTGGAAAAATGTAATTATACAAACTGAAGAGTGGTATAAAGAAATGTGGAATTTAGCATTGAATGACAAATTGACTTGGGAAATAAAGAAAAAAAGGGATAATTTGAAAGAAAATAGATTCTGGAATATTTGGAAACCTTTTGTGGATCACTCCCTTAAGGAGGATGAAAGAAATAGACCTGTACCTGAGCAAAGTGGATTTTGGAACTAAATTAGCGTGATAGTCTGAGCTCTCCAGGGCAATGTAAATAGACACAGGGTGATCGTTATACACAGTTATATTTTTTTTTCTTCCTCCTATCCATAACGGTATTATATGACTTATTGGAAAATGAGTTTAGAGATGCAGTTAAGATTGGAGAATAATTATTTAAGTAATAAGCTAAGAGATAGTATTTACAATGATGGTTTTAAGATATTTGGTTTATAAAGATAAATATATAAATATATTAGGATAGGTGGGTACATTCTTTTTACTTATTTGTGTTTTTTTGTATTTTAGTTTCTCTTTTAAGTATTATCATGTATAATTCATTTGTTTTCTATTGTGTATTATATTTTATGTGTATAAAAATTCAATTTAAAAAAAAGAAGTGGAGTTCCTGGGGTACTGTATTACACCCCAAGGTATCATGCCCTCTGACTCCAAGGTGAGGGCCGTGCGGAATGCACCCAGGCCAAAATGTAAAGCCGAATTGCAATCATTTCTAGGATTGTTAAACTTCTATCACACTTTTCTCCATTGCAAAGCCTCAGTTGCCGAACCATTACATCGGCTTCTTAAGAAAGATACTGTTTGGCACTGGGGCCATTGCCAGGAGAAAGCATTCCTAGAACTCAAAAGGCTGCTATCTTCGGATGTTGTATTAACTCATTTTGATCCTAACAAGGAAGTTGTACTTGTGTGTGATGCATCCCATGTGTGTGTGTGTGTGTGGGGGGGGGGGGAGTTGTGTTATGCCATGTACTAAGTGATGGGAGGGAAGCCTCCATAGCATTCTATTCCCGTTCACTCTCAAAGCCTGAGAAAAATTACACTCAGACAGACAGGGAGGCGTTGGCAATAATGGCAGGCACTAAGAAATTCCACGATTACCTTTACCAAAGGCCTTTTACCATCGTAACTGACCACAAGCCCCACCTTGGAATCTTTGTGAACGGGAAGCCCATGCCTCAAATTCTGTCCCCAAGGATGTTGCATTGGGCAATTTTCCTAAATGCATACGATTTTACTTTGGTGCACAGGCCTGGCAAGGACATCAGCCATGCTGATGCCCTGTCATGTTCTCCACTGCCAGGGGTAGGGGAAGCTGATTGCAAGATCGAAAGTGACCACCAGGTCCTCATGATTGAGGCATTCGACTCACCCCCAGTCGTCCCCTCAGATATAGCCAAAGCTAAGGCCAAGGATGTAACATTGACTAAAGTAATGTCTTGGGTACAAAAAGGCTGGCCTGTCTCTCCTCTAGCCGAGGAATTCAGAACATTCCACCGCAAGCATTTGGAATTGTCAGTGGAACGAGGTTGCCTTCTATGGGGCCAGCGGGTGGTCATTCCTAACACTCTCAGGAAAAAGGTTTTACCTTTACTTCACACAAGTCATCCGGGAATTGTACGTTCCAAAGCCCTTGTGCATAGCTACTTTTGCTGGCCTCAACTGGACCAAGACATAGAGCAGATGGTCGGCACTTGTGCCAGCTGTCAATCCTCTCACCCAGAGCAATCCCACCTTCACTCTCAGGAATGGGATTCTGCTAGGGGCCCGTGGTCCAGGTTGCACATAGATTTTGCAGGTCCATTTAGGGGTGCCCTATTTTTGTTGGTTGTAGACTCATTCTCTAAGGGGCTGGAAGTGATTAGAGTGCCTAATACCACTTCAGCCACCACAATAATGCACCTGAGAAGGCTGTTCGCAGCATTTGGACTTCCAGATGTGCTGGTGTCTGACAACGCGTCTACGTTCACATCTGCAGAATTCTAATCCTTCATGGAAAGGAATGCAATTAAGCACATCACTGCCGCCCCATTCCACCCAGCCACCAATGGCCAGGTAGAGCAGCAGGTGTGCACAACTAAAGATGCGCTTCGGCATATGGGTGAAGGGAATTTGGAGCTCCAGTTATGCCAGTTTCTTTTCACATATAGGCTCACCCGCCTTGCCTCAGGGCTGTCCCTTGCTGAATTTATTTATTTTTTATTTATTTTTCACGCTTATATACCGCCCACTCAGGTACAACCCAACTCAGGGCGGTTTACAAAGCAGACAGTAAATACATAAAAAGACACATGATAAAACAAAGTTTAAAGTTTTTTAAAAAACCACCCCTAAATTGCTCCAGTGAAAGAAACTGTCATCCTTGCTGGACAGATTGGATCCCTCTAGGGTGGAGGACAAAGGCACATATATAGCGATCGAATACCAGAAGGGTTTTTCTTTGGGAGACCCTGTACATTGCCGCAATTATGCACCTGGTGGACCTACGTGTGTGCCTGGGTTTGTGATCGATCAGACTGGTCCTGTTTCTTACAGAATTGAAACAGCCACTGGTCTGATCTGGAGGATGCACGCGGATCAATTGAGACCCGGAATACTGGACCCAGAGGACGAATACAGACACTCAAAGTTAGGGTTGGCCCCCACCCATTTAAACCCAGGGGACAGAGGTAATAGTCAGCAGCAAGCTAATTTAGACCCAGAGGTGTGTTCTAGGGACTGATTTCAAGGGGAAATTGTAGAATGCTCCCCTACTCCGGCCATGTGTACTCCTACACTGTCCCAGCCTAGCACTCTGGATTCCTTTATTGATGGTGACCAATTTTGTTTAGAGTTGCCCTCCACTCTTAGTACACACAGGAGGGACCCTGAGTTGTGTTATTCATCCACAGAATTAGATTTTGGTTTTGAGCAATCCCCTGCTCCTCCATCTGACAAACGGGGCTTTAATTTGGGTTTACAATCCTCCCCTCTAGTCAATCCCTCACTCCAGTCAGGTTGCCCATTCTATGAGCCCATGAGCTGGCTCAGCCAAGCGTCTGACCCAGAAGTGAAACTAGATCGCCATCCTGGTTAACGGATTTTGTTTTTACCTAGGGGGGAAGAATGTTATGTATGTTAACTGTGTTTTCTGACAGGAGCGGAATGTATCTTTTCTCATGTATCTATTCTTATGCAAATAAGTGGATGGAAAATGTGCACACTCTGTTAGCCAATGGGCTTTATTGTATTATTGTTACTGTTACTGTTTATAGGAGTGGAATGTATCTTTTCTCATGTATCTATTCTTATGCAAATAAGTGGATCAAAAAATGTGCACACTCTGTTAGCCAATGGGCTTGTTGTATTATTGTTACTGTTACTGTTTATAGTGTATATAAGTCCGAGTTTTGCCCCATCCAAACTGTGTTCAAACCCCACTAATAAAGAGCTGAATTGCAAAGACTGGGAAAGGAAAGATTCCTCTCTTCCCTTGAGAAATGGAGAGGTAACTACCGGTCAGATGTTGCAGTATGCCTGTAGTTAGACAGCTTGCCTTAGCTAGACAAGTCTGGACATGTTAGAAAGCAGACAGAACCTTTATCAGAGGCTTACTTATTAAGATGTAAAATCACTAATGTCAGGCCTTTACAAATGAGGCCTGCTCATTGGAATCAGTGGTGTAGACAGCCTTTATGTGAGGCTGCTTATTGTCATGTGATCTTAATAGTGTTACAAGCTTTTATGTGAAGCTTGCTCATTGAAAGGTGTGATGAAATAATGAAACCTGAAGTGACCACTTATGAACGAGGTCTTGGCCCTTGTGACTCCCTGACATGTTTCCCCTTTGGAGAGGTGAAATATGGCTTCTACAAGCAATTTTACACCTCAGAGTTGACAATTTTGGGGAAGTCACAAGGGAACTTTCTAGCAACTCTGTCCCTTCATGAAACCTGGCTGAAACTAATTCAGCTTTCCTCAGAAGGCCACCCTTCCCGGTTCATTTCTTAACAGAACTAATAATACAATTATTCACAATCTGACAGAAAACCCTTCTGTCTTACTGCCTAACTGATGGCAAACTGGGTCCTGACAATTCTAACTCTATAGAATTTTGGCAGGGTCTTTGGCTAAACAATGCAGAAAAGATCATACTTTGCAGTCCCCTTATGAAAGATGGTTGGCGCCCTCTCACCCCTGGGAGAAGCTGCCCCATCCCAATCTTCTGGAACTCCACTGCCTCTTGCAAATGGAATGAGTACCGTCAGGCTATTCCCTTTTACCGGGGCCCTTGGCACTGACCCAAAACAAAACTATGACCCCTTTCCCCTTTCTTTTCCCCAAAGACCTCAGCTGATATTGCTTTCTTCCAGGGGGTAAGACACTTTGCTTTCTCCCTTCTGTTCCCTTTGGCAATACACATGTGAGTTTAACCTAACTCTCTTCTGTAGAACTAAACCAGTGTTACCTAGATTACAATGACAGAGTTTCAAAGAAGACAAATTAAAAGAACACATCGGGACATCAAATTTGCTGACCCCTGCTTGAAGGGCTCCTCTTTTAAAGCCCACCTTGCTTCAGAACTAGCTTTTCAGTTTATTTATTTATTTAGATTTCTATACCACTCACTTGGCCAAGGCCAACTTAGGGCAGTTCACAGTCATAATAAAAACATGATTAAAAACTGCTTAATAACTACCCTCCCTCTAAAAAAAGGGTTCAGGGCCCGGGGGGGGGGGGAGAGAATTTCACTATACCAGCCACCCAGTGGAAGTCACCCTTCCACCTGCACCCCATACTTGACCTGCCAGCTAGGTTTTAAGTTCTTTTCTGAAAGGCAGCAATTCTGTCTGGAGACGTAGCTCTGTTGGTAAGAGGTTCCAGAGTGCCAGTGCGGACATGGAGAAGGCCCTCCTCCTTGTGCTAGAGAGGCAAGCCCCTCTAGTGGATGGTACAATAAGAGAGCCCCTCCAGTCTGCCCTGGTTGGATGGACAGACGTCCTTAGGGCGATGCGGTCTCTTAAGTATCCTGGCCCACTGTCATGTAGGGCTTTAAAGGTAAAAACCAGCACCTTGAATTGCATTTGGAGGCAAACTGGTAACCAGTGCAGCTCCTGAAGCAGTGGTGAGGCATGGGCATAATGTCCACACCCAATCACTACCCAGGCCACCACATTCTGGACCAGCTGTAGCCTCCGAATGGTCATCAAGGTCAGCCTCATGTAGAGCACATTGCAGGAATTTAGTCTGGAGGTGACCAGAGCATGAGTAACCATGACCAGGGACTCCCGATCCAAGAACAGGTGCAACTGGTGAATTAATCAAAGCTGTGCGAAAGCACTCCTGGCCACGGGCACCACCTGTTCTTCTAGCAGCAGCCACGAGTCCAGGAGGACCCCCAAGTTGTGCACCGGGTTTGTCTGGGGCAAGACAGCCCCATCCAAAACCAAAGATGGTAATTCCCTGGGCAGCCCAGGGCCCCCAATCCATAGCCACTCAGTCTTGGAGGGATTCAATTGTAGCCCGTTGGCCCCTATCCAGACCCCCACAGCTTTCAGACACACAGACAGGACTTCGATAGCATCGCTGGGATCACCACGGGCCGAGATGTAGAAGTGATGGTACTGCACCCCTTGGGAATGGATGACCTCACCCAGCGGCTTCATATAGATGTTAAATAGGAGAGGGGAGAGCACTGAACCCTGAGACCCCACATTGGAGGGGCCTAGGGCTTGACCTCCCACTCTCCAACCACACCAACTGGGTCCAGCCCTTCAGAAATGAGGAAAACCAGGAGCACACCGTGCCCTGGATCCCCAATCCTCAGAGCCATTCCAGGGACAATTGTGCACTGACGACACCCACAGCCACACTTCACCAACTGCCAAGGAGTCAGCGATGAACATGGTCACAGACGGTCACAGCACGGACTGACAGCGGACAACATGAAGGGATGCCACAGTCAACAACACGCACACACACACACACACACACACACCATGGCAGGTAAATTACTGTAATCTTTTAATTCCTAGAACTAGCCATCATTAACAACCCAAGCAGGAGGGGTCAGCAAGACTAGGTGGAGATTTCCACAACAATTGAGATTCTTTTATGACAAGAAAATGCATACGATTGAGGCAGGAATGGATGCTTTGGAATTTTTGTGTTTAATTGGTCTGATCAAGGCGGTTTCACAAGAATGGCTTGGATTAAGGAAAGCTTTAATAGAATTGGGAGGAATAAAAAGAGACTATGGAAATGTAGAAGAGAGGGATGCTCCAGGAGGATTTGACGTGGATTCTAAAGTACTGACAGTGGTTGATGAAGGGTGAAAAACGGTTTAGTGGATGGAGAAGAAGATAGAGTGATGCAGGGGAGATAATTTTTTAAATAAATGTTGCTTTAAAAATAGATTGTGTGCTAGAGCGTAAGATAGTATGCACATCTTCCATGTCCCCCCCTCCTCTCTTTGATTCTCAAGGACCACTTTTTGGAGAAAGACGTGGGGAGGGTAGGTATGAATGTTTATTGTTTTTGTTATTGTTATTGTTTATGTGTGGTGGAGGGAAGCATGTCTGTAGGAGGAAGCGGTGGTCATAGAAGATGGTTATTAAGAGTAAGATATGAGAAATATTAAAGTATCATGGAATGTGAAAGGTCAAGTGAAGAGAAGAAGATTAGAATCAGCACTGAGGAAAGATAAACTGGATATAGTCTTTTTACAGGAAACCCATCAAAAATCGGGATAAAAAAAAGATTTTTTTTAGGATGGATGCAAATTTATGAAAAGTCCTATGGTACTTCAAAGGCAAGAGGTGTCGCAGTTTTGATTTCAAGTAGACTAGGTTCGAGATGATAAATAGTATTTCCGATCCGGAAGGTAGATATTTAATAATAAAAGGGAAGATTGATGATGAGGAAATAACTTTAGTGAACATATATGCACCAAACGATCATCAAGGCAAGTTTTTAGATAAAATATATGATATATTGGAGAAGGAAAAAACAACAAAAATGATTGTGGCCGGAGATTTTAACCTAATAAGGTCAAACTTAGACTGTACAAATATAGCAAGGAGTGGAAGAGGATTTGAAAAGCAGATTCTTGACAAATGGATGAAATCTTTAAGTTTTCAAGATACATGGAAGGAGTTTAAAGGGTCGGAAAGGACTTATACATTTTTTTCACAGGTACATAATACATACTACATAGATTATATATTTGTAACAGAGAATATGATCAGGATATAGATGAGGTGGAAGTGGTAATTTTCAAAGAATCAGATCATGCAAAAGTCTTGGTGGAACTAAAGATAGAGGGAGCAAAGAAAACCAGAAGGAATTGGAGATATGATGCTAAATTTTTTAAAGACCATAAATGTAAAGAACAAATAATAGAAAAATGGAAAGAAAGCTGGTATTTGAATGATACAGATGAGGTCAGCTATAATATGGTATGGGATGCTATGAAGTTGGTTTATAGAGGGGAGAGTATTAAGTTGGCTAGCATGAGAAACAAACAATTTAAGGAAAAACAAGACAAAGTTGAAAAAGAGATAAAACAGTTACAAGAAGAGCATGTAAAGACAAATGATAAGAAGGTTTTCGATAGGCTGCAAAGATTAAAGACAGAATTGGTAGGAAAGGATGTTGAAAAAGTGAAAAGAGACTTGGTATATTTAAAAAGGGAATATTTTGAATGCAGCAATAAGAACTCAAAATTATTAGCAAGAGCTGCTAAAGAAAATAAAAATAAAAGGGAAATTGGAATTTTGATTAATGAAGATGGAATAAGATGTAATAAGATTAAAGATAAATGTAAGATTGTTAAAGATTTTTATCAGGACTTATATGCTAAAAAGGACATAGATCTGGAGAAGCTAAAAGATCAATTCGATAAACAAATTGAAAATAAGAAAAAACAGGAACACAGAAATAGAATGGAAGAGCGAATAACAGAAATAAATAAAAGAAGAAATAGCCATCTTGAAGACAGATAAAGCCCCGGGGGAAGATGGGTTATCAGCTGAGTTTTATAAGGAATTTAAAGACTTTGTGGTTCCAAAATTGCTGAAATTATATAATTACATATTGTAAGGAGAGCAAATTCCAACCTCATGGTATAGAACTATAATTGTTTTATTACCAAAACCTGGAAAGGATTTAGAAAAAGTGGAGTCATATAGGCCTAGTTCCCTGATAAATCAAGATGCTAAGATTTTTACAGTGATATTGGCAAACAGAATGAATAGTTTTATGGGCAGCTACATAAATGAAGACCAAGCGGTTTTTTTGAAAGGAAGACATATGGCGGATCTGACAAGGAGAGTTTTAGATTTAATAGATATTGTAGGACAAACAAAAGAGAAAGTTGGATTATTATCACTAGATATTTCTAAGGCATTTGGTTCATTATAGTGGGTAACAATTAATGAGATAATTAAATGCTATGGATTTGGAGATAAATTTAGAAGAATGATTGAACAATTATATCACCATGGTACTGCCACTGTTAGGGTAAATGATGATTTTACAGAAGAAGTAAAATTAGAAGCTGGAACAAGGCAGGGTTGTCCATTATCACCAACATTGTTTATCATGGCAATGGAGTTGTTGGCAAAGGCTATAACAGAAGATAAGGACATTGAAGGAATACTAGGAAATAAGATAAGTTTCTATGCTGATGATACTTTGATAATTGCGAAGCATCCTAGGAAGGCATTAGAAAGAATACAAGAGCAGTTAAAAGATTTTAAGGAGATGACAGGTTTGAGAATAAACTGGGACAAGTCAGAAATGATACTGTGTAATATTGACAAGGAAGAGCAACAGAAAATAAAGGGTAAATTTAAATTACAGATTAAAGATAATTTGAAGTATTTGGGAATAAATATTTCAAATAAATTTGATGATCTTAAGAAATTGAATTATGAAAAACAGAAAAAGGAAATTAAGGACAAAATACAGCAATATCAAAAGTTGAAGTTGACCTGGTTTGGCAGGATTACGTTATGTAAAATGATGTTGTTACCGAGAATTAATTTTTTTTTTGCTGCCCTGCTGATGCAGTTAAACGATAAGGAAATTTAAGGAATTTCAAAATATGTTAAATAATTTTTGTAATGGTGGAAGAAAACCTAGAATAGCAAAAAAATAATAATGGTATTTATCTCAGAAAGAAGGAGGATTAGGATTGCCAAATTTGAGGAATTATTATAGAGCTTTTCAAGTTAAAAATATTGTGAAAATTTTAGTGAGGGAAAAGGCAATCTGGGAAGAAATTGAGATGAGGGATCTAAATCAAATGGGGAAAATGGTCTTTTTAGATAGTAATATGGGGGAAATAGTTACAAAAAATAAAATGATGAAAATATTGGGAGTATGGAAAAAGGAGAAGAAGGAATTGGCTCCAGACACATCTCCAATAATAGAAATAGAGGATATCAAAAATTGTCCAATAAAAATGGACAAAAGGATGAAAGAAGTTATTTCTAGAAATGATGTTTTCCTGTTGAGAGACTGGATATGGGATTGTAAAGACACAGAGAGAAAAGCAGACATATATGCACAGTTGAGGCTCAACTGGCTCCAGATAGTGTTGGTAAATAAGTGGAATAGTAAATATTTGAGGGAAGCCAGTTTGGAAAGAGGTAAGACTGATTTTGAAGAATTGATATTAAAGATAAGAAAGGGAGAAAGGGGAATTAAGGGCTTAGTAAGCAAAAAATATATATAATACTAGCAGATTTTGCCCAGTGGTGCCGGGCTCTTTTAAATTGTGTTGGTTTTTTTTGGGGGGGGTTCCTTTAAAAAAAAAGTTGACAATATGAATTTCATAGTGAACAGTTTATTTGGCAACACTTTTTTTCATTGTACTTGAAAAAACTTCTTTTAAAAAAGGCAAATGTCTGTCAACTTTTTGTTGATGTTTAACATTTGTGTTACAGCTATGTTTCTTGTAAGTTTTAGACAAATAAACAGTTTTCACTTTTTTTCTGAAAGTAACTTTTATAAACATGTTTTTTAAAAAACTAGTTATTTACAATTGGTGTAACTTTTATATTTTTTAACATTTGTTGTTCAACTTTTGGTTAAATTTTTACATTTGTGTTACAGGTATGTGTTTTCTGATTGTCAGAAAAATAAACATTTTATAACTTTTTTGCTAAGTAATGTTTGTAAACATTTTCATTTATTTAAATTTTTAAAATTTAGGAAAAAACTTTCTTCTATTGCAACTATTTTTCTAACTATGCAAATTTTTGTTTACAGTTTTTAAAAGTTAAAGTATATATATATATATATATATATATATATATATATATATATATATATATATATATATATATATATATATATATATATATATATATATATATATATATATATATATATATATATATATATATATATATTTGTGCCTTATATTTGAAAGTTACTTATATTTTAGTTTTTTTTTCTTGATTTCGTTTTTTTCTGTGGAGAAAAAAATAGAAATGTATTTTAGGTATTTGTTTATAATGAATGTTTGGTGTTTTTATTTATGATTGACTATGATGTGTGTTAATAGATAATTGTTTCTTACCTTTAATATTGTTTTTTGTTGTTTGGCTCAGGTTTGTTGTTTGTTTCATTGCCCATTTTTGAATTTGTGGAATCTGTAAAATAGAAATAATATTTTGAATTATTGTGTTAACTTATTTGATAAGTGTTTTCTATGGTTTGTTTTATTTACCTGTTATTTGAAGAGTTTCGTTGTTTTGCTGTATGATAAAATGGTTTAACATAAGCAGTGCTAATGGCAGGTTGAGTTGCATGGTGGGATTTAACATCATGAGCACATGTCTTTGTATTATGAAATGCATGGGAATGAGTGGAGTTGGGTTGTTTTGTATGTTGTCTTCTGTTTCTTTGTTTTTGTTGTATTCTTCTTCTTGATTTCTTTGAGTTCTGTTAGTCCTTTTTTCATTTTCTGGAATTTGTTTGTTGTTTATTTTATTAATTATTTGTTGTAATTGTTCATTTTGGTTATTTGTATTTTTCTCTTTATCACCTATTGATTTTGTTTGTGTCACTTTTCTTCTCACAACAGGATTGTCTTCCAAGTTTATGTTTGGTATTTGTTTTTTTGTATGTTGTCTTCTATTTCTTTGATTTTGTTGTATTCTTCTTCCTGATTTCTTTGTGTCCTATTACTCCTGTTTTCATTTTCTGGAATTTGTTTGTTGTTTATTTTATCAATTATTTGTTCTAATTGTTCATTTTGGTTATTTGTATTTTTCTCTTTGTCACCTATTGATTTCGTTTGTGTCACTTTTCTTCTTACAACAGGATTGTCTTCAAAGTTTATGTTTGGTCTTTGTTTGTCTTCTTTCACTTTTTCCTTTGTAATTTGGTTGTCCAGGTCACTTATTTTTGTTTTTGTGTAAGTGTGGTCTATTGGTGTATTTGTTTTCTTATTAATTTTGTCAATTATTTCTTCCATTTCCTTCTTCTGTTTCTGATCTTGTTTTTTCTCATTCTCATTATTTTTTGGTGGTGCCTGAATTATTGTCTTTGTCTCATTTGTGCTTATTTTCAAGGGTAAGATTTCTTTTTTGTATTGTTTTGGTTTTTGGTGAAATAACCAATAGTTGGTTGGTGTTTCATTCTTATCTAAATTGGTACCTTCCTCTGTGTGCTGCATTATATATTTTTGGATCATTTCGCTGGACTTTCTCTCTTGTGTCTGGTCCATTATTTTCTTTCCTCTTCCGGTTGGTGTTCTGTTTATTTTTTCCATGTTAGTATTTTAATTTTCTATTTGTAATTGTTTATTTTAATTGTTTTGCTCATTAATGTTGGTTTTCGTGCTATCCATCTCTTTGCCACGCTCTCCTCAGTCCTTCTTGTTCCTTCTCTTTCCTTTTGTGATCTGTTTTTTTCTTTCATTCTCACGGGAGTTTGGAAGCGTACGTTTTTTCCGTTTGTGTGGGCTGTTTGCGTAGTAGTCTGGTTTTGCAGCCTGTCCTTTGGATACGGAACTATCTGCGGCTACGGGCTCAAAAATTGTTATTGGCCCTTTCAATTTATCAGCTAAGGCTCTTGGTGGATCCTGTGTTCGTTGTTCGGTAAGCTTGAATGTCATTAAGCAATTCTTTCTTATTTTTGTGCAATAATACAGAGCTTCAATAGATGTTTATTTTTGTGAAGGTTTCGTTCTTCCATGAGTTTTTAAGCGTTTGTTTCCTGTGTTAGTGCTTGGTGTTTTTGTTGTAGTTTTGGGTTCGCTTTTAGTACTTTGCGTCAGTGTGGCTATAGCCTTGTTTCTCCTTTATTGTGGCTTTTCAGTGGATTTTTGTTATTCACCCTTTCGGGAAAGGGGGGAAGAATATTGGTTGAGACTCTGTTCATAGTTTGGTACGCTTGATTCTGCAATTGTATGTTCTTTTTTGATTATAGGAAGGAGTGTTGCTGGAGTCTTCTTTCATTTTTGCAGCACTTGTTGATATACAATGTTTTTGGTTTGTTTGTTTGTTGCTAGTATGAATAAATTAACTGCTGAAACCACTCTAGAGCAGGCAACATATAACTGTCCATGCGAGAAACATGGTTTTGACAGATGAACTCCACAATGTTGCAGTGTCTGTCTTTGCGATTTATTTATGGTAATTGCAAATGCAAGTTGCACTGGGAATTGTAGCCTTTTGAATGGTATAGTTTGATCACTTGGGATCAATGGAATACGTGGAATGCATACTGATTCTCCTGATCCTTTTTCTGTAATAATGATAGCTTCTATTACATTTGGCATGAGGTTTCTAACACAGAGCCGGGTCCCATTACATAGGTTTGGGGGGTTTAAATTTCTAAGTAGAATTATTGGTGCGCCTTCTTTCAGTAATAGATGATGTGATGGCATTCCTGGCAGTTCTAGTGAATTTAACAATTCTGTTGGGTAATTTACAGCATCTTTATCCACTACAGTATCTATTGATTTGTATACTGTCAGTTGCTCAGGTAAGATGTCTAGAATTTCTTGATTTATTAAGTTGACATCATAATTCCTTGCTGCCAATATTGCTCTTTGTGTGAGCCATTCGTGATGATGATAATTATCATTAATGTTGGTATATATGGCATCTATAAGTTCAGATGTAGTTGTTAATGTGGTCCAAAAAGGGCAGGAAATTCTATGTTGTTTTCATCATTTTTTGTCACTTTACCATCTCCTATCTTAAGCAGGAAGTTAATAAACCTTTGTGTATTTTCATTTTGCTGTACTCTCATGTTTTCTTTTAATGTTATTTTTTCTGCACTTTTCCATAGATAGGATTGATTTATGCATGCGTTGATTTGGTCAGCTGGAGTGGATTTTGCAATGACTGGTAGGGTCTGCCTAAAATCCCCACAAAGTAGGAGGAGAAGACCACCCATATTTTTTTATTTTCTCTAATGTCTGGTAAAGTCATGTGTAATGCCTCAATCGATTTTTTATGTGCCATCGTACGTTCATCCCAGACAATAATTTTTGCTTCCTTTAGTACTTTTGCACGGGCACTACCTTTTGTTATATTACATGTTGGATTTTCCTGTGTTGCTATGTCAATTGGTATTTGGAGTGCAGAATGAGCCGTTCTCCCGCTTTCCATTAATGTTGCAGCGATACCAGAGGAAGCTACAGCTAATGTCACATTTCCATGTAAACGTATTTCTGCTAGTATTTGGTTTGTCAGGAAGATTTTTCCCGTTCCTCCAGAAGCTTGTAGGAAAATTATTCCTCCCTCTTCTGTTTCTAGTTTTGTCATTATGTTGTCATAGGCAGATTTCTGTTCATCATTCATCATTGGTTTGTTTACATTTATGTATTCCTGTAATCTTTCCATGTCATAGTTTGTCTCCCTTATATAATCTGCATTTAATGCATCTACTTCATTGCGATTTGGTTTTGGTAAGCCAACTGCTTCTAGTGTTTTATTTGCCATGCGTATGCATTGGTCTTCAATTTCTATTAATGCCATGTTGTATATGTCTGCTCCCTAGTCAATGTTTATGGTTGGATTTTCCTTTCTGGCTTTGATTAGCTTATCTTCACTCAGTGGGTTTTTAAATTGTTCCCACAAATGTTTTGGGTTTGATGGATTACATGAAGTGAGTATTATTGCTATTAAGGTTCTCATTTGGTGTGGCATTGAAAAAATTGATGCTTCTTCCAAAGTTGTTTCCCAATGTTGATCAGCTTCTAATAATCCCATGTGTTGACAAACTTCTATGTAAGTTTCCATGACTTTTCCATCCACAGTTTTTAGTTCTTGAAAAGATGTTGGTCCAGGTATTGTATGAAGCAGCATTCTTAGATAGAAGCATTCACTATTATTTGGATGTACAGTATACAGTCTTCTGATGGCATCACTTTCGTAAATGTCATGTTCTGGTAAATATTTGCCAGTTTTTCTTCAGCAGAATTGTTTATTACTTTTATTCCATGTGAAATATGTTGCCACATCATGGTATAGAATAGTTTTTGCAAATGGATCTTTCTGGCACAATTTGAAAAAGGCAGTTAAAGTTGTTTCCTGCGGATTCTCTGCGACACTTGTGGCTGATTCAGGAGTGAAATATACTCTTTGGCCATTTTCTAGGTGTATACTTAGATGAAGGACTGTAGGATGTCTATCATGTATGTTGAAACCTAGAATGCGCCAGAAACCCTCATTTGTACTTATGTACCTGCCACATTGATACTGTAAGATCTCATCATTTTTGTTCATGTTTCTAACATCATAAATGGCCATGTCGCTGCCTTTGTTGATATACTTGCACACATATTTTATTGATTTAACACTGTTACAATATTCAACATTAATGTGAGCGTTGAATATTTTTGAAAGTAGTGGACAATATGGGACTATCCAGGTGTTGTCAATTACTATTTCTCCTTGTGTTTTAATTTTTAATTTTGTGGTGTGTCCGCCATCCTCCACAGAACGTCTTCTGTATTGTGGGTATCCATCTTCTGCAGTTTGTGTTTCTTTTAACAATGCTTTTGGGTATCTTTTTGTGCATCTTTTATCTTTCATGCATGGTGCTTGTGGATTCAGAAGGCCACATGGACCATGAATCATGTTTTTCTTCACAATAGCATGTAGTTCCATGTCTTCGTTTTCATTGGGTATTTCAGCAGATATTATTTTGTCTATTTCAGTTGAATATATTTTGTTTTTTAGCCAGATTAAGTTGTGAGCATGTGGCAGCCCATGTTTTTGCCATTCAATCGTGTACATAAAGCAGTTACATTCTCCAAACAACTGATTTTTCGTGATAAGATTAATTAATTGTGTTTGTTTTAGTCTAAATACTCTGGCAATTAAGTCATGTTGGTCTTTAGATGTTTCGTCATTTCTAAGGAGACTTAAAGTTCTGTTTGTGGGATCATGATCTAATACTTTATAAAATTCCTTATTTGATAGTTGTTTCCGGGCTTCACTTTCGTATTCTCTAATATCCATAATCACAATGCCCCTTCCCTTATCTGCTTTCTTGACAATAATATCAGGATCCATTGCTAGCTGCTCTAGCAGCTTCATATCATTAAGGGAAAGATTGTAACCCCATTTTTTCTTTAGTTTTTCACTCTTCTCCAGGTCCCGCAGCACAAGCCTATAAAAAACCTCAATTGATGGATCATTGGGTGGAGGGGAAAAACTGGATTTAGGTCTAAATCTGTCTGAATGGTCCGATTCCTTACCTTGAAAGAAACTTTTGAGTCTGATTAACCGTATTAATTTAAACATATCTATCCTGGTAGTAAAAGGGTTATACTTAGGTGTAGGTACAAACCCAAATCCCAAAGAGAGTAACTCAATTGTCCTTGCTGGAAACAACTTACTGGAAAGATTGAAGACTAAGTCTTCCGCTTGCGTGAGGCTTTTCTTTGAAAAAAATTAGTACGTGGTTGTTGTCCAGTGGAAGCCGATGAAGATGCTAACCATGTGAGAGGTGCTCTGCGAGTAGGCGTCGAGGTGGCCTCATCATTGGAGGTCGATGGGAAATCTGTATCGGAGGACTCTCCATCTGTGGAAACTAAAGGGTCTTGCCAGGACACCCTTCGCCCTTTATTAACGAATTTCCTCCCTTGGAAATGCCATCTGTAAATGCATGCTGTAGTGTAGTCTCTTATGTCTCTCTCAAATTTTTTATTTTTAAATTCAATAAGGGATTCCTTGAAAGTATCCAGTTTAGACGCCAGGAAGACCTATTGTCTCCTCGATTGGATCCGCTCTTGAATCCACATCACGTTTTTTGGATTACCATATTAGTCCATTTACAATGAACACTGCCTCATATATTAAAAACACGACAGATTTTATCACACAAGTAGAAGGCTTGCAGGTGCCCAGGGGTGGGGGCTTTATTACTATGGACGTCCAGGCGCTTTACACCAACGTGCCTTTGGACGACATTAAAGAAATAGTATATGAATTTTTGGAAACACGTAATGAGCTGCACACACACACACACACCCCCCCGCATTTTTTATTGGGACTTCTAGATTTAGTTTTAGACCATAATTTTTTTAGATATGGCAAAACAATTTATTTGCAGATTAAAGGAGTGGCCATGGGGAGCTCAGTAGCACCCTCTCTGGCCAACCTATATATGATCAAGTTTGAAGAAGAATTTCTTTTAAAAGAAGAGAACAATCCTTTCTTTCGACATATTATTTTTTATAAACGTTTCTTAGATGATCTTTTCTTTATTGTCAATGATCTGGGCATTGCGCCTCAATTTGTGGGTTGGGTCAACACTCTAAACATGAACCTTAAATTTACCCATAACTTTGGGGCAGTCTCAATTCTATTTTTAGATGTTAGTACGTACATTTCAATAGAGCGGCAAGTGAGGGTCAGATTATATAGAAAGAAGACGGACAGAAATGCCTACTTGGACTTTAAATCATTTCATCCATATCACCTGAAATATAATTTGCCCTATGGATTATTTTTAAGAGCCAAAAGGAACTCCTCTATTGAGTATGACTTTGAAAGGGCTAGTAATAATATCACCTCTTACTTACAACACAAAGGTTATCCAGATAAGATCATTAAAGACAACCTAATGAGAGCTAGGGCAATACCAAGGGACAGATTGCTTCGAGACACTGTTAGGATACCAGAGAATAGACTACACTGTTCTTTTGTTTTTTCACCATTGTCAAGTCAAATACAGAACATTATCAACAAACATTGGCACATTGTTAACCATATACCAGATTGCTCCTCTCCACCTCGGATAGGCTTGAGGAAATCGAAATCTATTCAGCAAATAGTAAGCAGAACAGACCATGTTGTTCGCTCTTTACCTAAGCAACCATTAATAACAGGACATTTTAGATGTGGACAATGCACGCATTGCTCTTTAGCTTGGCAGACCAAAGTGGTCTCGATCTGCAGCAGCAACTACATTTTACATTTAAATCACTTTTCGAATTGCAATAGCTCGGGTTGTATCTACCTACTAACCTGTTCCTGTGGACTGGGTTATATGGGGGTAACTTCCCGGAAAATTAAAACCAGGGTGGGGGAACATAGGTCCAAAATCCGTAAACAGAATCTGTCTGCACCATTAGTCAACCACTTCATTGAAGTGAATCATAATGACCAAGATTTTAGATTTGTAGTGCTTGAATGTATCAAACAGCAACCTTATCATCATATTAACATGGATATTGCTTTAAGACAGAGGGAGAGTTTCTTCATTCACCGGTTCAATACATTGCACCCATATGGGCTAAATCAAGAAATTGATTACACTTGTTTCTTATAATTAATCAGCTGTGCAAAAAGTTCTCTTTAAAAATGTTCTCTGAGTTAGATTGAGTAATGTCCGTCGACACCAAAAGAACAAACAAGTGAGGTCTAGGACGCGATATAATTAAGATACTTTAAAAAACTTTACAAATTGACTTCAACACTATAGGTATGTATAATTTGTCTATCCAAAATCATGTATATATTTATATATGTATATTGTATTTTATATGATGGATTAGTAATTATATTTAAATTATCATTTAGATCCCTGAAGAAAACTTTTGAAAAATCCTATATCGAAAGGGTTTCGGATCTTTTGTGTTACATTTGAGAAGACTCCTATAATAAATCTATATCTGACAAACGGTTCCAGTGGTTTATACAGTACTACGTTTGTCCCCACAACAATTTTTGCTTCCATGTTTACCAACATAGGTCATAGCGTCCTGAGTATATTCATGCATATGCCTTGGGCTTCCTGTATATGTTGCTGGTAGGATGAGTAGTTTTCCAACATTTGCCAGATTTCCATCTTGTTGCACTGCATCTTTTAAATGTATATATTGTTCTGCTCTGTGTTTTTTGATTATTTCTAATGTAAAACAGTCTTTCACTCTCTATTTTAGCATACATATCCACCACAAACTGGTTTAAAAGTTTTCTGCAATGGAGTATGTGGTTTTGTTCTTCATTTCTAATCATTAGAATGTAGGAGTAGTAGTCCATGGCTGTTATTTTTTTCTCAGTTTCTTTGGCTGTTTTTGGATCAATGTGCTTCAAATTAAAATGATAACTATCTTCACCATATGGGAAAAGTATGGGATACTGAAGAGCATCATAGGAGTGATGTGTTTCTGAGATGCGTTGCGGTTTTTTGTCATGTCGTTTTAGTACAATATCTCTAGGGTGGAAAGTGTCCCCTGAAATGAGTGCTGCCACTTCATTTGTTTCTGGAGCATTATATCTCCGTATATGCTCTCATGTTGGAGTTTTGTCTGCAGCTATGACAATTTGGTATTCATTGGTTGGCATGTTTTGCATAGCATTTTTGAAAGTGAGGATTAAATTATTGTGTTCATGTAACATTCTTTGTATTTTTAAAACAATATGTTGTTTTGTTCCTTCAATGTATGTACATTGTTGTGTTGATTTTTTTTCCTCATCTCCCATGAAATAAATTTGCAAGAACTTTGGTTCTTCTTCTGGTAGTGGTAGTAGTGAACCAATATTGTGGTAAATCTGTCCTTGAATGGTGAATGTTCGATTGGATCCTTTGTGTTGTATAATGGCTGTGGCACCAAATGATGTCATTTGAAAACAGGAGTTGTATTTTCGAATATTTTTTAAGAAATGTTTTGAATCTGGTGTTTCTTCCCTGGTATATTCTATCAGTTGTTGTGGTGGCAATTGCTGTTGAATTCTAATTTTTCCATCTTTACAACATAGTGTTTTTGTTTCTGTTTTGAATTTTCTGGCTTGGCAGAATTGGCAAATCGTGTCTAGATTTCCAATCTGTAATTTGGCATGTTCTGAATAATTAATTTCTGGATCATAGGAGAAGGCAGCAATTTGTAATGTTAATTTCTTAGCTTTACTTCCCTCTTTTCATTTTGCTCTTGTCTTTTTATTCTGTTGTAATCTCATGTCATGTCTCTTTGGGGTTTCAATTGCCCTTGATGTACTGTCAATTTCTCTACATTCTCTTAACATGGCCTCATGTGCCTGAGAAGATGGCTGTTGTGTTTTTTCAACATATTTCTTTTTGCATTTATGAAGTTGTTCTTCCCTTTCTTCTGTTGTTTGTTGTGCTTTGTCTAGTTTGCGTTTCTTTTTTTGACCTATACTCACACATTTTTTAAAGGCATCCTGACTTACATTGTATTTGTAATATTTTCTGAGGCAATTATTTTCTGAGTAATTATTTTTAATGCCTTAATTATAAGTATTAGGTTTGTGTTGCTGTAATGGTGAGCTTTGTGGTGATTTCCAATTGTAATGTGTCCAGAATTTTTGGTCCTGAAGCTAAATGTATATTTATTGGTGTTTTTTATGTGGAAATTTCTTCAATAACTGTAAGATATTAATTTGTTTCTTGTTAAATACGTATAATATTATTTGGAAGGTACGTTGTTTTCACTTTCTTTACTGCTAAGGTGGAATAGTAATTGCAGTGTTCTCCATAATTTCCTCAATCGATATTGTGGCTAATGTTGACGGTTATTTTTTGCCTCAAATTTTTTCTATATTGAATTTTTTTCAGTAACTGTTAGATATTATTTTGTTTATTGTTAAATACGTATAATATTATTTGTAATTTACGATGTTTTTGGTTTCTTTGATGCTACGCTGGAATAGTTTACGTAGTGTTCTCCGTTTTTTCCTCATGCGCTATTATGCCTAATTTGGTCGGTTTTTTATTTTGTTTATTGTGTTTTCTGTTGAAATTTATTGAATAACTGTGAGATCTAATTTGGTTGTCTGTGTAATAATTCTAATTTGTTTGCATTTGAAAGTTGTTTATTGTTTAAAGTTAATCTTCTACAATAGAACATAGACTGTGCTCCGTAAGCATGGCGTATTTGTCTCCGCCAAACTGTGAGGGGATTGTGATGTAGATCCTTTTATGGGGTTTGGTTTTTCACGCTTCGGCCAATGTGTGACGTGTTTGACGTGTTCCCCCCATTCGCCCTGATTGGCTGCTTTTTTTTTCATTCGCGTTGGAGGCTGGGATTTGTAGTTTAATTTTTTGTGTCATTATTTCTGTGGTAAATTGTTAATTTTGTTTTATTTTATGACGTTACGTATTCAGAGTACATGTATTATGTCAGTTAATGGGCGCAAACGCCTTTCTTATGTATCGTGCTTTCATTGAGTTTAAGGTTTTGTGTGGTGCAGCGAAGAAACGTTCTTTTTTTTAAAGGTTGATTCCACATTCTCTTCGCTTGTGACGTTCAGCTCTCTTAGCTGACATAGTAGAGGCACAAAGGACGCTGGAACATGAAGTTCCACGTCTGCTTTTCGTCAACCCATAGTGAAAATTTTTCTGCAGCTTATTTTTGATTGGACGCGGTGTGTCTGAACGTTCCTTTTGCTCATGCCGCTCAGCCTGATTGGCTCTGGTGCGGTGCGGTGCCAGGAATGTTGGGAATTGAAGTTCACTTTTTTTGCGTCTGGGGGCTCCTGCCCCACTGGCGCAAATTTCAACCCAACAGTTACCTGCAAACCCTGTTTGGGTGAGTGCACGGAGGCTCGGACGGGGCTAGTGGGGCCTGGCTAAACATCCTTTGTCACATTCCAATGGTTAACGCACCATTTTATAGGTATATATATATATAAAGATGGTAATCCACAAGAAGCGTTAAAAACAAATTGGGAACAAGATTTGAAAATAAAGCTTGCAGATGAGATTTGGAAAAATCAAAGGAAGAAAAGGATTATGAGAACTATGTCTGTTAGAGTAAAGGAACATAACTATAAAATGTTGTGGAAATGGTACTTGATCCCAGTGAGGTTACATCAGATAGATAACAATAAAGATAAAATGTGTTGGAGATGTAAGGATACACTGGGAACGTATGAACATATGTGGTGGGGTTGTAACGTGGCAAAAGATTTTTGGGGGGAAATTGAGAGAGAGATTTGTGCCATTATGGGTATGAGACTTAAATTGGGGCCAAGCACTGTTTTGCTGACAGATGTGGAAAATATGAATTTAAATAAGGATAAAAAAGAGTTGCTGTCGATAATGTTGACAACGGGTACACAGTGCATTGCTAGGAATTGGAAAAATGAAGGAATTTTGAAAATAGAAGAATGGTACAAGGAGATGTGGGATCTTGCATTGAATGATAAGCTAACATGGGAGATGAATAAGAAAAAGGGTATAATTAAAGAAAATAGATTTTGGAAAATATGGCAATTATTTGTGAATTGCTCATTGAAGGGGGATGAAGGGAATAGACCAATACCAGAGCAAATGAGTTTTTGGGAATAGAAAAACAAATGTGACACTCCACATCCTCCAGGGCATTGTATAAAACACTGGGTGCATATTGTCAAAACTGTTTATTGTATTTTAATTATTATATTTTTATTTTGACTTAGTAGTTGTATCAAATTGAGGAGTATAAGAAGTGAGTTTGAATATGTATATTAGGATAATTGCAAGAGTGTTATAATGTACTAAAATTTTTGGAAATATAATCAAAGATGCATGATAGAAAGTTGTAATTTAATTGTATCTTTAAATTACATTTATATATATATATATAAAGATTAGGTGGGTGAGGTCTTTCCCTCACGCAGGGCTAAGTTATGCCAGGTCAATAACTAAACCCCATGTGAGGTAAGCACCTTTCCCGACAGCATGTCCTGGCGCTAAATTTAAAATGCAGTCACGCAATGCTCCCCTGCCATCACGGAGCAACAAAATGCAGCTAATGTGCAACAACAAACTGGGAGGCGGAACTATGGCTCGGGCTGTAAGGGGAAAGATATGGGGGGGGGGTTTGGGGGCAAAGGACAAAGAACAGGGAAGGGAGATTGATGGCACAGTCCTGCCTCCTGGTCTGTGGTTCGTTAGTTGCATTTCTGTGCTCCGTGAGGGAAGGAGAATGTTGTGTGACAGTGTTTTGATTTTTCTGCCGGAACATGCTACCAGGAGAGGCAGCATGTCCTTGCAGGAAAATTGAAACACTGTCGCACAATGCTCTCCTTCCCTCGTGGAGCACCCAACTGCAACTGATGAACCAAAGACCAGGAGGCGGGACTGAGCCACCCCTCTCCCTTCCCTGTTCTTTGTCCTCTGACCCTGCCGGTTGCCCCATACATTCTGCTGTGTCTCCTGCCTTCTTTCTCACCCCTCACATCTTCCTCTCACATCCTGAGTCATAGTCCCGCCTCCCGGTCTGTTGATGGTTAGCAGTATTTTGGTGCTCCATACAGGCTGGGAAGGACATTTACCTCATGTAAGTTATTGGCCTGGCATAAATTGCCCCAGCATGATGGAAACACCTCTCCCGGCAGCATGTCCCAGCGGGCAATTCAAAATACTGTCATGCAATGCTCTCCTGCCTTCACGGAGCACCAAAATATAGCTAACGAACTAAAAAATCAGTACAAGAAAACCCTGCAATGGCTGCTAGCTGAATCAGGGCAGACAAAGATATTAGAAGTGACCTGTAATTAGAGCTTAGAGCATTTCCATGAGTGGTGATGAAGCAAGTCTTCCAATTGAGAAATGACATCTCAAGGGAATGCTGTGCTTAAGTCCTGAAGACCAGTCACCAAACTATGAACGCTAATTTGCAAACTCTAAAGAAGTGGGCGATTTTATAGTAATACTCACACAGGTCTACCCCCTCACTCACTTCTCTAAAAAAAAACCAAACAAACACCACCACGTTAAAAACATTACCACTCAAATGCATTGCCATCACTCACTTACCTTACCACTTGCACTGATTTCTCCCCACAATCTCAATCCCCTCTGTCAAACACAAACAACACACAATATATATAGCCTACTATATTTCTATCGAATCCCCCCGACAGGATGCCTCCAAAGAAATGCCCCAAAATTGGCAGAACAGAAACTCAAGCAAAAAAGAAGAGACAACAATGCACTCACACCACACAAAAGAGAGAGGGCTAATTAAATAACATCCAAGTCTATACTGTATTGCCAACAAGGAACATAGTCAACGAGACCACATAGACACGTCACACACACACACACACACACACACACACACACACACACACACACACACACACACACACACACACACACACACACACACACACACACACACACACACACACGCCAATGGAGAAGCCAACACAAATCTACTTCCACTACAGAAAAAAAACCCAAACAAACCCAGGGCCCGCTCCCTCATCCTGGGGGAAAGCATGCTCCAATGCAGCGGCATGAGCCACAAGGTGGCACAAAACATCTAAATACAGGTGTTCATTAGCCAACAACAACATAACTTCCTCATTAACAACGTTCTCGCCAACTACGTGCGCAGGTAGAAAACACAACACCTGATGAGACTGCTGCAAACACATCACACAAAAAGGAGGGACAAATAAATACAGTCCAGCCAACACCCTCACTATGTCTACAACTGAATACATCTCCTTAGCTAATTGCACCATCACATTGACTTTACCTTACAAAGAATGCACCATCAATGCAACCAACTTATTCACACTGTCAAGACAGCGTTAGAAAAACCACATCACACAAGAGGAAGGGATAAATACCGGCAGATAAAGTCTGAGTCTGTACTGAATGTGCCAATGTGCAACATAGCCAAAAAAGACACAGCGACACATATCGAAAACACCAACAAGAACAAAGTGCCAACAGAAATGCCAATACAGTGATACCTCATACAATGTTAAAACTTGGTTCCACAAGTTTGGACTTTATACGGATTTGAACTTTGTATGAGGCATGCAAAATCCTAGCCACGATGCCTCATACAACGTCCAAATCCTTGCCGCGATACCTCATACAACGTCATTTCCAAAGAGATACATTGTACTGTAACAGCCCAGACTTCAGGGCAAAGTCAAGGAAACAGACAGGAAACTGACAGAACTTTAAGAAATCATTGTCTAAAGGCTAAATACATTACAAAAACATGTCAAACAACCCTGAGTGTCGAAGAACCTGAAGAATGCTGCAAAAATCCCAGGAATGCTTCTACAAATTCTGATGAAAAAATCCCAAAAAATCCAAATTCGTGCTCAAAACAACTCCTAAATACTCTTCGCCTCATGCAAAACCCACAAGAGCAATGCGAGCATGTGTCCTGCCTTTTATACTGCCCAGGCACAATGCAACTTTGTATGAGGCAACTTTTTTCAAGGAATTAGCGATGTTGTATGAATCTGATGTTGTATGAAGCGGACTTTGTATGAGGTATTACTGTACTAATCTACTACCACTACAGAACAAACAACCCACACCAAGCCAACTCCTTTAGCCCGGGGGACAGCAAGATCCACTGCGATGGCATGGGCCACCAGGTGACACAAAACAGCAAGAAACAGATGCACATCTCCAAACTCCAACATACCAACCACAGCAACAACCTCCCTGCCAAATACCAGTGCAGATGAACAACCCAACACCTGGCAACGTCCAAAACAGCCTCGCCAAACAAACGATATGTGGACACATTTCTACCTGTATGTCTGCATGTGAGAGGACAGACTCAGTGTTGGTGAGTTTGAAGAGAGGGGGAACTTTACCTTAATCAACAACAACAAAAATGGGAAAGGCTGGGCAACCAGCTAGTTATCTATAATATTAACAACTGTTAGACAATGTATTGCAAGAAATTGGGAAAATGTTGTGTTATTAAAAAAAAGAAGATTGGTATAAAGAAATGTGGGAAATTGCCCTGAATGATAAGCAAACATGGGAGTTGAATATAAAAAGGGTATAATTAACTAAAACAAATTATGGAGTATATGACAACCATGTGTGGGATATACGTTGACTAAAGGTAAAGGTGGCAAGCCAGCACCAGATAAACTGAGTATTTGTAAGTAATAAGAGAAGACTGTGATAAACCGCACCCTCCAGGGCAATGTATATATCACTGGTGTTTATGTATATGCATTTTTTCTTTTCTTTTCTTTTGTTGTAGAGACCGGCAAGGCACGCCACAAAGTTTGCCAAGAGAACCCTATGGACCAAAACAAAAGGCAAAATAAGGGGATGCTCAGCACAGCAGATCTGAAAAGGGGGAGGGATACGAAAGGGGGAGGAGAAATACAGTGTTGCAGGGAACAATACTGCATAGGGACATGGAATGTGAGGTCTATGAATCAAGGAAAACTGGAAGTGGTTAAAAACGAGATGGAAAGAATTAGCATTGACATCCTGGGCATCAGTGAATTAAAATGGACAGGGATGGGTGAATTCAGCTCTGGAAACCATCATATCTACTACTGTGGGCAAGAAAACCTCAGAAAAAATGGAGTAGCCATAATTGTCAACAAAAGAGTGAGGAAAGCAGTAATGGGATACAACATCAAAAATGATACAATGATGTCAGTCAGAATCCAAGGCAAACCTTTCAATATCACTGTAATCCAAGTCTATGCACCAACCACTAGTGCAGATGAAGCCACAGTTGACCAGTTCTATGAGGACCTACAACACCTCATAGAACAGACACCAAGAAATGATGTCCACAATAATTTAGGAGATTGGAATGCCAAAGTAGGAAATCAAAAAGTAAATGGAATAACAGGCAAGTTCGGTCTTGGAACACAGAATGAAGCAGGGCAAAGATTGATAGAGTTCTGCCAAGAGAATACACTAGTCATAGCAAACACCCTCTTCCAGCAACACAAGAGGCGACTTTACACATGGACATCACCAGATGGCCAGCATCGAAATCAGATTGATCACATACTCTGCAGTCAAAGATGGAGAACCTCAATTCAGTCAGCAAAAACAAGACCTGGAGCAGATTGTGGCTCAGATCACAACCTACTGATTGCAAAATTCAGGCTTAGACTAAAGAAAATGGGAAAAACAATTAGACCAGACAGATATGACCTACACAACATCCCTAAAGAATACATGGTGGAGGTCATGAACAGATTTCATGTCCTGTACCTGATGGTCAGAGTACCAGAAGAATTATGGACAGAGACGCGGGACATCATGCAGGAGGCAGCAAGAGAAACCATACCAAAAGAAAAGAAGCGTAAGAAAGCAAAGTGGTTGTCTGATGAGGCTCTTAAAATAGCAGAGGAAAGAAGGAATGCAAAAGTCCAAGGAGAAAGGAAAAAATACAACCACCTGAATACAGAATTTCAAAGAAAAGCAAGGAGAGATAAGGAAAAATACCTGAACTAACAGTGCAAAGAAATGAAGGAAAACAACAAAAGAGGCAGGACTAGAGATCTTTTCAAAAAAATTGGGGAAATCAAGGGAACATTTAAAGCAAACATGAACATGATAAGGGACAAAGATGGAAAAGAGTTAGCTGAAGCAGAAGAGATCAAAAAAAGATGGCAAGAGTACACAGAGGAACTCTACAAAAAGGACCTCAACACTCCTGATAATAAAAATAATGAGAAATTTGAACTTGAACCAGACATTCTGGAGAGTGAAGTCAGAAAGGCCCTAAAAAGCACTGCAAACAATAAAGCTAGTGGAAATGATGGTATCCCAGTTGAATTTTTCAAAGCCCTAAAAGATGATGGAATCAAACTACTGCATTCAATATGCCAGCAAATTTGGAAAACAAAACAGTGACCACAGGATTGGAAAAGATCAGTGTACGTTCCAATCCCCAAAAAAGGCAATGACAAAGAATGCTCAAATTACCGAACAATTACGCTCATTCTACGTGCCAGCAAGGTGATGCTCAAGATAATACAGGATAGACTTCAATAACATGTGGAGAGAGAACTACCAGAGGTGCAGGCCGGTTTCAGAAGAGGCAGGGGGACTAGAGACCACATTGCCAACATACGTTGGATCATGGAAAAAACAAAAGAATACCAGAAACAAGTCTACTTTTGTTTTATTGACTACACCAAGGCTTTTGACTGTGTGGACCACAACAAAATGTGGCAAGTAATTAAAGAGATGGGAATACCAGAACACCTCATATGCCTCATGAGAAATCTGTACACGAACCAAGAAGCAACAGTTAGGACAGAACACGGAATGACAGAGTGGTTTGGAATAGGAAAAGGAGTAAGACAAGGCTGCATTTTATCACCCTGCTTATTCAATCTATACAGAGAGCACATAATGCACAATGCAGGGATGGAGGAATCACAATATGGGATCAAAATTGCTGGGAGAAACATCAACAATTTGAGATATGCAGACGATACCACCCTAATGGCAGAAAGTGAGGAAGACCAAAAGAACCTCTTGATTGGATTGAAGGAGAGTGCAAAAGCTAGCTTGAGACTCAATATCAAGAAAACCAAGATAATGGCAACAGGTCCGATCAGTCCCTGGAAAATAGATGGGGGAGAAGCAGAAGCCGTGACAGATTTTACTTTCCTGTGATCTAAGTTCACTGCAGATGGAGACTGTAGCCATGAAATAAAAAGACAACTGATTATGGGGAGACAAGCAATGAGAAACCTGGGGAATATAGTGAAAAGCAGAGACATCACCTTGAAAACAAAAATTCGCATAGTCAAAGCAATGGTATTCCCAGTGGTAATGTATGGGTGTGAGAGCTGGACCATTAGGAAGGCTGAGCGCAGAAGAATATATGCCTTTGAGATGTGGTGTTGGAGGAGAGTCCTGAGAGTCCCTTGGACAGCAAAGAGAACAAATAGGTCAATACTGGAAGAAATCAATCCTGACTGTTCATTGGAGGGACAAATAGTGAAGATGAAGCTAAAGTACTTTGGACTTCAAATGAGAAGGGAGGACTCACTTGAGAAGGCCTTGATGCTGTGAAAGGTGTAGGGCAAGAGAAGAAGGGGGTGTCCAAAGATGAGATGGATAGATGGTATTGTGGACACAATGGGCACAGAGCTTGGTGGGCTGAGGAGAATGGTGGAGGATAGAGATGCCTGGAGGACAATGGTCCATGGGGTCGCAAAGGGTTGGACTTGACTGTGCGACCGAACAACAACAAAATTGTAATAGAGAAATAACAAGTTTGTTTTATATTAAAAATATGACATAAAAAGAATAAGTTTGACAAGTAAGAATATTCATTATATTGAATACAGGAGAGTTTTTTATTTTATTGAAATGTTTTTATGTAGTAGTGTAATTATGTTTTTGTATTGAATTGTTATGTATGTATTTTGTTTGTATTTTCTTTTTTCTGTATTCTTTATTTTTCTTTGAAAATTAATAAAAAAACATTTAAAAAGGAAAAAGAAAACTGATTGTATCATATTACATATGAAATTCTCTACAGACTTTGAATTAGTTACATATGAAATACAGCCAAATTCTGTTCATAAGAAAAATCTGACCTTTAAAATAGTAATGTTTTGCTTCCTTGCAGTGAGTTTGTCATCATTTTATTGCTAAGTTTCTCAGCTTTTGACATACAATATTTTAAATACAATCATGAGTGATTGATGAAATACTTCACAAACTTCAAATACCAAAGAAAACTTCATTAGCTGATGTTTCAAATATGTGTCAGTTGCAGAATTATAAGCATTTTATTTAAACCAATATACAAGAAACTAATGGAAGATTAATAAGCTACATAAAGACTAGTCAGCCTTGTGATGTTTACCAAATCGTTCAGATAGAGCTCTTAAAATACTTCCTGGGATTTTTTGGTATCGGTCACGAAGATTTTCAATTGCAATCTTTGTCTGTTAAAATAAGAAATATAGGAAAGGACATATTAGAGAACTTTAGAGAAACCCACCCACAAAAGTAGAGAGGACTCCAACATGAAATCATAAAGCAGCCAATCCTTGTGTAGAAGGATTAATTATATTTTATTTCTCTGATCACAACATAAATAACTTATGTGGGCAGAAGAATGTTCAAATGTTGACTTTCCCCATCACTGAACCATTCTTATTGTTGGGAATTGAGAAGCAATCCTGCCAGCATGGTTATTGTAGCTGAGCTGATTGTTAAGCGGAATAATTGTTTTCATATAAAAAGTGGTAAAGTGTTTTAACATCAAGAAGGCCTGAAATAACCTGACTCTCTAAAGAGGCCAATGGCTACGGGAGGATGAGCCCCTTTAGGTGGGGTGATGGCCCCCTCTGTGGAGGAAATGCCACTGGAAACCATTATATTGGGTCCAACAGCAAAATGAGTAGAGGAAGAAACACTTCACTATTCTGATTCACAACGGTCATGGATGTGAAAGAAGCCATGCCAGATGGATTGCCTGTGAAGGCACACCATGTCCATATCCTCAAGCCTGAATCAGTCCATTGCAGTTAAATCCTGAATGTCTCATTTTATACATGCCGCAGGAGATGGCTCCACGATCACAGTGTGTGGGTCACTTCATGGCAAGCTGGGATCTACCTGAAACAAATTCACACCAATGGCATTTCCCCTGTGAAAATGATTTCCAGGAAAAAATGTATACTTGGGTATGAGTAGCAGTCGACGACGACCACCCATCTGAGAGATCATCCACTCTGGATGTTTTACAGCATTAAAAATGACAATATTGATCAAAATTAATCAACATTTAAATTATAATAAAGATTTTTAACTCATCTTGGCAGCTTTGTCTTAACTCAAGTACTTTAACCAATTTTAGACAAAAATTAAGATCCAGAGACCAAAGAAACAAAATAAATCCAGATGGACATATCAGGAAAGAGAATGGTCTTAAACACCTCCTTAAACATCACTGTCTTTCGCTGATATTTAAATAAATACAGGGACAGGGTCTGGTGCATCTCAAATGGCAAAGTGGTCCACAGACTGATGCCACTATCAAGAAAGCCCTATTTCTTATTAAGTCTTTCCTGCTTATCCTCAGCATCTGTACCTGGAGCTATACCATTGATGCAGATCAGTGTGGGCAGATGTCCTTTGGGACAAACGTTCCAAGAGATAGCAAGGTTCTAAACTGTATAGGGGCTTGAATATCATTTTTCACATCTTGTAACTGATATGGAGATGAAGAGGTAACCAGTGCAGATTTGCCAGTACTGGGGTAATTTGATAAATTTGCTGGCTGGGTAGTTATGGAGTGCTGCTGGGGAGGTGGCTCCTGCCCACTGGCTCATTTGAACTTTCCCTCTTTGCAGATGGGGTGGGTGGGTTTTAATGGGTTTTAACATGTTTTAATGGTTTTTTAAAAATAACTTTTACTATGAATGTTCTTATGTTTTATATCCGGTTGTGAGCCGCCAAGAGTCGCCCCAAGCGAGGGGGCGGCAATACAAATTCAATAAATAAATAAATAAATAAATAAATAAGTTTTTCTCACTCCTGTAATCAATGTGACAGCCGCATTCTGGACCCTCTGTAATTTCCTTATTAGGAAATACAGTAGCCCCAGGTAGAGAACACTACTGCCGTCAGTTCTAGAGACTACTAATGTATGAACCAGTGTTCTTAAAGACCATATCCCTAAGTATGAATGCAGCTGAGCAATTTGATACAATGGTGGGGGGGGAGTATTTTGAGACTGCTTTAAGTTAGGGGCCTGATCTAATATAACTCCTAGGCTGCAAGTCTGGACTCTCAATGGAAGGACTACTCCATCCAAGGTAAATTTTAAAATCTGACACAATTATAGCACTATGGCAGTAAAGTATAGCACTATAAAGTATGAATACTACAACCTAATGTATCCCTATTCATTTCTTTAAATTATACAGTATAAGCATGGTTTATTTCTTTAAAAGGTACAAAAATTCATACTTTAATCCAGCAGCAATATTGAAATGGATATCAAAACATATTCAATTACCTACTGTATATCCCTAATTTATTACTAAATAAATAAGTACAAATAATTGATAAGCCAGGAAAACAAATATCTTCAGATAGTCATGTGATTTTGAGAAATGATATATATTAAAGTGGACAATAAACATGGAGACGTTTAACCTCATTAGGGTCTGTTTTCCCACAGATTAATTAACGGAAAAGATATTGATTCATAAAATAATGATAAGTGGAATACCTTCTGCATTAAATAGCCCTGGTGGCACAGTGGTTATATTGCTGTACTGCAGCCAAAACATTGTGAATTAGATCCTGATTGACTCAGCCTTCCATCCTAATGTGGTCAGTAAAATGAGTACCCAACATGTTGGGGCAAAATGCTAATTACCTTGTGAACCACCCAGAGAGTGCACTAAGAGCTATGCGATGGTATAGAAATGTAATTACTAATGCTACTTAAAAACAATGTGAAAATTGATTCGAGTTGACATTTCCATGAGAAGAATTAACTTACTTTTTCAGCAAGTTCCACAGCAGTAATATTTGGATCATATGGGATGGGTTCTCCAAGATATGTGCGTAACTTAACGGGAAAACCTCCATATATAGGGATACCTGTTCTTCGAGTTTTCTCATATAACCATCTCGTCAAGCCTGAATGTAAAATGAAAGAACATTTATGTCTTAGACAGTGCAATGAGAAAATAACTAACATCTTGAGTATTCATGGTTGTAACATATCAATGCTAGTAATTGTATCATTTATCCTACACATAATTACAAACTTCATATTGTATTAATCAGGTACTGTATCTTTAGAATTAAACATACCTTCCAAAACTACAGTGTCATTACTCCGAACACTCATGCTGAGATGGAATACACCACTCTTGCATCCAAAGATATTTAAGAAACTGGCAGATGAGATCTCAGAACAACTGTCTATAATTTTCTTGAAATCATGGGGGACAGGTGAAGTGCCAACTAAATGGAGGCATGCTAAAGTTATTCCTATGTTCACAAAGGGCTAAATGGAGGAACTGGGGAACTACAGATATGTCATCTTGATGTCAATCTGAACAAAAATTATAGCCAGAGTGTGAAAACTTAAGTTGAGTACACCCCCAGGCTCTAATTCCCTATGGATACCCCATTGCCATTTGGTATATTGCTATAGCCATGCACAGCATCCCTGCTCCAGACTCCAAGATGCCCAAAGGGATCCCTGTTTTTATTAGGGACATAAATATCTACTTTTCCTCACTGTGACATTGCTCCTACATGCAAAACTGATTCAAATAGTGACAGTACAAGAAATGAAACACAGATTGAAATTGACATAATTAAAGAACCCAACAAATCTTCACTGCTTTAAAAAAGATTTAGACTTAGCCCTCAATGGGTGACCTGCAGAAAGGAATGGAAAGGCAGGTAAAGAAGCTGTGAAAACTGTTGGAGTATTGCTGGAGAAGCTTTCAAGTATTCAACTGGCAAATTGGACTGAAAAATGAAGAACTTTGCTTTACCAGGCATGGCTCGATCCTTGGGCTACCGCACCACCTCCTTATTGGCTTCTGACAAGAAGCTGAAAGACCCTACAACCTATGGGAGAGGCCCACCATGAAGAGAAAACAATGGATTATTTTGCTGTGAACAGGGCTCCGGGTAATCTGGCTGGGGACCCTGGACTACAAAGGAAAATTTCATGCATGACTTAATATCACATTGTCGCCTGCTATTTGTATTCGAGTATACATTTTTTTCCCTTGAAATAATTTTCACTAGGAAAAATGCCATTGGTGTGAATTTGTTTAAGGTGGATCCAAGCTTACCATGAAGTGACCCGTACAAAGTGATCATGGAGACATCTCCTGTGGCACATATGAGATGAGACATCCAGGATTTAACACTGGGACTGCAATGGACTACTACAGCCTTGAGGATATAAACAAGATGTGCCTTCACAGCCAGTCCATCTGGCATGGCCTCTTCTACCTCCATGATCATTGGGAATCAGAACAGTGAAGTGGTTCGTCCTCTACTCATTTTGCTGTTGGGCCTGACATGATGGTTTCCAGTGTCATTTCCTCCACTGAGGGAGCCATTACCCCACCTAAAGGGGTTCATCTGCCCATAGCCGTTGGCCCCTTTAGGGAGTCAGGTTATTTACCACCACCCAACACTCGACGTTGAGTCACTGGCTGTACGGTCTACTCCATTAATGTAGCGGAATATTTGGCTAGACAGATAACATCATATATGTGTATATAAATTGCCTACTTACCTATTCTTCCAAATCCTCTGAATGCCTCTTGAATATTTTCTGTAAACATGGGGATAATGGGCTAAGAGGAAAGATCAACAGAGAGAAAGAAAGAGTTGAGAAAAATATGAATTTCTCAAACAGCTGTTTCATCAATGAGCCAAGTATTTAGAAACTGAGGAGCAAATTACGGGGCCCTAGTTTGGCTAGGTTATCCTGTTATGGTAATAGAGTAGACACTCAACCCCGAGTGTCAGGTGGTGGTTAACCAACCTGACAACCCTAAGGACTTGGGTGCCAAAGTCCACAGGGAAGGGTGGATTAAATCACATTTGAACCCATGATGGATTAAATCACATTTGAATCCATCATGATGGAGGGAAGCAGCTTCATCAATACTGGCCTGGGGCCGATTAGGACTTTGCATGCCAAAAGAGCTCAGGACCAGAAAGTGACTCGCAGAACTGGATCAGTGCTAGAGGTGTCATGCTGCAACACAGAAGGCAGATGAAAGGCCACTGCATTATATTTTCAGGACAGTCTTCATGACTTATTGCCATGATGATTGCCAATACTCTGATTCGGATATGGCAGAAGAAGAAGTTTTTAAAAGAATTAGAAATGGAGGAACTTGAAAGAAGAGAATATCATCATTAAAACAGGTTTTCCCTTGAAAGAGTCACAAATTGGTTTCTTGGATCCTTCAGCCATGTCAGAGTTCTTGATCATGACCACGTGTTTCTTATGATACACTGATTTTCAAATTAGACTAAAAATGAAGCAGATCTGAAATCTATAAAAAGACAGTAACATTTTAAAAAATTGAATATATATTATTTTTCCATCCAGTGAAAAAAGGACTAAATTATATTCATCTTCTGTGAAACAGAAGCTAATAGTCCTTTATTGTCTTTAAACCTACTATTCTTTTTCCATAGTAAAAGGTGTGATTACACTGCAAATTACCATGCAGTTTGTGTCAAAAAACTTTGACTGGTGAGGGACTTCCAGGGTTACTTTATGCTTCTGAAAATAGCATGCTCATCCATAGGGATCAAATTAATTACTGTACCTGGATTCTACATCACACTTCCACTTGGTACAATTTTCAGTTTCATCACAGCCTCATCCTATTAACACTACCCTCTTCCTAATTCTTCCCTTCATGTGGAAATATAGCATCCATATCCCTGCAATTACAACTGACCCACCCCCTTGTTTCTTGGAAGTGACAAAATGATTGTTCTGACTGCTTCTCTTGTTCTTGTTAAACATAAACATTTTCACACAGTCAGAAGACACACATAGTCAGCTGTGAGCAAGGGTGGGAAATTCCCTGGCTATTCTCATGCCAATGTCAACTACTGTATATGTGTGGGCTGTTGTAATGAGCATATGGGTTCCAGATCTGAGCATTGTAAGATGGAGAATGCAAAATGGTTTACAGGAAGGAAAAAACTTGCAAAGCCAGACAGTCCTGGCAAAGAGATGTGAATGAAGATTGTGTGGTGCAGCATTGCCTAAGAAAGGAATGCATGACAAAACTGAAAAACAGGATGAAATAAGCAGAAACTAAGATAACATGTATGTTATGTACTCATCTGGAATGAAGAATGGACAGTGAGGTATGGAGCAGAATGTGGCTCATAAGCCTGGACTTGTATGAAACACAGCATGAAGGAAACTAGGGTTGTCCTGGATTCAAGGTCGGAAAAATTGTCATGGCCAGTTCAATAAAAATCATGTTAAAGTCCCAGATGTTTACTTACTTACTTACTGATTGTAATTTATAATTTAAAACTTACTGATTGTGTATTATAACACACCATTAAAATAAATTTGAACTTTCACCATCAAACGAGCAAATTCCTGCCACATTGGAGTTGGAGTATATCTGGAGACAAATATTAGCGACCTCAGACCTCCATGTGAACAGTGTGTTTCCTGGAACTGAGGATGTTAAGAGTTGACCGTGACACAACTTCTCAGAAGTACAACAGATGGCAGCAATCAATCAGGTTCTGCTTAGAATAGCAGTTCCTGTTCAGTGCTCATTTTCCTCATTCACGTGTTGGTGGCTGGTGTGTGGACTGTGGATTTGTTGGTGCAATTCTGAATTATTTGGTGGAATTCTGAATGATAATTGTAATATTGTAATAATTGCCAGCATATGATTGGTGTAAGAATTAACTGTTGTAATTAAATTCATTTATGTATTGACATATTTAATGTGAACGTGTTTTATAGCTGTCATTATATTATGCTTGTTTAAAGAAAGGTTATTTTGTAGATAACCCACCCATTTTTATCAAGTATACTTCTGTCCTGGTTTTGTGGGAGAGAATTATGGAAACTCTAAGGAAAGAGACTATAAAAATCTCAGTTTGAGAGACCCTAATTGTGTCAGGACAGTACTGTAACCTGTTCACGCAACACCATTTGCTGAGAGGGCTGATCACCCATCATAAATTTGGTTCTGTGTGCATCAGTATGTATGTTTGTGGCCTCTTGATACTGAATGATATATAGAATAAATGTTAGATGAATAGTATTTTTTTAAAAAAAACACAGATCTGGTGTTTGGAACTCAGCCAAGGCTGACTCAAGGTGGCAACAACATATCAAAATCCATACAATACAACAACATAATAATACAGTAATACAAAGGTAAATCAATACAAAAATCAGTACAATAATAACATAACATAATATAATCAGCAATATAAATTATCAGTAAAGAATTACAGTTAAAGTGCAAGCAACAATGGCAGCAAGGAATGGCTGGAGGTGGGGTAGAGAGGAGACGCGGCGCTCAGCAAGGCGTGGCACTCAGCGTCTTCCTCCTCTTTGGCTGCCCGACACTAGTTTTCCCTTGAGGCTAGCCAAATTGACCCTTTCCCATGCTCAGTCTATGGTTGCTTGCTGTCTCTCCCTTTCTTTCTCTTGAGAAACAATGAGACTAGACAGAAAGAAGGGGGGGAGAGAGAGAGAGAGGTGAAAGTGAGAATTGAAATAATTTTTGGTTGCATAAAAAGAACGGGCAGAAGGAGGAAATGGGAGTAGCAGGAAAGTGAACTGAGAGCTTAACCTGAGCCAGGAATTCTGTCTTAAGAATCACCACAGATACAGTAAGCTCAATTCCTCTCTTTCTCCACCTCTGTCCAGAACTGGGAAGGAAAACAAGACCAGCTGTGCCAGGCAGGAGAGGTAGAGGGAGAAGCCTTGAAAGGGAGAAGCCTTGAAAGGGTGAAAGAAAGCTTAGTTAATTGGTACAAACCCTGTAGCCAAAACTCAAGGCACACAAGGTTAAGACTTGTAGGTTGGCCGTGCATCCTAGTAGTGGCTTGTGAACTCAGATCTTCATGTTATTGGAGTTTTGACTCTACACCCACTCCCCACACAACACTCTTTTTACAGAAAGCTTATCAGTCTAGTGGAGAGGTGAGGCTGTGCCATTAAAACATAACAATTGTCTCCACTTGAAAGAAATAAGGTAGGCACTAGATCATTTATCTGAAAGAGATAAAAATGGCAGTACAGCACTGATATGATGCACTTAAAAATGCTGTCTACCATGAGATTAGCTTTATGTTGCATAGTTTCTAGAAACTGAGTTCTAACAGCAACAAATTCAAAACAAAATCTAGGGTATTTGGAAATGCAGTCACAACCTAGAGGCATTTATATTCCTGTAACATGGCATGACATCTTTTATAGACATATGAAACAGAAACAGTAGAGATTAATATGACTCACCACTTTGGCTTCCAAAGCTACTTGAGCAAAACCTATTCGTTTACCCCAAATGAGGTTGTAGTTATTATCACTGAAGATTGCTTCTCTTCCTCCACCAGGTGCGATCGACAGTAAATGGCCTTTCTTCAGTATTTCTACACAGTCAGCTTTGTTACCACATATGCACAAACTGGCATCAAGAATAGATTTCCATCCTGTTAAATTATGTGAATGATAATATGACACACTTTATGGAAATCGTGGCAATACAGTAGCACTTTCTTTTCGTTCTTAAAAAAACGACCCAAATTTTATTGCCCTATATTTTTATGAAATTCTTATCAAATGAAACTATTAACGAGGTGCTGAATTTTTATCCTTATTTAATTTGGATCAATTACTGTTGGGGAAAAGGGAAAAAATTGAAACCAAAATTGTTGGAAGGCATAAGAAAAAGTACCAGGCTGTGCAGTTTATATCCATAACTTTCTGTGTTAAGCAGCCAATCAGTATCTGAAAACCAGAATCTATTCACACAGATTTGGAAAATGTGTTTTGTTGTTGTTCAGTTGCACAGTCAATTCCAACCCTTTGTGATCCTATGGACCATTGTCCTCCAGGCACCTCTGTCCTCCACCATCCTCCTCAACCCACCCAGCTCTGTGCCCATTGTGTCTACAATACCATCCAGCCATCTCATCTTTGTCCGCCCCCTTCTTCTTTTGCCCTCCACCTTTCCCAGCATCAAGGCTTTCTCAAGTGAATCTTCTCTTCTCATTTGATGTCCAAAGTACTTTAGCTTCATCTTTACTATTTGACCTTCTAAGGAATAGTCAGGGTTAATTTCTTCTAAGATTGACCTGTTTGTTCTCCTTGCTGTCCAGGGTGCTCTCAAAATTCTCCTCCAACACGACATTTCAAAGGCATCTCTTCTTCTGCATTCAGCTTTCCTAATAGTCCAGGTCTCACAACCATACATTAACACTGGAAATACCATTGCTTTGACTATACGAGTTTTTGTTTGCAATGTGATGTCTCTACTTTTAACTATGTTCCCCAGGTTTCTCATAGCTTGTCTCCCAAGAATCAGTCGTATTTTTATTTCATGGCAGCAACCCCATCAGCAGAGATCATAGATCCTAAGAAAGTAAAATCTGTCACTGCTTCTACTTCTTCCCCATCTATTTTCCAGGGACTGATAGGGGTTGTTTTTGTTTCTAGTACAACTCCGAAGCCTCTGATCTTGCTGAAGCAGCATAAAATCTCATCCATTTTCCAAGGCTTTGCAAGAGAAAGTGGGGCAGGCAGAAATTGCAAGATCTGACACTTCTGGATTTTATTAAATGCTCTCTTTCTGATTTTTAGGCCCCCCTTATGAGCAAGAGCTTTCCCACTTTTGATGACTATTGAATCCCGTAGCAAACATGTATACAGTAATACCTTGGATGACGACCAAACTTGGCTCCACAAGTCTGGTTGTTATCTGATTTTTAGCGTTATCCGATGCATGCATTGGATAACGCAAAAAAAAAAAACCAACAGTTCTGAAGAGGAAAGGGAACAGGAGATCAATCCACCTGCCTCTTTGGAAAGGGCAGTGGGGATTCGATGCATGGAATCCTAGCTGCCCTTTCCAAAGCGGCAGGCGGATCGAGCAAAGACCCAAAGTTGGCAGGAGTGGTCTCCACTTGGGAAGGCGCTTCCCAGGCAGAGACCAGCCTGCCAGCTTTGGGGCTTGGATCTCTTCTTGCCTGCCTCCTCGGAAAGGTAACCGGGGATCGGATGCGGGTTTGTTTTGGGGGAGAGCGGGCAAGTGCGCACTCTCCCCAAAGAAACCGGTGCTCAGACCGGGGGTTTGTCTGGGGGGAAAGCAGGCAAGCATGCGCTGTCGCCAAACACACTGGCGCTCAGACCGCGGGTTTGTTTGGGAGAGAGCAGGCATGTGCACGCTCTCGCCAAATACACCGGCGCTTGGACCAGGGGTTTGTTTTGGGGGAGAGCGGGCAAGCGCTCTCTCTCCCTAAACACACTGGCGCTCGGACCGGGGGTTTGTTTGGGGCAAGAGTGGGCAAGCTTGCGCTCTCCCCAAACACACCGGCACTCAGACTGTGGGTTTGTTTGGGGGGTAGACTGGGCAAGTGCGCACTATCCTCAAACTCACCGGCGCTTGTACCAGTGGTCTGATTGGCTGCAGGGAGCGACGATATGCCAGTTGTCTTTCACCCTCCAGCCCTCTGGAAAGGGAAGCAGCAAGGCCCTTGGCCGCTTCCCTTTCCAGAGGGCCAAATATGACCGCATCGCATAGCGCTAAAATAGCGCTATCCAATGCAATTTCCCCTCCCCCAAATATCAGGTCGTTATCCAATTTTAGCATTATGCAATGTGGTCGTTATCCGAGGTATTACTGTACTGCAATAATTTCCAATGCCACTTTCTTCTAGTGACTTGCCCATTGAAAATAAGATGGATAATGTGTGGGCTGGATGGGAAAGGCCTGCAGGACACATTTGGCCAGCTGAGGTGACTTTTCTTTCTTTGGGGAACCACAAGTTGTCAAGAGTTGATGTTGTGCCGATTACTGGTCTTAGTATCTTAACACTGTCAGGCACAATTTCAACATACACTTTGCAAAATTGATAAGCTAGAAATTGTACTTCAGAGATTGCTGGCTACTGTTTTTTATGACCTTCCAAAATTGTAGTAAAGTTACAAGATTCTAATTTTATAAAAGTACAGTACCTGGTATGAGGAACAGTGCTTTGTCAGCTAACGTAAAGCATATTTTTCTTTCCTGTGTATACAGTTTAGCTATTAGACATAGATGGTCCATGTTTACAGTTCCGTGATAAAAAACAATAATCCCTGGTCCTTCTGGAATATGTTCTATCCCTATAATCTCATGACCTGAAAGAAAAAATTAAAAGCTCAAATGACAGGTCATATATATTTAAAAGGTATTTAAATATGACATATATCTTTAATATATAAAGGGCAAGTGCATCAAAACACTTGAAGAAACTTTTTAAAATTCTTCTGAAATGTTTGAAATGATTTTTCTCTTTGATCTTTTGCCCTTTGCTCTAGTCTAGTAGATAAGAGCTAAATTAAAAGGTTCCGAAGAGAGCAAACACCCACTGATTGATCAATTTGTGAAAGCTGCTATCTTTAAAAACATGCTCTTTTCAAAATATTGTGGAAATCCTGGGGAAAGAAAAGAAAACACTTTCTGCTAGATATCTGTGGGTATTTGTGCAGAAATAAATGGACTGGTCCTCATTCCACTAGATCTATAAGACCCCAAAATATGTCACTACATTTTAGTTATCATGCAGCAGAGACCTCATGCATTCACTAAACATCCAAAACACTATGGCAGGGTTTTTCTCTCTTCTGAAATAATTGTGTGGAATAATAATGTTTTGCCAACTGTAATGGGATTGTCAGGTTTAGATATATCTATTTTAATAAAACAACCTCTAGGAATCCAGGTCAGTTCATGGAGCAATTGGGGGAAAGGCAGCATAGGCAGATTCAATGTAAAATCCAGTCATCAAGGTGATATAGTGACTTTACTTTCCACTCTTTCTCTTTTGTTATTGATATTACCTCATTTTGCTGCTGGTTATAGTGTTTTAATTTGAATACTGTTATGGTTTTAAATTTTTTTATCCTATCTGGCTTTTTTTGTGTGTTTTTATTGACTATTGTGGGATCATTTATATATACACAAGAATACACATTATAAGCCACTCTGAGTGGTGCTTGCACCAAACGGCAGCATATAAATAAGAAAGAAAGAAAGAAACAAACAAACAAACAAACAAAATTTCTTTTTTGCCACCCTTACAGGAGTCCCTTCAGTTCTCTCACACAGGAAGAAGGGAAACATTCAGTCAGACAAGATTCATTAAGTAGTTGTGTTACACAGAAATAGGATTTTGTGTTTTTGCAGAGGCTTAAAAGGCCTCAAAAGGCATTCTGTCTCTCCCAAAACAAATTTTTTAACCACACCACACAATGTCCTGCTCATCCAATGATCTTTTCATTCTACCATATTTTGAACTATCAAAGACTAACTGAAGCTAATAAGTGAAATTAATTTTAAATCCTTTTTAAAAACTCACAAAAGAGGAAGCCTACAGGTTCATAAGAACATACCTCAGGGAGCCTGAAGAAACAGATTTTGATCCAAAAAAGCACACACTGAAAAGATCTGTTTTTAAGCTGTCACTATATTTTGTTTCTGTTTTCCCCATATTATTCCTTTAATGCTGACACAGGTCCTTCTTTGGAAACAGGTACTACTGTCCAAAAGTTTGTAGACCAAGAGTGATGGCTCTTTCCAATGTTGCTTTAATGCTCAGACTCATGCTATAAGATTAGTACAGAGGTGTGTGCTGGAGGAATTAAAGCAGCATTGGATCCTTGGGAAGCATTTGATGCTAAAAGCAAAACACACACACATACGCACGCACGCACGCACGCATGCCCGCACGCACGCACACACGCACGCATGCATGCACACACCACCACCACCAACAACAACAGATGCCTGATGACCTTATATTTGCAACTGACAAGAAATACTCAGTCTGTCTTAATCATAACAGATCCTTAGGATGGTGGTGAGAATTCCAATCCTATTACATTATTTGAAGCTCTGGGATTCTAGATTATGATGGTTTCTTAGACAGTTAAGAAGAAAACATTTCCTTACCATACACTATATTTCCTAGTGCAATGAAAAAATGTGCAAGAAATTGCCTTAGTTTATGCCATGAATTGCTTAGGATGTCATCTGGTACATTATTCATTTTCTTATATATGTAGGCAACAAGTGACAAAAGAAAAATGGCAAGCATCAGAATGAGTGCAGGTGTAATGGTCAATTTGAATAGCAAAAGAAATAATCGCAAAAAGAGATTGCTATAACTCAGACGTCCATCCTCCTGTGGAAGACCAATCCAGTCTCTCATCACATCACTTAACCAGGCCATAGTTTCCTGTCTTGTTTCCCATCCACTTGCCATCTGAAAAAACAAAATATACAATTCACCATGTTGAGCAGGCAGCCTCCCACTTGCATATATTCATACCTGTCAAGTTTGGGATTTGGAAATAAGGGAAATTTCCTGGCAAATAAGGGATACTTGACAGCTATGCTTATCCTGTGCTGCCCTCCAATGGCGGCAATAGGGCATTGCAGTCTAATTAATAAGGGATGACGGCGGGAAAGAGGATAAAATAAGGGGTTTTCCTGGCCAATAAGGGATACTTGACAGCTATGCATATATTTGTTGTGACCTGGGGTCCTGGGTGCGAGGAGGAGGAGGACTGTCAGCCAGCCCAGCTGCCTGCTGCCGGCTCTGACTTGGAATCTGAGCCTGAGGAAGACCCCTTGCCAGTCCCCCAGGCCACGGCGAGCTCAGATCAAGAGGCTGCATCAGAGGACATGGACATGGCACTGGCCTTGCAGCCAGCTGTCACTCCGGAGCTGGCCCAGCAGGGCCAAGCTGTGCGGGAAGATTGGAGTTTGACAGCTAGGCCAGGTGCCAGCAGGCAGGCTACTCAGGAGCAGGCCGGCATGCCTGCTTGTTACAGGGTTTCATTGAGGCATCAGATGCAACTGAGGAGGAGGAGGACTGGGCATGCCTCCTGAACAGACCCTCATCTGTGGGGTCTGACTCCCCTTAAAAGAGAGACATTCCAGCTGGCCCTTTTCAGGCCAATATGTCAGTTTGGTGAACTGGACACTGTGCTCCTGGCTTCCTGGCCTTGATTCTGAAAATCGGACTTGACCTTGACCACCCTCTTGGATGACCCCTGCATCTCCAATATGACTCCACTGGCTCCTGACCTCCAGACAGGCAACAAAGACACTGCTCTGCTCCACCTGAAGTAAGGAGAAGCTCCCTTTCCCCTATTGTAGCTCTAACCAGCTATAGAGCTCTGCTGGTGCCAGGCTCTGACAATATTCCACATTCAGTTATCAGATCTGTAGTTGAGGACAATGAAACAAATCACTCACTTTAAAAAATGGATAGATATAAAGTTGTCATGGGTGTATGTGTTTATATACCGGCAATTCATATATACATTTTAACAAATTTCCTTTCTTTCTTGAAATAAAGGAAAGAGAACTCAATTTGCTGTTGTCTCAGTGCCAACATAACACTGACATTACACTGCCTATGCCCACTCCATGCATATCTTGAAGAAAAAGATGAAGATTTGAAATGCAGCCCAAGCTTCGTTTCAGGCTAGGGGAAAAAAAGAAAAATTCTAAACATGTGTTGCACACATCTAAGAAAGAAACCTAGTTAGTGCTTCCCTGAATACAAGTACTATATTTGCCTCAATTTAATTCCTTAGGACTTAAATCTGAGCATTGTTATGGATTTCTGCTAAACTAAACTATTCATGCAGCTGGCTGAATAGCTCAGGGGTTTAGCTGTCTTTCTGAGTTTACACTGTTTTTTAAAGTTTGTATTGTGAAAGGTGGTGTATATTAAAATGCAACATTTGCAAGAGAAGATAGGTGTACCTCTACAGCTTCATTCCTACCAGAGTTCCTGTGATTAAGATGATCTTCTTCCTATGCCGTATCTGATTCTGAATATTGGCAATCATGGTGATCAGCCATGAAGGCTGTCTTGTGAATATAATGCAGTGGCCTTTCATCTGTTTTTTTGCATCGCAGCATGACACCCATAGCACTGATCCAGCTCCGCAAGTCACTTTCTGGTCTTGAGCCCTTTTGGCATGCAAAGTCCACCTCAGCCATAGGGCCTAGGCCAGTATTGATGAAGTTGCTTCCCTCCATCAAGATGGATTCAAGTAAGATTTAATCCACTTGGAGACCATTACAGTTCCCTGTGGACTTCATCAAGGCCTCTAGTCCTCAGAGTTGTCAAGTTAGTTAACCACCACCTGAAGCTCGACATTGAGTCACTAGCATAGCAAGATAACCTGGCCAGACTGGAGATAACATTAGGATCAAGATGATACAAAACCAAATAAGGAGCTATTAGAATCATGCAGAATTAAAGTAATAGTATTATGTATCAATGGTAACCATTGGACTCCAGCATACATGCCCGCACCCATCCATACTATCCCGTACCGAGCCGCCTGCACTTGCCTTTAGCTGGCCTGACCATCACTGAAAGTGTCCAGTTGGCGAGAGTGGGGCAATCTCCCCACTAAGTCAAACAAAAAAACCCTACATTTCCCAGCCTCCTCCGCACCGCGCCACCCCTCAGCCAATGAGGCTGAAGGGTGTGAGCGTGGAGAAGGCAGCCGGCATGGTGGTTAAAAAAAAATGTATTGGGGAAAGGCCCAACCCAACCCACTGGCAAAAAAATTAAGTGGGGTGGGAGAGAGGGACTGGGGGGAGGAACGGCCCGGGAACCCCGCTGCCCCCCACCTTGCCCCCTCCCTGCCCCCTTACCTTTTGCCAGCTGTCCTGTTCCCCCTGGCGCAGCCTTCTCCACTGGAACGAGCACCGGACTGTCCTCCATCCCTGCCGGCATCGAAGCCTCAATGCCCGCAGGGACAAAGGCCAGGCCGGTGCACGTACCAATGCAGAAGGCCATGCCTGGGGGAATGGGCCAGCCACCAAAAGGTAAAGGAACTGGCCCAGGAACCACGCCACCCTCCGCCTTGCCCCCCCAAGTCCCTGTCCCTTACCTTTTGGTGGCTGCCCCTTTCCCCAGTGCAGCCACCTACTAGCTTTCAATGGGGGTGGGGGCAAAGTCCCCCACCCCCCGCTGAAATCAAACCAATTCCCTGGTAAGCAAAGACAGCAAACGGAGCTCCGGTCGCTGTCTTTTATTCACGAGGAAGTGTTTCACTTTCAATGGGGGTGGGGGGAGGGCGGGGAGTGAAGGCACTGGTGAAGGTAACCCACCCCATCCCACTCCATTGAAAGCAAACCAATTCCCCAGGAAGCAAAGACAGCTAACGGAGTTCTGGTCACTGTCTTTACTTCCCAAGGAAGTGTTTTGCTTTCAACGAGGGGGGGGGAGGGCAGGGAGCGAAGGCACTGGTGCCTTCACCACCCCACACCACCCCCGTTGAAAGCAAACCAATTCCCTAGGAAGCAAAGACAGCAACCAGAGCCCCGTTTGCTGTTTTTGTTTACCAGGGAATTCCCCCCTTGCTGCCACCGCCACAGGGGTCCCTATGACCTGGCTAGTGAAGCCAGGCCACGGGAACCCCCCACCATTGTTGCTGCCTCTCTCTCACACACACACTGCTTCTCTCTCTCTCTCTCTCTCTCTCTCTCACACACACACACACACACGACACTCCTGCCTTGCCAGGAATTTTTAATGTGTGTGTTGATGGTTGGAGTGGTCTTTTATGTGGGGAGGTGGTTGTGCGCACCCAAAACCACCCCTAACCACCAACATACACATTAAAAATGCCCGGCAAGGCCGGGCAAACTATGCTAGTCTCAAATAAAATTAAAGGAAGATAAGGAGGGAAAGATTCAGCCCCACTTCCCTCACCATCTCCTCTGCCACCACATGCCCATCTTAATGTCTTACCTTTTTGTCCTTACAGAAGCTCTTCTCAAACCTTCCACAACTATCACTGATTGTTCTTCTCCCAGTGATAAACATCAGAATGAGTATAGGAGTTAACATCAATTTGACTAGTGGAAGGTGTTAATCCTTATATGTAACACCCATCCAGTATCTTCATGCAATCATTGCATTCCTTGCCTGGTTGAGATGGTAGAAATAGTTCTGTCAGTGGATTGAACCTACTTGATCCCACAGAGAATCTTCTTCCTCAAGAAAATTTGATTAATTGATTATATTAGTATCCTGCACCAATTATTACAATTGCACTACTCTGTATGACTAGGAACATCATTTAAACTAGTGATAGTGAACAAAAACTAGAAGAAGAAGAGGAAGAAAAAGAAGAAAAAGAAGATGACTCCTAGGAGAGGGGAAGGCTTCTTTGTGCTGTTTGTGTGACTATGGAGGCACAGCTCACTGTCTTACCTCAAGAGGTAAGAGGGTAAGTGCTTTATCAAATGATCTTTGTGTCCACACTCATACATACTTGTTTGCTCACCACTTTCTGAATATTTTTAAAACAGCCACATGCCATCAAAACCTTGTTGTCAGATTCCCATTTCCCACTGCATCATGTGAATCAGTCTGTCCCCAAACTATAGTATTTATCTCATCTTTTCCAAAGTAGTCAAGCCCTGAGAGTCACTATTGATGTCCATATTCTCCAAATTTTTAAATTTAAATAATTTTATTACCAAACATCTTGCTATATTCTATATCTAAATGGTTTAGTAAATTTCTGGAGGAAATATTAGGATTCTTACATATAAGAACCTATTCTTCAAGTGCTGTATCTGCTTCTGAATTTTGTCTATCATCATTTGGCTTCTGCATTGCAGTGTGACATCCATACCACTGATCAAGTTCCACAAGTCATGTTCCAGTCCTGAGCCTTTTTGGCACACAAAGTCATCACCAACCCCAGACCAGTATTGATGAAGTTGCTGCCCTCCATCAAAATTGATTCAAGTGGATTTTCATCCACTTGGGGACCATCACCTTTCCCTGTGGATTTAGCCACCCAAGGCAGGTTGTCCTTAGGGTTGGCAAGTTAGTTAACCACCTCCTGATGATCGATCTTGGGCCCCTGACAGTATGGTCTACTCCATTTCCATTGCAGGTTAACCTGACCAGACTGGGCATAATAACTACATTGAGGGAATTAATCAGTATTGCTATTCTGTAATTGCTACTATTTAAACAGTAATAAAACAAAAGATGGGAGAAAGGAGAACTTTGTCTCACTTGCATTAGCAGTCTTCGTATTATTTATTATTTATTTATTTATTTAGTCGTATTTATATATGTTGCCCACTCAGGCAGAACCCGACTCAGGGCGGCATTACAACAAATTCTAAAAACATATAAAAACACTTAAAAAACCCCATATCCCACCCACTTAAAAAAAAAACCCTTATCCCACCCATCCATCCCACCCACTCTAAAAAAGGAAGAGAGAGTTCTTAATTCTTTACGTAAGCCAGCAGGCGGGGACCGTGATCCCATTCGGGCCCCACACTTGCCCTGCCAGCCAGGTCTTCAATCCTTTCCTGAAGGGCAGCAATTCTCTTTGAAGTCTTAGATCTGTTGGCAGGAGGTTCCAGAGAGTTGGTGCGGCCACGGAGAAGGCCCTCCTTCGGGTGCTAGACAGATGTGCACCCCTAACTGATGGCACCATTAGAGAGCCCCTCCAGTCCACTCTGGTTGGACGGGCAGACACTCTTGGGACGATGCGGTCTCTAAGGTATCCTGGCCCACTGCCATATAGGGCTTTAAAGGTCAAAACCAGCACCTTGAATTGCACCCGGAGACAAACTGGTAACCAGTGCAGCTCCCGAAGTAGCGGTGAGGCATGGGCATATCGCCCACATCCCATCACCACCCGGGCTACCGCATTCTGGACCAGTTGCAGCCTCCGAATGGTCGTCAAGGGCATTTATTTATTCATTCATTGTTAATTCAAAATTTAGCTGCAGGTGTTCTATACAATACCTCTACTAATTTCCTATTTTTGTGACTAAAACCAAATTTCATAACTCAGCCTTAGATATTTCCAATCTATGCTATCAAATTCCTTTTAGCACCTACAGAACAAAAGATGACCAGATATCTAACATCTGCCAACTCTCTGCAGGACTGATTCCGAGGCAATCTTCCATAGATGAGACCATTCCACATTTATCACATTGCAAGTTCTATCCACTCTGGCAGGAAGAGCCAAAGTTCAAAGAGGATGGAACGTGTACAGGCACATCATAGAAAAAGATGAACCTACCTGCCTTGGATCTGACAAGAAATAAATGAAATAATACTCTTGAATCATATTGACTCCAATTTTAGTAGTCTTTATTGAACAATCTTATTCTTCTTTACTTCCTCTTTTACTCCTTTGGGTGTTGATGGAGATACAAGGTTCTTGCTCTTGCACTTGTAGTGGCATCCACTGGCATTATTTCATGTTCTTTTGATGTTTCTTTGATGTTATTTTTCCACACTTCTCTGGGTCTGCCTCATGGTTTTTGTCCTTCTCCTCTTTTCACACAAGCCTTGTATGGTATGGAATTCAAACATATTTTCTCCAAATGGGCAAACCACTTCATTTGTTGTCTCTGTATTTGGATTGCTAGGACTGGGTGAAGTATGGTGTGGCCTTGTGCCACAGGACTGCTATGGCACCAATGAAGGCTATCCTGGATTACCCTGAAATGACCTGGCCAAAGGGACTCTGCTGAAGTTGCAACAGACTAAGCAAGACAGCAACAGATAACGTACCACTACAGAAATTGAAACAAGGTTATTGAGCAATGTTAGGATGAATTAGGACTCTTTAAAAAAGAAAGAAAAGAAAATGATGTGCAATTCTGGGTAGCTGTTGTAATTTCCTTGCAGAAAGGTTCTAGTGTCTTGTGGATTAATCAGAGTGACAGTTCTGCTTGTTTTTGAAGAACAGGAATACAGTATGTGACACTGGACATACCGTACAACTTTTACTCTGAAAAATTAAAAAAAATGAGGAGTTAGGTATATAAAATAATTTGTTGTAGTTATTGCTAATGAATGGGATTTCACAAGAGCACATGTGCCAACACTAAGCCATATAGTGTCTTTGGATGGTCTTCTATTATTAGCAAAATAAATAAATAAATGGTGAGAGCATGGATTTACAATTGCTGGGCTCCAGGTAGATGGTAGAAGAGAAAAGATGATAAGGACGGTGTGTGTGTGTGTGTGTGTGTGTGTGTGTGTGTGTGTGTGTGTGTGTGTGTGTGTGTGTGTGTGTGTGTGTGTGGAGTGAGAAGGGGAAATGCCTCCAATTGATTATGAAGGTGTTAACCTACTTTGACTGATATGATTGAGATGACAGTGCAGTGGATATTGAGCTATATGGGTTTAGAAATTGCTTCACATCAAACATTAAGCTCTTCCTTAGCCATGGATGGAATTATGAATTAACAAAGGCTGTGCTATGGTTTCTCTTATGAAACACTAATGGGTCCACAAAATAGGTTACACACCAATACAACCATGGATGCGGGCACTCCCATTTCATTCAGCCACTCATCATTTCTCATGATCCACACAACCAATGGTTTTGCTGTATATAAAGCACAAGATGATTTTCTTCTGTAATTCTTAGGTGTTTTTCAGTATCCAAAGCATATTTGCAATATGAATTTTGGTTCCTCATTCTTTTCAAATTCCAGGTTGGAAATAAGGCATTTCTCCTTCCTCAAGAGGTATTAACCCCCCCCCCCAGCAGTTTGAGCATCATGTTGCTAGCATAGGAAATCAAACAATGGTCCTATAGCTATTGCATTCCTTGGCATACACTTCCTTGGGAAATGGAATGCCAGTCTCTTGCCCATTGTTTTATTTTCCATGCAGCATGCCACATTTCTTGTTAGGATTTTCACTGATTTGTTTTTTTATCTCTGTAGTGGTCCCAGGAAATAAATTCTCTGTATTTGACTAGAAGAGGACTCGTCCACCCCAGTTTTACTCTCACCACCTTTCCCCCAAAGCTACCTTAAAAGCCTGGCTGCTTCAAGGTGAATGGAATTTAAAGCTAGGGAAAATGTCACCTAGGTTTCTATTGGTTGCTATTACACAACCAGACCAGGAAGGCCAGTAAAAAAAGTCCCAACTTGTAAGTGTAGCATAGTGTAGTTTTGGCCCTTGTGGCTCAGCACTTTTTTAGATACTACCCAACCCTTGTAATTCCAATGATGAACAGAGTTGGTGTTGTTGACAATTTCTACTCCATACACAAAATACAGAGCCAAGTCACAGTCAAATTTGGTGTAAACTTGGGCCGCAACTTTATTGAAATTTGAAAACCCCTAACCTGCAGAGGGACTGGTAGAGTGCAACCTGATTGTAGAACAGATAAATTGCCCTTCATCTCTCTAGACCGGACTGGCAAATCCCCCTCCCCTGTGCAGTGCTGATCCTTGTGATCTACTGTGCAGGTGCAGCAGAACCAGGGAGGCATAACTGCGATGTTGGTCATATCGCATCACTGTCCCATTGCATTCCAAACTGATTCACACAAATCATGTAGAGCATACAGTTTCCACCTCATCCAATAAAGCCCTAAAGGAGTTACAGTACCTCTATCATCCTAACACCACACTACCCACCACCAGAGAGGGCCAGTGCATGCTTGGCTCCTATCGCCAAAATTGCCAATCAAAGGTTGTTGACAGATCTGCCAAATAGAGGACTCCCCCTTGATTAGCCAAATGCTCCCCATCATCACTGCATCTCTCCAGGCACCCAACTGGATACCCAAGTGGTCCAGGCCAAACCATGAGTTCTCAGTTAATGAGTTCTTAGTTAAATAAAAAGTTAACAATGGAATTGAATATAAAAAAGCATCATAAGCAAAAGAAGCTTTTGGGAAATTTGGAAATCGTTCGTTGTATATGCTTTGTCAAACAGAAATGGAGTTAAATCAGACCCAGTAACGTGTAAATTTTGGAAAGATTAAAGGAAGGGTGGGAAGGCTATATTCATTTGCGAATTCCAATGTATAGCATGGGTGAGTTGTGAGTTAAGTGAACTGTTTGTGTTTTATAGTCCAGGAGTGTTGTATTTGTCCTAAATCTGTATCTATTATATTTGCACAATAAAAAAATTATATAAAAAAAAATGTTGTTCGATGCAAAACATTTTTTTAAAAAGGCAGCCAATGTATGATTTAGTTGCTATGTGATGTGATTTTTGTATGGGGTTTTACTGTATAGCAAATATCCTAAGGCCCAGTAAATCTAACATCTTGTATAAAGTGGTAGTCATGTTAGTCTGTACAAGCATATCAGAAACTAAACAAACACAAAAAAGCAAATGAAGACAAAAATTGTTGTGGCACCTTAAATACTAACTCCTTTATTTAAATGTGAGCTTTGAAATGGATTTGACAAAAAGCTCACATTTAAATACAGGAATTAGTCGTTAAGGTGAATCTGAATCATAACAGATATAACAGATGGTTGTCTAATTCTCTCTTGAATGCTTCCAGTGTTGGAGCATTCACCACCTCTCAAGGCAGTTGGTTACACTGTTGTACCATTCAAACGTTTTTCCTGATATTCATCCAATATCTGGCTTCCTTTAGCTTGAGCTTGTTATTATATGTTCTGCACTCTGGGATGATCAAGAACAGATCCCTCCAGTCCTCTTTATGATTATCTTTTAGGTATTTTAATAGTGCTATCATCTTTTCTCAAGGCCAAATTTGCCCAGTTCTTTCAGTCCTTCCTTACAGTATATGGCTTGGTTTCCAGTCCTTGCTGCCTTTCTCTGTACTTGCTCCAATTTGTTTGCATCTATCTATATGTATTTATCTATAAGTCTTTATTAAAACCAATATTTGCTGAACTATTTAATTAATTTGTGTATTATTATAACATTTATTTTATTGTTTTAAATTTTATTTATTTTATTTTCTTTCTTTGCTTTTAACTTTTTAAAAACTCTACAAACTGTAGAACTACTGAATTGAGACAGAGTATACAAACACTTGAAAGCAATTTAAAAAGTTGTCCAGCAGAGGGCAGAAAAACTTATACTATGAACCTGGTGGCTTTAAGTGTGTTTTCCTTCTGTTCCTTTTTTTTAAAAAAACAACAACATAAAAACCCCAAACCACACAAAGATAAAACAAAACTGACCATGCAAATGGGAAAAATAACTTTTAAAAAAATCTACCAATATGTGCCTTATAATCTCCATTTTTATGGTAATGTAAACTACTCCCTGGACTGCAAGGATATCAAATCAGTCAATCCTAAAGGAAATCAACCCTGATTGCTCCTTGGAAGGACAAATAGTGAAGCTCAAGCTCAAGTACTTTAGCCACCAAATGAGAAGAGAGGACTCACTGGAGAAGGCCCTGATGCTGGGAAAGATCGAAGGCAAAAGGAAAAGAGGGTGGCAGAGGATGAGATGACTAGATGGCATTGTTGGTTCAGTGGTCATAGATCTGGGTGGACTATGGAGGATGGCAGATGACAGAGGAGACTGGCATGTGGTGGTCCAAAGAGTAGTGCTCGACTGTGTGACTGAACAACAAGCACAGTCCAGTCAGATGTTTCTTGCCTGTCTGAATTGCACAAAATAGGCTGGCATGAGGGCAGACCATGCCACATAGAACCAGGCCGCCCCTGCCCCTGTGCTGGCAAGCAGTGATGAAATGTCATGCTAACTCCTGCCTCTTCATTCAACCAGAGGAAGAAAAAGCCTCTCCTCCCCCACACCTGGTTTCAGTGGGGGTCAGGAAGGTGCAAAAGTAGCAAAACACAGTACAGGTAAAATAAGATTTCAGTGCAAAAGAAGAGCAGCAATCAAAGCAAAAGACAAATAAACAAATAAGATCATCATCTATTTCCCACATCCCCAAATAACAAAGAGGAAGGGCAAAATGGCTGTCCACCACCACCCTGGAAGTTAGCAGACTGCGATTTCTTAACTGTGTCTTCAAGTGCCATCATCTTCACTCCTTTTGACATTGTACGTGCTCTTGGTGTAAGCCTGACTTTATCTGCACCTAGAGGAGAGAATGTAAGAAAACAAGATACCCCCCCCCCCCCAGCCATTCTTTCTACATTCCAGATATTAACCCTTCCTTAGGAAAATAAGCAATGTAACAGATATTTTAAAATTAAGGTCTTCTTTATAGCATTACAGTATCTGCAATTTCATTTTATACCATTTGCAGTTACAGTCAGAAACCAAGAATAAAAAGGCATTTCCACTATGCAGAGTGGTGCAAATTACTTTATTACTTTATTTATTGCAACTCTGCAATCCTAGCATGTCTTTTTGTTCAGTCTTCGGGTAGTTGTTTATTTACAGGTAATACTGATATTATCTCCCCCCACATTTTTAGTACTGATATTCTCTCTCCCCCTCCCCCTATTTTCCCCAACATTTCTGTCAAGCTTAGCTCTGTGTCATATATGTGCTGTACTGTCATACCTTATTTCTGTCAGTTAGGTACTATAGTGCTTACTTTACTTACTCCATGTGACATGCCAGGCCTTACATTGGGACAACTGATCCTATTATGATTTTAATGGTTTAATGGCAGAGCATGGATATGCTCTAGACCAGGGATTCTCAATCTGCACCATTTCATGTGCCCCCCCATGCCTCGACCACACCAGGAAGTGCCATGTGGTGGAGGAAGGGCAAAATGGGCATCTGGCCCCAAAGCTGTCTGATGGAGAATGACCCGGCCCCCAGCTTAAAAGGGTTGAGAACTCCTGTACTAGACTGATAAGCTTTCCAATTTAGTTTTATATTACTGAAAAGAAGATGGGAAGAGACAATCCAAAGCCCAAGGATATGACCATTATGACTGAGTCCCCAGGCCACTGCTAGGATGCACAAACACTACACAAATCTTAACCTTGTGTGCCTCGAGTTCTGGGTGCAGGACGTGTACCAAGAAATTACTTAAAACAGTGTTTCCCAACCTTTGGTTTTTGGACTTCAATTCCCAGAAGCCTAAGTCAATTTCCCAAAGCACTGATCAGCCAATATACTGACTTAGGCTTCTGAGAATTGATGTTCCCCTGTGGGGCATGAGGCCCAGGTTGGGAACCACTGGTCTAAACTGTAGGCGTTGGGACTGAGCCTCTATGGGGAAGGCTACTTGCTAATTGCACCTTCCCTGCCTGGTGTACAGTAGCTGGTACCAATTTCCTTCACAGATATGAGGAATAGGAGGAGAACTGAGCTTGTTGTTATCTTTTTTTGCTTGCCTAATGCTGATTCTTCAGTCAGAATCCTGGTCTCATGTTAGGCTACCAAGGTCTTTTGGAATTGGTTCCTACCTTCCAAGATATTAGCTATTCCACCCATTTTTGTGTTTTATGCAAATTTGGAAAGAATTCCATGTACTTCCTCATCTGAGTCATAAATAAAAATGTTGAAGAACACTTGGCTCAGGACTAATGTTAGCCCTCTTCTAGTCATCTTGCACTTGTTTCATGCTCCATGATTTCAAGAAAATGATAGGGATTCTGAAATCTTTTCAGCCAATTCTTTAAACATACCTGGATGAAGCTCATACAGCACTATGGATTTGTACTCATTCATAAGAACATAAGAACAGCCTTGCTGGAACAGGCCACAGCCCATCCAGTCCAGCATTCTGTCTCACACAGTGGCTCACCATTTCCTTCAGGGTATTCCCAAGGAGATGCCTTCACCTGCTTAGGATTCCCTGGAAATGGCATTGAGAGATATCCTGCCTATCTCTCCAACCCCGAGGTTGTCCTTAAGTATCCATAATTATAACCATTGATACCCTTGTCCTCCATAAACTTGTCTAATCCTTTCTTAAAGCTGTCAAGACTGACAGCTGTCACCACTTCTTCTGGCAGGGAGTTCCATAGACCAGTAATCCTCTGGGTGAAAAAGTACTTTCTCTTATTTGTTTGAGAACTAGTACCCAAAAGTTTCATCGAGTGTCCCCTAGTTCTAGTGTTGTGCGATAGGAAAAACAGTTTTTCCTTATCTACTTTGTCCACACTGTGCATGATTTTATAAACTTCAATCAGGTCACCTCTTAGACGCCGTCGTTCAAGAGGGAAAAGGCCAACCGTTGCAGCCTCAAATGGTAAGGAAGGTGTTCCAATCCCCTAATCATTCTGGTTGCCCTCCTCTGTACTTTCTCCAACTACATAATATTCTTCTGGAGGTATGGTGACCAGAACTGTACACAGTATTCCAGATGGGGCCTCACCATAGATTTATAAAGAGGCAAAATGACACTTGCTGACTTATTTTCTAAACCCTTCCTAATGATCCCTAACATTGAGTTTGCTTTTTTCACTGCTGAGGCACACTGGGTTGACATCTTCATTGAGCTGTCCACCAGGACACCAAGGTCCCTTTCCTGGTTTGTCGCAGAGAGTTCAGACCCCATCAGTTTATAAATGTAATTGGGGTTTTTTGCCCCAACATACATCACTCTGCACTTACTAATATTGAAGCTCATTTGCCACTGTTTTGCCCACTCCCCCAGTGTCAAGAGATCCCTCTGGAGCTCCTCACAATCTCTCACAGTTTTCACTACCCTGTATAATTTAGTGTCGTCAGCAAATTTGGCTACCTTGCTTTTTACTCCTACCTCTAGATCATTTATGAAGAGGTTGAAAAGCAGGGGTGCCAGTACTGAACCTTGGGGGACCCCACTCTTTACTTCCCTCCACTTGGAGAAGTGTCCATTTAGTGCTACCCTCTGTTTCCTGTCCCTTAGCCAGTTGCTGATCCAGGACAAGACCTGTCCCTTTATTCCATGACTGGTAAGTTTATTCAAGAGCCTTTGGTGTGGGACCTTGTCAAAAGCCTTCTGAAAGTCCAGATAAACAATGTCAACTGGATCCCCCTTATCCACATGCTTGTTGACACTCTCAAAAAATTCCAACAGATTAGTGTGGCATGATTTGCCCTTGTAAAAGCCATGTTGGCTCTCCTTTAGCAGTGCCTTCTCTTCTATGTGCCTATTAATTCTATCTTTTAGGATGGTTTCCATCACTTTACCTGGGACACATGTCAAACTGACAGGTCGGTAATTTCCTGGATCACCCCTGGATCCTTTTTTGAAAATTGGTGTTACGTTCGCTACCTTCCAGTCATCAGGCACAAAGCCTGATTTGAGGGAAAGATTATATATTTTGGCTAGGAGATCAGCAATTTCATCTTTAAGTTCCCTGAGAACTCGTGGATGGATGCCATCTGGTCCTGGTGATTTGTTAGTGTTTAGCTTAACAAGACATGGAAGGACCTCCCCCCTGGTTATTTCTATCTGGCTTAATTCTTTGGTTTCCCTCCCTATGAAGATAGGCCCTGTTTTGGGCATGTGGTCTCTGTCTTCTTCAGTGAACACTGAAGCAAAGAATTCATTGAGTCTCTCTGCAATCTCTGTTTCCTCTTTAATAACCCCTTGCCTTCCATTGTCATCTAATGGTCCAATGGCCTTCCTAGTTGGGTTCTTACTTCTAATGTACTTAAAGAAGTCTTTGTTATTTCTCTGAGTATTTTTAGCTATACGCTCCTCAAAGTCTTGCTTTGCTTTCCTGATTGTTGCCTTGCATTTGTTCTGCTAGAATTTATGTTTCTGCCTGCTGTCCTCATTTGGACAAGCCTTCCATCTTCTAAATGAGCTTTTCTTGCTCTTGATCACTTCCCGAACAGCTCATGTAAGCCACATCGGAGTCCTCTTGGACCTGGCAGTGCCCTTTTTCCTTTTGGGTATGCATTACAATTGGGCCTCTGTTATTGTTTTTGTAAACAACCTCCATGCCTCTTGGAGTGTTTGGACTCTCTCAATTTTCCCTTTCAGTTTCTTTTTTACTAGTTTCCTCATCTTTGGGAAATTTCCTTTTTGAAAATTTAAGGTCTCTGTGTTAGATTTTATCAGTGACTTGCAGTCTATGATCAAGTTAAACATAATTGAGTTGTGGTCACTGTTTCCTATTGGATCAGTCACATTAACATCTTGCACCAGATCCTGAGTATTACTCAGGATCAAGTCTTGTACCTCTAGTTGGGTCTTCAACCATCTGTCCCAGGGAACAATCATTTAGCATATCTAGGAACTTTATCTCTTTATCATGTGCTGAACAACAGTTCACCCAGTCTATGTGAGGGTAATTGAAGTCCCCTTCAATTACCCTTCTTGGATGCCTCCTTTACAACATTCTCCAACTGCCAGTCTCCCTCAAGAGTTTGGGTCGGAGGCCAATAGTATATGCCTACTGTTAGACCATCCTTGTGGCCTGGTACTCTTACCCACAGAGCTTCTAATGGTGACTCTAAATCACCTAGATATTCCAATTCATATGATTTTATCACTTCTTTGACATACAAGGCTACACCACCTCCTGTTTGCCCCTTCCTATCCTTCCTGTACAGTTTGTAGCCTGGGATAACTGTATCCCATTGGTTATCATCCGTCCACCAGGTTTCAGTGATACCAATAATATCAATATTCTTATCTATTGCTAAGTATTCCATCTCCCCTATTTTGTTCCGGAGGCTTCTGGCATTTGTATACAAGCATTTATATATGCTTTCCTGATACAGTCTTTTGAGTCCAGTTGCATTCAAAGTGATAAAATACAGTATTACTAGACTATTTGTTTATTAATCTCAGGCTTCAATCCTGCCATCTCCTGTTGTACCTCCTTTAGATAATTAGGAAGAAAACACTTCCTTATCATCCAGTATTTTCCTAATTTAATGAAACAACATGCAAGCCAGTGACTTAGTCTGTGCAATGAATTGTTCAGGATGTTCGGGATGTCTTTTGGTACATTATTTTTAATATATAGAAAATAAATGTAACTATATGGCAGAAAAATATCAAATGGAGTATTAGTAAATGGGACAATATGATAAGCAGAAGAAACAACAGCAATTTCCCCCCCCCACATAACACAAGTGTTCATCCTCATATGTAAAACTAATTAGCACATACTGTAAGTAAACTGGGCCATGGTTTGCCTCTCCAAGTTCTAATCCACTTTTCACTGGGGAAATCAAAACAAAATATACAATTTATCATGTTGAGCAGGCAGCCTACGTCTTGCATTCACACTTACAAAATGTTCCAGATTAATTAAGAACCACCTAATTTAACTGGGTATGTGGGCTCAGATGATATCCTATGTCCCAATAGTGATCATGAAACTGGTCTATTTCTGTGGCTAGTTTAAGAACAGAAAAAGTGTCAAAGAGGCAACAAAAATTCAACCTCAAATATATTAATATAGGTAGAAATGATTTTATTATACTTTGCTTTGAAACATCATATGAGATAGAAGCTCATACCTGTCAAGTGCAGCTCCAGAGATTACGGGACCTGCGCAGAATGTTTCTGCGCAGGTCCGTTCTATTCATGTATAGAAGGCTTTTATGCATGCATAGAACGGACCTGCACAGAACTGCAGGTACGTTCTACGCATGCATAGAAGGCTTTTACGTATGCGTAGAATGGACCTGCGCAGAACCGTTCTGCGGAGCTCACTTCTACACATGCTTAGAAGGCTTTTACGCATGCATAGAATGGACCTGTGCAGAACTATTCTGCGCAGCTCACTTCTACGCATGCGTAGAAGGCTTCTATGCATCCCCTTCTGCACAGAAGCTTTCTACACATGCGTAGAAAGGACCTGCACAGAAGGGATGCGCAGTAACTCCTTTCCCCCACTCCCAAATTATGGGGTAGCGGCAGTTCTGGGTGGGAAATGGCAAAAATCGGCACAAAAATACGGGAAATCCCGGCCAATCCGGGATACTTGACAGGTATGTAGAAGCTGTTTACATAAGCGATATACCTCACCCTCCCCAAACAGACAAAAGTCCTTTCTCTGTCTATTTGGGCTTCCAACAAGATGGCTGAGGGATGTCTTGAAGAGCTTATGTTTCACTAGAGAAGCTTCAGTGAGAATGGTAGTCAGACAAATCTGGAGAGAAAAATCTTGTCTCCATAATTGGTTGATCTGTTCAAATGCAATGAATAAATACATTTCTGAAAAGTTTAAGAAGTGGAAGCAAAAATAGGCAAAAAAGGAAACATCATATTCAGGCCATTAAAATGTTATGCTACAAAAATACAATTGCTAAAGCCTGGCATGGAATGTTTGGATATTCTTTCAACTACAAATTTCATAGGTTTCCATTCTGGAAGTTCTAACTGACAGATTCATATCTAAGTATCTACATATACCTAAATAGGGGGAAATGAGAATAATCATAGCTGGGTAGTCTGTATAACTTGGTATAGGCTCGCTCTGCCCTAGCATCCTATTCAGATGGGAATCTCTGAAATAACAATGGGGCAGCTTCCTTTCTGAATAGGAATCTAGGCCTGTTGTAGGATGCAATGTGTTCGCTGAGATTTTTTCTTCAGATAAGGCACATTTAGGTCCTTGTCCAGGGGATCCCAACTTATGGTGCATGGGCCAGATCTGGGCCCTGATGCTAGCATCCAATACACATTATACACATCATATCAGGAAATATACATATCACAATACGATAAAATACAATACAATAATAATAAATACATCACAGTATCATTTAAATCACAACATCATATAAATCACAGCATCATACATCACACCCATCATAAAACTTTAAGGAAAAAAAAAGAAAGTAATTCATTTGAAAAAGTACCACAAATCGTCCACCAGAAAGTCCAAGGCCTAGGCTGGCAATTGGGCGAGACAAATATTGCAATCGAAAGTCTTCACGATCAAGACCAAAAAATACCAGGAAGTATATTAAGTGCTCTAGCTGAACATTTTAATAAACATCAGAAGGATGACTAATCTTTACATAGCTTATTAAGAAATCTTATATCAGTTTCCTGTGTGTTCGTAATAATTAAAATATGTTTAATTGTATAACTGATGCACATTTACAACATCAACTAATGTCATGTTAAAAAATTTACACCAGTTGCTCATGATTTCCTTGAAAATATTGTCTCTCAAAAACTGAGACCTCCAATAATAAAAAGATGTCACATTTTCTGTATGCCACACATGTATTGCAAAGGATGCAATTTTTTTAAAGGCCAGATTTCTCTTACGATTAGAATTAGGCTGTGTCTCATATATAACTAATTCAAGGACTGTAGAGAATCTCGTATGTAATAGGATACAATTAGTTTTCCTGAGACCTATTTGTTGGTACTTTTTTCATACTATGTAATGGTTTATTATATAATATTTTAATTCTGCATAGTTATATATAAGTGTATAGCAGTCTATAACAGTGATGGCTACTCTTGGCACTCCAGGAGTTCTTGGACTTCAATTCCCAGAAGCCCTGATTAGCAGGAGGGCTGACTTGGGCTTCTGGTAATCGAATTAACAGTACACACCCCAGCAGTGTAAAACTGGTTTTTTTATTTCTTATTAACTGCTTCACAGTAGTTTTACAAACATACCTGCTTGCAAGGTATGAAAAAACAGTGAGGAAGAAAGGAAAACTTTCTAAAGGTAGTTCCTTTGAAATGCTCCACCTAACTGTACACATGCTACTAATGGAATTGCAAGTAGAAGGCTTTTTTCTCCTCTACTTCTGTGGCCACTTAAATCAAAGAGAATCAAGTGCTCCAGTGCAATTTGACAGCGAGCAAATGAATGCAAATCCACATGTTCCTCGATGTGTAGTTGCAGCTTTAGTCAGAGACGGTTCTGGTTCATATTACAGGAGCTAGTTGGAAAGCCTCTGGCATCAGATATTTAAGTATTTCATTACAAGACTTGTTGTTCAGTCGCATAGTCAAGTCCGACCATTTGCAACCCCATGGACCATTGCATGTCAGGCACCCCTATCCTCCATCATATTCCTCAACTCACCCAGCTCTGTGGCCATTGCATCAACAATACCTATAGTTGATTTATTAGAGGACAATATTTAAAACATTCCAATGAAACAGATTGTTCTCTTAAAAATAGATAGATATAAAAATGTCATTTATTATTTGAGGACAATGTTTAAAATGTGCCAGATGAAACAGAACACTCACAAAAAAAGTGGATGTATATAAAAATTCCACGGTGAGGCTACATACCAACAATTAAGATGTTGAGCTTAGCTACATTTCTTTCTTTCTTTATTGAAAGAATGGAAAGAGTACTAAATGCCCAATCCCCCAGTCCCACCCCAACACTAACATTGGCCAGCTGACTCACCCTCCACTACCACCAGCACCACCACCAGGAGTCTACCTTCAAGCTAGAAAAAGGTAGAAATCTAAATAAGTGTTATCGCTAAGAAAGTGACTGGATTTTAAGTACTATCATGCAGTGATATTTGCCTCATTTTAGTTCATTAGGCCAGTCTGGCCAGGTTATTCTGTAATAATTATAAAATAGACCCTATTGTCAGTGATTCAATGGTGATTGTCAGGTGGTGATTAACTAACCTGACAACTCTGAGGACTAACGGCCTTGGGTAGTGAAGTCCAGATGGAGGGTAGCAGACTCATCAATACTGGCCTGGAGCTGATGAGGACTTTGCATGCCAAAAGAACACAGGACCAGAAAGTGACTCCTGGAAATGGATCAGTGGTACAGGTGTCATGCTGCGATGGGGAAGGCAAATGGAAGAAAACTACTTTATTCTGTTTTCAGGACAATCATCATTACTGATCCCCATGATGAATGACAATATTCGGATATGACAGAAGAACAAGAAAAAGGCCTTAGATCAAAGCATTATTATTGATCTCTGTTATGTATTGAATGAATGTTGCAAGTCCCCTTTAACAGAATGTATCTGGTCAATGTATCCATTTGTATCTAACCAGAGACACATTGTAGCAAGCTGTATAAGGATGCGAGCTAAGTGGCCACTGGTGGCAGTAGCGAGCATCCGGCTCACATGGTACAGATTCCCCAAATACCTGAAGAGCGGGAAACCTTCCCACCACACCACACCTGGAGAAGATGGGCATGACAATCCATGACGTCACGCGGACAGTAGCCAATGAGCTACCACCCGGGATATTCAAAATGTACAGTGTACTATAAATAGAGCTGTTTTGTCTGCCATTACCTCATGTTCACCCTGACCATCATGCAATAAAGCTATGTTTTAGCCCCTACTGCGGCTCCTTCTTTGTCTTCCGTGCCAGACACCAAATTGACGACAAAGGTGGGATGGCGTCCCGAAAAGTGAACATCGCGCCCTTCGACACCACGAAGCCAGAAAATGAGAACTCTACGAACAGCAGTTCCTCTATGCAATGGACCTCGAAGGCATCGAGGAGGAAGCCCAGTGCCGGGCATTCCTGCTGACCCAGTGCGACCTGGAAACATTGGAACTGGCCATGAACCTCCTGACGCCGAGGCCGCTCAGGGAGGTACCCCTAGATGAGATCCTCGCCGAGCTGAGGAAACACTTTCGCCGGAAAATGTTGGTGTTTCCAGCAAGGTTGGCCTTTCAGCAGCGGTGCCAGTGGGCCGGTGAGTCCATGGCAGACTTTGTGGCAGCCCTGAGGGTGGCTGCCGTGCCTTGCCAGTGGGGGGTGTCCCTGAGCTCCTGCTGGGCCTGTGAGTCAGTGCAACAAGGTGAATGGGTGTGCCGGCCCAGGACCACCGTGATTGGGGGGCCCCCGCCGGTGGTCCCAGTCCACAGCTGTTCCTCCCACAGAGAGCAGGGGCCCTCCGAGTCCACCACATCCGCCTCTGACTTCAGTGAGGACGATGACGTGCAGCGGGTGCAGAGAAGGCCCGAGGTTCGAGACCGCACCAGAGAAGACCGCTGCTCTGACAGATGCGGGGCATCCCACGACTGGAGCCGATGCCCATTCCGGAAGGTGGAGTGCTGCGGGCAGCGCGGGCACATCGCAAAGTTCTGCAGGCGGTATCGAGACGATGGCAAGGGCCAGGCGGAATGGCCCCAATGGAAAGCAGATGGGGTCGGCCGAATCTTCAATGACGACGAGCCCCAGGAGCACCGCGTGTCTCAACGGGTTCCTGACAACCGCGACCAGGCGGTTCACAGTGTGTCCTTGTGGCACCCCCGGTTCTTTGTTGAGGTACTGATACAGGGGGTCCCAGTAAGAATGGAGATCGACTCGGGGTCATCGTACTCCATCATCTCCCACCAGGAATTTTTGTGCATTCCCCCCAAGTCATGCCCCAAACTGAAGGCCCTAAAGACTAACTTGCGTGATGTTCAGGGCAAAAGTATCCCTGTGTTGGGGTGGGAGAGTTCAAGGTACAATTCAAGAGGCACTCTGCACAGCTGCCCCTAGTAGTTTTAAAGGAAGGGTCCTGCTGCCTCCTGGGTATGCAGTGGTTTGGGCCCCTGGGGGTTTTCATTGGAGGCATACACACCGTGCAGGCTGACCTAATCACGGAGGTGTGTAACACACACCCTGCCGTCTTTGAGAAGGGGCTAGGGAAGTTCAAGGGCCCCCCAGTCTCATTCGACATGGACCCCGACATCCAACCCATCAGACTGAAGCCAAGGAGAGTGCCCTTCATACTAAAGGACAAAATTGAGACTGAATTGGACAAACTGGTGGGTCAGGGGATTTTGGTACTGGTGGACTCCGTCGAGTGGGAAACCCCCATTTTTACAGTGCTTAAGGCTAACGGGGAGGTCAGAATCTGCGCTGACTACAAGTGCAAGATTAACAAGGCAATTTGCCCAAATGCATATCCGGAGCCAGTAGTAGGTCACCTGTTAGCAACCTTGCATGGGGGAAGGTATTTCGCCAAGCTAGACTTAGTGCAGGCATACCAATAATGGATGGTGACCCCAGCTGCAGCCACCACTCAAACCATTGTTACCCATAAGGGAGCCTTTAAAGTGACGCGCCTCCAATTCGGCATAAATTCAGCTCCAGGAATCTTTCAGTCCCTTGTGGAAAGATTGTTGAAAGGGCTCCCAGGTGTTTTCCCCTACTTTGACAATGTTTTGATAATGGCGGGAGGGGAACAGGAATTGGCCAAGAGGTTAGACAGGGTACTAACCGTGTTTGAGAAAGCGGGGCTCAGGTTGAGAAAGGATAAGTGTGTGTTTTTCATTGAGGAGGTAGAATTTCTGGGTTTCCGAATAACCCCTGAGGGTATCAAACCAGCAGAGTCAAAGATGTCGGCTGTGCAGGATGCCCCTCGCCCCACCACCCAGGCCGAGCTGCAGTCCTTCCTAGGGCTTCCTTTATGGCAGACCATTCACAGTTGTGACCGACCATAAGCCCCTGCTAGGGATTTTTACCACAGATAAGCTGACCCTGCAGATCTTGTCCCCAAGGATGCTGCGATGTGCCACCTTCCTCAATGCGTACCAGTACGCGTTGACCTACCGTCCCGGCAAGGAGATCAGCCATGCCGACATCCTTTCCAGGTCACCCCTCTCACAGGCAGGGGACCCAGAGTGCGAGGTAGAGCAGGACCACCAGGTGCTCCTGATCGAGGCCCTAGAGTCACCCCTGATTCTGCCAGCTGAGATCGCCAAGGCTACAGTGAAAGTCAAGTCACTGGCCCTAGTCAATTCATGGGTGCAAAAAGGCTGGCCGGCAACCTCCCCCACGGAGGAATTCAAGGTTTATGGTAGGCGGAGAGACAAAATCTCCCTAGAAAGGGGCTTCCCGCTCTGGGGGCAGCGGGTAATAATCCCCGAAGTTCTGAGGTCTCGGGTGCTCAAAATTCTGCATATCAGCCACCCAGTAATCATGCGCTCTAAAGCACTAGCTAGGAGTTACGTCTGGTGGCCCAAACTGGACACAGACATAGAACACATGATTGGCACTTGCGAGAGCTGCCAGAACACCCGGCCCGAGGAGTCCTGACTTCCGCACAGAGAATGGGACACAGCCTGGGGGCCGTGGTCGCGTCTACATGTGGATTTCGCGGGTCCTTTCAGGGGCACCCCTTTTCTTTTAATAGTGGACTCGTACTCCAAATGGTTGGAGGTAATCCCGATGGCCAGTACATTGTCAGCTGCGACGATTAAACAATTACGCAAGGTATTCAGCTGTTTCGGTTTACCTAATGTAATTGTGAGCGATAATGCCACAACTTTCATGTCAGCGGAATTCCAGGGTTTCATAGAGATTAACAAAATTTGCCACATAACTGTGGCCCCCTTTCACCCTGCTACAAATGGTCAAGCGGAACGCCTGGTGCGAACAACAAAGGACGCACTGCGTAGGATGGGCCCCGGGGAATTGAACTTGCAGCTCTGCCAATTCCTACTAAGGTATCGTGTAACCCCCTTAGCGTCGGGTCTGTCACCCGCCGAGCTCCTCATGCGGAGGAAACCCGCCACGATCCTCTTGAGATTAGACCCAACCAGGGTGGAGGACACGGGTAGAAACATAGAAAAGGGAGGCACCAAGAGTTTCGAGATTGGCCAGGCAGTGCATTGCCGCAACTACGCAGCCAGCGGGCCTACCTGGGTATCTGGGATAGTGGTTGGGCAGACAGGGCCAGTGTCCTACAATGTTGAGACAAGCACAGGACTCCTCTGGAGGAGGCACGCCGACCAGCTCAGGGGTAGGGTAGTAGGAAGGCAAGACTTGAGTGACCAAGTAGAGCAGTCAGCGTTAGGGTTCTCCCCCACCCACTTATCCCAAGGGGGAGACGCAGACCACAGGGGGGAGGGAAATGAGACAAATCCACATCCTTTTGACCCCCTGGGTAACAGGGACATCTTGGAAAAGAGGGATTTCGAGGAGTTGTTAGACTTTGATTTAGGAGACCAGGGGGATTTTTTGGAGTGGTCCCCCACCCGTCCAAGCGGAGAGTGGGGTTTTTCTTTAGTCCCTGGAGCCCCTAGTCTCACATCCCTGGAGTTTACTCCCACACCTAGACCTCCCCAATCCCCGGCACGTGACTTGCAGCCAATCGCTAATGAGTCACTCTCTCCCAATGCAGGGACTCCGGCCTGAAGTGCGACCACCACTTGCCCAAAGCGAACATGCGGGAAGCCTCAATGGCTAAAGGACTTCATCCTCACCTAGGGGGGAGGGGTGTTATGTATTGAATGAATGTTGCAAGTCCCCTTTAACAGAATGTATCTGGTCAATATATCCATTTGTATCTAATCAGAGACACATTGTAGCAAGCTGTATAAGGATGCAAGCTAAGTGGCCACTGGTGGCAGTAGCGAGCATCCGGCTCACATGGTACAGATTCCCCGAATACCTGAAGAGTGGGAAACCTTCCCGCCACACCACACCTGGAGAAGATGGGCATGACGATCTATGATGTCACGCGGACAGTAGCCAATGAGCTACCACCCGGGATATTCAAAATGTACAGTGTACTATAAATAGAGCTGTTTTGTCCACCATTACCTGATGTTCACCCTGACCATCATGCAATAAACCTGTGTTTTAGCCCCTACTGTGGCTCCTTCTTTGTCTTCCGTGCAAGACACCAAAATCTCCCTTAAGCTAAACTATCCATGTAAGTCACTGTATAGCTGAGAAGTTTAGTTGTCTGGCTAAATTCATACTGGTTGTTTAGAAAGCTTGAATGTATGAATGAAGGTACAATTTAAAATGAGGCATCTTCAAGTTGAGAGGAGGAAGATTTACCTCTATGACCCCTGTTGGCTTCTCTCTGCCAATTAGCTATAGGTCCTGTGAAAATGCTTCCAGTTCTTCTTTTGAGTTGGGTGTTTGATCCCTGAAATATGAAATCTGTGGACAGAACAATGTCAGCAGTGCTATTGTCCAAACCCGGGGCATGCTTTGGCATGAACAATACATTGAGTTTTAGGCAAATCAAGACTAACTGTCTAACTAAAAGTATCACATAAACAGATTGGCAAGATGCACTACTGCAACTGATTGACAAAATGCACTACCATCATGTTGTCACACCAAAAGTAGACAGTTGCATTAGCCCAAGTTGCATGTACCCACAGTTTAGCCGTGAACAAAATGGGGAAAAATTCTAACCACACATAAGATTTCCAATGTTCTGGCCATCTTGCCATACATCAGCTTCCATTGAAGTAGATGCCAAACCTGTGCACTCTTGATGAATCTTTTTGAATCTGGAATTGTGCCCTCAACCACAGCTTGACCTGCCAGAAGAATACACCATTACATTGTTTCAACAAAAGAAGCTAAGTTCTGGTATCTTTCATCTCAACAGTGTCTCTCCACTTATGAAAAGGCTGATTCAGAACTGACATGGCCTCACATAGTCTCTGAAGAAAGGCCCTGCTAGCACTTCAACCTTACAAGCGTCATTTATTTGTCCTACCAATGATTGAAGCTTCTTGGACATAGCTTTCTTACAAGACAGAAAATGCCCAAGCAGACCCTTCAACCACATTAACTTATTCTTCAGAACCCTACCCTTTTGCTCTGTGGTGCAAGGTCTTTTCTTTCTTTTTTTCAATTGCAAGAGGAACACCCAATTTCCATGTACTGAAAACAAATGTATCCAAAGTCACTGACATTACTATGAGCACCCCCTTCCCCTGGCTCATAATCATCTAGGTAATGGGACGTAGTTAAAAGGCCACACACTTCTCTCAATCTCCACTTTAGGAACCTGCTTCCCCCTCTCTCTCAAAAGTAATGCAATATCCCTGCGCCCAACCCCAAAACACAAAAAAACCCTTCCTCTGTTCTTCTTGGATTCAACAAGATGGCTGAGGGGTGTCTTGAAGAGCATGTTTCATCAGAAAAGTCTCAAAGAGAAAGGAAATCAAACAAATCAGGAGAGAAAAATATTGTCCCCACATCTGGTTGATTTTCCGTCCACAGTGTATTACACATGACATAATCCAAAATCATATTTTGGCTATTAAAATGTTATGATATAAAAAATACACACGGCTAGAGCTCTGAGTGGAGTGTTTGGACACATCTTATGCATTCCCATTCTGAAAGTTCCAACTGACAGATTCATATCTACATCTTTACCTATAAAGAGGGCCGTTAACCGTTGGTGTCTGGCATGCCTGCCCGCACCTGATCCTACTGTCCCATACCGAGCCGTCTACACTTGCCTTTCGCGTCCGAGCATCTCCACAAATGTGACCGCCCCACGAATGTGACCAAAAAAACCTACAAGGCCCAGCATCCTCTGCACTGTGCCGCCCCTCAGGCAATGAGGCTGAAGGGTGCAAGTGTGGAGGAGTCCGGGAGAGCCAGCACGTGCAAAAAAAACCACCGTGGTGCCAAAGTGCCGCAAAACACTTCCTTCAGGGAGACACTTAGTCTCCCAAAGGGAAGCCATCTCCACCATCCCTGTGAGTGAGGCCGACGCTAGCCTCGCCCTGGCTTTGGCAGGGTTGCATAAGCAGAGGAAGCCCCTCATCTTCCCGTGGCCCTGGCAAGCAAGGCCACCTACCCCATGGGGGGGGAGAAAAGGGGGGGAAAGAGAGAGAGAGAAAAGAAAAGAAAGAGAGAGTGGGAAAAAGAGGAAGAGTTAGGAGGGGGTGGAATAGAGAGAAAGATAGAGTGGGGTGTTGTGTATGTAACTCAAGTGAACTGTGAACTGTGATTGAAAGCGAACATGTAATGCAAGTGAAATGTAAGTGAAATCAGATCTAGCGATCCTCCATTTCCCCCTCCCTTTTCCCCTTGTGTAAATACTCATCTTGTGTAGATATCACGGGACTGCATTCCAGCCATAGCTGTAGCTATTGTTTACTCATTATCCAATCAAGTGTTGTCACCTGGCTATTTACCTGTACTGACCAATCATGTGGCTCCGCGCCAGGTTGGAATCATTACCTGTTGTATATAAGGAGCATTTCTCCACCACTGACCTCATGTTCAGATTGACCACATTCCAATAAAGATGAGTTTGGCCCCCTGATTGCTGGCTACTGCGTACCAATCTGCAAACATCAAATTGATGATGAAGGTGGGATGATGGTATTCCACAGCATCAAGCTACCTTTGTTCGACCTCTGTTCGACCTCAAGCATCCGGAGAAATGGACGCTGTACGAGCGCCAGTTCAAGCATGCCATGGCGGCCGAGAAGATAGACGATGAAGAGCAAATGCGCTCTTGCCTCCTCGCACAATGTGGCCTCGTCACGGTCGAGCTTGCAACGCACTGCTTACTGCTGCGGGACATCGATAATGTCCCGCTCAAGGAAATCCTGGCTATGCTGTGGAATCACCTTCAACCCAAGGTGTCCATCTACCCAGCGAGAGTAGCCTTCCACAGGCGAGACCAGCATCCGGAAGAGTCCATGGCCGACTACGCCACCGCCCTCAGGTTAGCTGCTGCCTCTTGCCAGTGGGACAACCTGGAGGAAGCCCTGAGGGACCGCCTGCTGTCCGGAATGCGGGACGAGGAAGACCAGTGGAGGCTGATGGCCAGAGACCATCTTACGTTCAAGTCTGTCCTGCTGGAGGCTCTGGCGTCTGAAGTGGCAAGGTCCAGGGTAAAAGCATTCAAGATGGAGCCTGCCACACTCGGAGGGTCTGGGTCCACTGTGCAGGTTGCCCGCCATTCATCTCCACGCTCATCCAGCTCATCTGCATTTCCAGCATCCACCTCCTCCTTGGGGTCCGGGTCTAGCAACAACAACGACATCCAGAAAATTCAGAGAAAGTCAGCCCAGAAGCGGGCCAGCAAGAAGGCCCACCACCAATGCGACGGCTGCGGAGCATCCCATGACCGGACAAAGTGTCTCTACCAGAAGGCTGAATGCCACCATTGCGGGCACCGGGGCCATATTGCAAAGGTATGCAGGTGCCGTTGGAAGCAGGAACAAGAGCCATCCGAGCGTCCTCGAGGAAAAGGAGGGGCCATCAGAAAGATTTCCACAGGGGAGCCGACTGTGGGCCATGTGTCCAATGCACACCAACATTTCTTTGTTGAGGTACTGTTGCAGGGGTCCCCAGTGAGGAGTGAGGATGGTGGTGGATTTGGGAACATCCTACTCCATCGTGTCCCAGAAAGAGTTTCTGCATATTCCCCCCAATTCGTGCCCAAAACTAAAGGCCTTCAAGACGTCCTTGTGGGACGTGCAAGTCAACCAGATTCCTGTTTTGGGGGTGGGGGATTTTATGGTTGAGTTCAAGGGTTTCACTGAAAAACTGCCCCTCGTGGTCCTTAAGTGGGGCTCGAACTGTCTTTTGGGGGTCCAGTGGTTTGCCCCCTTGGGGATTGAACTGTCCGGCATCAACGCTGTCGAGAATGACCCAGTGCGAGACGTGTGCGACGCACACCCAGCGGTTTTCGAGAAGGGGATCATTTGACCTGGATCCAGCAATTAGACCCATCCAGCTCAAGCCACAAAGACTACCCTTCGCCCTCAAAGACAAGATTAAAATGGAACTGGACAAACTGGAGGGTCAGAGGATTTTGGTTCTGGTGGACTACGCAGAGTGGGAGACACTGATTGTTACTGCTATGAAATCCAATGGGGAGGTTAGGATTTGTGCTGATTACAAATGTACAATTAATAAGGCCATTCGCCCCAATGCCTACCCGGTGCCAGTAGTTAGCCATATACTAGCCACGTTACACGGGGGTAAATGTTTTGCGAAATTGGATTTAGCACAGGCTTATCAGCAGCTAACAGTCACACCTGCTGCAGCAGCTGCCCAGACGATTGTTACACACAAGGGTGCATTTAAGGTGACACGCCTCCAGTTCGGCGTGAACTCAGCCCCTGGGATATTTCAGTCACTGGTAGAATGCCTTCTTAAGGGCCTCCCCAGGGTTCTCCCCTACTTTGATAACATTTTGATCACAGCTGGGAGTGAGTCAGAACTAGCCAAGAGGTTGGACAGTGTTTTAACTGTGTTTGAGAATGCAGGGTTGCAGCTGAGAAGAGATAAATGCGTGTTCCTTGCTAGGGAAGTAGAGTTCTTAGGTTTCAAGATAACCCCTGAAGGAGTTAAGCCCTCTGACTCAAAAGTTGCGCTGTTCGCAACGCCCCTTGCCGAACCATGAAACCAGAGGTACAGTCCTTCTTGGGACTGCTCAATTTCTATCATTCCTTCTTGCCGAGGAAGGCTTCCGTGGCAGAGCTGCTGCATCGTCTTTTAAAGAAAGACGTGGTTTGGTGGTGGGGGGAGAGCCAGGAACGAGCCTTTAAAGAGTTAAAACAGCTCCTGTCATCGGAAGCGATCTTAACTCACTTCGACTCAAGGAAGCCCGTGGTGCTAGTTTGTGATGCTTCACCAGTGGGGGTGGGGGCTGTACTATGCCACGTGTTGGAAAACAGATGAGAAGCCCCAGTTGCCTTCTACTCAAGGTCCCTCTCGAAAGCAGAGCGCAATTATGCACAAACGGACGGGGAGGCTCTTGCGATAGTCGCTGGGACCAAGAAGTTCCACGATTTTCTCTATGATCGGGAGTTCACTATTGTAACTGACCACAAACCACTGTTGGGGATCTTCACCACGTCCAAGCCCACACCCCAGATTCTGTCCTCCAGAATGCTTCGGTGGGCAATATTCTTAAATGCTTATTAGTTCGTACTGGTCCACCACCCAGGCAAAGAGATCAGCCATGCGGATGCGCTTTCCCGGTCTCCCTTACCTGAGTTAGGGGAGCCCGAGTGTGAGATCAAGCAGGATCACCAGATGTTGCTGATCGAATCTCTCGACTCACCCCCAATTGTGCCCACAGAACTCGCCAAGGCTACGGCAAAGGTAGCGAATGTAACACCAATTTTCAAAAAAGGATCCAGGGGTGATCCAGGAAATTACCAACCTGTCAGTTTGACATGTGTCCCAGGTAAAGTGATGGAAACCATCCTAAAAGATAGAATTAATAGGCACATAGAAGAGAAGGCGCTGCTAAAGGAGAGCCAACATGGCTTTTACAAGGGCAAATCATGCCTCACTAATCTGTTGGAATTTTTTGAGAGTGTCAACAAGTATGTGGATAAGGGGGATCCAGTTGACATTGTTTATCTGGACTTTCAGAAGGCTTTTGACAAGGTCCCACACCAAAGGCTCTTGAATAAACTTACCAGTCATGGAATAAAGGGACAGGTCTTGTCCTGGATCAGCAACTGGCTAAGGGACAGGAAACAGAGGGTAGCACTAAATGGACACTTCTCCAAGTGGAGGGAAGTAAAGAGTGGGGTCCCCCAAGATTCAGTACTGGCACCCCTGCTTTTCAACCTCTTCATAAATGATCTAGAGGTAGGAGTAAAAAACAAGGTAGCCAAATTTGCTGACGACACTAAATTATACAGGGTAGTGAAAACTGTGAGAGATTGTGAGGAGCTCCAGAGGGATCTCTTGACACTGGGGGAGTGGGCAAAACAGTGGCAAATGAGCTTCAACATTAGTAAGCGCAGAGTGATGCATGTTGGGGCAAACACCCCAATTACATTTATAAACTGATGGGGTCTGAACTTTCTGCGACAAACCAGGAAAGAGGCCTTGGTGTCCTGGTGGACAGCTCAATGAAGATGTCAACCCAGTGTGCCTCAGCAGTGAAAAAAGCAAACTCAATGTTAGGGATCATTAGGAAGGGTTTAGAAAATAAGTCAGCAAGTGTCATTTTGCCTCTTTATAAATCTATGGTGAGGCCCCATCTGGAATACTGTGTACAGTTCTGGTCGCTATACCTCCAGAAGGATATTATCAAGTTGGAGAAAGTACAGAGGAGGGCAACCAGAATGATTAGGGGACTGGAACACCTTCCTTACCATCTGAGGCTGCAACGGTTGGGCCTTTTCACTCTTGAACGACGACGTCTAAGAGGTGACCTGATTGAAGTTTATAAAATCATGCATGGTGTGGACAAAGTAGATAAGGAAAAACTGTTTTCCCTATCGCACAACACTAGAACTAGGGGACACTCGATGAAACTTTTGGGTACTAGTTCTCAAACAAATAAGAGAAAGTACTTTTTCACCCAGAGGATTACTGGTCTATGGAACTCCCTGCCAGAAGAAGTGGTGACAGCTGTCAGTCTTGACAGCTTTAAGAAAGGATTAGACAAGTTCATGGAGGACAAGGGTATCAATGGCTATAATTATGGATACTTAAGGACAACCTCGGGGTTGGAGAGATAGGCAGGATATCTCTCAATGCCATTTCCAGGGAATCCTAAGCAGGTGAAGGCATCTCCTTGGGAATACCCTGAAGGAAATGGTGAGCCACTGTGTGAGACAGAATGCTGGACTGGATGGGCTGTGGCCTGTTCCAGCAAGGCTGTTCTTATGTTCTTATGTTATGTTCTTATGACAAGGTTATGTCCCTGGTTGTTTCATGGGTAAAGAAAGGGTGGCCCATTACTCTTCCAGCCGAAGAGTTCAAAGCGTACTTCTGCAAGAGATTCGAGCTTTCGCTAGAGAGGGGGTCCCTCCTGTGGGGCCAGAGGGTGGTCATTCCTGAGGTATTGCTCTCCAAGTTACTTAAGCTGCTACACATCAGCCACCCGGGAATCATGCACTCAAAGGCATTGGCCAGGAGCTACTTCTGGTGGCCCCAGATAGATGCAACTATTGAGCAGTTGGTAGACACTTGTGAGAGTTGCCAGAGCTCTCGACCCGAAGAGTCCCGACTTCCTTCCAGTGAATGGGACACAGCCCGCATATCCTGGTCACGATTACATATCGACTTCGCTGGTCCATTCAGGGGCATGCTTTTCTTGCTAGTGGTCAATTCCTTTTCAAAATGGTTGGAGGTTATTCCGATGCCCAGTACCTCCTCGGCAGCAACCATTAAGCAATTGCGAAGGCTATTCAGTTGTTTTGGTTTATCCGATGTGCTTGTCTCTGACAATGCCAGTATGTTCACTTCCGTTGAATTCCAGGCATTCCTCGAGAGGAATGCGATTTGACACGTCACGTCTGCCCCATTTCACCCTGCAATGAACGGCCAGGTAGAGTGCCAGGTGCATACCATGAAAGAGGCACTTCTGTGAATGGGCCATGGGAATTTAGAATTGCAATTGTGCCAGTTCCTCCTTTGCTACAGGGTAACTCCCCTGGCATCAGGGCTGTCGCCAGCTGAACTCTTGATGTGCAGGAGAGCGGTCTTGCTTTTTGACCAGTTAGATCTGACCAGGGTGGAGGATAGGGGGAGGGGAATGCTGAAATTGTGCACACAAAGGTATTCGCAGCCAGGGACCCAGTGCATTGCAGGAATTATATGGCCGGCGGGTCAACATGGGTCCCAGGGGTTGTGGTCGAACAAACAGGACCAGTGTCCTATCAAGTAGAGACTGGTACGGGTCTACTGTCGTGGCGACACATCGATCAGCTCAGGTGTCGGGTAACGGAGTTTCAGGGAGATGAAAGTCTGGGCGAGTCAACGTTAAGGTCCTCCCCCACCAGCTTATCCCAAGGAGGAGACATAGCAGACAGCCCACCAAGGGAATCGAATTTTGGTCTCATCCATCCTATGCAAGCAGGCAGGGAAGAGTACGAAAGCCCAGACCCTGAAAGTTTAGATTTTGAGTTACAGGACCAGGGAGAATTTACAGAGTGTTCCCCCAGTCGTCCAAGAGAGAAGCAGGGCTTTGATTTCTCCCCAGTAACTCCCCGTCCTCTGGTATTCGAGTCTACCTCTACTCCCAAGTTTCTGTTGAATCGCCCCCTAACAGGCGGGAATTTTCTTTAAGTTATTCTCCATCCCTTCCAGGTTTTGATTTAGAGTGATCCTCTGCTCCAGCTGAAACGAAATGGGGTTTCGATTTGGATTATCCCCTCCTGGGTTCCCTTTCTGAAACGGGCCAGTGCTCCCAACATGCTGCTAATGCTACTCATTTTCTCACTGCGGAATGAGAGTCTGCGGAACCCAAACCCCCCAGTTCCTCTGAGTTCAGCCAAGCAGCTGTGCGGCCCAAATGAGCATGCAGGCCACCACAATGGTTGAGGGACTTCGTCCCATCCTAGGGGGGAGGGATGTTGTGTATGTAACTCAAGTGTACTGTGATTGAAAGTGAACATGTAATGCAAGTGAAATGTGAGTGAAATTGGATCTAGTGATCCTCCATTTCCCCCTCCCATTTCCCCTTGTGTAAATACTCCTCTTGTGTAGATATCACGGGACTGCGTTCCCACCGTAGCTGTAACTATTGTATACTCACTATCCAATCAAGTGTTGTCACCTGGCTGTTTACCTGTACTGGCTCCACGCCAGGTTGGAATCGTTACCTGTTGTATATAAGGAGAATTGTCAGATTGACCACATTCCAATAAAGATGTGTTTGTCCCCCTGATTGCTGGCTACTGCGTATCAATCTGCAAACATCAAAAGGGAGGAGAGGGGGGGAAGAGAGAGACACAGGGAAAGCACACGAAAGAAAGAGAGGGAAGAAACAAGGAGAAAAAAGAGGGGGTAAGAGAGGGGGAAGAAGAGAGAGAAAAAGTGGGAGGAAAGCGAGAGAGAGAAAAAAGGGAAGCAAAAGAGAGAGATGGAGAAAGCACATGCCAGAAAGAAAGAGGGGGAGAGGGGGGGGGAGAGTGAGAGAGAGGAGGGGGGAAGACAGAGAGGGGGGAAGAGAAAGAGATGGAGAAAGCGAACCTTCCCTGCTTCCCCCCCCCCCACAGGGAAAGAGGAAGAAATGCCCCCTTCCCTCCCCCCCCAATCAGGGAAAGGGGAAAATGGAAAGCTTCCGAATCCCACCCTTCCCTGCTTCCCCAGCCCCCACACCAGTCAGGGAAAGGGGATAAAAGGTTCGCCTCCCCTACCCACTTCCCTCCCTAATCACCAGGGCACAGCCTCCACAACTGCAGCCTCCTCTCTCTCTCTCTCTCTCTCTCTCTCTCTCTCTCACTCACTCTCACTCTCACTCTCTCTCACACACACCTAGTGGACTGTTTCTCTCTCTCATTCTCTCTCTCTCTCTCTCACACACACACACCTACTGGGCTGCACATTTCAAATGAGCCCTCTGTGTGTGTGTGTGTGTGTGTGTGTGTGTGTGTGTGTGTGTGTGTGTGTGTGTGTGTGTGTACACATGTGCACACACACCAAAACCACCCCTAACCACCAACACACACATTAAACATGCTAGTATACTTATATGTGAAAACAATAGACTAATTTTATTTGGGTAGTCTGTATAGCCTTGTATATGCCTAACTCTCAAAATGAAGAACTAAGGTATTTGTCATCAAAATTTCCAAACATCCAAAGCCTAGCTAAAGCTAAATCAAAAATACCAATGAGATCACTCAATGACTAAAAGAAACAAAGAAAGAAGTTTTGCAAGAGAGTAATGGTGCCTTGCTGTCTTCATAAACGGACTACTATCAGGCATTACATCTCAAGCACTGAGGGTGGTAGCCAACCATAGTTCCCCTCTGTTCATGTTAGAACAAACCCTATGTTATTCTGAAGAGGTTTTCACCATCTGAAGGTGCCCAGTAACACTCATAAATGTTTCATAAGAAGAACTAGAGCACAGCCTTTGTATTCTTAATTCTACCCATGGCTAAGAGAGGGATAACATGTGAGAACCAATTTCAAAATTCAACATCCACTGTACTGTCATCTCAACTACTTTGAGAAGGTTGCAGGTGAACTGGAATGACAGCAGACTCAAACATTGCACCACCTCCAAATACCTGGGAGTTCCCCTGGCTCAAACTCCCACTTTCAGGCCCCACTGCCTCAATACCAAACAGAAGGCTTTTGTCAGGAACAATATTATGAGGAACATAACAGGCACAAGTTGGGGTGCCCAACCACACACATTAAGAACTTCTGTACTAGCTTTATGTTACTCTGTAGGAGAGTATGCTAGTCCAGTGTAGTACAGATCAAAACATGAAAAACAGGTGGATGTGGCTTTAAATGAATTAGCAAGACTGGTCACAGGATGTTTAAAACCAAACCCAATAACAAAAAGTGCATTACTTAGTTGGCATCCCTCCATCAAAATTCCATTGAGAAAGTGCTGCTGAGAAAGAGTTGGTCAAAGCAAGTTCATTGGAAATACACCTGCTATTTGATCACCCAGCACCAAAGCAGAGACTGAAATCAAAGCATAGATTCTTCACAACGTCTACCCCTCCAAACAACCAGCCGCCACAGAACACCTTAGAGCTATGGAAGGTGAGCAAGGAACTACCAGATAACTGGGCAGAACTCCATGACTCTCTACTACTTGGCCAAGAACAACCATAGCCTGTGTGGAAAGCTTTAAATAGATTGTGTGTAGTGGTAGGAAGATCAAGGGCTAATCTGAGAAAGTGGGGTTTCCCTGTAGCTGACAGCCTGTGCGAATGCGGAGAAGTGCAAACTATCTCTCATATGATACAATGTACATGATACCTCTCAATGTGTACTGAGGAGGACTTTATGTTGGCAAGAAGAAATGCTGTTGATGTGGCCCAATATTGGGCAGATATCATCTAGCCCTTTTAAATTCTATTTTGTTTTTAGATGCGTTAATTTTTTCTTTGTATATTATTATATGCTGGTGGTGCCTCTGACATGAATAAAGAAGGAATTACTTTGTTTTTAAAAATAGCTCATACATACCCCAGGAGCACAGTCTTGATTCTTTTTTTCTTCTTAACAGCTTCACATTGGCTTCACAAACTCTACCCGGTCACAAGGTATGAAGCAAAAAGAAAAGAAAGAGTGATTAAGGAAGGAAAGCCTTCTAAGGGCAGTTGCTTTGAAATACTTCAACTTCATGTGTTTGAAATGGAATTCCTAGTAAAAGGCTTTTTTCTTCTCTTTTTTTCTGGCTTCAGAGAACCAGATGCTGCAGTGAAAACTCACAGTGACACTCATTGCACTTGGTATAAAAACATTTGGACAGTAATACCTGAGATGTCTTAGGAGCAAAAGATCATTTGATGAGCAGGAAATCTTGAGTTGTGGGTCATACATTTGCTTTGGGATTGAGAGAAGGGATGCGTGGCAGCAAACAGTATGGCTGCCGCGTGCTTTGCTGGCCCCGCCCCTTGGATACGGGCACCCGGAGCCAGCACGGGGCGGAGCGACCTTCCCTTTAAAAGGGGGCTGCACTCCCGCCCCTCACGGGCAGTTTCTTTTTCGATCGGCTTGGCCACAGGCACATTTGCCCTTCGGACCAGCCGATCCTTCTGGCTCTTGCGGCGCAGCTACAGGCCTTAAGCCTACAGTACTGCCGAGCCTCCTTTTTAGAACCACGGCACCCGGATCGGGAATAGAGTGGGCGCCGCGAGACAGTATTTCGAGCCCATGTTTGGGCATTCGAAATAGGCAATGGCGCCGAAGAAGAGGCCCGGCTCAAGTGGGCCCTCTACTGCACTGTGTGCACAGGCTGCTGGGCCAGTGCTGGCTCCTGCTAGGCCCACATCTGGGGCCCGGTCCCGGGCTCAGCCCAGGCCAACTTCTGAGCCTGGACCTCCCCCAAGCCGGAGGGATCGGGCGAGGGCAGGGACATATCCGCACAAGGAGACCCCCGGGATGCTGGGACTGCTCCTGTGGCAAGCTGGGCTGGCCTCCACCTAGACGGGCAGCCCTCAGCTGCAGGAGTGGTACCCGGCCCTTTTGGGGTGGTGGGGCTGCAAATCCCGCAGGGTCTGCAGCAAGGAGAACAGGGGTCCCTTGAGGCAGGTATTGAGCCCTAGAGTGGGCTGCGGGCCTCGTGCCCAATGCAGCCACTTGTTGGTCAGGCAGACGCTCGACGGCCTGGGGCCTGGGATGGGCCACTGCTGAGTGGCCCCAGTTTTCCATGTCCCTTGACTGGAGGGTGATCCACCCACTCACTCACTCACGGTCAGCGGACCACCATGTCTGGACGGAGGTGGGGGACCAGCATTCCTCGACCCAGGCGGAGAGTTCCGGCATCGGAGGGGCAAGCACTAGTTGGTCCAACAAGCTCGATATTGGTCACGAGCTCCGATGCCTCATGTCAGCTGGAACCCCTAGTGGGGGTGGCTGGGGGAGGTGCAACTGGTGAGTATAACGGTCAAGTTGGCTCACATGTTGTCGCCCATTGCCCCCAGGCTCTATTCCGCAGTGGCCCTGGCCACACCAGTTAGCTTCGACACACCCTACTCAGACGCCCATATTGTCTGCCGCACAGGCGGGTGCTTGGAGAGCACCCTACCCACCACCGCCACAGGGGGTAACATCTGCCGGGCCTGCCCTGCCATATCCTATTTGGCCTTATGAATGTGGCCTACCACACTGTCCCGACCTCGGCTCTACCGACTGCGGGCCTGTCTTTGCCCCTCGGGAATAATCTTTTACTGGCCACTAGGGACAAGATATGGCGCCGGGAGTATATAGACCTATTCAGCCTTTTGAACAGGGAGCCCACCAGAGAGGAGAAGGAGAAGGAGAAGGAGAAGGAGGATGATCGGGACAAGGAATTGTCCCGCCGTCGTAAACCTCCATGCACCTGGGCCAACTGGCTACTGGCGTATCTTATTTACGCTGCAGTGTCCATTAGGGCCCAGCCGGACTTGGCCCTCCAGCTGATACAGTAGCTTGACATCATCTATAGGGCATATGTGGATTTCCTGGGGCAATCTTGGCTGGCCTATGATGAGGAATTCCGCATGCGGGCCACCCTTCACCCTGAGATGCATTGGGATGAGCCCAACCAATTACTGTGGCTGCTCTACATGACTCCATCACGTCCGGTTACTGGTGACCGTTATCATTGTGGCCACGTGGTACAATGACCTGGCCCTGCACAGTCTCCCTGCCAGGCGGCGGGGCAGGAGGTTCCAGCCCGCCTGCTGTGCTGGAATTTCTCGTCACCAGGGGAATGTTTCTACAAACAGTGCAGGTTTAAAAATGAATACACTATCTGCACCGGACCCCATCCAGCAACCACTTGTCCCCGATCGGGCAGCTCATGAGGCAGGGCTCACGGGCAACAAGGCGGGGGACATAGCACATCAGATGCAGCATCTGCTCCTAAAGGCCCCCTCCCCAATCAAAATTGATGTGTTCGGTAGGTGGCTGCGTGTATACCCCAGGATGGATGACACAGCTTATCTGGGGGATGGTTTTTCTTTTGGCTCCTGCATCCCTTTTGTCGGTGTACGCATACCACAGGATTCTCCCAATTTGCAGTCATTGAGGGGTAGGGAGGATTTGGCCCAGGCAAAGATTTTGAAAGAGGTACAGGAGGGAAGTGTAGCTGGACCCTTTGATAGACCCCTGTATCCAAACCTCAAGGTGTCCCTACTTGGCCTGGTACCCAAGAAGTCATCAGGTGAATTTCGCCTGATACACCACCTGTCCTACCCAGCGGGCTCCTCTGTTAACGATTCTATACCGGAGGAACTTTGTTCCGTCTGGTATACATCCTTTGATCAGGCGTTACAGATGGTCCGCACTTGTGGTAATGGGGCATTGCTGGCCATGTGCGACATCAAGTCCGCCTTCCGACTCCTTCCTGTCTATCCTGACGATTTTGAGCTACTAGGTTTTTGCTTCGAGGGGAAATATTTCATCGACAAGGCCATGCCGTTCGGCTGCTCCATATCCTGCTTGGCTTTCGAGAATTTCAGTACTTTCCCCTTTTGATTCTGCATGTGCTCTTAAGCAGAGCTGCTGCTGAGGAGAGCCAAACAAAGGAAGTGAGCACTGGTAAGTTTTGCAGTTGGAGTACAGCTGCTTTAGAGGCCTCTACTAATTTAAATTGATAATTTAAACTGCTGAGAGCCACCTCTGTTCAAACAGAGGAAGCAGTTAGAAGCTTCCAGAAACAGGAAGCAGGGGGGCAGAGCCACACCAGGCCCTTCCCTGAACTGTGACTCATAGGGGCAGAGCCACACTAGCCTTTAAAAGCTCTGAGCTTTTATATAATATTTCCCTCAAATCAGGCTTTGTGCCTGATGACTGGAATGTAGCGAATGTAACACCAATTTTCAAAAAAGGATCCAGGGGTGATCCAGGAAATTACTGACCTGTCAGTTTGACATGTGTCCCAGGTAAAGTGATGGAAACCATCCTAAAAGATAGAATTAATAGGCACATAGAAGAGAAGGTGCTGCTAAAGGTGAGCCAACATGGCTTTTGCAAGGGCAAATCATGCCTCACTAATCTGTTGGATTTTTTTGAGAGTGTCAACAAGTTCATGGAGGACAAGTGTATCAATGGCTATAATTATGGATACTTAAGGACAACCTCCAGGTTGGAGAGATAGGCAGGATATCTCTCAATGCCATTTCCAGGGAATCCTAAACAGGTGAAGGCATCTCCTTGGGAATACCCTGAAGGAAATGGTGAGCCACTGTGTGAGACAGACTACTGGACTGGATGGGCTGTGGCCTGTTCCAGCAAGGCTGTTCTTATGTTCCTGCATTGGGCATTTGTTCGCAGATCCGAGTCACACTCTGTTGCTCTTTATTTGGACGATTTTTGTTCAGCGGGAGGCGTGATTCCAGAATCTGCAAACAACTGTTGCTCACCTTTCAGCGGCTTATGGCCGAACTTGCGGTTCCACTGGCCCCGGAAAAGACTGAAGGCCCAGCCACCACATTGACTTTTCTGGGGATCGAAATTGATACCGTTGCACAGTCATCCAGGTTATCCAGGGATAAGGTGGTACGAATCACAGACACCATCACGGCCATGCTGGCCAAGCGCAAAGTTACCCTTCACGAATTGCAGGTTCTTCACCGGTACCTTAACTTTGCATGCAGGGTGGTTATGCCCGGCTGGGCTTTCGCCATGCACCTCTGTGATGCTATGGTGGGGCTGTCCAGGAAGCACCACAGGGTTCATCTCACGGAGGGTATGAATGCCAACCTCTATGTCTGGCTCACATTTCTGGCTGAATTTATTGGGGTTTCTTTTTGGCACACAGAATGTTGCACATTGCCCAAATTTCAGGTACAATCTGATGCGTCGGGGTCCCTGGGGTATGGCATTTATTTTGATGGCTGTTGGCAGGGCATGGAGTTATTGAGGGACTTAACTTTCTTGGAATTTTTTCCTGTCCTGGGTGCCTTGATCTTATGGGGGGATATTTGGGCTAATTCTGTTGTGCAGTTCTGGTGCGACAATGCTGCTGTTGTGCACATTGTTAATTCCCAGAGGTCCAGTTCCCCCAGGGTAATGGCGCTAGTATGCCAATTTGTTATGTGCTCCTTGCGTCTCAATGTGTTCTTTAAGGCTAGGCATGTTCCAGGCATCAATAATGATATTGCTGATGTTCTGTTCCACCTGCAGATCGCCCGCTTTCGGGCCCTAGTGCGGAAACCGAGGAGCTTCCCTCTACACTTCCGAGTGAAATATGGATGTTTGGCGAGGCCATCGGCTTGTTACTTGCCAGCTGTACTCGTAAGGCATATCATCAAACTTACCTCGCCTTTACAGCATTTCGACAAAGGGTTCACCTACCGGACCTGTGGCCTCTGGCGGTTGAACATGTACTCCAGTACATGGTTCACTTGCATGCCTCCGGGCTGGCCTCCCGCACCATTCATGGGCAGACCTCTGCACTGGCTTTTGCAGCAAAGATCCATGGTTTCCAGGACACCACGGGGGATTTTCGCATCCACAGGGTCTTGGAGGGTTGTGCCCGTGAACGTGGACCTCCCTCTGACTCATGGCAACCGGTCTCCCCAGCGCTTCTTTTATGCTTGGTTGGCTTTTGGCAGTTCTTTTGCCACGAGCAGTATGAGGCTCCTCTTTTTCATGCGGCCACCACTGTGGCCTTTTTTGGGGCCTTACGAGTTAGCGAACTGGTCGCCCTTTCCCGCAACGATGGGTTGTGCAGGGCTCTGGAGTTGGCGGATGTTTCGCTTGCATCTTCTGTGGTACACTTGACTGTCCACTTCTCCAAGGGTGACCAGTGGGGCAGGGTCAGTACCATTACTTTGCTCAGTTGCAATACCCCTGCCATCTGCCCGGTACATGCATTAACGTCCTTTTTGGCTGTTTGCAGCAATGCTCAAGGACCCCTTTTTTGCCACCTTGACTCATCTCCATTAACTAAATTCCAGTTCTGGAGGGTTACTGGGGCTGCCCTTGCTGAGTTAGGCCTCCTTGGGGCCTGTTATGGGACGCACTCCTTTCGCATTGGCGCCGCGTCTACAGCTGCGGCATTTGGGTACTCGGAGGATGAGATGCGCAGCATGGGCAGGCGGGGGTCTGCTCGATTTCATTCATATGTCTGCCCCTTGTCACATTGAACACCCTCGCTGGCACTTGTTTTTCTATCTTTCTTTTTCAGCTCCTGAGCACATGGAAGCTCCGGCACGGGTGTGGCTTGTGGGCCACAGTTACCTATTTTGGGCTGCTCGTCATGCTGCTTCTTCTGAGTTGGGTTTACACCTGGGACTGCACGCCATTGAATGCTTACAGTGGTATGGTTTCCGCGGAATGAGATGGCATGAGCTAATCCCATTCCTGCTGTCCATTGTGGACCCCTTCCCACCTGATGTTCTGGACATACACCTGGGTGGGAATGATCTGGTGCAGATCTCCGGTCTGGAATTGATCCTGGCCATGCGTAGAGATCTAGGCCTGATACGCGATCATTGGCCTCAGGTCTGGATTCTGTGGTCTCAAATTGTCCCTCATTTCTTTTATCGCGGAGGTATTGACCCTCGCCGCATCGACTGGGCACGGCGGTCAGTGAATAGGGCATTGGCCCATTATCTTGCTGACATTGGTTCGGGGACATTGGTCTGACATCCCCTGCTCCATATACAAGATGCTGGTCTGTACCGGGGAGACGGTGTGCATCTATCCCCCTGAGGAATGGACCTCTTTTTGGGTGCATTACAAGCGGGCCTGGTGACTCCTCCCCGTGTGGCGGCTAGCACTGGTAAGGAGAAAGTGGATGACCCAAAGGAATCCAGCAGGTACGCAGTTGGTTGGCCACCTGGAGGAAAAGCTAGAGGGAAACTTGGCCTGGCCAATCAAACACAACCTGAACTAGGTGATGCTATGATCTATGCAGCCTGCATCACCTGGATATTTTACCGGATATACTTCAGAGAATTGAGTTAACAAGTAGCATTCTGACGTGGGTCAATAATTTGTTTCATTGGTAAACAAATGGATACAAAATAGCTGTTTAAGATTGGAAATTATAATTGCTCCTTACCAGTGCTATTCCAGCCTGCTTGCCTCAACAGTAGTTAAGGAAAATTTAAGGTTTAAAGTTAAAAGTTATTATTCAATAAAGTGGCCCTAATTTAAATCCATCACAGGTGTCCGTGTCTTTATTGGGAGTGGGTCCAGCAAAGCACCACCAGTTTCAGTTTCCTTTTGAGGGCTTTTAAACTACTGCAAAAACACAAAATCCTGTTTCTATGTAACACAGCTTCCTGGTAAATCTTGTCTGCCTAAATCTTTCACTTCTTCCTGTGGGAGAGAGCTGAAGAAACACATCTAGGGGAATAAGAAAGAGAAGGCAGTTTCTTTTCTTTTTCCTTCCATGTCTAGGGTAGATGTGGAATTGCTAAAATCAAGCCACCTTTGGATGAGTTCATTCTGCAGTTCCTTTTGCCTGACCCAGTGTGAGAAAGATTAGCCAGCATGAGGTGCCCATTGCCTGGGGCATGCCCGACTGTAGTTCAAAAATAACACAATCTTTGAGGAGACTATTTCTGTGTACCTCAGAGTTAAAACAGTGAGAAAGAAAAAGAGTGGAAAGTAGAGTCACCATAGTACCTAGATGACAAGATTTTGCATTGATTCTGTCTATGCTGCCTTTCCACCAATTATACCATGAACTGGCCTGGGTTCATAGAGCAGGGTTTCCAAACCTTGGGCACTCAGGTGTCTTTGGACTTCAATTCCCAGAAGCCCAAGTAGGCACACATGCTGATCAGGCAACTGGGAATTGAAGTTCCAGAACATCTGGTGGCCCAAGGTTGGGAAACCTTGTCCTAGAGGGATTTTTCTTTCAAAAACAACAACAACTTACTCTCATGATAAATGGCCAAACTTATGGTTACTACAGTATTTCAAGTTTTGGAAGAAAAAAGCTCACTGTTGTGTTTTGAATATTTAGTGAATGCACAAGGTCTCAGCTGTATGGGGTCTTACAAATTCAGGGCCAAGGGGAGACCGGCCCCCCCAACTAACAACCTCCCCCCCGATCACACACACACACACACACACACACACACACACACACACACACACACACACACACACACACACACACACACACACACACACACACACACACGCGTGCGTGCGTGCGTGCGTGCGTGCGTCTCACTCTCTCTCTGACAGACATTGTTGACCTCCTGAAAAAATATTTGCAACCCCCCCCACCCCCCCACCCACACCTTCCCAATCTAGGATCCTGGCTATGGCCCTGTATAAACTCACAACCATTTTGTTGCAGGACAGCAGTTTAACCCCTGTGCCACCAGGGGTCTTTTGATACATATTCAATCAATTAACTTTTCTTGAGGAAGAAGACTCTTTATGGGACCAACCAGAGTCAATCCACTGACATCAGCTCAACCAGGCAAGGTATGCAAGGAATGCATGCATTAAGAAGCTGGATGGGTGTTACACAAAAGGTTTAACACCTGTGTTGTGCGCTTGTGCCAATCACTTTTTGGGATTATTTCTTCTGCTACTCATCTTCATAATGACATCTATAGTCATTCTGATGTGTATCATTGGGAGAAGAACACTCAGTGATAGTTGTGAAAACCTTGAGAAGAGCTTCTGTAGGGGAGAAAAAGGTAAGACATGAAGATAGGGATGTGGAGGAGAACTTGTTTGGATTGGGGCTGAATCTTTTCTTCAATTTCTTTCATTTGAGGTTATATATAACATGATTACATTCATTTTAGGGACTGCTGTGGCTAAAATGCCAAAGATGCTGACTGGGAGGTGGAAGGTGTTATGTATGTTAACTGTGTTTTCTGACAGGAGCAGAATGTATCTCATTATCTATTCTTAAGCAAATACAGTGATACCTCATACAACGTCCAAACTTGGTTCCACAAGTTTGGACTTTATACGGATTTGGACTTTGTATGAGGCATGCAAAATCCTAGCCGTGATGCCTCATACAACGTCCAAATCCTTGCTGCGATGCCTCGTACAATGTCGTTTCCATAGAGATACATTGTACTGTAAAAGCACAGACTTCAGGGCAAAGTCAAGGAAACAGACAGAAAACTGACAGAACTTTAAGAAAACATTGTCTAAAGGCTAAATACATTACAAAAACACGTCAAACAACCCTAATTGTCCAAGAACCTGAAGAATGCTGCAAAAATCCCAGGAATGCTTCTAAAAATTCTGATGAAAAATTCAAACAAAATCCAAAATCACGCTCAAAACCACTCCTAAACTCTCTTTGCCTTGTACAAAATCCACAAGAGCAATGCACACATGTGTCCTGTCTTTTATACTGCCCAGGCACAATGCAACCTGGGAAAAACTGAATGCCTCTTACAAAGTCGAGCGACTTTGTATGAGGTAACTTTTTTCAAGAAATTAGGCGATGTATGAATTTGATGTTGTATGAAGCGGACTTTGTATGAGGTAGAATTGTAAGTGGATCGAAAATGTGCACACTCTGTTAGCCAATGGGCTTGTTGTATTATTGTTACTGTTTATAGGAGTGGAATGTATCTTTTCTCATGTATCTATTCTTATGCAAATAAGTGGATCGAAAATGTGCACACTCTGTTAGCCACTCTGTTGTATTATTGTTACTGTTACTGTTTATAGTGTATATAAGTCCAAGTTTTGCCCCATCCAAACTGTGTTCAAACCCCACTAAATAAGAGTTGAATTTCACTACTTCACTCATCTGCTTCTTAATTCCCTGAACATGAAAGAAGATCAGCAGTTCAATTCCCGAGTACTGCAGGATGGAATGAGCTCCTGTCTTTGTCCCAGCTCCTGCCAACCTAGCAGTTTGAAAGCAAGAAATTGCAAGTAGATAAATAGGGACCATTTTGGTGGGAAGGTAACAGCATTCTGTGTGCTCCGGTGTCTAGTCATGCCTGCCACATGACCACAGAAACATCTGCAGAAGCAGACAGCGCTGGCTCTTTGGCTTTGAAACAGAGATGAGCACTGAACCCTAGAGTCGGATGTGACTAGCTTTCGAGCAAGAGAAACCTTTACCTTTACTTTTATGTTCATTTTGATCACACAACTTTGATAAAAATGGAGCTGTAAAGGTGAGCCTGTATTCTCTTCGCTTCACTTGCAAATGCTGCATTTTAATTTGCACCACCTTTCACACGCACAAACTTTCAACAACAACAACAACAACAACAATAGCAATGTGTATTCAGCCAGAAAAATCTCCTAACTACCCATCCAAATGCACGGATAATTTAACTATGGGGAGATCCATAACAATGCTTTGACCCAAGTCCTAATTAATTAAATTGGGGTAAATATTGCCACATGATGAAGGGAAGCACTAACTAGGTTTCTTTCTTAGAGGTGTGCAACACTTGTTTTGAATTCTACTTTTCCTAGCCTAAAATGAAGCTCAGAATGCAATTCAAACACTCCTCTCTTTCAAGATTGGCATGTGGTGGTTATGACCAGGCTATTGTCAGTGTTATGTTGGAACTGAGACAACAGCTCATGAAGTGCCATTTTAGACATCTTTATAAGTCTGTTTTTTTAAGGGAGTGATCTGTTTTATTGCCCTCTAATAAATCAACTATTGGTCTGATAACTGAACCAGCAATGTAATGCAAGTCTGAAAGCAGGTGGCAGACTGCCTGCTCAATGTGATAAATTGTATATTTTGTTTTTCCAGATGAAACGTGGATGGGAAATAGGACAGGAAACTGTGGCCTGGTTCATTAATGGGCTGAGAGACTGCAGTGGTCTTCCACACAAGGATGAATACCTGAATTTAAGCAATCTCTTTTTGCGATTTTTTATTCTGCTTCTCAAATTAACCATTACACCTGCACTCGTTGTGATGTTTGGCATTTTCATTTTGTCTCTTATTGCCTACATATATAAGAAAAAGAATAATGTACCAGATGACATCGAGAGCAATTCATGGGATAAACTAAGGCAATTTCTTGCACATTTTTTCATTACACTCGGAAAGATACTGCATGGTAAGGAATATCTAAGTCCCTAAATATCTAAGGAACTATCATAACCTAGAATCCCAAAGCTTTGAATAATGTCATAGGATTGGAATTCTCACCACAATCATCTGAATCTGCAATGATTAAGGCAGATTGAGCATTTCTTTGTCTGTTTTCTTTTGTAAATGTAAGGCCATCAGGTCTCTGATTTTTGTAGAGCATCAAATCAGCAAGCCTGCTAATGCTTTCCAAACATGCAGTGCTGCTGTAATTCCTCCAGCACACACATCTGTAATAATTTTATAGCATGAGTCTGAGCATCAAAGCATCATTGGAGAGAACTTTGTTCTTTGTCTAAAATCATTTGGACAGTTGCACCTTTTTCCAAATAAGGACCTGTATCAACATTAAAGGAAGTGTGTGTGTGTGTGTGTGTGTGTGTGTGTGTGTGTGTGTGTGTGTGTGTGTGTGTGTGTGTGTGTTTGTTTGTTGTGGGGGGACTGAGATAAAATAATCAAAGTTTTCAAAATCATAGCCATTTTGCACATCAGAGAGTAAACAAAACAAAATTAAAAGACATAAACACTGTGGCACCTCACAACAAAGCTGAATAATAATCAAAGATCTTCTGTTTTCACCAGTTGGAAAAAGCCACTCATTTGTATACTTATCTGTTATGCTTGCCAACCATTGTGTGCTTCTGTACCTGATGTATATAAATTGATGCCATAAGGTCTCACTCTTATGTCTGATGACGTGGATTTGATCCACGAAAGCTAATATTAAAAGACAGAAGTCTTTTTGTTTTGTTTACTCTCAAATAAAATAGCGTGACAGTTGAAAAACAGATCATTTCATTATGAGCTTTTCTGCATTTTTTTGTTTTTATCATTTCAAAACATTTGAAAGGGGTTCCAAATGGTTTCTTCAAACTTTTTAATGCACTTGTCCATCATTTCTTACTGATATGCTGATATCTGAAAAGAGAAGACATTTGAAACACTAGACACAGAAATCATTATTAGATTTCACAAAGTGAAGCCCCAGGGAATAGTCGCAGCATTCTGTATGAGGCAGGCATGGAGGTTCCTGGGCATCAAATCAAGGTTGTGACGGCCATGGGTTGATATAGTGGGTACCAAGGGGCAGGCCGCACTCAGGGAACACAGGACTGATGTTTAATATCTGTCCCCCGTGTCAGCTCCGCAGCTACATCTCTGGGCCCTGAGCAACCTGTGCAGAGTGCCCCTGTCCTCAGACTGCTGCTGATGAATGCCAGATCAGTTTGTGGTAAGGCTCCGTTAATTCAAGACTCCATTCTGGAGGAGCGAACTGACATGGCATGCATCACCGAAACCTGGCTGGCACCGGAAGACAGTGTGCCAATATCAGAATTGTGTCCAGCTGTGTTTTGTATCTGGCACAAGCCTAGAGGGGAGGGGCGGTGGTGTTGCCATTGTAGCCAGAGAGTCTCTGGAAGTTGCCAGGGCCACTGCTCCACAAGTCCCAGGTGGTGAGGCTCTGCTCCTGTTGTATGGCAGTTGGGTGTCTTATTCCTGTACTTGCTCCCTTGCAGGGTAAAGGACACCCTGCCTGAGCTCCTCAAGTCCGTCTCAGGGTTGGCATTGCAGTTCCCCAGGCTGATGCTTCTGGGGGACTTCAATCTGCCTTCTCTAGGAACGAGCTTTGAGGTTGCATGGGAGTTCATGGTTTCCATGGCAGCCACGGGCTTGACCCAGGTAATTCAGGGTCCAACCAGGGGCAGTGGCTACACACCAGATTTAGTCTTCTTGTCAGAGCAGTGGCTTAGTGATCTGAAATTACAGAAATGGTGACTGGTTGGCAGGGTTTGGCTGAGGACTTTGCTGACGATCTGGTGGAGAAAATTGATCAGATTCATTCAGGGCTCAATCCTGGTGTGGTTGGAGAGAGTCCAGAAGGTACCGGAGCACAGTCTTGCAAGGTTATCTGGGATCAGTTTGACCCAGTGGGCCCTGATGAAGTGGACAGGCTCCTTGCAGTTTCTCATGCAACTACTTGCCCATTGGACTCCTGTCCTTCCTGGCTAGTGAAAGCCTCTGAGGAGGTGACAGGTAGCTGGGTCGGGGCAATAATGAATGCATCATTATGGGAGGGGGTGGTCTCTGCACATTTAAAACATACTTTGGTGCACAACCCTCCTAAAAAAACCTTCCCTCTACCCAGCCGTGCTCTCTAGCTATAGACCAGTTTCCAACCTCTCCTTCCTGGGGAAGGTAATGGAGAGGGCGGTGGCGCATCAGTTGCAGGGGGTCCTAGATAAAGCGGATTATCTGGACCCCTTTCAGTCAGCATTCAGGATTGGACATGGTACTGAGACAGCATTGGTTGCGCTTGTGGATGATCTCTGGAGGGAGTGGGACGGTGGTCATCTGTCCATCTTTGCTCTCCTTAACCTCTCAGTGGCTTTCAATACCGTCAACCACAGTAATTTTCTGGGACGGCTCAAAGGGTTGTTGGATCCAGGGCACTGTGTTGTCTTGGTTTTCCTCAGGTCTGGAGGACCAGACCGAGTCAGTATGGTTGGAGAGTGAGAGGTCCAGCCCTAGGCTTCTCCAATATGGGGTGCCCCAGATCTCAGTGCTCTCTCCTCTCCTATTTAACATCTAGATGAAGCCACTGGGTGAGATCATCCATTCCCACGGGGTGCAGTACCATCAGTACACGGATGACACACAGTTGTACATCTTGGCCCATGGGGATCTAAGTGATGCTGTCAATGTCCTGTCCAGGTGCCTGGAGGCTGTTGGGGTCTGGATGGGAGCCAACAGGTTACAGCTGAACCCTAGCAAGACTGAGTGGATGTGAGTTCGGGGTCACACATTTTCCCGGGAGCTGCCATCCTTGGTCTTGGATGGAGCTACTCTGCCCTAGACAGACCCAGTGTACAACTTGGGGGTCCTCCTGGACATGCAACTGCTCCTAGAAGAACAGGTGGCGGTTGTGGCCAGGAGAGCTTTTGCACAACTTCGTGTAATTTGCCAGTTGCGCCCGCTCCTGGATAGGGATTCCTTGCTCATTGTCACACATGCCCTGGTCACCTCCAGACTTGATTATTGTAATGCGCTCTACATGGGGCTGCCCTTGATGACCATTTGGAGGCTGCAGCTGGTCCAGAATGCGGCGGCCCAGGTAAGTGATGGGGTGTGGGCACTATGTCCGTGCCTCACCTCTGCTCCGGGAATGGCACTGGTTACCAATTTGTCTCTGGGTGCAATTCAAGGTGCTGGTAATGACCTTTAAAGCCCTTAATGGTAATGGGCCAGGTTACCTAAGAGACTGCATCGCCCCAAGAGAGTCTGCCTGTCCTACCATGGCACACCGGAGGGGCTCCCTCAGTGTTCCATCGGCTAGAGGGACCTGCACAAGGAGAAGGGCCTTCTCCGTGTCTGCCCCAACCCTGTGGAACCTCCTGCCGGCAGACCTATGGCTACAGACAGAATAGCTTCCCTTTAGGAAAGGGTTGAAAACTTGGCTGGCAGGGCAAGTATCGGGGGCCGACGGGGTGATGACTCCCACTCGTTGGCTCTGTTAGAGTTATATGTCCATTTTTACTGATTGTGGAGAGGGGAAGGTCTCTTTTTGATGCGGGATGGTTTTAAATAGTCTTTTTATTTAATTTTTAAGGGGTTTTGTATAATATTTATGTGATTGTGCGCTGCCCTGAGTTGCCCTAGGGCACGAGGACGGGATATAAATCCAAAACAAACAAACAAACAAACAAACAAACAAACAAACAAACAAACAAACAAACAAACAAACAAACAAACAAACAAACAAACAAACAAACAAACAGACAAACAGACAGACAAACAGACAAACAAACAAACAAACAAACAAACAAAAAAACAAACAAAAAAACAAACAAAAAAACAAACAAAAAAACAAACAAAAAACAAAAAAACAAACAAACAAACAAACAAACAAACAAACAAACAAACAAGTGATCTGTTTGGACAAGCTGACTAGTTAGGCCCATGATTCATTCCAGCACTTATATTAGGATTAATTTTACTCCCTTTCCCCCACTTGTTTGTGTGGAAGATAGCTCTTCTTTTGATCATGCCTCTTCTTTCCATTTTTTTGTCTCTTCATATGAAAAGCAGATGAATTCATTCAGCTGAATCCATCTCTTTGCCTCCATTTTTACTATATCTTATCTAGATATTTCTGTCCAGAGGCAGATTTCTTTTATGAAGCAGCTATTCAATGAGGATATCAGCTCTAATATCACAGAGAAATTTAACTGGTACCTTCTTATTTCACAAAAATCCACAATTCCTACTCAATTCCTACTTTTAATACTATTCTTCCGCATAGACTGGTGCCCAAATTATTAGATCTGGGGCTTCTGCCATCCTTATGCAGGTGGATACTAGATTTTCTATCAGATTGTTCCCAACGGGTCAGGATGGGCTCTCATGTCTCTGCGGATCTCAGTATAAGTACGGGATGCTGCAGGGGTGTGTGCTGAGTCTGTTTCTGTACACGCTTTACACATATGATTGTGTTCCTAGTTACCCCAGCAATAAGATCATCAAGTTTGCAGATGACACAATGGTGGTGGGTCTGATTACTGCTGGGGAGGGGGAGTCAGTTTACAGGAAGGAGGTTGAGATGCTAACAGAGTGGTATAGGAAAACAATTTATTCCTCAATGTAAAAAAAGACAAAAGAGATCATTGTGGACTTTAGAAAATGCAAATTGAACATCCAGCCACTTATTATTTATTTTTATTTTATTTTTTATTTTATTTTTGGATTTCTACCCCACCCTACTCAGTGCAAGGCCGACTCAGGGCAGCATTACAACATAATTAAATACAAATACAGGTAATTGAATACAAATTAAACACAAACAAAATACAACAGGAAAAAAATCAAGATACAATATCAGGATACAATTGCAACAGAATATACAACTATGAATACAGTAACAGTTTACAAAATATACAACTATGATTACAGTAACAGTTTACAAATCAAAAAAAGAAGGGGAAAATACAATAATCCAAGGATGGGTGGGTCGGAGCCCAAGGCTCAACGACCTTAAACGAGCCCAAACTAGGTCAAGGCTCAGCCTTAACCTTAACCTTAACTACTCCAGGGCGGCTCATGCCCATGTCAGTCCACGTACTCAGCAGCATCACCAGGGCGAGGTAACAAGACGATGCTGCAAGCCCGAGTCGAACCATGAAGGGAAGAGAGAAACCCACACAGCCTATGCCGGAATGAAGGAAAGGGCTCAGACGAGGCGTCGTCAGCGTCCAACTTTGAGTCTTGAATCTTCACCACACCAGGAGCCCAAGTGTTCTTGCTCCCCCGCGGCCAATGCTGGACCGGAGGAGAGGGCTCAGGCGAGGAGGCGTCCTTGCCGAACCGGGAGCCCAGGTGTTCATGCTTCCGCCTCCAGCTGGGAAGGCAAGGGGGGTGCCAGTGGCGGCGTAGATGCTGCTTTTGGGGCCGCCATCTGAGCAGCCCCAGTTGATGGCGATCTTCTCCCGCCTCCAGTCGGGAAGGTGAGGCGGGTGCCGGTGGCGGCATTGGTGCTGTTTTGGGGCTGCCGTCCGAGCCACCCCAGCTGACAGCGATGTTCTCCCGCCTCCAGCCAGGAAGGCGAAGTGGGTGCCGGTGGCGGCGTTGGCGCTGCTTTTGGGGCCGCCATCTGAGCAGCCCCAGCTGACGGCGATCTTCTCCCACCTCCAGCCAGGAAGGCAAGGTGGGTGCCAGTGGCGGCGTCAGCGCTGCTTTTGAGGCTGCCGTCCGAGCAGCCCCAGCTGACGGCGATCTTCTCCCACCTCCAGTCGGGAAGGCAAGGCAGGTGCCAGTGGCAGTGTAGATGCTGCTTTTGGGGCCGCCATCTGAGCAACCCCAGGTCACGGTGATCTTCTCCTGCCTCCAGTTGGGAAGGCGAGGCAGGTGCCGGTGGCGGTGTCGGCACTGTTTTGGGGCTGCCATCCAAGCCACCCCAGCTGACGGCGATGTTCTCCTGCCTCCAGATAGGAAGGGAATTGTGTGGAACAGGTCTCGGTGTTTCGATTTCTGGGAATGGAGCTGAGGGATGAACTAACATGGGGAGCAAACACCAAAGATCTGATGAAGAGAGCACAGCAGAGGTTATACTTCTTGAGAATCTTCAGGAAGAACAATCTTTCAAAGGACCTGCTGTTGGCATTCTACCACTGTACCATAGAGAGTGTGTTAACCTATGGTCTGTATGTATGGTTTGGGATTTGTACAGCTAGGGAAATAACAATGCTGTTCAGGATCCTAAAGACTGCAGAGGGGATAATCGGGCGTACTCTTCCCACTCTAGATCAAATCTATGACACCAGGTGTTATAAGAAAGCATTAGAGATTGTGCAAGATAGTACGCACCCCGGAAATGATCTCTTTCAGCTTCTGCCTTCTAGAAGAAGATATAGGGTCTTAAAGACCAGGACCAGCCCCTTGAGAAATAGTTTCTACCCAAAAGCGGTTCTGGCTTTGAATACAGTGCAATGCAGTCTATGAGGGAGCTTCTGTATATAGTTTTTAGAGTTTTAGAGTTTTTAGAGTTTTAGAGCATTTTAGGGGTTAAATGTGTATATGTGGGGTGGGAGTATGTTGATAATTTTGTATAGCTGTATTTTGTTTAGGTTTTGTTGGGTTGATAAGTGTCCCCCCCCCCCCCCCATCTCATTGTTCTGTGCAGGACAATGGCAATAAAAATTTATTTATCTATCTATCCTTATTAATTCAATTACATATTGGTTCACGTTTGATTTGCTTTTTGTTTGCATGCAAAATACTTATATACCACATGTGCAAAAGCTTATTAATCTTTCCTTATACAAGATCACAGATGAATTATTTGACATATTAGATAAAAAGTGTGTCTTGTATTGTGGACTCTGGAGAAAGATGGTGAATGGTGGAAGAATGTGGATGAAAGGAATGGAGAATTTGTTAAAGTCCAATGTACCTTTGAAAGATGATAAGGAATAATGGATGAATGGGGTGGTAAAGAGTGGAGATATGGAGATTGAGAATAAATATTTTGGAGCTGAAAGACTGGAATGTGATCATACAAGGCTGTGGAGAGAGTAGGAAAATGTTAAAGGGGTGAGAAAAAGTTGTCAAATGTGGACTTAAGAGAAGGCAAACACTGTGGCATGAGATGGTTGTTGTTGGGGGACAGTATCTACTCCATCTGGAACCAGATAAATTCAAATGTATATTGCTGCCCACTCGCCGAAGTGACTCAGGGCAGCTTACAAACAATACACTACTTTAAAATACAATAAGTAGATGGGGGCTCATGGGGAGGGGCGGCTAAGTCCTTAACCTGCCCTGGCTTCTTCTTCCCTGGCCGTTGGTGTGATGGCAAATCTGGGTTATATATGCCAAGCTAAGGGGCTTTCTGCTTTGACTTTAATTATTCACTTGCCTGTCTTTTCAACCTATAAAAAACTTTAAATATATATGAATTGTCATTTTGGGGTTTCTATATTTTTCCCCAGGTCATGAGATTATTGGGATGCAACATATACCAGAAGGACCTGGGATTATTGTTTTTTATCATGGAAATTTAGACATAGACTATTTATATTTATTAGGCAACCTGTATGCACAAAAAAGAAAAATATGCTTCACATTGACTGAGAAGGCATTATTCAGCATACCAGGTATTGTACTTCTACATATAAAATTTGAATCTTGTAACATTATTTCAACTGTGGGAGGTAATAAAAAGCATCAGCAGACATTTCTGAAAATTTCTGGCTTATCAACTTTTCTGTGTATGTGTTGAAACTGAGCCTGAGAGTGTTAAGATGATGCGACCAGTAACTTACATAATATCAGCTCTTGACAGCTTGTGGTCCCCTGGAAAAAGAAAGGTCACTTCAGCGACCAAATGTGGCCTGAGAAGGCACTGTTCAGTATCCCAGGTATTGCACTCCAACTCTACATATAAAAAGCACCAGCCAGTCATCTCTGAAGTAGCAATATTTGGCCTTTCAACTTTGCAGTGTGTTAATTGGAACTGAGTCTGACAGTGTTAAGATAGTGAGACGTGACTGTAGGCAAAATAAGAAAGCAACATAATATTTGTAAAAGCTTTGCAGCTTTAACAGGGCAATTGAAATGGGGATGCTTTCTAAGAATGTACAGCCAGGATTTCCATAAAGTCTGTCATATTATCCTTCAAATATTTTAATAGGTTGGAAATATATTCTTGATGCCAGTGGTTGCATATTTGGTAACAGAGCTGACTGTGTAGAAATGCTAAAGAAAGGCCATTTACTTGGTATTGCACCCGGTGGAACAAGAGAAGCAATCTTCAGTGATAATTACTACAATCTCATCTGGGGTAAACGAACAGGTTTTGCTCAAATAGCTCTGGAAGCCAGAGTGGTGAGTGTTTTCCCCTTATATGTTTTTCCTTCCATAATGTGAAAGATATCATACCCTGTTATAGGCATACAAATGTAGGTGGTTTTGAAATTGTTACTGCTAGAACTGATTAAGTTTCCAAAGACTGCCATACATAAAGCTAATCATGTGGACATCTGCAGTTTTCTAGGCTTCAGGTAGTTGTTTGTGTAGTCCTGATTTGACTGGCATTGCTTTCGTTCCATTTTCTGGCAAGTGTGATTACCTGATTTGGTCCTCCTGGTCCCATTTCCCTTCCCAGATCTGGCCAGAGGAGGCGAAAGAGAGGAAATGAGATTGCTGTATCTGCCCATGCTTGCTTAATGGAATGTCTAATCAGAAATTAGCCCAGTGATGTTCAGAAAAAAGTTCTTCCTAGATATTGGAGCTGGAGAGTTGCTGCTGGGGTGCCATTTCCACGGCAGGGGCAAAAGAAGCTGCAGAAAGACCACACATATACTTGACATCCAGGGTATTTCTCACCCTCTTTCACAGCTGACCATGCATGTCTGCTGAAAATGATGATGTATAACAAAAACAAGAGAAGCAGTTAGAACTATCATTTAGTCACTTCCAGGAAAGAGAGCGAAAGTATTTGTAACTGCAGGGACATAACTGTTATGTTTCCAATTTAAGGGGAGAAGTGGGGAACAGGGTAGTGTTTATAGCAGTGATGGTGCACCTTTTAGATAGATAGATAGATAGATAGATAGATAGATAGATAGATAGATAGATAGATAGATAGATCTTTATTGTCATTGTCCTGCACACAGACCAAGTGCCCAAACTGCAACCCAAAACCCACTTATTTATCACAAAGTTCCAACATAGCAACAAGGGAGGAAGAAAACGCTTCCTTTGGGCTGCTGGGCAGAGCGAACTCTGTGCTGGGGTGACTGCATGGGTGCCCACAGAGAGGGCTCTGAGTGCCACCTCTGGCACGCATGCCATAGGTTTGCCATCACTGGTTTACAGGGTGCAGCACTAATCAATTTGAAAATTATACTAAGTGAGAAGCGTGATGTGGAACCTAGGTAATTAATTCTATCTCTATGGACCATCATACCATTTTCAGCAGCATAAATTTACCCTAGCAGTCCTTCACCCATTTAACATTTTTGACAAAAACTGCATGGTAATTTGCACTTAGTTGCACCTTTTGATTTTATAAAAAAGGGGAGTTTAAAGATAATAAAGTGGAATGCAATCCAGGACTATGGTTCACCGAGGATGAATATAATTTAATATTTTCTTGCTAGGTGTAATAATAATATAAATTCAATTAAAATAAATTTAATTGTCTTTTTTCTAGTTTTCAGATCTGCTGAAAAGATGGTTTCATTTCTAGTCTAACGTGAAAATCAGGGTATTATAAGAAAGATGTGGTCATGATCAAGAACTCTGACATAGCTGAAGGGATCAAGTAATCCATTTGTGACTTTTTCTTTCCTTTCAATTTCCTCCATTTCTAATACCTTTTGAAACTAGGGTCACTAGTTCAGTTGCTACATATTTAGCTCATTTCTTCTTCCGTGACAAGGCCAGAATGAAACTACCATAATAAAGGTACCTATCGGTGAGTTCATTCTGCAGTTCCTTTGACCAACTGTGAGAGAGATTAGCTGTCATCACAAGGTTGCCATTACCAGGCTACACCAGACTGCAGTGCAAAAATACCACAATCTTTGAAAAGGCTCTTTCTGTGTACCCTATTTGGCTCACTGATGGAACAGCTCTTCACAGCTCTTTCTTTTTCTGTCTTTTGGCCTCCCCTTTAGCCCATCATCCCCATGTTTACACAAAATATTCAAGAATCATTCAGAGGATTTGGAAAAACACGTAAGTGGGTTATTTTGTAATTACTTATATATAATAGTGGTGGTGAACCTATGGCACTTGTGCCAGAGGTGGCACTTGGAACGATCTCTATGGACACCCATGCAGTCACCCCAGCACACAGATTGCCCCGTCCCTCTGCCAAGCTGCCCAATGGGAGCACTTCCTCCTTCCCCCAGCACAGAGTTCATCCCGCCCCTATGCCTTGCAGCCCAAAGGGAGTGTTTCCTTCCTCCCCTATTGCTGTGTTGGCATTTTGCGATAAATAAGTAAGTTTTACAGGCCTTATTCACATCAAAACAATATTGAATCATGGCAGCAGCATGCCACTGTCTTCTCTGCATGGTGTCCCTCTCCCATCAACTGTAGGGGCCCTTAGTTTCCTGAGAGAAGCCAATGATGTGGTGAAATAGCCAAGGGCAGAGGTAATGCATGGTGGTTCTTCATGGTTTATTCCAGTTTGCTAGCTGGGTACTGAAAGACTTTTACAGCAATACTTCAACAGTTTTTACTGCATCTTTACCAGCCCATGCACCCACAGTGTGAGGAAAAGTAGAGATTTATATGAGCAGGGATCCACTTAGCCATCTTGGGATCTAGAGTGCAGAGGATGTGCATGGTTATATCAATCTATCCAATAGCAGGGAGTGCCCATAGGGAACTTGAGCCCTGGGAGGTACCCATCTTTGATTGCCACCCTGTATCTTCCCAGTAGTCATCTGGGAATGAGGGGGATTGGTTAGCACATGGGTAACACCTGATACCTGCACCGCTGAGATTATTCTGTAACCTGTGAAGTTGTGGTCTCTCTTCCCCATTAACCAACTGATTAAGGAGTCAATTTGTGTGCATCTGTTTCATGGTGGATTAGGACAGCACTCATGGCTGGCCAGCCTGCATGGAGAATCCTCATGAGATGTCAGTGCATCTTTTCATGTAAAAATATATTCTCTGTAACTTTGTTGTCTGTTTGTTGCTTAAAACTGACTTAGAATCTTTTTAAGCCAAAGCACAGGATAACTAATGCATGTTTTCTTTCTGGGAACAAATAGCAAACCTGTTAGGTATGCATGGAGGTTTTATTTACCTGGTAAAATCACTCAATATAGCATAAAAGGATCTGTTTAATTGGGAAAATGTTAAAACAGCAGAAAACTGTAGCTTTAGTGGACATAAATATCAGAAAATACACCAGATACAGTGTACTAAGTTTCTCAATGGATTTATTCATCATTCCAAAAATGAGAATCATAAAACTTTATAATTGAGTTGGAAATATTCAACATGTCCATCAAACCCCTTCTTAGTATAGGAATTCAGTTGAAAGCTTTGTGAAAGATAGATATCCTATTTTCTCTTGAATACCTCCAAGCATTGGAGTGCTCACCACCTCCCAAGGTACTGCTCCATCAGTGTTGAGTCCGAGTATTAATTGCAAGGCGACAGCAGATCGGGGATTAACCAACAAGTCATTTATTACATCTCAGTTCGGACTGGGGAAAACAGGGGCAAGGCAGCAACTTATATACAGTCAGAATGGCAGTTGTAGTGATACATTTGCCTGGGCTTTAGTAAATGCGAGAAACATTTGCAGAACCAATCATGATACATGGGAAGCATACGAATAAGCCACCTTACAGAAAATTGCGCGTAATACAGCATGAACTAAGTAGCGAATGCAATTAACCAATATGTGTTGATAAACATTTGGACACAACAAACAGTTAAGACATTTTCCCAGATATTCACTCTATATCTGGCTTCCTGTAATTTTAGTCCATTATTATGTGTCCTACATTCTGAAATGATTGAGGCCAGGCCCAGGCCCGGTCTGAATATCTTTTAGGTATTTGAAAAGTTCTACCAGCCTTCTTTACTCAAGACTAAAACATCCAATTCCTTTAATCTCTCCTCATAGGACATAGTTTGGATTCTTCTGATCATCTTTGTTGCCCTCCTCTGAATCTCTTCCAGTTTTTTGGCATCCCTTTTAAACTGTGGCATCCAGAATTGGAAAAAAAGAATACATGATGGGGCCTTACTAGTGATGAGCAAAGATGGTCTAGTACCTCATGGGATTTGGAGACTATGTTTCTGCTAATACAACCTAAAAACACATTTGCCTTTTTTGCTGCCACATCACACTTTTGGCTCATATCCAGCTTGTGTTCTACAACAATTCTGAGATCCTTCTCACTAGTATTATTATAGAGTCAAACATCTTACATCTTGTAATTATGTATTTATTCTCTCTCTCTCTAGTTGTAGAATTTTGCAATTATCCCATTTAAATTTCATTATGTTTTCATCCCTGATTGTTTTCAATGTGCTCTCAGAGTAACTATTTTGCAACCTGCTCCAGAATTTTCCCTTGGATTGATTTCAGGCAGACTGATTTGTTGCTCTTCCGTGTTGACCTTTTTGAAGATAGGGACAACATTAGCATTTCTCCAGTAGTTGGGCACTTCACTTGTCCTCCATGATTTCAAGAAAATTACAGCAGGCATTTCTGAGCTCTCTTCAGTTGGTTCCTTCAGTATCCTTGGATACAGGAAGGATATGTTCCAGCTCAGCATGCATCTCAGATACAGACGTAAAGGACTGGGGAAAACCCAGAAAAATTCAGAAATAACACACCCCCCCCCCCACTTGAAGTATTTCTTCTCTCCCAACCATTTTTTTCGGGGGTGGTGGTGAAAAAAGGAAAAATGTTGATTTAGCATGATTAATAAAAAATTTAAAACAAGGTGTTTATATATTCTCTAAATCATTTCTAAAAACTATATACAGTATCAGATTAATCTAATTTCTGTGCACTGAGGACAAGCAAACCCTAAGTTACAAACTGAACTCTTCAAAGCAACAGCAAGATGCATTTCTTCCTTTAGGTGACACTGCAATTATCACAAGAAAAGATAAAGGTTTCTGTTTTGTTTTTGCTTGTTACTATGTCTAGAATAAATAAATTGTTGCAACCATAAAAACTTAAGATATCAGATATTTGCACCTTGCATTGTCTTAAACAAAAAATATTATTTCATTATACATTTAGGCCTGGTGAGATGGTTATATGAGAAAACAAGAGTGATATTTATTCCTCTATATGCAGTTTTCCCAGTAAAATTACGCACATATATTGGAGAACCCATCCTATATGATCCAAGTATTACTGCTGTGGAACTTGCTGAAAAGGTAACATCTCTTCTCATGGAAATGTGAATTGGAAACAATTTTCATATTTTCCCATTATTTTATGGATCCTTCTTTCTGGTAATCAATATGTGGAAAAATAGCCAGGGATGAGATTAAGCAGCTCCAGGAGACATTAGCTTTGTTCATGTAGAAGGAATTATTTTGAATGCTACTGTTATTTGATAGAAATTCTCTTAAATATTTCTTTTTTATTACAGAGGAGGGGGATCTCTATCTTTTGTCCATACACCAATCAAGTTGGATGGGGGCACAAAGTGCTTCAGTCATTTCTTTTTCCTCAGCAAATCTTAAAGGGGTGTAGAATGCAAATTTCTAAAGCTAGCTATGTGAAATGTGACAGGTTTCCTACCCACTTTAATATCTATCATTGTGTCCAAATCACATGACAATCTGAGTAAAAACTAAGATGCCATAACTGATTGTTTTCGTAAATTATAAACTATTTAATTATAATATACAGTAGGTAATTGAATATGTAATTCAATTACTTCTAAAATAATAATAATAATTTCATGTCAGAAATTGTTCTGAGTTGAAAAAAATTTTGTGGAAGAAACTCTACTCAGGGAATGCCGGAATGAGGCTCCTTTCATGTCCCCAATTGCTGGGACAGAGATGGGTGCTCAATCTGTCATGCAGTACCTGCATATCAAACTGCCTTCCAGCTAACAAGGTGAGCTTCTTAACCACTGAGCCACCGCAGCCCCATCTCTGAAACAAGCACATATTGCCTTAAAAAATCAATATCATGATACGTCTTGTTGGATGAATAAATTGGATTTCAAATCAGGTTTTTTGTGGAATTGATGAAACATCACGTGGTGCATGAGTCAGTCTGTGAGTTTATTGTGATACTTTCCCAATATTTTGTTTGAAAGTTATCAATAATACACTGACTTCTAGGAAAGGGACCTTGGTGTACTGGTGGATAGCTCAATGAAGGTGTCAACCCAGTGTGCTTCAGCAGTGAAAAAAGCAAACTCAATGCTACGGATCATTAGGAAGAATATAGAAAATAAGTCAGCAAATGTCATTTTGCCTCTGTATAAATCTATGCTGAGGCCCCATCTGGAATACTGTGTACAGTTCTGGTTGCCATACCTCCAGAAGGATATTATGGAGCTGGAAAAAGTGCAGAGGAGGGCAACCAAAATGATTAGGGGACTGGAGCACCTTCCTTACCATCTGAGGCTACAACGCTTGGGCCTCTTCACTTTTGAACGACAGCGTCTAAGAGGTGACCTGATTGAAGTTTATGAAATCATGCACGGTGTGGACAAAGTAGATAAGGAAAAACTGTTTTCCCTATCGCTTAACACTAGAACTAGGGGGCACTCCATGAAACTTTTGGGTACTAGTTCTCAAACAAATAAGAGAATGTACTTTTTCACCCAGAGGATCACTGGTCTATGGAACTCCCTGCCAGATGAAGTAGTGACAGCTGTCAGTCTTTACAGATTCAAGAAAGGATTAGACAAGTTCATGGAGGACAAAGGTATCAATGGCTATAATTATGGATACCTAAGGACAACCTCCGGGTTGGAGAGATAGGCAGGATATCTCTCAATGCCACTTCCAGGGAATCCTAAACAGGTGAAGGCATCTGCTCGGGAATAACCTGAAGCAAATGGTGAGCCACTGTGTGTGACAGAATGCTGGACTGGATGGGCTGTGGCCTGTTCCAGCAAGGCTGTTCTTATGTTCTTATGTTCTAATTCCTTTCTTTTTAAGCCTGATTGCAATTGTGTTTTCTGTGGTCCGTTTCAGTGTGTTTTATTGAAGTAATCTCTCCTGGTTTGAAATGTGAATTTGTGTATTTTTTAATGTATAATGTTACATAATATTGGATCTTACAATTATAGCACTATGACACTTCAGTTATGAATGCTACAGGCTACTTATATATATGCCAAGAAAATGAACAGTAGCATTCATTCCTGAAGTGTCATTATAATTACAAGATAATTTTAAAAAAGGGGTATCCAGCATGTTCCTAGCATCAGAGTCTTCTTCAGTGAGTCCTCACTTCTCATTTGGTGGCCAAGGTACTTGAGCTTCTGCTTCAGTATTTGTCCTTCCAAAGAGCAGTCAGGGTTGATTTCCTTAAGGATTGATTGATTTGATCTCCTTAGAATCCCCTGGACTGCAAGGAGATCAAATCAATCAATCCTAAAGAAAATCAACCCTGACTGCTGTTTGACTGTTTTATGATTTCATTTTAGATTGTTCTCCACTCTAGTTTTTCCCTTCAATGAACTCTAAAATATCATTTCCCCTTTTTGTTTGTTTTAACAGACTAAGATTGCAATTGAAAGTCTTCGCGATCAATACCAAAAAATACCAGGAAGTATATTAAGAGCTCTAGCTGAACGATTTGATAAGCATCATAAGAATGACTAGTCTTTACATAGTTTATTAAGAAATCTTAAATCAGTTTCCTGTGTATTAGGATTCATTAAATATATATTTAATTGCATAATTGATGCACATTTACAACATCAACTAACATAGCCATTGGTGCTTTAAAAAATTTACGCCAGAAATATTGTCTGTCAAAAATTGAGAACTCTAAAAATAAAAAGTTTATGAACTTTCTGTATGCTACACATCTGATACTGCAAAGAAAACAAAATATCCTTTTAAAAGCCAGAATTCTCTTATAATTGGAATTAGGATGTTTTTCAGATGTAACTAATCCAAGGACTGCAAATAATTTCTTAGACAATAGGATACAAACCTTCTTATTGATGCTTTTTACTGATTGAGTAATGCTTTATTATAATTAATAAATAATAAATAATTAGTTGTGCATAATTTATACAGAACTACGGTATGCTATTTGTTGTTGCTGAGTCGCATAGTCGAGACTGACCCTTTGCAACCCCATGGACCACTGCACGCCAGGCACCCCTATCCTCCACCATCTTCTGCAGCCTATTCAGCTCTACGCCCATTGCATCAATAATGCATCTAGCCATCTCGTCCTCTGCCGCCCCTTATTCTTTTGCCTTCGATCTTTCCCAGCATCAAGGCCTTCTCAAATGAGTCCTCTCTTCTCATTTGGTGGCCAAAGTACTTGAGCTTCATCTTCAATATTTGTTCTTCCAAGGAGCAATCAGGGTCGATTCAGAAGGGTGCTCTCAAAATTTTCCTCCAGCACCACATTTAAAAAGCATCTTGTATTTTGCGCTCAGCCTTCCTTATGGTACCACCCTTGCAACCATACATTGCTACTGGGAATACCATTGCTTTGACTATATGAATTGTTGTTGGCAGGGTGATGTCTCTACTTTTGATTATGCTGACTAGGTTTCTCATAGCTCACAGATAGTAGGATAGTAGGACCCAACTCATATCAAAACCAAGAGACCTCAACTGGGGCAGGACAGGTCTTAAGTCTGTCAAATTAGTCCCACTCCCCCCAAACCATGAAGCAGGGGCAAAAGAGTGTCCATTGCTGCTTCTTGCCCCTTTTCACTGGAAGGTGGTAGGTAATCCCCTCTACATCCAGGCTGCATAGCTGCTGGATATACAAAGGGGACATGAGAATTGTACCTTGTCTTCCAGTTTGAAATGAAATGCAGCATGCAGAACAAGTCTTCTTTATTTTACAATAGGTATGTAGAGGTGGTAGGAAAGGAGCCATATGCTTGCCTCTTAAAATCACATAGTACTGCATCAAATGAGGGATGGGGATCATACCTGTCAAGTTTTGGATTTGGAAATTAGGGAAATTTCCTGGCAAATAAGGGATACTTGACAGCTATGCTTATCCTGTGCTGCCCTCCAATGGCATCAATAGGGCATTGCAGTCTAATTAATAAGATATGACGGTGGGAAAGAGGGTAAAATAAAGGGGTTTTCCCGGCCAATAAGGGATACTTGACAGCTATGATGGGGATAGGCCACTCATCCTTCAACAGATTATCTCTTCTAAGGCAACAAAACTCCTTAATTGCACCACCATATTTTCTACGAGTCCCCGAGGCTAACTCAAATCCAACAGGTCTGACTCCTTCTTGTATCCAGTCAGTCAAAGGTCTGCAGGGAACCTGAAACACCGTTTCTGAAAACATGATAGCACATCATCAATGCTATTATCTACATGTAGCCATAAACAAGACATTATATCTGAGAAAGAATTATGAGGCCTTTGTAAAGAAGCAAAGCTACATTCTAAAACAGTTTAAAAACCCAAGAAACTCCATGTTGTATAACTTGTGAAGGTCAGCAGTTCGATTCCCGAGTACTGCAGGATGGAATGAGCTCCTGTCTTTTTCCCAGCTCCTGCCAACCTAGCAGTTTGAAAGCAAGAAATTGCAAATAGATAAATAGGGACCACTTCGGTGGGAAGGTAACAGCGTTTCGTGCGCTCCGGTGTCTAGTCATGCCTGTCACATGACAACGGAAGCGTCTGCAGCAGCAGACAGCGCTGGCTCTTCAGCTTTGAAACAGAGATGAGCACTGCACCCTAGAGTCGGATACGACTGGCTTTCGAGCAAGGGAAATCTTTACCTTTACTTTACCTTTTATCACATAAGACTGCTATCTTTGATTACTTGCTCAAAGAACTGTGCTGGATATAAACTATATTTGATCTGAGAAGTTATCCAATTTGTTTTTGCTGTAAATATTTTTGAAACTGTGAACCATTATTTTTCTGAACTTTCAGTAAAAAAACTCTGCACCAAAGTTACTTGTGCTCTCCTGCATCTACTCAGACCTTTGTTGCAACTTTCAGCATGAAGGTCACTCTGCCAATTGCTCATAAGAGAAAGTACTCCCTACCCTACCTCATCTAACTCATTAATGAAAATGTTGAGAAACATTGGGATCGGGACGGATGCTAGCCATTCTCCAATCACCTGGCACTTCACCAATTCTTCATGATTTCAAGAAAATGATAGGTCTTCTAAGATCTCTTCAGTCATTTTTTAACTATACCTGGAGGAAGGTCATCTGGCCCTATGGATTTGAGCTCATTCAAATTATGAAAATATTACTAGACTATTTCTTTATTAATCTCAGGCTGCAATCCTGCCACCTCTTGTTGTATCTCCTTTAGATAATTAGGAAGAAATTATGCCTCCATTACAAAAATTATTGAACATCTTTTGAAAATCATTGATTTCCTTCTCCTTCAAATGGATCGCAAGTGCGTCAAATAAAAAGTTAATCTTTGGCAGCAATATCATTTTGCAAATTGCAATCCTCCCAAACCATGACAATTTCAGCTTTTGAAACTCTTGTAATTTGTTCTTAAATTCTACTTTCAAACTGTCATAATTCAATCTTTTAAGTTCTTCCAATTTGTTTGAAATAGTTATCCCCAAATATTTCAACTTTTCTTTAATTTGTATATTAAATGTCCCCACTATCTTTCCCATCTCCTTTACCCCCATATTACACAGCATCAATTCTGATTTATCCCAATTTATCGTCAATCCAGTTATAGCCTCAAATTCCTGTAGTTGATCTTTAATCTTATCCATTACCACCTCTGGATGTTTCACCATTAACAGTGTGTCGTCTGCATACATGCTCACTTTATTACCCAAAATCCCTTCTATGTTTGGATCATCCCTTATACTTTTAGCTAATATTTCCATTGCCATAATAAACAGGATAGGAGATAGTGGACAGCCCTGTCTGGTACCTGCCTCAAGTTTTACCTCATCTGTAACCTCCTCGTTTACTCTGATCCTAGCGCTCCCTTTTTGGTATAATAGATCAATTGCCCTTCTGAATCTATCCCCAAATCCATAATTTCTAACTATTTCCTTAATTGAAGACCATTGTAGTGAATCAAATGCCTTAAAAATGTCTAATGATAATAAACCCACCTTTTCCTTCGTTTGATTAACATTGTCAATTAAATCTAATACTCTTCTAGTCAAGTCAGCCATATGCCTACCTTTTAAAAAACCAACTTGATCAACATTTATATATTCCGCCATAAAACTGTTTAAACGATTAGCCAGTATTGCTGTGAAGATCTTGGCATCCTGATTTATAAGAGAAATTGGTCTGTATGATTCCACCTTTTCCATATTCTTTCCCGGTTTTGGCAGCAGAACGATTATGGTACTATACCATGAAGTCGGGATTTGTCCTCCATCTAAAATATAATTGTATAGCTTCACTAACTTTGGGACCACAACCTCTTTAAATTCTTTGTAAAATTCTGTCGATAATCCATCGTCGCCCGGAGCTTTCCCCATCTTCAACCCACTAATTACCTCCTTTACCTCTTTATCAGTAACCCTTTCCTCCATTTTTTCTCGATGTTCCTGTTTTATTCCATTCCCTAACTGTCTTTCCAAGATCCCTTTAAGCCTCTCCACGTCTACCTCCTTTTTTGCATATAATGCTTGATAAAAGTCCTTCACGATTTTACATTTATCCTTAATCTTATTATACCTTAACCCTTGTTTATTAACCAACACCCTGATTTCTCTTTTTTCCCTTTTAGCCTTAGCTGCTCTTGCTAGTAATCTTGAGTTTTTATTACTAAATTCAAAATATTCTCTATTTAAATAAATCAAATCTCTTTTAACTTTGTCAATATCCTTACCCATTAACTCTGCCTTAAGTCTTTGCAATTTAGCAAAAGTTTTTTTTATCTTTACTTTTTGAATGGTCATCCTGTAACTGCTTTATTTCTTTTTCTTTTTTCTATCTGATCTACCTTATATCTTTTATATTTGATACTCGCCAACTTTATACTTTCCCCTCTGAAAACCGACTTCATGGTATCCCAAACAACATTAAAATTAACTTCATTATTATCGTTCCACTGCCAACTTTCTTTCCACCTTTCCATGATTTGCTCTTTACATTTTTGTTCTTTAAATATTTTAGGATCATACCTCCAACTTCTTCCTCTTCTAATATCTTTTTGTAGTTTCAGTTCCAAAAGTACTTTGGCATGGTCTGATTCCTTAAAGATCCCAATTTCCATTCCCTCAATATTTTTAATCAAATTTTCTGTAAGAAAAACGTAATCTATTCTCGAGTAGGTCCCATGGACGTGTAAAAAAAAAGAATATGCCCTTTCCAAGCCCTTGATTTCTCTCCAAGAGTCCTTCAAACCCAACGCAACCATCCATTTATCTAAAATCTTCCCTTTTAAGCCAATTCCACATCTTGCTAAATTCGTACAGTCTAAATCTGACCTTATCAAATTAAAATCTCCAGCCACAATAGTTTTTGCAACATTTTCTAGCTCCACTACTTTACGAACCTTTTCTAAGAAATCCGCTTGATGATCATTTGGAGCATGTATGTTTACCAACATAATTTCCTCATCTTCTATTTTTCCTCTTACAATCAAATATCTACCCTCTTGATCAGCAACACTTTTTGTAATTTCAAATCCTAATTTTTTAGAAATCATAATTGCCACTCCTGTCGCTTTTGAAGTACCAAACGCCATCTCATAGTGTTGAATCCATCCCAAAAAGAGTTTGTTCGTGTCTTTTGACTTCTGGTGCGTTTCCTGTAAGAACACTATATCGGGTCTATCTTTCTTCAACGCCAATTCCAACCTCCGCCTCTTAAGAACAGAACCTGTACCCTTCACATTCCAGGTTAATATTTTAATATTTCCCATAATCTATTTCCTTTCTAACTTCTAAACTCTCCGCTGTAATGGAGGCAAAAAATCTAGACTTCCAAAGAAGCTCTGGTACTTATCTCAGAAAGAAGGGGGTTTGGGTATGCCAAATTTGTTAGCGTACTATCGAGCATTCCAAATTAAGAATGTTGTGAAGATCTTGGCAAGAGAAAAGGTAATTTGGGAGGAATTGGAGATGAAAGAATATAGGAATATTGGCAAAATGATATTTTTGGGAATAAAGGATAAATTGATAAAGACAAGTAATACTATGATGAGAGGGCTCATGGAGGTGTGGAAAAGAGTAAAGAAGGATATGGTCCCAAATCTCTCTCCAATTTTGGAATTGACTGATATGGTGTGTTTTCCGATAAAAATAGATAAGGGAAAAAAGGAAATATTGGATAAAAATGAATTGTCTCTATTGAAGGATTGGTTAAAAGTTTGTGATGATGAAACCAAGAGGAAAAAAATATTTGAAAAGTTAAAATTGGACTGGTTTCAGAAATTGAAGGTTGAGAATTGGAATAAAAAATATAGAAGAGAAGTAGGGATGGATAGAACAAAGACCGAATTTGAAGAATTGGTATTAAAGATCAGAAAAGGGGAAAAGAACATTAAGGGTCTAGTAAGCAAACTTTACATTATACTGAATAAGGGTAAAGATCCACAGGAAGATTTGAAACGGAAGTGGGAACAAAATTTGAATATAAAAATAGGAGATGTTGAATGGAGGAATAAATGGAAAAAGAGGATAATGAGAACAATGTCAGTAAGAATTAAGGAACATAATTTTAAAGTGTTGTGGCAATGGTACTTGACACCAATGAGGCTTCACCAGATGGACAATAAAAGGGATAATTTGTGTTGGAGATGCAAAGAAACAGTTGGATCTTATGAACATATGTGGTGGAGTTGCAAAAAATAAATAAATGAATTTTGGAGAAGAATAGAAGGAGAGATTGGGGAAATAATGGGCAAAAGAATTAAGTTGGTGTCAGGTACCATTCTATTAACAAATGTGGAAGGTATGGGTTTAAATAAGGAGGAAAAAGAATTATTGGAAATTATGTTAACTACAGGTAGACAATGTATTGCCAGAAATTGGAAAAATGGTATAAGGAAATGTGGAGTTTAGCCGGGCCAGGGAAGAGGAGGAAGATCAGCCGGGCGGGGGGAGGAGGAGGCCAGCCATTCGCCCCACCGAGAGCCCTTCCAAGCCCGGGAGCCACCATCTCCAGCCGGGCCAGGGAAGAGGAGGAAGATCAGCCGGGCGGGGGGAGGAGGAGGCCAGCCATTCGCCCCACCGAGAGCCCTTCCGAGCCCAGGAGCCACCATCTCCAGCCGGGCCAGGGAAGAGGAGGAAGATCAGCCGGGCGGGGGGAGGAGGAGGCCAGCCATTCGCCCCACCGAGAGCCCTTCCAAGCCCGGGAGCCACCATCTCCAGCCGGGCCAGGGAAGAGGAGGAAGATCAGCCGGGCGGGGGGAGGAGGAGGCCAGCCATTCGCCCCACCGAGAGCCCTTCCAAGCCCGGGAGCCACCATCTCCAGCCGGGCCAGGGAAGAGGAGGAAGATCAGCCGGGCGGGGGGAGGAGGAGGCCAGCCATTCGCCCCACCGAGAGCCCTTCCGAGCCCGGGAGCCACCATCTCCAGCCGGGCCAGGGAAGAGGAGGAAGATCAGCCGGGCGGGGGGAGGAGGAGGCCAGCCATTCGCCCCACCGAGAGCCCTTCCGAGCCCAGGAGCCACCATCTCCAGCCGGGCCAGGGAAGAGGAGGAAGATCAGCCGGGCGGGGGGAGGAGGAGGCCAGCCATTCGCCCCACCGAGAGCCCTTCCGAGCCCAGGAGCCACCATCTCCAGCCGGGCCAGGGAAGAGGAGGAAGATCAGCCGGGCGGGGGGAGGAGGAGGCCAGCCATTCGCCCCACCGAGAGCCCTTCCGAGCCCAGGAGCCACCATCTCCAGCCGGGCCAGGGAAGAGGAGGAAGATCAGCCGGGCGGGGGGAGGAGGAGGCCAGCCATTCGCCCCACCGAGAGCCCTTCCAAGCCCGGGAGCCACCATCTCCAGCCGGGCCAGGGAAGAGGAGGAAGATCAGCCGGGCGGGGGGAGGAGGAGGCCAGCCATTCGCCCCACCGAGAGCCCTTCCGAGCCCAGGAGCAACAACCGAGCGCCAATTGACAGAAGAAGGCAGAGGAGGAAAACCAGGGGGCGAGACTCAGAGACCCATGCAAAGGATAAGTAGCTGATATGAAAAATTTTGATGACTTAATATAATAACTCACCTAAAGACTTTATGCCGACTTAATATAGCAACTGACATAGAGACTGTGTTTAAAGTGTAATAATATGCATGATAATATGTTGTTTAAAATGTTCTACACTTTTTAAAACTGTGATAAACTGTATGAGGGGGGAAAATGGCGTAGGCACCGGCAAACCACGCCACAAAGCTTGCCAAGAGAACCCTATTGACCAAAACAAAAGGCAAAACAAAGGGGCTTAGCACCACAGAGTGGAGGAAGGGGAGGGACAGGAAAGGGGGGGGAGAAATGCAATGTTGTAAGGAACAATACTGCATAGGGACATGGAATGTGAGATCAATGAACCAAGGTAAACTGGAAGTGGTAAAAAATGAGATGGAAAGAATAAGCATTGACATCTTGGGCATCAGTGAGCTCAAATGGACAGGGATGGGTGAATTCAGCTCTGGAAACCATCATATCTACTATTGTGGACAAGAAAACCTTAGAAGAAATGGAGTAGCCATAATTGTCAATAAAAGAGTGAGAAAAGCAGTAATGGGATACAATCTCAAAAATGACAGAATGATGTCAGTCAGAATTCAAGGCAAACCCTTCAATGTCACTGTGATTCAAATATACGCACCAACCACTGGTGCAGATGAAGCCACAATGGACCAGTTCTATGAGGACCTAGAACACCTCATAGAACAGACACCAAGAAATGATGTCCAAATTATATTAGGAGATTGGAATGCCAAAGTAGGAAATCAAAAAGTGGAGGGAATAACAGGCAAATTTGGTCTTGGAACACAGAATGAAGCAGGGCAAAGATTGATAGAGTTCTGCCAAGAGAACGCACTGGTCATAGCAAACACTCTCTTCCAGCAACACAAGAGGCGACTTTACACATGGACATCACCAGATGGCCAACACCGAAACCAGATTGACTACATACTCTGCAGCCAAAGATGGAGAACCTCCATACAGTCAGCAAAAACAAGACCCGGAGCAGACTGTGGCTCAGATCACAACCTACTGATCGCAAAATTCAGGTTAAGACTAAAGAAAATAGGGAAAACAAGGAGACCAGACAGATATCACCTAGAAAGTATCCCTAAAGAATACACGGTGGAGGTGATGAACAGATATAATGGCCTAGACTCAATAGACAGAGTGCCGGAAGAATTATGGACAGAGATAAGGGACATCATGCAGGAAGCAGCAAAGAAAACCATACCAAAAGAAAAGAAGCATAAGAAAGCAAAATGGTTGTCTGATGAGGCTCTTAAAATAGCAGAGGAAAGAAGGAATGCAAAAGTCAAAAGAGAAAAGAAAAAGTACAATTATTTGAACACAGAATTTCAAAGAAAAGCAAGGAGAGATAAGGAAAACTATCTAAAAGAACAGTGCAAAGAAATGGAGGAAAACAACAAAAGAGGCAGGACTAGAGATCTCTTCAGAAAAATTGGGGAAATCAAGGGAACATTTAAAGCAAAAATGACCATGATAAGGGACAAAGACGGAAAAGAGCTAGCTGATGCAGAAGAGATTAAGAAAAGATGGAAAGAGTACACAGAGGAACTCTACAAAAAGGACCTCAACACCCCTGATAACCACAATGATGAAAAAATTGAACTTGAGCCAGACATTCTGGAGAGCGAAGTTATAAAGGCCCTAAAGAGCACTGCAAACAACAAAGCTAGTGGAGATGATGGTATCCCAGTGGAATTTTTCAAAGCTCTAAAAGATGATGGTGTCAAATTACTACATTCAATATGCCAGCAAATTTGGAAAACAAAACAGTGGCCACAGGATTGGAAAAGATCAGTATACGTCCCAATCCCAAAAAAGGGCAATGCCAAAGAATGCTCAAATTATCGAACAATTGCACTCATCCCACACGCCAGCAAGGTGATGCTCAAGATAATACAGGATAGACTTCAGCAACATGTGGAGAGAGAACTACCAGAGGTGCAGGCCGGTTTCAGAAGAGGTAGGGGGACTAGAGACCATATTGCCAACATACGCTGGATCATGGAGAAAACAAAGGAATACCAGAAACAAGTTTACTTTTGTTTTATCGACTACACTAAGGCATTTGACTGTGTGGACCACAACAAGATGTGGCAAGTAATTAAAGAGATGGGAATACCAGAGCACCTCACATGTCTCCTGAGAAATCTGTACATGAACCAAGAAGCAACAGTTAGGACAGAACACGGAATGACAGAGTGGTTTGGAATAGGAAAAGGAGTAAGACAAGGCTGCATTTTATCACCATGTTTATTCAATCTATACACAGAGCACATAATGCGCAATGCAGGGATGGAGGAATCACAATATGGGATTAAAATTGCTGGGAGAAACATCAACAATCTGAGATATGCAGACGATACCACCCTAATGGCAGAAAGTGAGGAAGATCTAAGGAGCCTCTTGATTGGATTGAAGGAGGAGAGTGAAAAAGCTGGCCTGAGACTCAATATCAAGAAAACCAAGATAATGGCAACAGGCCCCATCAGTTCCTGGAAAATAGATGGGGAAGAAGTAGAAGCAGTGACAGATTTTACATTCCTTGGATCAAAGATCACTGCAGATGGGGATTGCAGCCATGAAATAAAAAGGCGACTGATTCTTGGGAGACAAGCCATGAGAAACCTGGGGAACATAGTGAAAAGCAGAGATATCACATTGCAAACAAAAATTAGAATAGTCAAAGCAATGGTATTCCCAGTGGTAATGTATGGGTGTGAGAGCTGGACCATTAGGAAGGCTGAGCGCAGAAGAATAGATGCCTTTGAAATGTGGTGTTGGAGGAGAGTTTTGAGGGTACCCTGGACAGCGAGGAGAACAAATAGGTCAATCTTAGAAGAAATCAACCCTGACTGCTCATTGGAAGGTCTAATAGTAAAGACGAAGCTGAAGTACTTTGGACATCAAATGAGAAGGGAGGATTCGCTTGAGAAGGCCTTGATGTTGGGAAAGGTGGAGGGCAAAAGAAGAAGGGGGAGGCCAAAGATGAGATGGCTAGATGGGATTGTAGACACAATGGGTACAGAACTGGGAGTGCTGAGGGGGATGGTGGAGGACAGAGGCGCCTGGAGAAAAATGGTCTATAGGGTCGCAAAGGGTCGGAATCGACTGTGCGACTGAACAACAACAAGCATTGAATGACAAACTGACATGGGAGATAAAAGTAAAAAGGGATAAATTAAAAGAAAATAGGTTTTAGAGTATTTGGAAGCCGTTTGTGGATCATTCTCTTATGGCAAGGGACAGTTTTGGACCTGTACCATCTCAAAGTGGTTTTTGGAGATGATATAGATACTAAACTCTCCGGGCATTGTAAATATTCACTGGGTGTTGTGTAATTTGTAAAGAAATTAAAAAAAAACAGTTGTAGCACTGGAATTTTTTTTTTATGATTGTTATGGTTATAGTAATAACCTATAATGAGGGTATTTGACATTGTGGTTTTTATTGTAAATAACTAGTTTAATTACTATCAAGTGCTATTTTCTATAAGTTTGAAGTAATACTGTATTGTATTGTTATTGTCTTTTTCTTTTTTGTATGTTTGTTAGTTGTATTTTTTTGTCTTTTTGAAATAAATAAAAATATTAAAAAAAAAAAGAAATTAGTTCCTTACCATGCAGTATTTTTCTTAATTTAATGAAACAATATGCACACAAGTGGTTTAGTCTATGTCATGAATTATTCAGGATGTCTTATGGTACCTTATTAAAAAAAATCTATATATAGACAACATGTGCAACCTTATGACCAAAACAATATCAAAATGAGTATTAGTGAATGGGAAAATATGTGAGGCAGAAGAAATCATAGCAAAAAGTTATTCAGATAACAGAAATGTTCATCCTTGGATGTAAAACCAATTAGCAACACATCAGTAACCAGGTTATAGTTGCCTCTCCTATTTCTCATCCACTTTTCATTTGGGAAAACCAAACAAAATATATAATTTAGCATGTTGAAAAGGAAGCTTCCCTCTTGCATTCATACTTACAGTCTGTTTCAGATTAATTATGTACCACCTAATTTTATACACATATATCAGGGGTACCTGGTGTTGCCCGGGTGAGGGACCCAACCTGGCCAGAGGAGAGATCTGGGCCCAGTGCCCCCCTGGTCCCCACCCCACCCCACTGCCTCAACCTCACGTTCTATCCGGCTTTGCCCGGGGCCTAATTTTCACACAGACACATCACACACCCACACAATACACACACACACGGTACACAAACACAACACACACACACACACACAAAACATGCACACATGACACAAAACACAGGCACCCAAGACACAAATTACAGCCACCACAGCCACACACATAACACACAACACACGACATAACACACTCGCACAACATACACACACAGACACACAACACACACATCTGAGACACAACCCACCACACGCAGAGACATCATACATGACACAAGACACCCACACAACACCTACCCACACAATACTCCACACCCACACAATACACCCACACCCACCACAGCCAAACACATGACACATGACACATGACACATGACACTTGCACAACACACACACACATACACACACACACACACGATTACCCGGTCTTGCCGTATCCACACCGACTCCAGCGCCATACCAGCCCTGTCGACGGAGGCTGTGGCACACCACTGGCTGGCGGGAGCAGTGGAGCAAGCCCTCGTCTGAAACTGGTTAGCCTGAGTGGGAGCCCAGGTGCCAGAGGAGGGAGACCCTCCCTGTGCAGGTAAGGTGAGCGAGGGCTGGGGTCTGTGGAGGGGGAAACATGCCCGGGTTTCTCCTCAGGAGATAGCTCTGGCCCAGGGGAAGAAGGGGACCCAACCTAACCCCACCCGGCCTGAGAAGAAACCTGGGCCCGGGTCTCCATGGCCCGGTGCCACCTTACCGGCTTATGTGCACATGCTGGAGGGGGCGCACAAAAGCCCCCCTCCAGCGTGTGCCTCTTTGCAGGTGGCCAGCTGCCAGGAGACGTGTGGAAGTGCTGGGCTGGGCTGCGCAGAGGGCACCCCCACACTCCTTGGGACTGGTCACACACCCCTGATGGGTGCCTTACCTAGGTGGTGGCGGTTGGGTTGTCTTTACGATCATTGACGCAGGGTCCCCCTCCTCTCCTTACTGCCCCTGATCCTCCCCCTTCTCCTCAAGTGGTGGCTTCTCTGCTGCTGCTTCCTCCTCCTCCTCCTGTTTTTCCTTTTCTTCCTCTCTTCCCCTCCTTAATTCTCTTTTTCTCTCCCTCCTCCTCTACTTTTCTTTTTCCATCCATTATCATTTTCCTGCTCCTTTCCTCCTCATCTTCCTCAGTCCTCCTCTTTTTTCCTCTCTTCTCTCCCTCTGGCACCACTCCCCATCTCTCCCTGCCTCCACCTCTTCTTGGCATCCTTGGCCGCTAAGAGCTGTAGTCCCGCTCACCATCCTTCTCAATGGCGGCCACCCACCCAAGGAAGTACGACTCACAGGATGCTTTGGGGCTGTTTTTCCGGTGCTGTTTCTGCTGGTCTCTCTGGTGGGTGGGGGTGCCTCCTTCACACCCCCTTTTCAGGGGCAAGGACCACAAAGTGCACTGCCCCTTGCCAGCCACCCCTAAGGATTAAGGGGGGCAGGCGCACAGTTTCTGGGGCAATCGGTGCCGTGGTGTCGAGTTGCATAAGTAACTCTTTCCCTGGTACCTTGATTTTATATATTACTAGCAGGGGTGCCCGGTGTTGCCCGAGGCAAATTTACTGATCCTGTTGGCATGTGCTCTCCCCTACAGTGCTTGTTCCTGGCTGTGGCCATCGACACACACACAGAGATAGGCAGAGGTGTACTTACCATGGTTGAGTCATGTTTGGAGTGTATTCTCACTGCGCTTGGCTGATTCCTGCATCTGCTCTGGTTTCATTTCCAGTTCCCTCTTCCCGAACATTGTCCAGCCCTGATGTTTTCTTTGGTGGCCTCCTGTCAATAGCAATATGTAGAAGTAGATGTGTTTAATTTTCGGATGGCTGTGTGCTTTGTTATGCTTCCCCCTCCCCCAATAGCATGTGTAACTGGTTACGTACCATGGTCGATGCAGTGTTGATTGTGTTCTGCATCAGGTTTTTGTGGTGGCCACCATGTTGGTGTGCCCCATTTGTGCAAGCTTCAGCAGAGCTCTGTGCCCCCATTGTGGTTGTTGCTATTATTGCGGGCCTATTTAGTGTGGCAGTTGAATGGTCTGTGTTGTTCCAGTTGCCACGGTGCACCTCTGTCCATTTATTATAAGATTTGTTGGTAAACAATGTTCTTGGATTGTCTGTCAGGAGCTAAGATGTATAAATTGTTTGGTGACACAACCCTGGAGCATGCCACGTATAGTTGTCCATGGGAGAAACACAGCATTGTCAACTGTACTCCACAGTTCTTAATTGTCTGGCCCTGTGCCTTGTTGATCATAATGGTGAAGGCTAGTCTTACTGGGAATTGTAGCCTTTTGAAGGTGAAAGGTAGATCTGTCGGTATGAGCGGTATTCTTGGAATGCAGATTGTCTCCCCCTTTCCCTTCCCTGTAATGATAGACGCCTTAGTGACATTGGGCATGAGGCTTTTTATGCATAGATGTGCATAGTGTAGGTGGGTTCAGATTTCTCAGCATAATAATTGGGGTACTTTCTTTAAGTAGTAGGCGATGCGGTGGCTTGCCTGGGGGATCTAAGGAGTTGAGGAATTCCTGTAGGAAGTTGACAGCCTCATCAGATACTGTAACAATAGAGTGGTACTCATGCGATGAGCTTGGTAACATTTCAAGAATAGTCATGTTTATTGTGCTGACATTTTCATTTGGGGGGGGCAAGAATGGCTCTTTCCTGTAATCATGTGAAACTCTTGTAGTTTTGGACAATTTCAGGATACACTGCCTCTATTAGCTCAACGGGAAGTGCCACCAGAGTGCAGAAATCTGGTGGGAACTCTATGTTGCCTGACAAATTGCAAGGTACTCTCCCCTTGCGTACCTTCAGTAGGTATTGTGTGAATGTGGTCTGTGCATGGCTGTCGGATTGGATTCTCATGTTCTGGGCCAACGTGAGTGTCTGCAGTTGGCCCCAGAGGATGGATTGTTTCCAACATGCATTTATCTCATCCGCCAGTGTTGACTTTGGAATGATGGGCAGTGTTTGGCGGAAGTCACCACAGAGCAGGAGAAGAGTTCCTCCCATGAGGTTACTGTTGTCCCTGAGATCTCTGAGAGTGCAATCCAGTACCTCAATGGTCTTTTTGTGGGCCATGGTGCATTCATTCCATGCCTTGAGAACTTGAGCTCGCCCTCCGGTCTTCATGATGTTGTATGTGGGTGTTTCTTGTCTGGCGAGGTCCAGTGGTAGTTGAAGGGCAGAATGTGCAGTCCTTCCACTCTCCATCAAAGTTGCAGCAATTCCTGAAGAGATGATAGCAAGAGCAACATGTCCCTGAGCTCTGAGTTCTGCTAGTAGTAACTTTTGAATATATATGAACTGTCATTTTAGGGTTTCTATATTTTTTCCTAGGTCATGAGATTATTGGGATGGAACATATACCAGAAGGACCTGGGATTATTGTTTATTATCACAGCAATTTCGTCATGGACTATTTATGTTTATTAGCGAACCTGTATGCACAAGAAAGAAAAAAGTGTTTTACATTGACTGAGAAGACATTGTTCAACATACCATGTGTTGTACTTCTACATATAAAATTAGAATCTTGTAAAATTATTTCAACTTTGGGAGGTAATAAAAAGGATCGGCAGGCATGGCAGATTGTACAAACTTAACCAGGGGTGGAGGTAGCAAAATGAGAATTTTGGATAGATGGATGAATTTATTAGCTTTGAAAGATACGTGGAGGGAGATAAAAGGATCAGAAATAGCATATACCTTTTTTCTCAGTTTTACAATATTTATTCAAGAATAGATTATATATTTGTTACAGAAAATATGATCAAAAATTTAGAAGATATAGAGACAGGAATTTTTAAAGAGTCTGATCATGCAAAAGTATTGATGGTTTTAAAATTAGAAGGTGTAAAGAGCAGAATTAATTGGAGATATGATCCCAAGCTATATAGAGACCTGGAGATTAAGTTACAGATGACTCAAAATTGGGAGGAGTACTGGCTTTGAAATGATACAGGAGAAATTGGATACCATACAGTTTGGGATACCATGAAGTCGATATTTAGAGAGGAAAGTGTTAAGTAGGCAAGTATCAGAAATAGACAATATAGGACTAAGTATGATAAAATGGAATAGGAGATAAAACAATTACAGGAGGAACATGCAAGAACAAAAAATATGAAGATCTTGGATAAGATACAAAGGTTAAAAATGGAAATAGTGGGAAAGGATATAGAAAAGGTGCAATGGGACTTAATCTACTTGAAGAGGGAGTACTTTGAATTTAGCAACAAAAATTCAAAAATGTTGGCAAGAGCAGCGACAGAAAAAAAGGAGTAAAAGGGAAATTGGAGTTTTGATTAAGGATGGAATTAGATATAATACATTAAAAGATAAGACTAAGATAATTAAAGATTTTTATGAGGAGATATACTGGAAAAAAGATAAAGGTAGGGAAAGAGATCGATTAGCAAAACAAGTGGGGGGAAAGATAACTCAAGAGCACAAATCTAGAATGGAAGAACTAATATCAGGGAAAGAAATAAAAGATGCGATTGATAATTTGAAGACGTGTAAATCTCCAAGGGAAGATGGATTGCCAGCAGAGTTCTATAAAGAGTTTGAAGACAGTGCGGTCCCAAGATTATTAAAATTATTTAATTATATATTGGAGGGAGGTCCAATCCCGACTTCCTGGTACAGATCAATAATTGTTTTAATACCAAAACCGGGTAAAGATCTAGAAAAAGTGGAGTCATACAGACCCATCTCTCTAATAAATCAAGATGTGGAAATTTTTACGATGATATTGGCAAAAAGACTTAACAATGTTATGAATAATTATATAAATAAAGATCAGGTAGGTTTTCTAAAAGGAAGGCATATGGCGGACTTGACAAGGAGGGCTTTAGACTTAATAGATGTCGCATTAAAAGAGAAAGAGAAAGTTGGAATGCTATCTTTGGATATATTTAAGGCATTTGACTCTCTTCAATGGGTAACAATTAATGAGATTCCTACAGGTTTGGAGATAGATTTAAGAGAGTCATTGAGCAATTTTATCAGCGAGGTTCTGCTAAGATTAAAGTAAATGATGCTATCACAGATGAGGTAAAATTAGAGGCAGGAACATGTCAAGGGTGCCCCCTATCTCCAATACTATTTATTATGGCAATTGAGGTGTTAGCAAATGCCATAAGACAGGATAGAAATATTGAGGGAGTCACAGATACAAAGATAAGCCTCTATGGTGATGATACTCTAGTAACTTTAAAACATCCTTTGAGGGTATTGGATAGGATTCAAGAACACTTAAATGATTTTGAAGAACAGGATCGAGGATAAACTGGGACAAGTCTGAGATGATACCTACATGGAATGTAGGTAGGTAAAGAAGATCAAAATAAAATAAAATATAAATATAAAATTCAGGTTAAGAAAAGCTTGAAATATTTGGGGATAAATATTTCCTATATTTGGGATGATCTTAAGAGTCTTAATTATCGAAAGCAAAAAAAGGAAATTAAAGAAAAAATATTGCAATATAATAAATAAAAGTTGTCTTGGTTTGGCAGAGTTGCATTGTGCAAGATGATGTTACTTCCAAAACTAAATTTTCTGTTTGATGCTCTGCCGATCCAATTAAAAAACAAAGAAATTAAGGATTTTCAAAATTTATTTAATGCCTATTGTAATGGAGGAAGAAGATCCAGAATTAATAGAATTTTGTTGTATTTATCTCAAAAAGAAGGTGGATTGGTCTACCAAACCTTAAAAACGATTATAGAGCTTTTCAAATTAGAAATGTTGTAAAAATGTTGAGGAAGGAGAAACCAATTTGGGAGGAAATTGAGATGAAGGAATTAAATCAGATTGGTAAAGCAGTATTTCTGGATAAAGAAAGGAGTAAACTAGGTGTTAAAAATAAAATGATGAAGGCAATACTTGTTAGATGGAAAAAGGTGAAGAAGGACTTAGTCCCTGATTTATCTCCGATCATAGAAATAGAGGATTTTAAAAAATTCCTGATAAAGTTGGATAGAGAAATTAAGGAATTTGGGGGCAAACATAATATTTTCCTGTTGAAAGACTGGATAAACCTCTGTAAAGACAAGGAGAAAAAAAACAGAGATATATTCACAGTTGAAATTAAACTGGCTACAGGTAATACAGGTAAACAAATGGAATAGTATTTACTTGGAGGAAGACAGTTTGGAAAGAGATAAGACAGATTTTGAGGAAATACTATTGAAAATTAGAAGAGGAAAAGTGGATATAAAGGGCTTGGTGAGCAAAATTTATAGGATTTTAAAAAAAGACAGTAACTCACAAGAAACATTGAGGAAAATATGGGAGCAAGATCTTAATGTCAGTATCACAGAATTGTATTGGAAAAAGAAATGGAATAAAAGAATTATGAGAGCTATGTCTGTCAGAGTAAAAGAATATAACTTTAAAATGCTTTGGAGATGGTACTTGACCCCAGTGCGGTTGCACCAGATAGATAAAAATAAAAGTCAAATGTGTTGGAGATGTAAAAACAAATTGGGAACTTATTGAGCATATGTGGTGGAGTTGTATGATAGTAAAGGAATTTTGGGAGAAAATAGGGGGAAAATCACCAGAATTTTGGGGGTGAACTTTAAGCTGGAGCCATGTACAGCTTTATTGACAGACACAGGAAACATGTATTTAGATAAGGATAAAAAAGAATTGCTGTCTGTATGTTTGACAACGGCAAGGCAATGTATAGTGAGGAATTGGAAAAGTGATCTAACATTAAAGATGGAAGAATGGTATAGGAAAATGTGGCAATTAGCTCTGAATGATAAACTAACATGGGAACTGAATAAGAAAAAGGGAATAGTAAAAGAGAACAGATTTTGGCAAATTTGGCAACCATTTGTGGATTTTGGTAAAAAAAGGTGATGGGAGCAGACCAGCGACAGAACATTCCAGTTTTTGGAAATAGTGTAAAATATGTGTGGCACCGTATCCTCCAGGGCAATGTACAGTCACTTGGGGTGAACTAGCACTTGATTTTTACTGTGGTTTATTAAGGTAGGAAATTGGTTAAATGGGCCATTTTGGAAAGTATATACTTTTGCATTAAGGAAAAGAAGTTTAACAAATGTATGAAGAGTCGAATTATTTTGATTATAGAAACTCTTTACTCAGCTGATAATAATTAAAGGAATCAGGATAAAATTTAACTGCTTATACTTAATCAAGTGCAATTTTAGTTGTATCTTAATACTCTTAGTGTTTTACCTTTTTATATGATTATGTTAATGTTAAATTTTCTATATATGTTGAATTTTTCCTTTTTTGTATACATTTTGTATTTTTTTATACTTTACTTGTTACTTTTCATATATTTACTTTATATCTTATAAAATTAATAAAAAATATTTTTTTAAAAAGACATTTCTGAAAATTTCTGCCTTATCAACTTTTCTATGTATGTGTTGAAACTGAGCCTGACAGTGTTAAGATGATGAGACCAATAACGTACATAATATCAGCTCTTGACAGCTTTTGGTCCCCTGGAAAAAGAAAGGTCACTTCAGCTGACCAAATGTGGTCTGAGAAGGCACTATTCAGCATCCCATGTATTGTACTCTAACTCTACATATAAAAAGCACCAGCCAGTCATCTCTGAAGTAGCAATATTTGGCTTTCAACTTTGCAGTGTGTTAATTGAAACTGAGTGTAACAGTGTTAAGATAGTGAGACATGCGACTGTAGGCAAAATAAGAAAGCAACATAATATTTGTAAAAGCCTTGCAACTTTAACAGGGCAATTGAAATGGGGATGCTTTCTAAGAATGTGTAGCCAGGATTTCTATAAAGTCTGTCATATTATCCTTCAAATATTTTAATAGGATGGAAATATATTATTGATGCCAGTGGTTGCATATTTGGTAACAGAGCTGACTGTGTAGAAATACTAAAGAAAGGCTATTTACTTGGTATTGCACCCGGTGGAAGAAGAGAAGCAATCTTCAGTGATAATTACTACAATCTCATCTGGGGTAAACGAACAGGTTTTGCTCAAATAGCTCTGGAAGCCAAAGTGGTGAGTGTTTTCCCCTTATATGTGTTTCCTTCCATTTTCCTGTTATAGGCGAACAAATGTATGTAGGTTGTTTTGAAATTGTTACTGCTGGAATTGATTTAATTTCCAAAGACTACACAACATAAAGCTAATCATGTGGACGTCTGCAGTTTCTAGGTTTCACGTAGTTGTTTGTGTAGTCCTGGTTTGACTGGCATTGTTCTCGTTCCATTTTCTGGCAAGTGTGATTGCCTGATTTTGTATTATTATTATTATTATTATTATTATTATTATTATTATTATTATTATTATTATTATTATTATTATTATTATTATTATTATTATTATTATTATTATTATTATTATTATTATTATTATTATTATTATTGCTTAATGGAATGTCTAACCAGAAATTAGCCCAGTGATGTTCAGAAAAAAGCTCTTCCTAGGTATTGGAGCTGGAGAGTTGCTGCTGGGGTGCTGTCTCCATGGCAGGGGCAAAAGAAGCTGCAGAAAGACCACATATATACTTGACATGGCCAGGGTATTTCCCATCCTCATTCGCAGCTGACCATGCATGTCTGCTGACTGTGTGAAAATGTTGATATATAACAAGAACAAGAGAAAATGTTAGCACTATCTTTTTGTCACTTCCAGGAAAGAGAGCGAAAGTATTCGTAATGGCAGGGGCATGACTAGTGATGTATTGCAAAAAAATTTTACTACCTAAAATTTTACCACAGATTTGGCTGGCCAAATCTGTGGGTGTGGCCAAACATCCCGCAATATGGGCTATGGAGGTGGGCATGGCCAACCAAGTGGTCATGGCTTGCGGGAATTTCCGCTACCGGTTCTGCAGAACCTGACAGAACCTGCTGCAGTACATCACTGGACATGACTGTTATGTTTCCAAATTAAGGGAAGAAGTGGGGAAGAGGGTAGTGTTTATAGAAGTGAAGGTGCACCTTTTAGAGACCAAGTGCCCAAACTGCTACCCCAAACCAACTTATTCATTGCAAAGTGCCAACATAGCAACAAGAGAGTAAGGAAACACTTCCATTGGGCTGCTGAGCAGAGCGAACTCTGTGCTGGGGTGACTGCATGGGTGCCCACAGAGAGGGCTCTGGGTGCCACCTCTGGCACATGTGCCATAGGTACACCATCACTGGTTTATAGGGTGCAGCAGTGATCAATTTGAAAATTATACCAAGTGGGATGCGTGATGTGGAACCTAGGTAATTAATTATATCTCTATGGACCATTGTACCATTTTCAGCAGCATAAATTTACCTTGGCAGTCCCTCATGCATTTAACAATTTTGACACAAACTGTATGGTAATTTGCAGTGTAGTTGCACATTTCGATTTTTTTAAAGGGGGAGTTTAAAGACAAAAAAGTGAAATGCAGTCCAGAATTATGGTTCACCGAGAATGAATATAATTTTTTTAAAAATCTTTTTATTAAATTTTTGACAAACATACAAAAAAAGAAAATGCAAGCGCGGCGCCAAAATGGCCGCCGCGCCCTTTGCGGGCCCCCCCCACAGGACAGAGAATCCGGGTAGTTAGGGGCGTGGCCACCTCCCTTATAAAAGGGGTGGCCACGAGGCAGCCGTGCTGCCATTTTGCCTCAGCGACGGAGCGGAGAAGTTTTTTCCTGCGTCTCCGTCGCTCGTTGGTATCAACGGGAAGCCTTTTGGGTCATTTTGCCTAGTTAGCTTCCCTTTCTGCTGCGGTGAGATGCCTTCCAAAAAGAAGGCTGCTGCGAATTCAGCTCGGGCTGTTAGGAGGCGCAATCCGGGTCGGAGGACCGCGGTGCCGCCTCCTCAGCAGCCACCTTTACCATCCCCGGCCGGGGCTGGTGGCATGGGGTCTATCGCCCCTTGGCCCGATCAGAGTGCGGGCGCGGAGGGTGCTCCGGCCCGTGGCCCGCGAGCGGTGGACACCGCTCCTCCTTCTGCTCAATCCGTTGGGCCTATTCCTTTCGGGCCGCCGCCTCTCCCGGGGCCCTCTAGCCTTGGGGGGTGGCCCGGCTCCCTGCCTTGGCAGGTTTCTTCACCAGCCCTACCGGGCTTTGGCGTTGGCCAATGGCCATATACGGGCCCTGGGGTACAGGGACCTGTCCCCATCCAAGGATCAGGTGGGCCGGCCGGCTCTTTCCCCATGGTTAATGTGGACACCTTACTGGCCCGTATTGCGGCCCTGGAGGCGTCTTTGGCCCGGGCCAGTCAGGCAGGCGCCCCTTTCGGGGTACCTTTCGAGGCGCTATCGGCAGCAGGACAACAGCCGGCGGCGAGGGTTGAGCTGCGGCAGGCGGGTGGCGCGGCTCCGGCCACTGCCTCGCAGCTCCCCAGCCAGCAACCTGGTGCGGGTCAAGCCCCGACGATGAGCTCTACATCGGTCGTGAGCTCCGACGCCCCCAGTGGGCCAGAACCCCCGGTGGGGGCGGCCCGCGGGGGTGCAGCATGTGAGTATATGGTGCAAACGAGTACATCTACACATATTCCCAATATAGGGGGGGGCTTTCAGTGGCCTTGGCCTCGCGCGGGTGGTGCGGGGGCTACCCCACTGGCGACCCACCCGGCGACAACGACTGCCACCATGCCCACTGGGGTGGGCCTAGGTTCTTACACTGCTGGGAACGTCCTGGGGGTGGCAGGGTTAGCTCAGGCCCCTTTTAATAGGCCGGCTGTCCCCTTTTCGGCTTTGCCGACGGCAGGGTATTCCTTGCCACTGGGTGATCACTTGGCACAGACCACCAGAGAAAAGATATGGCGAGGGGAGTATGTAGATATCTTCTCACTCCTGAACAGAGAGCCCACTAAGGAAGAAAGGGAGGGTCAGGACGAGAAGGACAAGGAGCAGGCACGCCGCCGTAAGCCGCCGCGTACCTGGGCTAACTGGCTCCCCGCTTATTTGATATATATGGCGGTATATTTGAGGGCGCGGCCGGATCTAGCTATTCCCATGGTCCAATATTTGGACAACATATATAGGGCGATGGTAGATTTCCCGGGCCCCTCATGGCTAGCATATGATGAGGAATTCCGTATGAGGATTCCCCTCCATCCCGAGATGAGATGGGATGAGCCCTGCCAGAGACTGTGGCTCTTGTATATGACACCCACACGCCCTGCCCCGGGGGATAGATACCATTGTGGACATGCGGTCCAGCGGGCAGCTCCAGCACAGGTTACCCGCCAATCGGCGGGGCAGGGGGTTCCAGCCCGCCTGCTGTGCTGGACTTTCTCGTCAAATGGTTCCTGCAGTCGAAAGAACTGCAGGTATAAGCATGAGTGTCCCACATGTTCTGGTCCCCATGCAGCCTCGGCTTGTCCCAAGCCTGGGGGGGCGCGAGGCAGAGGGAGGGGTGGACAGTGGGCTGGCAAGGCTGCCACGGAGGGAGCTAGTTCTCCAAAAGGCCCCCTCCCCAATTAAGGTGGACATGCTGGAGCGCTGGCTCGCATCGTACCCGAAGGGGGAGGACAGAGAGTATCTCATTCAAGGTTTTAAGCAGGGATTTCGTATCCCTTTTATGGGTGATAGATCCCCTCAGGATGCTCCCAACCTGTTATCCCTCAGAGGAAGGGAGGAGGTGGCTGCTGCCAGCATTAAAAAGGAATTAGACGCGGGCAGGGTCGCTGGACCTTTTCCCGCACCCCCTTTTCCCAACCTTAAGGTTTCACCATTGGGTTTGGTTCCCAAAAAGTCCCTAGGGGAGTTTCGCCTTATTCATCATTTGTCCTACCCAGCCGGCAGATCGGTCAACGATGCTATACCTGATGACCTTTGTTCGGTCAGGTATACATCGTTCGACCATGCGCTGCGCATGGTGCGCTCGTGTGGCCCGGGTGCCTTGCTGGCCAAGTGCGACATTAAGTCAGCTTTTCGCCTCTTGCCAGTGCACCCGGGTGACTTTGAATTGCTGGGTTTTAAATTTAAAGGGGAATATTATTTTGATAAGGCCATGCCTTTTGGCTGCTCCATATCATGCTCGGCTTTCGAGCGTTTTAGTACTTTCCTAGAGTGGGCTTTTGTCCGCAGGTCAGGGTCCCGGTCTGTAGCCCATTACCTGGATGACTTTTTATTCGGGGGTGAACGGGGCTGGGACACGTGTGCACGTCTCCTCAATACATTTCAGACGCTAATGCAGGAACTTGGTGTCCCTTTAGCGCCCGAAAAGACCGAGGGCCCATCGACCAAGTTAGTATTCCTGGGGGTTGAGATTGACACGGTAGAGCAGGCTTCTAGGTTGCCGGGTGATAAGGTGTCCAGGATAGTGACCCTTATCTCGGAATTGCTGGCCAAGCGTAAGGCATCCCTGAGGGAACTGCAGGTGCTACATGGGCACCTTAATTTTGCCTGCAGGGTGGTCGCACCGGGCAGGGCATTTGCCCGGCGCTTATGCGATGCCATGGCAGGGTTATCCAGGCCCCACCACAGAGTTAGGCTTACCCGGGGTATCAGGGCAGACATGTTTGTCTGGTTGCAATTCCTGAGGGAGTTTAATGGGGTCTCATTTTGGAGGTCGGACCTCCTGGCATCCCCCAATTTCCAGATCCAGTCTGATGCCTCAGGATCCCTGGGTTATGGGATGTACTTCAATGGGAAGTGGGCCTATGGTGGGTGGCCACCGGCATGGGCAGGCACAGGTCGCCTGCGGGATCTCACATACCTGGAATTTTTTCCCATTCTGGGGGCTTTGATGCTATGGGGCGAACAGTGGGCTAATTCGGTAGTGCATTTTTGGTGCGACAATGCTGCCGTGGTACACATTGTCAATGCACAGACTTCCAAATCGCCCAGGGTTATGGATCTAGTGCGCCATTTTGTGCTGCGCTGCCTGCGCTTCAATGTCTTGTTCAGGGCCAGGCATGTCCCAGGGGTTAATAATGATATTGCTGACGCTTTGTCCCGCCTGCAGATCTCCCGGTTCCGCGCCTTGGCCCCGGATGCGGAGGAATTTCCCTCGCCACTCCCGGACGAGATGTGGACTATTGGCAAGGAGAGGTGAACCGGGCGATTGGCCTGTCACTAGCGCCACGCACGCGTAAGGCGTATCAACAAGCACTCAATTCATTTAGGGTTTTTGCTACTCGATTTCACTTGCCAGAGACCTGGCCTATCCCGGTGGACCATGTTCTGCGGTTCATGGTCCACCTCCATGCACAGGGCCTTGCACCTCGCACCATAGCATCCAAGCTCTCGGCGTTGGCTTTTATGGCCAAAGTAGGGGGTCATGTGGATACCACCTCTGACTTCCGCGTGAGACACGTTTTGGAGGGGTGGGTGCGCGAGCGCGGGCGTTGCCCGGACGACCGGCACCCTATTTCCCCAGGGGTCCTTACCCAGTTGGCCCGGGGCTGGCCAGGCCTCTGTTTTGATCATTATGAGGCAGCCCTTTTTCATGCAGCCACAACGGTGGCATTTTTTGGAGCGCTCCGCGTCAGCGAACTCGTGATGCTGTCTAAGGCGGATGCAAGTGGTAGGGCACTGGAACTCGGAGATGTCTATGTTGCCAAAGACTGGGCCCAGTTGAGGATTCGCTCCTCTAAAACAGATCAGCATGGCGTAGGCAGTGGAGTAAGACTGCTACGGTGTTCTTTGGCCGACATCTGTCCGGTTGGTGCCCTACAGGAATACCTGGCACTGCGTGGCACGCACCACGGCCCGTTTTTCTGTCACCAAGATGGGTCTCCCCTTACTAAATTTCAGTTTTGGAAGGTGACAGCCAGAGCCCTCACCAGGGTGGGCCTACCAGGCGCCCGTTATGGCACGCATTCGTTTCGTATTGGTGCAGCCTCTACAGCAGCTGCTTTTGGGTACTCTGGGGCTGACATACGCAGCATGGGGAGGTGGGGCTCACAATGTTTTCAGTTTTATGTGCGCCCACTCCCGCCATGAGTACCAATTCAGTCACCTTACCTTCCCTTTTTCTCAATTTTCTTACAGACCCTGGGTGTCGTATTACACCGGTGACAGTATGGCTGGTGGGCCACAGCTATGTGCACAGGGCAGCGCGTTACGCTGCGGCGACAGAGTGGGGACCCCGACTGGGACTGGGTGACCACGCCAGTCTCGCATGGCATGGTAAGCCTGGGATGTTATGGCAGGAGCTGCGGCCTTTCCTTTTTTCTGGCCTGGGGGCTGACCCGCCTGACATTCTAATCATCCACCTGGGGGGCAATGATTTGGGCCAGGTCACCGGCTTATCGCTCAAGCATGCGATTTGCGAGGAACTCGCCTACTTGCATTATGTCTGGCCTGCCACAACCCTGGTTTGGTCGGACATTGTTCCGCGCCATTCTTACAGAGGGGGCGTTAACCTCCTGGCTCTTGACCGCGCTAGGCGCGCGGTCAATAAGGCAGTGGCGCGGTTTCTTGCCACCAGGGCTTGGGGACGGGTTAGTCATCACCCCGATATTAGTCTGCAAAATTATGACCTGTACGCAGGGGATGGGGTCCATCTGTCGCGAGGAGGTATGGACCTCCTGTTAGGTGATTGGCGAGCAGGCCTGTTGACCGAGCTGACGGTCTGGGGGGGGGCGTCAGGTCTTCTGTGAAGCCCCTCCGTGTGGCGGGTAGCACTGGTAAGGTAAACAGTATGACCCACAAGTATCCGGCAGGTTCGCAATTGACTGGACAACACTAGACAGGAATAAATTAGTTAAACGTTGTCCGGTCAACGACGAACCAGGCGATGGGGTGATGGTGATTGCTAACCAGCATGCATCACCCCTGTGATTTCACGGATACGCGTCAGAGGGTGGGGTCATGAGTTAGTTATTGACTACGGTCAACAATTTGTTTGTTGTTGACAAACAAATTGATACAAATTGATACATTGTAACCAATTGCCGTTGGCAATTTTGGGGTGGTACCTTACCAGTGTTACTTCGGCCTGCTTGCCTTAGGAATTATGATTGGTCGTTTTACCAATACAAATTTATAATTCGGACTAGGGCATTGAATCAATAAATGTGGCCCTTTGCTGTTATCCACTTTCAATGTTGTCTGTGTCCGTTATTGGGGGGGTGCGCCTGCAATGCAAGCGCGGCGCCAAAATGGCCGCCGCGCCCTTTGCGGGGCCCCCCCCACAGGACAGAGAATCCGGGTAGTTAGGGGCGTGGCCACCTCCCTTATAAAAGGGGTGGCCACGAGGCAGCCGTGCTGCCATTTTGCCTCAGCGACGGAGCGGAGAAGTTTTTTCCCCTCCACCCCCTCCCTAGTTAACAGTGTGATATCTTGGTCGCTTCGGGGCCGGGTGGGAATTTTTGGTTGGGACCCATATTGGCTTAGGGTCCTGGCTTTTTTGCCCATCCCACACTGTTGCTATGGTTTGATATAGGGGTCTTTCTGCATTTCTACTGTTGACTTTGGTCACATGGGCGGGTAGCACTGGTAAGGTAAACAGTATGACCCACAAGTATCCGGCAGGTTCGCAATTGACTGGACAACACTAGACAGGAATAAATTAGTTAAACGTTGTCCGGTCAACGACGAACCAGGCGATGGGGTGATGGTGATTGCTAACCAGCATGCATCACCCCTGTGATTTCACGGATACGCGTCAGAGGGTGGGGTCATGAGTTAGTTATTGACTACGGTCAACAATTTGTTTGTTGTTGACAAACAAATTGATACAAATTGATACATTGTAACCAATTGCCGTTGGCAATTTTGGGGTGGTACCTTACCAGTGTTACTTCGGCCTGCTTGCCTTAGGAATTATGATTGGTCGTTTTACCAATACAAATTTATAATTCGGACTAGGGCATTGAATCAATAAATGTGGCCCTTTGCTGTTATCCACTTTCAATGTTGTCTGTGTCCGTTATTGGGGGGGTGCGCCTGCAAACAATAACAGTACAATATAATAATAAAACAAAAACAACATCAATACAATGTTAGCTCAAGTTCATAAGAGCTAGCACATAATAGTACTTAAACTAATTATTTACCATATAACCCCCAATATTAAATACCACATTGTAAATTATTACTATGATCATAACAATAAAAGCTTTCAGTGCTACCACTGTTTTTATTTTTTAATAATTACACATCACCCTGTGGGTATATACAATGCCCGGAGAGTTTAGTTTCTGTTTCAACTCCAAAAACCTCTTTGAGATGGTACAGGTCCTGAGCTATCATTTGCCATAAGAGAATGATACACAAACGGTTTCCAAATACTCCAGAACCTATTCTCTTTTAATTTATCTCATTTTACTTTGATCTCCCATGTCAATTTGTCGTTCAATGCTAAACTCCACATTTCTTTATACCACTCTCCAATCTGTATATCTACATCGTTTTTCCAATTTCTAGCTATGCATTGTCTACCTGTAGTTAATACAATTTCCAATAATTCTTTTTCCTCCTTATTCAAACCCAAACCTTCCACATTTGTTAAAAGAATGGTACCTGACGCCAACTTAACTCTTTTGCCCATTATTTCACCAAACTCCCCTTCTATTCTTCCCCAAAAATCCCTTATTTTTTTATAACTCCACCACATGTGTTCATATGTTCCATCCGTTTCTTTGCATCTCCAACATAACTTGTCCCTTTTATTATCCATCTGATAAAGTCTTAGTGATGTCAAGTACCATTGCCACAACATTTTAAAATTGTGTTCCTTAATTCTTACAGACATTGTTCTCATAATCCTCTTTTTCCATTTATTCCTCCATTCAACCTCCCCTATTTTTATATTCAAATTTTGTTCCCACTTCCGTTTCAAATCTTCCTGTGGATCTTTACCCTTATTCAGTATAGTGTAAAGTTTGCTTACCAGACCCTTAATGCTCTTTTCCCCTTTTCTGATCTTTATTACCAATTCTTCCAATTCAGTCTTTGTTCTATCTATCCCTACTTCTCTTCCATATTTTTTATTCCAATTATCCACCTTTAATTTCTGAAACCAATCCAATTTTAACTTTTCAAATTTTTTTTTCTCTTGGTATCATCATCGCAAACTTTTAACCAGTCCTTCAGTAAGAACATCTCATTTTTATCCAATATTTCCTTTTTTTCCTTATCTAATTTTATTGGAAAACACACCATATCAGTCAATTCCAAGATTGGAGAGAGATTTGGGACCATATCTTTCTTTACCTTTTTCCACACCTCCATGAGCCCTCTCATCATAGTATTATTTGACTTTTTCGGCTTGTCCTTTATTCCCAAGAAGATCATATTACCAATATTTCTATAATCTTTCATCTCCAATTCCTCCCAAATTGCCTTTTCTCTTGCCAAGATCTTCACAACATTCTTGATTTGGAATGCTCGATAGTATGCTAACAAATTTGGCATGCCCAAACCCCCTTCTTTCTGAGATAAGTACCAGAGCTTCTTTGAGAGTCTAGATTTTTTACCTCCATTACAGAAACTATTAAACATCTTTTGAAACTCATTAATTTCCTTCTCCTTCAAGTGGATCGCTAATGCATCAAATAAAAAATTAATCTTTGGCAGCAATATCATTTTGCAAATTGCAATCCTTCCAAACCATGACAGCTTCAACTTCTGAAACTCTTGTATTTTACTCTTAAATTCGGCTTTCAAACTGTCATAGTTCAAACGTTTAAGTTCTTCCAATTTATTTGAAATAATTATCCCCAAATATTTCAGCTTTTCTTTAATTTGTATATTAAGTGTCCCCACTATCCTTCCCATCTCACCTACCCCCATATTACACAGCATCAGTTCTGATTTATCCCAATTTATCATTAATCCGGTTATAGCTTCAAATACCTGTAGGTGATCTTTAATCCTATCCATTACCAACTCCGGATGTTTCACCATAAGCAGTGTATCATCTGCGTACATGCTCACTTTATTACCCATTATCCCTTCTATATTTAAATCATCCCTTATATTTTTGGCTAATATCTCCATTGCCATGATAAACAGGATAGGAGATAGTGGACATCCCTGCCTGGTACCAGCCTCAAGCTTTACCACATCAGTAACCTCTTCATTTACTCTGATCCTAGCATTCCCTTTTTGATATAATAAATCAATTACCCTTCTAAATCTATCCCCAAACCCGTAATTTTTAACTATTTCCTTAATTGAAGATAAATTGTAATGAATCAAATGCCTTCAAAATATCTAATGATAATAACCCCACCTTTTCCTTCGTTTGATTAACATTATCAATTAAATCTAATACCCTTCTAGTCAAATCCGCCATGTGCCGACCTTTTAAAAACCCAACTTGATCGACATTTATGTATTCCCCCATAAAACCGTTTAGACGATTAGCCAATATTGCTGTGAAGATTTTGGCATCCTGATTTATAAGAGAGATTGGTCGGTAGGATTCCACTCTTTCCAAGTTCTTACCAGGCTTTGGCAGTAGAACGATTGTAGTGTTATACCATGAAGTCGGGATTGGTCCTCCATCTAAAATATAGTTATATAGCTTCACTAATTTTGGAACCACCGCTTCTTTAAATTCTTTATAAAACTCTGTCGATAATCCATCATCCCCCGGAGCTTTCCCCATCTTCAACCCGCTAATTACCTCATTTACCTCTTTATCAGTGATCCTTTCCTCCATTTTCTCTCTATGTTCTTGTTTTATTCCGTTCCCTAACTGTCTCTCCAGTATCTTTTTGAGCCTCTCCAAATCTACCTCCTTTTTTTGCATATAATACTTGATAAAATTCCCTCACAATTTTACATTTATCTCTGTTCTTATTACACCTTAAACCTTGTTTATTAACCAATACCCCAATTTCTCTTTTTTCCCTTTTGGCCTTAGCTGCTCTTGCTAGTAGTTTTGAACTTCTGTTGCTAAATTCAAAGTATTCTCTGTTTAAATAGATCAAGTCTCATTTAACTTTGTCAATATCTTTACCCATTAATTCTGCATTAAGTCTTTGCAATTTCGTAAGGATTTTTTTATCTTTACTTTTTGCGTGATCCTCCTGTAACTGTTTTATTTCTCTTTCTTTTTCTATCTGTTCTACCTTATGTCTTTTATATTTAAAACTCGCCAACTTTATGCTTTCCCCTCTGAAAACCGACTTCATGGTATCCCATACAACATTGAAATTAACCTCGTTATTATCGTTCCACTGCCAACTTTCTTTCCACCTTTCCATAATCTGCTCTTTACATTTTTGATCTTTAAATAAATTAGGATCATACCTCCAAATTCTTCCACTTCGGGTATCTTTTTGTAATTTCAATTCCAAAAGTACTTTGGCATGATCTGATTCCTTAATGATCCCAATTTCCATTCCTTCTATATCTTTAATCAAGTTTTCCGTAAGAAAGACATAATCTATTCTCGAGTAGGTCCCATGGACATGTGAAAAAAAGGAATATGCCCTTTCAGAGCCCTTAAACTCTCTCCAAGAATCCTTCAAACCCATCGCATCCATCCATTTATCCAACACCTTCCCTTTCAAGCCAGTTCCACTTCTTGCTATGTTCGTGCAATCTAACCCCGACCTTATCAAGTTAAAATCTCCCACCACAATAGTTTTTGCAACATTCTCTAATTCCACTATTTTTCGAACTTTTTCTAGAAAATCCGCTTGATGATCATTTGGAGCATAAATATTTACCAACATGATTTCCTCATCCTCTATTTTTCCTCTTACAATCAAATATCTACCCTCTTGATCAGCAATACTTTTTGTAATCTCAAATCCTAATTTTTTAGAAATCATGATTGCCACCCCTCTCGCTTTTGAAGTTCCGAACACCATCTCATAATGTTGAATCCATCCCAAAAAAAGTTTATTCGTGTCTTTTGACTTCTGGTGCGTTTCCTGTAAAAACAATATATCGGGTCTATCTTTCTTCAACGCCAGTTCCAACCTCCGTCTCTTAAGAACAGAACCTGTACCCTTCACATTCCATGATAATATTTTAATATTTCCCATAACCTATCTCCTTTCTAAACTCTGAACTCTCCATCGGGCGTGCCACCACCAACCCCTTACCCCCATACCACAAAAAACTATATATAACACACACTATCTCTCTCCCCACCTTCTTCAAAAAAAAAGCCGCCTTTGACAACCAAAGAGGGGAGAGGGGGGACATGTAAGATGTGCCTTCCTACCAGTGCTACGCGCTACTCACCCTTCTATATCAATTAAATGCTTTAAATTTTAATAATCTAATTCTCATTGCTCCTTACTTGTCTCCTCCTCCACCATGATCGGCGACAGCTCCTCCTCCTCTTCCCTTCGCTGCGGTGTTCCACCTGTTGCCCCACCGGCCTTCGGCCTCTCATACTCCCTCCCCAAGGCTCCCGATTCCATCAATTCCTTCTTGAGATTTATCCACTCTTCCGAGTCTATTTTTACCAGCTCCAACAAGCTCAAATACTCCAATGGATTAGCCCCTTCATCAATTACTTGCATTCTTTTGTCATAATAAAAGCGCAGTTGCTGTGGGAATCTCCAATTATACCTTATATTTTTACTCATCAGCAATTTAGTTACAGGCCTCATCTTATATCTCCACGTTCTTTCTTTCAATGAAATATCATTATAAACTTTTACATCAGAACCATCAAATTTCAAAGCATCAGGACCAGCTCGTTTCAGAAAGGCCATTACTCTTAACTTATCGGCCCAATTTGCAAATTTTACCAAAACATTTCTTTGAACCACCCTCCCTCTTCTTGGGCCCTAAATACACTTACAAAATCTTCCTGAACAAATTCTTTTCCCATATTCAAACCATTTAACCACTGAACCACTCTTTCTCTTAACAAATCCGGTGTCCGTTCCACCACCTGACGGATCACAATATTCTGCTTTCTCATCATATCTTCCACAGCATCGATCCTTCTCTCTTGCTCATCCAATTTCAGCTTATTCTCCCGCACCACCTCCTGAGTCCCTTTTATTTCCTTTTTATGGCAATTACCTCACTTTGAACCAATTTCACATTTCCCTCTATTTTTTTCAAACTTAAATCCACCTTTTTTGAAAAATCTGCAACAGATGATACCACCTTATCTTGCTTTTTCATCATTTAATTTCTATCTTTCACCCTTGATTCCTCATTCTTCTCCAATTTCTGAAACAGCTTGCCAATTTCCACCATAATTTGAGTTTGATCATAGGACTCTGGGGGCGGTGATGAAGACTGAGGGGCTTCTTCCATTGGTGCGACTGGCTCTTCCTCTTTTGCTTTCCCTCTTGTGCCTTTATCCATAGTAATGCACAATAAAAGAGTCCAATGTTGCAGAACGTTGTGAAAATTAGTCAATCAGACAGAACCTGTAACACTGCAACCACTGGTACCACGAATCCAAGCAAGACGGACAAAACTTGTAGGGGGGAAGAAATCCAATGAAGAGTTAGATACTGTAATCCACGAAGAAAAAGAAAAAAACAGAAGGAACCGAAGTGTACTCCCAGCAAACAGCAAAAAAAGAAAAGAGAAAAGAAAATAGTAATCCACATCAGATCCGTTTCCCCAAGGCAAGCAATCCAACTGATCGTCTTCCGAACCACGAAAATAAAGGCTCCAAGGAAACAGTCACCCAGAGCTTCTCGTTTAAGTCCAAGCCGCCAAAATGGGAGGGGGGAATGAGAAGAAAGAAAAAAGCCCAAAATCCAAGCAGGAAGGAAAAAAGATGTGAGAAGCAATGTGTTCAAAATGGAAACTGATATTTGTAATCCACACGGTGAAGGAACAAAAAGAAAACCAATTCAGCCTTCTCTTGAGGCGGACAAATCAAAGCGCCATTTTCCAGCGGTTACATTAACTTCAGGGTGGAAACCCCCCTTCTTCCTCTGTGGAACGGCAGACTTTCCCCACACGCTTTAAACTGGAAAACACACTGCAGCCTTCAAATGCTAGAGCCCAGACAAGAACTTCTTAAGCCACTTTATTGTCGCCAGAACACGCCGCGGTTCTCCTGGGGTGCAAAGAAACCATAGACCAAAGCACAATCACTTTCGTTTTCCAGGGCCGCCGCCATTAAGGGAACAGCCACTTGATTTCAACTACTTCCACCCACTTCCAGGCTCTTCTAAGCAAAGTCCCCAGTTAACTTTAACTTTAACTTTTCCGTATATCCTTTCATGCACTTACATACGATTGTTTTCTTGCCAATTCCACTGCCGCCACAAATCTCCGCCGTCTCGTTGGTCCCGTTCTCGGCTTCTCGGCAGGAAAAGCCGCGACAGCCGTCGCGAGTCTCACCCGCCCAGAAAAGCCTCCCGAACTTAGACCGTTTGACCTCAAAACTTTCCAAAATTTTCCAGGAAGGCAAGCAGGAGCCATATCAACAGAAATTACCACTTTAAAATTTTCCCATTTTACTCAATCACATTGATTACCACTTTAATAAGCACGAGCGTCCGGATCAAGATGTTACTCGTCGGCCATCTTAGCCACACACCCCGAATGAATATAATTTAATCTTTTCTTGCTAGGTGTAAAAATAATAGAAATTCAATTAAAATAAAATTTAATTGTATTTTTTCTAGTCTTCAGATCTCCTGGAAAGATGGTTTCATTTCTAGTCTAACCTGAAAATCAGGGTATCATAAGAAAGACTTGGTCATGATCAAGAACTTTGACATAGCTGAAGGGATCAAGTAATCCATTTGTGACCTTTTCAAGGGGAAATCTATTTAAATACAGTAATGACATTCCCTCCTTTCAATTTCTCCCATTCCTAATACCTTTTAAAACTAGGGTCATTTAATTTTTTTGATCAGTTGCTACATATTTGGCTCACTTTTTCTTCTTCTATCGTGACTAGGCCAGACATGAAACTACCAAAATAAAAGTACCTTTCGATGAGTTCATTCTGCAGTTCCTTTCACTTACTGTGAGAAAGATTAGCTGGCAACACAAGGTTGCCAATACCAGGCTACAGCCGACTGCAGTGCAAAAATACCACAATCTTTGAAAAGGCTCTTTCTGTGTACCCTATTTGGCTCACTGATGGAACAGCTCTTCACAGCTCTTTCTTTTTCTATCTTTTGGCCTTCCTTTTAGCCCATAATCCCCATGTTTACACAAAATATTCAAGAATCATTCAGTGAATATGGAAAAACAGGTAAGTGGGATATTTTGTAATTACTTATATATAACAGTGGTGGTGCACCTATGGCACGGGTGTCAGAGGTGGCACTTGGAGCTATCTCTATGGACCCCTGTGCAGTCACTCCAGCACACTCTTCAGTTGGTTCCTTCAGTATCCTTTGATACAGGAAGGATATGTTCCAGCTCAGCATTCAGTGAATATGATAAAACAGGTAAGTGGGATATTTTGTAATTACTTATATATAACAGTGGTGGTGCACCTATGGCACGGGTGTCAGAGGTGGCACTTGGAGCCATCTCTATGGACCCCTGTGCAGTCACCCCAGCACACTCTTCAGTTGGTTCCTTCAGTATCCTTTGATACAGGAAGGATATGTTCCAGCTCAGCATGCATCTCAGGTACAGATGTGTTGCAATGGCCCTCTGGGATGTCGGAGTGGCTGGCTGCAAGGAAGACATGTGATACAATCGTGCAGTGAAGTCCAGCTCCGATCTGTGTTGGGTGGACGCATTTATTATCCTGCCTCGGGGTACTACGTGCCTAATGTGCACGTGACCTCGTGATACAGAATGCTTGCATACGTGGCATTTCTGATGGTCAAGACAATACCTGTGCTTGGACATTGGCCTGTGGTTAATAGACAACCCACAACTAATTAAGGTCTGGGTTGGTGAAACCCATTGTTCTAGCCCTATGTGTATTGACTCCGGGCATCTAACTTCCTCAGCTGTTGACTCGGCTTATTTGCCCAACCTAATCTGTGGCCAGAAGAGGAAGTGCGTGTTTTACCTTGGAGTCATCACCTTTTGACTTTTGGCCTATTTCCACTGTAACCTCCAGCCAAGGCTTTATGAATTGTCCCCCAACTATCGAACTAGCCCGAACCCCAATTGCCTTTCCAGCAAAGCCCAGTCGGTTCTCAGCTGTATGCTAGCTAAGCGAACCCATCGGGAAAGGTTTTGGCCAATTATGAACACGGGCAAACCACACAGATGTAAAGGACTGGAAAGACCCATTAAAAAAATCAGAAATACCCCCCCCCCTTGAAGTATTTCTTCTCTCGCACCCATTTTAAAAATAAATAAATGAAAAAGGAAGAAACTTGATTTAGCATGATTAATAAAATACTTAAGATAAGGTGCTCATATATTTTCCAAATCATTTCTAAAAACTATGTACAGTATCAGATTACTGTATTCTAATTTCTGTGTACTGAGGACAAGCAAACCCTAAGTTTCAAACTGAACAATTCAAAGCAAGAGCAAGATGGATTTCTTCCTAGGTGACACTGTAATTATCACAAGAAAAGATAAAGGTTTCTGTTTTGTTTTTGCTTGTTATTATGTCTAGAATAATTTAAACTATTAATAGCACTGAATTGTTACAACCACAAAAACTCAAGATTTCAGATATTTTTACCTTGTATTGTCTTAAACAAAAATATTATTTCATTATATATTTAGGCCTGGTGAAATGGTTATATGAGAAAACACAAGTGATATTTATTCCTCTATATGCAGTTTTCCCAGTAAAATTACGCACATATATTGGAGAACCCATCCCATATGATCCAAGTATTACTGCTGTGAAACATGCTGAAAAGGTAACTTATCTCTTCTCATGGAAATGTGAATTGGAAACAATTTTCATATTTTCCCATTATTTTATGGATCCTTCTTTCTGGTAATCAATATGTGGAAAAATAGCCAGGGATGAGATTAAGAAGCTCCAGGAGACATTAGCAAGATACTTTGTTCATGTAGAAGGAATTATTTTGAATGGTACAGTTATTTGATAGAAATTCTCTTAAATATTTCTTTTTTATTACAGAGGAGGGGGATCTCTATTTTTGTCCATACACCAATCAGGTTGGATGGGGCATAAAGTGCTTCAGTCATTTCTTTTTCCTCAGCAAATCTTAAAGGGGTGTAGAATGCAAATTTCCAAAGCTAACTATGTGAAATGTGACAGGTTTCCTACCCACTTTAATATCTATCATTGTGTCCAAATCACATGACAATCTGAGTAAAAACTAAGATGCCATAACTGATTGTTTTCATAAATTATAAACTATTTAATTATAATATACCATAGGTAATCAAATATGTAATTCAATTACATCTAAAATAATAATAATAATAATTTCATGTCAGAAATTATTCTGAGTTGAAAGGATTTTTGTGGAAGAAACTCTACTCAGGGAATGCTGGAATGAGGCTCCTTTCATGTCCCCAATTGCTGGGACAGAGATGGGTGCTCAATCTGTCATGCATATCAAACTGCCTTCCAGCTAACAATGTGAGCTTCTTAACCACTGAGCCACCGCAGCCCCATCTCTGAAACAAGTACATATTGCTTTAAGAAATCAATATATGATACATCTTGATGGATGAATAAATTGGATTTCAAATCAGTTTTTTGTGGAATTGATGAAATGTCATGTGGTGCATGAGTCAGTCTGTGTGTTTATTGTGATACTTTCCCAATATTTTGTTTAAAAGTTATCAATAATACACTGACTTCTAATTCCTTTCTTTTTAAGTGTGATTGCAATTGTGTTTTCTGTAGTCCATTTCAGTGTGTTTTATTGAAGTAATCTCTCCTGGTTTGAAATGTGAATTTGTGTATCCCCCCTCCCTATAATCTATACCTATAAAAAGGTGCTTGGGCCATGTGTGTCTGGCATGGGCAGCCACACCCAGCCCAACTATCCTGTACTGAGCAGGCCACACTTACCTTATGACCCTGCAAGCATCACCGCAAGGGTCCAGAATCCGAGAGTGGGGTAAACGCCCCACGAATCGGAACAAAAAACCCCTACAGTTCCCAGCATCCTCTGCACCTCGCAACCCCTCAGCCAATCATGCTGAAGGGCGTGAGCACAGAGGAGGCTGGGAAAGCCGGCGTGTGTGAAATTAAAAAAGCCTCACACAGAGGGAGTGCAAGGACGCCAAAGGTGGATGCTTCGCTGCCCTTACTTCCCCGCCCTCACTTCCCCAACCCCACCAAAGCCACAGCGAGGGCAGTGCCAGCCTTCTTCCCCGGGGCCAAAGGGAGAAGAGGGGCTCCCTCTCCTCCCCACTACCCCACCAAAGCCGCAGCAAGGCCGCCTCCAGCCTCAAATTACAACGGTAGGGTAAGTTGAGGGGAAAAACCAAAGTCAGCAGGCAGCGATCCCTGCTGGATCACTGGCTGCCACCTTTGTATTACCCCCACCGCTGTTTTGAGAGCTAACACAAAACAGCAGTGGGGATAATAGAAAGGCAGCAGCCAGCGATCCGCCAGGGAAAGCGCCTCCCCTTACAGATCGCTGGCTGGTGCCTTTGCATTTCTCCATTAATTGTTTTGAAGGCTGACACGAAGCAACTTTTGAAACAGTTAATGGGGAAAAAACAAAGGCAGTAGGCAGCAATCTGTAAGGGGAGGTGCTCTCCCTGGCAGATCGTTGGTTGCCGCCTTTCTGTTACCCCCACTGCTGTTTTGTGTTAGCTCTCAAAATAGCAGTGGGGGTAACACAAAGGTTTACACACAAAAACATCGAAACAGTTGATGGGGAACAAAGGCCTCCCACCCCCCCATGGCAGGGAAACGGGGAAACAGAAAGCTTCTGCCTCCCACCCTTCCCTGCTTCCCCCTCCTCATGAAAGGAAGGGAAAGGGGTAAATAAATGCTTCCGCCTCCCCCTTCCTTCCCTACTCACCGGGGTGCAGCCTCCATACCTACAGCCTCCTCTCTCTCTCTCTCTCTCTCTCTCTCTCTCTCTCTCTCACACACACACACACACACACACACACACACCTGCTGGGCTGCTTCTCTTTATTTTTTCTTTCTCTCTCTCTCTCTCTGACACACACACACACCGGGCACCCCTGCTTTACCGGGCAGTTATTATCTGTGTGTTGGTGATTGGGGTGGTTTGGAGGGTGCACACACACCCCAAAACCACCCCAACCACCCACACACAGATGATAACTGCCTGGCAGGACCAGGCAAAAAATGCTAGTGTTATATAATATTGGATCTTACAATTATAGCACTATGATATTTCAGCAATGAGTGCTACAGGCTACTTATATATATGACAAGAAAATGAACAGTAATATATCAGCATGTATCATTCATTGCTGTAGTGTCATTATAATTATAAGATAATTAAAAACAAATTGTTTATATGGAGGATACCCAAGAGATGCAACATACAATGATTAACTCATACACCCTTAGTTGGAAAAAAAGAAAAGAACATTTCAGATATCACTGTGAAAAAATGCAGTGAATAAAATCCCACATTTTGGCAATGTGTACTTCAACTGTACATCATGTATTCTTTAATGTTTGAATAGATTTCAGATGTGGGAAAGTTCAAGCAAATGTAGAACTTTTTACTAGGGTAGACATGCCTTTGTTGTTCATTCTCACAGTCTAGAGCCCTGGTGCTTAAACTGCTATCCTACAACCACAGGTTGCGAGTTTGATCCTGTCCATGAGGTCAGTAAAATGAGAACCCAGCATGTTGGGGGCAAAATGCTAATTAACTTGTGAACCTCCCAGAGAGTGCACTAAGTGCTATGGGGCAGTATATAAGTGTAATTGCTTTGCTTTCTGACCCCATGAACCACCAAATGCCAGGCTCCTCCATCATTGGCCATCTGCCGCAGCCCATCCAGATCTAATCCCCTTCCCCGGGTCAATGATGCCATCTAGCCATCTCATTCTTGACCACCCCCTAGCATCAGGACCTTCTCTAGTGAGTCCTCACTTCTCATTTGGTGGCCAAGGTACTTGAGCTTCTGCTTCAGTAATTGTCCTTCCAAAGAACAGTCAGGGTTGATTTATTGATTGATTTGATCTCCTTGCAGTCCAGGGGACTCTCAAGAGTCTCCTCCAGCACCACAGTTCAAAGGCATCTAATCTTCTGTGCTCAGCCTTCCTTATGGTCCAGTTCTCACAGCCATACATTACTACTGGAAAGACCATTGCTTTAACTATGCAGACTTTTGTTGGCAGGGTGTCTCTACTTTTTATTTTGCTGCCTAGGTTTGTTGTAGCTGGCCTCCCAAGAACTAAACATTTTTTTTATTTCATGGCTGCAGTCACCACCTCCAGGGTACTTGGATACCAAGAAGGTGAAGTCTGTCACTGCTTCAATTTCTTTACCTTCTATTTGCCAGGGAGTGATGGGGCCGGATACTATGATCTTGATTTTTTGATATTGAGTTTCAGGCCAGCTTTTGCACTCTCCTCTTTCACCCTCATCAAGAGCTTCTTTTGGTCTTTTTCACTTTCTGCCATTAGGATAGTGGCTTCTGCATATCTCAGGTTGTTAATGTTTCTGCCAGCAATCTTAATTCCAGCCTGTGCTTTATCCAGCCCTGCATTATACATGATGTACTCTGCATATAAGTTAAATAAGCAGGTAACAATGTACAGCCTAGTTGTACTCCTTTTCCTATTCTAAGTCAATCATTTGTTCCATATCCTGTCCTAACTGTTGTTTCTTGACTCACATACAGATTTCTCAAAAGACAGATGAGGTGGTTTGGTACACTTATCTTTTTAAGGACTTGCCAGAGTTTATTGTGATCCACACAATCAAAGGCTTTGGTGTAGTCCATGAAACAGAAGAAGACATTTTTCTAGTCCTTACTTTCTCCATGATCCATCGAATGTTGGCAATTTGGTCTCTAGTTCCCCTGCCTCTTCAGAACCTAGCCTGTACTTCTGGAAGTTCTCAATCCACATACTGCTGAAGCCTAATTGTAAGATCTTGGGCATGACCTTGCTAGCGTATGGGATGAGTGCAATTGTATGATAATTTGAACATTCTTTGGCACTGCCCTCCTTGGGAATTGGAACATAGACTGACCTTTTCTAATCCTGTGGCCACTGCTGTGTTTTCCAAAACAGCTGGCATATTGAGTGCAGCACTTTAATTGCATCTTCTTTTAGGGCTTTAAATAGCTGCAATACCATCATCTCCACTAGCTTTGTTGTTAGTAATACTTTCTAGGCCCATTTGACCTCACACTCCAGGTTGTAAGGGACATTAAGGTCCTTTTTGTAGCATTCTTCTGAGTATTCTTGCCATCTTTTCCTAATCTCTTCTGCATCTGTTAGGTCCCTACCATTTTTGTCCTTTGCCATGACCATTTCTGCTTGATACATTACCTTGATTTTCCCAATTTTCTTGAAGAGAACTCTAGTCCTTTCCCTTCTGTTGTTTTCCTATATTACTTTGCACTGTTTATTTAAGAAGGCCTCCTTATTTCTCCTTGCTGTTCTGTGGAATTTTGCATTAAGTTAAGTGAATCTTTCTCTTTCACTTTTTGTTGGATTGGGGCCGTGAAGCGGCCCTTGAGGTCCCGGAGGAGACTGGTCAAGTAACGACACGAGACAAGATGGAGCGAAGACCAGTGGTTTATTGAGGGAAAATCATCAGTATATATTATGTTCGAGGCTGCGTGTGGTAGAATCGTCATCTGACAGAAAATCACATCACCCATTTACCCGGGTTAATTGGGAACTTCTCTTGGGGAAGTTAATTAACTAAGGCAAATACTGACAGGGGAAATCCATTGTTCATGGCTTGCTCAAGAGTAAACATGGCCACTATTTGCACTAAGGCTTGGGCTAATCTGCAAGTGCGGAATCACCTAATTCCTAACTTGGGTTAGCTATTCAACCTCCTCCTGCCGAACTGCCTGCCAGGTCAGATATGGGTGAATCAATCTTATGAATATTGATCCGCTCCCCAATTTCTGTACTGGCAGGGGCCAGTGACCAGGGGTCTTCCTCATCCAGTGTAACCTTTGCCAGGGGCCGTTTTATGCCAATTGTGCTCGCGGATCCCGCACTCCCCCTTTTTCTGTTATTTTTGGACCTGACAGACGGCCCTGCGCAAGAGTGGCATCAGCTGGTGTGGGGGGATGACGCTTCGGGGTTCCCTCCATGTGGGACATCTCGATAGCAGTGAGGGAATACATTGCACGAAACAACACACGGCTGTGCCCAGTATTACCACCCCCACAATCACTTTGAGTGTCGTCTGAAGCCAACCCCATGGGAACCACGGCCACAACGAATCCCACCACCCCCATGAAGCATCCTCCTTGATGTTCTTGACCAGGGTGTGGAGGTCCGTGAGCTGGCTCTGTACCTTGTGGGTTTTGTCTGTAAGATTAAAGCAACACATGCCGTGGACAGACTCGCAACCCAAATGAAGTAACAACAGGGGATAATCGATAGCTGCTTGATTATCCAGTATGGCATGGCGAAGCTCTGTCTGCTCCTGGTTGAGCAGCGCTATTGCCGAGGAGGTGTGGTTAATGGCTCTTGCAAAAGCGCAAGCCAATTGACCAATTCTCCGAGCGTTGCCTATGGCTAAGCCTGGCACGCTGAATATACTGACTGCTGCCTGGTTTTTCAGAGCTGTGGATCTGAATCCAGACTGCTTTCTGTAGCAAGGCAAGATAATGAGATGTGTCATTGATCTCTTACTGTGACCTAAGGTGATTCTAAGCTATTCCTGCAACTTCTGGCGTTGTGCAAATGTCTTTCTGGCACCTATGGGGAGGTGTGAAAATAGGCTGGGGATTACCGGCTACCGGGTGCTCAATCTTTGCAAGCAATGGGCCGGTGCAAACATGGGCCGGTCTGGCTTCCTTTGGTGGAAGCTGGCCGTTATTAACAATACACGACCCTACATATACAGAAATTCAAATGTCCCTTGCAAATCCCAACTGGAGCATTGTACAAGGCATGAATAAATAAAGAGCAACTACAGATAATAATAGCAATAAAAGACATTCAGCAGCTTTTCGAAGATGAGGCTTCCCTTCTTGGTGGGGTTTCATGTGTAACTTGAGCTTGGAAAAGTCTTGTTTTGGGGAAAAGCATGGTCGTTAGAAGTAGCACTGAGTATGCAAAATGTTCATAGAAATGTCTTTGGAGATGTAAGTCATAAAGGAAGACGGACAACTGATGACAGGCAGTGACTGGTGCCATCCTTTGCAATAGCCAAACTTGGCATCCGGGCCTGATTCTGGCCTCTGGGACCTGCATGGGGAAGAGACTTGTTTGGGAGATAAAAATTCTGAAAGAGTTAGTTGGTTTTTGCACTTATAGGGTAGCAATTGCTGTGCAACTATGGGATGTTGTTCCCCCCCTTTCTGTTTGTTTGTCAATGTAGGACTTAAGGGTCCGATAGACCCATTCCACAATCGCTTGCCCCTGTGGATTGTACGGAACGCCAAAGGTGTGCTTAATATCCCAGGTTGCCTCCAGCTATAAGCTGGGGCGTCATCGGACTTCATGTGCCGAGGTTCGCCCATGGCCGTGGGAAAGGAGATGCTGCTCCACATGGGGAGCCGTTTCTCCCTTCTGTGCTGTTACCCAAACAAACTGTGGGAAGGTATTAATGCAAACGTGCATGTACTGCCATTTGCCAAAATGTGGGGCATGTGTGACGTCCATTTGCCACACCTGGATGGCCTCTGTCCCTTGTGGGTTGACCCCCCACGAGGGCCCACCCGGTGCCCCTGCACGATGCAGACAGGAACGGACTATGCCTTGGGCTTGGGAAGGTGGCAGGTTGAACTGCCTTGCAAGTGCTTTGGCATTCTGATGAAAGAATGCATGACTCTGAACAGGAGTTGTGAGGAACAAACTCAGCAAGTTTTTGTCTGTCGCGGGAGTGATGTATGCTCCCGGTAGACTGTGAAGCAAATGCCTAACAAACTGGCTGTCAGTAATTATGTTGAAGCGTTCTTTGGCAAAGGTGCGCAAAGCGAGGTTCACGGCTGCCAACTCTGCCCGCTTGCGGAAGAGTCAGGAGCGTGCGCCAAGCTCGGTCCTCTTGCCAAGTAAGAACCTAATGTGTGCGACCCCCATAAGTGAAAACTGTCCTAGCCCTCCGAAGGGGAACCAGTGACATTAATTCACACAAGGTGACTGTCTGCGTTTGAAGCGAGACGAGTCTGGGGTCTTATGGCAAATCTTGGCGCATGACGCGCCAGGCTTCCCTTGGGTAAATTTCTCATGAAGGCCCCCCTGCGCACATCCGCCCATGGCGTGTGTGCACACTTTTACTGGAGCTATTCTTGTGCTCCTGTGAGAAGGGTGCCAGATGCTGGCTTAGCCTTTTGCCTGTGCTTAGACTAGCAGCAAAAAAAAAAAGGAAGGGGTGGCCTGAAAATGCCTGTATCTGATTGAAAGTGTGACCTGACTGCATTCTTAAAATGGTCCTAGGCCGTCCTGGCTAATGAGTGGCACTCCACACATTCTCAGGAGCTCAGGGACTAATCCCTCCTCTGTGCTCTGGAGTTTGTGAAATGTGTCTGCTCATTAGAGAGGGTGCTGTGGGCCAGGTGCCATACTTAAAATGACCTAAGACTTATTAAAGACAAGCCAACTATGACGTGCCAGCTGTAAGGAAATAATACACAAAAATGAAAAGACACACAAGTTAAACATTTCCAGCAGGGAGTTCCACTGGTGAAAGGAGGAAAGACAAGTCAGAAGTTAGCACAATGAGAATGCAACAACTCTTATCATAACGAAATCAGATTAGGTCAGGTAATTAAGACAATTGGGTCCTCCTGTTAAGAGATCCCTACCAGTAATTGACTCTGGACCCTGTGAAAGGAAGGAATTTAAGGCTGTAGAAAGAAATAAATTGGTTACTATTAAGGCCTGGAGAGGAGTTTTGTTCCTGTAAAAAGGTAACGATTAAGCATTTTCTGAATATACAGAGCACAAGAATGTTTGCGTGCTTTTTCCTGTGAAAGGGGTACAATGAGTGAGTTACTTTACACAGATTAAAGTCAAAATACCAGAACAGTATCTTTCTTAAGAGAATGAAGGAGAGTTAGAACGATTCTCAACCCGCGGCCAGATGTGGGTAAGTGGGCCAGATGCGGCCCACTTTGCTCTGCCACTACCTCCACCAAGCCAAGAAGGGCTGTGTGGTGAAGGAAGGGCAGGATGACTGTCCGGACCCCCAGAGCTGCCTGAGGCCCCGGAACTTGGCCCCTGACTTTAAAAGGTTGAGAACCGAGATTACAAGATGATAACACAGTACACACATAAAGACAATGCAATTCTCTCATTCCTAGTGAGATACATGACTTAAAGACGTTAAGGGAATTCAGAAAACCTTAAAACACAGAGATGGGGGTTTGAGGAACACAGACGTAGGGAGGGGCCCCATAGTTTATGATTTAGTGAGGAAAACTCATAGAAGTGATTTTTGTTTTCAGATCGCGCTTCTGAAAAGAAAAATCTGTTTTCCTGAGTGGCAAGGATTGCAAAACCGGTTTCCAAGAGTGGCTTAATCCTTTGACAAAGAAAAAAGTCTCAAGGGAAGAAGGGGGGTCCCCCCCCCCTCCTGCTTTCGCTGCCCTTAAGCTGCTAAGCAGGCAAGGCAAAGGGGTTTTGTTCACCATGCTTTCTCAAACCTTAAAAGGTTCCTGCCCATGAGCAGAGTGCAAACTGTTCAACACATACTTCATAGTGACATTACCACGCAGTTACACACAAGGAACACTTTTTCAATCATACTGTGGTCATAGAGACAAGGCTTTTGCAATCATACACAGTTCTTGCAGTCATACATTCAGTGGTGCACCACGCATACACACATTTATTTACGCATTCGCACATTCCTCCCCTGATCTGCAGTGTTCTATCTTACACATGAGGAGATGACTTATACACAGCTGGCTATCACAGCCATCTGGGTGCTTCTACTTAGGGGTGAGTTTCTCTGGGCTACTCCAAGATGAGACAAGTAGGTTCCGCCTGTGCCTTGGAAGAGCTCGGGGTACTATTGCTGGGATGGTTCCTCTGGCATAGCCAGGGCGATGGCTGCCTCCTTTCTAGCCTGGGCCAGATGCATGCCGGAGGGCCGGACTCGCGGATCTTGGTGCTGCCTCCTTTCCAGTGCCAGCGTGGCAACCTTTTGAAGATCTGCCTGGTCTAGATTGGCTTTTTCTTCTAAGGTGTCTCATTTTTCCACACTGGAAGCAGGCGCCTTGGGGTTTTGGCACTGCTCTGCGCCTGAGTGTGGTAATGGGTCTGCTCTGGAGCCCTGCGTGGCCAGGGGCCGTGCAGATTTCCGTGAGCAGTGGGCGCTGAGCAGCCCTGCCTGAACGTGTGTCTGCCTTCAGATAGGCTGAACACAGCAGTTGGGCGCTAGCTAATTGTGCCACTGGCAATTTCCCCGTGAATGGATCTTCCTCACCCATGCACTGAATGGAGTTCTTAATTGGCAGGGAACTTGTAACTGTCAGAGAAGCGCCAGGGCTTCTCATGCCATGAATTCCTTCAGTGACGTCTGCAGCTGTCACCGAGGGAATGCTCCCTACACAGCCCTGCTTAAGCTGAAATGACGGATAGAGACTCATTGGGGCTGATGGTTCTGACTGCGCTGGGGGTTTCTGGGTCTCTATCCAGACTGGGTCTACCTCTGCTAAGAGTTTCCTACATTTGCTCCATGTGCGAGTTACGCTATCTGAAGCTCTCGGGGGTTGCTGAATGCAGACTCCTATCTGATCCCAGAGCTGAAGGGATAACGTACCTACTTCTGGGTAAAGCAGGCAGTGTTCCCTCAAGAACACCAAAAGCCGTGCTAGTTCTCCGCTGTGAAAGCTTATCTGATATACCCTGGCCAGGATTTTGAATTCATCCTCATGAATTCTTTGACTAGCGGGCGGACGTTGCCGCTGAGGACAAGTCCCCATATTACCTGCCGGGTCCTTTGAAGTCTCCTTCTCGGGACGATTCGACGCGTCTGTAGTTCAGGCAATAGGTTTTGCGTGACGAATCTCTGGGTAGAGCTCGGAGCGTGGACTGCCGCCACGGGCCCTCGGTGGCCTCTGCGCTGTCAGGGGTTCACAGCCGACCCTGAGCGGAACGCATTTTTCCGTGCTGCAAGCTGCCGCGATAGCCGGAGCAAGCTGTAGGATGCCTCTCTGAGATGCCTCGCCGCGTAGCTGTCTTCCCAATCGGATGGCTTTCCGACTGGGGCTGCCGCGCTGTCCTCTGGGGTGATCGGACACGGTTCTAGCGTAGAACCGGACCGCGTAGATCGCTTACTCACAAGTAGAATGGCCTAGTTGTTTTTCCAACTTTCTTCATTCTAAGCCTGAATTTGGCAATCAGTAGCTCATGATCTGAGCCACAGTCTGCTCCTTGTCTGGTCTTTGCTGACTGTATAGAGCTTCTCCATCTTTGGCTGCAGACTATGTAATCAATCTGATTTTGATGTTGGCCATCTGGTGATGTCCATGTGTAGAGTCTCCTCTTAGGTTGTTGGAAGAGGGAGTTTGCTATGACTAGTGCATTCTCTTGGCAAAACTCTATTAGCCTTAGGCCTGCTTCATTTTCTACTCCAAGGGCAAACTTGCCTGTTCTTCCAGTTATCTTTTGACTTCTTACTTTGGCACTCCAATATCTTATGATATTGGATGATGTCTGTTCTATAAAGTGTTGTAGGTCTTCATAGAACTGGTTGACTACCACCTCTTCTGGATGGGTATACAGGTAGACTTGGATTACTATGATGTTGAATGGTTTGCCTTGAATTCGGATTTAGATCATTCTGTCATTTTAAATATTGTATCCCATTAGTGTTTTCCTTATTGACTACAAGGGCCACTCTGTTTCCTTTTATTGACTACAAGGGCCACTCTGTTTCTTTTAAGGGATTCTTGCCCACAGTAATAGGTATAATGGTCCCTTGAGTTAAATTCACCCATACCTGTCAACTTCAGTTCACCGATTACCAAGATATCGATGTTCAGCCTTTCCATCCCATTTTTTACCATGTCCAGGTTGCCTTGATTCATAGATCTTACATTATAGGTTCCTATGCAATGTTGTTCCTTCTTACAGCACCAGACTTTCCTTTCACTGTGAGATCCATCCACAGCTGAGCATCATTTCAGCTTTAGCCCAGCCGCTTCACTCTTTCTGGGGCTACTTATATTTCTCCTCTGCCTTTTCCCAGTAGTAGATTTATTTATTTATTTATTTATTTATTTATTCGATTTATATAACTGAGAAGGCTCTCCTCCTGGTCCCAGTGAGCTATGCCTCCCTAGCTGATGGGACCACAAGGGAGCCTCTAGGGTCCACTCTCATATGATGGGTCAAAAACCGGAAGCACACTGGCAACCAATGCAGCTCCTGTAGCAGCAGTGAGGCACGGGTATAATGCCTGCACCTGACTGAGGGGCTCATCTTACAGCATCATATCATTTAGCCTTTCGATACTGTCCATGGGGTTTTCTTGGCAAGGGTACTTGTATGGGTTATCAGTTCCTTCATCAGTGGATTGTGTCTCAGTTCTCTGTTATGGCTTCTCTGTCTTAGGTTGCCCTACACAGCATAGCCTATAGTCACATTGAACCACGCATGCCCCCTCACCATGGCAAGACAACAATACTTGAGAAGGAGACATGCCTTTAGTCTAAGTGAACTTTTTTGTTTTTATTTGATAGTTTCAGTATCTAAAGCTAGTTAAAATTGGATGCAAGTTTTTCTTCATTCGTATTTTTGTCCCATTCTTGATCACAGCTAACTAAGATATGATGTTATTATTTCACTGCTTTGGGAGCTGCACTGGTTACCAGTTTGCCTTTGGTGCAGTTCAAGGTGCTGGTTATGACCTTTAAAGGCCCTACATGGTATTGGGCCAGGATACCTAAGAGACCACATCACCCAAAGGACGTCTGTCCATCCAACCTTAGCAGACCAGAGGGGCTCTCTAATTTTACCATCAGTTCTCTTCTCCATGTCTGCAGTGGCCCTTTGGAACCTCCTGCCAATAGAACTATGGTTACAGACAGAATTGCTGCCCTTCAGGAAAGATATCAAAACCTGGCTGGCAGGGCAGGTGTGGGGCCCTGATGGAAATGTGGTCCTCGCCTACTGGCTTACATAATGATTAAGATCCTTCCTCTTTTTTATGAATGGGGTGCATGGGTTTAATGGGGGGTAGTTTTTATCTGCTTTTATATTTTTATCTGCTTGTGCTTAGTTTTTTTTGTTATTTACCATGTATTGTGTTCTGTTTTGTGAGCCACCCTGAGTCGGGTTTCCTGAGTGGGTGGCATATAAGTATAAAGATTAAATTAAATTAATTAAATATGTGAATACTCCTCTGTCCTCTGTGGCAATCAGTTAAACCAAATGGATTTAAATCTTCTATACTAGGATTGGTTGTTTTATGATTTCATGCTAGATTGTTCTCCACTCTAGTTTTTTTTCTTCAATGAACTTTAATATATCATTTCCCATTTTTGTTTGTTTTAACAGACTAAGATTACAATTGAAAGTCTTCGCGATCAATACCAAAAAATACCAGGAAGTATATTAAGAGCTCTAGCTGAATGATTTGATAAGCATCAAAAGAATGACTAGTCTTTACGTACAAGTAGTTTATTAAGAAATCTTAAATTAGTTTCCTGTGTGTTAGGATTCATTAAATATATATTTAATTGCATAACTGATGCACATTTACAACATCAACTAACATAGTCTTTTGTGCTTTACAAATTTTACACCATTATTTTCCCATAAATATTGTCTGTCAAAAATTGAGAACTCTAAAAATAAAAAGTTTATGAACTTTCTGTATGCTAAACATGTGATAATGCAAAGAAAACAAAATATTCTTTTAAAGGCCAGGTTTCTCTTATGATTGGAATTAGGATATGTTTCAGATGTAACTAATCCATGGTCTGTAGATAATTTCACTGACAATAGGCTACAAACCTTCTTATTGGTGCTTTTTTCTGATTGAGTTATTATAATTAATAAATAATAAATAATTAGTTTTGCATAATTTATACATAACTATGCTACTTGTTGTTGCTGAGTCACATAGTCGAGACTGACCCTTTGCAACCCCATGGATCACCGCATGCCAGGCACCCCTATCCTCCACCATCCTCTGCAGCCTGCTCAACTCTATGCCCATTGTATCAATAATGCATCTAGCCATCTCATCCTCTGCTGCCACCTTCTTCTTTTGCCTTCAATCTTTCCCAGCATCAAGGCCTTCTCAAATGAGTCCTATCTTCCCATTTGGTGGCCAAAGTACTTGAGCTTCATCTTCAATATTTGTCCTTCCAAGGAGCAGTCAGGGTTGATTTCCTTCAGAATCGACTTATTTGACTTTTTTGCTGCCCAGGGTACTCTCAAAATTTTCCTACAGCACCACATTTCAAAAGCATCTATTCTTCTGCACTAAGCCTTCCTTAGGGTACCACCCTCACAACCATACATTACTACTGGGAATACCATTGCTTTGACTATGTGGATTTTTGTTGGCAGAGTGATGTTTCTACTTTTGATTATGCTGACTAGGTTTCTCATAGCTCACAGATAGTAGGATAGTAGGACCCAACTCAAATCAAAACCAAGAGACCTCAACTGGGGCAGGACAGGTCTTAAGTCTGTCGAATTAGTCCCACTCCCCCCCAAACCATGAAGCAGAGACAAAAGAGTGTCCACTGCTGCTTCCTGCCCCTTTTTACTGGATGACAGTAAGCCCCTCTACATCCAGGCTGCATAGCTGCTGGATATAAGAACATAAGAACATAAGAACAGCCTTGCTGGAACAGGCCACAGCCCATCCAGTCCAGCATTCTGTCTCACACAGTGGCTCACCATTTCCTTCAGGGTATTCCCAAGGAGATGCCTTCACCTGCTTAGGATTCCCTGGAAATGGCATTGAGAGATATCCTGCCTATCTCTCCAACCCGGAGGTTGTCCTTAGGTAGCCATAATTATAGCCATTGATAGCCTTGTCCTCCATGAACTTGTCTAATCCTTTCTTAATGCTGTGAAGACTGACAGCTGTCACCACTTCTTCTGGCAGGGAGTTCCATAGACCAGTAATCCTCTGGGTGAAAAAGTACTTTCTCTTATTTGTTTGAGAACTAGTACCCAAAAGTTTCATGGAGTGTCCCCTAGTTCTAGTGTTGTGCGATAGGGAAAACAGTTTTTCCTTATCTACCTTGTCCACACCGTGCATGATTTTATAAACTTCAATCAGGTCACCTCTTAGACGCCGTCGTTCCAGAGTGAAAAGGCCCAACCGTTGCAGCCTCAGATGGTAAGGAAGGTGTTCCAGTCCCCTAATCATTCTGGTTGCACTCCTCTGTACTTTCTCCAACTCCATAATATCCTTCTGGAGGTATGGCGACCAGAACTGTACACAATATTCCAGATGGGGCCTCACCATAGATTTATAAAGAGGCAAAATGACACTTGCTGACTTATTTTCTATACCCTTCCTAATGATCCCTAACATTGAGTTTGCTTTTTTCACTGCTGAGGCACACTGGGTTGACACCTTCATTGAGCTGTCCACCAGGACACCAAGGTCCCTTTCCTGGTTTGTCGCAGAGAGTTCAGACCCCATCAGTTTATAAATGTAATTGGGGTTTTTTGCCCCAACATGCATCACTCTGCACTTACTGATGTTGAAGCTCATTTGCCACTGTTTTGCCCACTCCCCCAGTGTCAAGAGATCCCTCTGGAGCTCTTCACAATCTCTCACAGTTTTCACTACCCTGTATAATTTAGTGTCGTCAGCAAATTTGGCTACCTTGCTTTTTACTCCTACCTCTAGATCATTTATGAAGAGGTTGAAAAGCAGGGGTCCCAGTACTGAACCTTGGGGGACCCCACTCTTTACTTCCCTCCACTTGGAGAAGTGTCCATTTAGTGCTACCCTCTGTTTCCTGTCCCTTAGCCAGTTGCTGATCCAGGACAAGACCTGTCCCTTTATTCCATGACTGGTAAGTTTATTCAAGAGCCTTTGGTGTGGGACCTTGTCAAAAGCCTTCTGAAAGTCCAGATAAACAATGTCAACTGGATCCCCATTATCCACATGCTTGTTGACACTCTCAAAAAATTCCAACAGATTAGTGAGGCATGATTTGCCCTTGCAAAAGCCATGTTGGCTCTCCTTTAGCAGCGCCTTCTCTTCTATGTAACTATTAATTCTATCTTTTAGGATGGTTTCCATCACTTTACCTGGGACACATGTCAAACTGACAGGCCGGTAATTTCCTGGATCACCCCTGGATCCTTTTTTGAAAATTGGTGTTACATTCGCTACCTTCCAGTCATCAGGCACAAAGCCTGATTTGAGGGAAAGATTATATATTTTGGCTAGGATATCAGCAATTTCATCTTTAAGTTCCCTGAGAACTCGTGGATGGATGCCATCTGGTCCTGGGGATTTGTTAGTGTTTAGCTTAACAAGACATGCAAGGACCTCCTCCCTGGTTATTTCTACCTGGCTGAATTCTTCGGTTTCCCTCCCTACGAAGATAGGCTCTGTTTTGGGCATGTGGTCTCTGTCTTCTTCAGTGAATACTGAAGCAAAGAATTCATTGAGTCTCTCTGCAATCTCTGTTTCCTCTTTAATAACCCCTTGCCTTCCATTGTCATCTAATGGTCCAATGGCCTTCCTAGTTGGGGACATTAGAATTCTTGCTCACTGTTCCGTTAAGAACTCTATATGTGTTTAAAAGCACATAACATTGTCAATCTGTACATGAGGCAATGGCAGAGCCTTGCCTCCTAATATAGCACACAGTACATTTGAATTTGGCCCAGAGGTGCACCAATGGTTACAGTCATGCTGACGTCTATCTGACGTAGATGGTCCTTTATGCATACCTCACATAGCTTCACCTGTGGTGGGAAGGTTTCCCATGGAAATTACTATTGGAGGATTGGAGCCACGTGATGCTCCGCTAGCTGTGCTAATGGCGAGCAGCTGACTGCCTGCATACACAACACTTACTATATTAGCTAATTAGTCCAGCAAAATGTGCTTAAAACCAAGGCTGTTTCCACTGTTTAATCTGCTGGCTGTGATCTCTGCTGGCTGAGACGTCGGTGATTGGAGATGCTTTTGCCCTTGATGTCTGCAAAAGAGGAGAACAGTACACCCGTGGATTTTCAGCATATTCAGCTATTGGTTTCTGCTTTCTGGTTTTTGGTACCAGAACTCTGCCAGCCAAAAGAATGCTAAGGCTCCAAGGAACTCTATACTGGGATTCATAATCTATACTGAAAAGAATCATTGTTTGCAAGTTATCTTGGCAAGTTTGCAAGACTGCTATCTACTTGCTCAAAGAACTGTGGTACATATAAATAGTATGTCACTGTCCTGCACAGAACAACAAGATTGGAGGAAAAAAACCACTTATCAACCCAACAAAACCTAAACAAAATACAACTATACAAAATTATCAACATACTCCCACCCCACATATACACATTTAACCCCTAAAATGCTCTAAAACTCTAAAAACTCTACAACTCTAAAAACTCTAAAAACTATATACAGAAGCTCCCTCATAGACTGCATTGCACTGCGTTCAAAGCCAGAACTGCTTTTGGGTAGAAACTATTTCTCAAGCAGCTGGTCCTAGTCTTTATGACCCTATACCTTCTTCTAGAAGGCAGAAGCTGAAAGAGATCATTTCCGGGGTGTGTACTATCCTGCGCAATCTCTACAGCTTTCTTATAACACCTTGGAGGCATATATTTGATCTAGAGTGGGAAGAGTACACCCCATTATTCTCTCCGCAGTCGTTAGGATTCTGGACAGCATTGTTCTTTCCCTAGCTGTGCAACTCCCAAACCATACACACAGACCATAGGTTAACACACTCTCTATGGTACAGTGGTAGAATGCCAACAGCAGGTCCTTTGAAAGATTGTTCTTCCTGAGGATTCTCAAGAAGTATAACCTCTGCTGTGCTCTCTTCATCAGATCTTTGGTGTTTGCTCCCCATGTTAGATCATCCCTCAGCCCCATTCCCAGAAATTGAAACACCAAGACCTGTTCCACACAATTCCCTTCAATAATAAGTGGCTGGATGTTCAATTTGCATTTTCTAAAGTCCATAATGATCTCTTTTGTCTTTTTTACATTGAGGAATAAATTGTTTTCCCTACACCACTCCATCAGCATCTCAACCTCCTTCCTGTAAGCCGACTCCCCCTCCCCAGCAGTAATCAGACCCACCACCGTTGTGTCATCTGCAAACTTGATGACCTTATTGCTGGGGTAACTGGGAACACAATCATATGTGTAAAGCGTGTACAGAAGCGGGCTCAGCACACACATCTGCGGCATCCCCGTACTTATACTGAGATCTGCAGAGACATGAGAGCACATCCTGACCCGTTGGGAACGATCTGATAGAAAATCTAGTATCCACCTGCATAAGCATGGCGGAAGCCCCAGATCTAATAATTTGGGCACCAGTCTATGTGGAAGAATAGTATTAAAAGCAGAACTAAAATCTACAAATAACAGTCTCGCATAAGTCCCTTGTTTCTCCAAATGGGTCAGAACAGCATGTAGGGCCGTAGACACAGCATCCTCCGTGGATTTCTTTCTCTTATATGCAAATTGACAAGGGTCAAGTCCAACTGGTAAACAAGCCATAGTACGGTTCCGCACCAACTTTTCAAAGCATTTCATTATGACAGGTGTAAGCGCCACAGGGCGAAAGTCATTCAGACTATCTATGTTAGTTTTTTTAGGCAGAGGTATAATAGTAGAGGATTTCAGACAAGGTGGGACAGTGGCTTGGGCCAAAGACCAATTAAAAATCTTCATAAAAGTTTCTGCCAGCTGTTCTGAGCAGTCTCTCAGTGCCCTACCAGCCACTCCATCAGGACCCATAGTCTTGCTTGCGTTTATTCCTTTTAATATTCGCCACACTTCTCCCTCTTCCACCCTGGCAACATTCCCTATTGGGAATAATGACGATGACTCTGGCAACACTGCTGGATCCACTGCTGGTGTCACCTCAAATCGGGCGAAGAAGGTATTCAGCTCCTCCACCAAAGAAGCACTGCTCTCTACAGGTAATGAATTACTGGGTTTGTAGTCAGCAAGGTGCTGGATCCCCTGCCATACTTGCCTGGTGGCGTGACTACTCAGGTGATCTTCAATTTTCCCACTATACACTGCTTTTTCCTTCCTTATACCCTTCTTCAGGTTCGCCCTTTCTATACTATACAGTACCCATTCTCCAGTTCTAAAAGCAAAGTTTCTGGCCTTCAACAGTCTCTGAACTTCACTCGTCATCCAGGGCTTCCTGTTTGGATACATCTTTACATGCTTTTCCCTGGTGACGTTGGCTGTGCAGAATCTAATATAATCCAGGACCATTGATGTGTAGGCCTCCAGATCTTGATGGTCAAACACATTCCAATCGGTCTCCTGGAAACAGTCCTGCAATTGTTGAGAGGCTCCCTCAGGCCACACAGTAACAGTCCGTGTTTGTATGGGGACTTGTTTCCTAAGGGGTGTGTATGCTGGTGTAAAAAGCAGGGACACATGATCTGACCTGCCAAGGTGTGGCAAGGGCTTACCCTCATATGCCCGTTTAATGTTTGTATACACCTTGTCAAGAGTATTCTCCCCCCTAGTTGCACATTTAATGTGCTGATGAAATTTTGGGAATACTGCCTTCAAGTCTGTATGATTGAAGTCTCCTGCAATGATCAGCACGGTCTCTGGGTATTTGCTCAGTTTAGTTATTGATGTTTCCATACAAAATATCCATGGCCATGCGTGAATTTGCAGTTGGTGCCACATACACCACCATTAATACTACTGCTGTAAATTCCTGAGGGAGATAAAAAGGTCTACATTTAATCATTAAAAATTCTACCTCTGGGGAACAGTGGCTATCCAACCTGACAGAGTCCGTGCACCAGTTGTGATTTACGAAGATACACACTCCCCCACCTTGTTTCTTGCCAGAATCCTTTGTCCTGTCCAACCGGTATGTAGTATAGCCTTGTAATTCAATAGCTGTGTTGGGAATGAAAGAGTTAAGCCATGTCTCTGTGAGTAGCAATGCACAGCAATTCCGAAAGTCTCCCTCATCTCCAACACGCAGCCTCGACTTGTCAAGTTTGTTCACCAAAGACCTCACATTGGAATATAAAATACTTGGGAGAGGTAATTTATAGCGTTGGTTTCTTATATTTGCCCTCGCGTTCACATGGCCATTTCTCTACAGCCTCTTTTCTTCCTTCACTCTCTCCTCCTCCTCCTCCTCATCTTCCTCCAGGTCCGGTGATTTATGATTTCTGGAATCTTGCAAGCCCACAGTTTTTCACACAGTTTTTCACACATAACACAGTCTCCACTTCTGCTTCTATAAAACAACAATTCCTGATGGCTATAAATAACCCTACTTAACTGACCCTGTCTCAAAAGCAAGGAGCTCTCAGCCGCAGCGTCTGAACATGCCACCATCAGGTAGCGGCCGTGGCCAGGAGAGCTTTTGCCCAACTTCGGGTGAATCGCCAGTTGCGCCCGCTCTTAGACCGGGACTCCTTACTCATGGTCACTCATGCTCTGATCAACTCTAGACTAGATTATTGCAATGCGCTCTACATGGGGCTGCCCTTGATGACCATCCGGAGGCTACAGTTAGTCCAGAATGCAGATGCTCGGGTGGTGATGGGGTGTGGGCATTATGCATGCACCTCACTACTGCTTCAGGAGCTGTACTGGCTTCCAATTTGCCTCCAGGTGCAATTCAAGATGCTGGTCATTACTTTTAAAGCCCTATACGGTAGTGGGCCAGGATACCTAAGAGACCGTATCGCCCCAAGAACATCTGTCCATCCAACCAGAGTGGACCGGAGGGGCTCTCTGCTTGTACCATCTGCTAGAGAGGCCCGTCTTTCTAGCATAAGAAGGAGGGCCTTCTCTGTGTCCACTCCGTCCCTATGGACTCCTGCCAGTGGAACTAAGGCTACAGATGGAATTGCTGCCCTTCAGGAAAGATCTGGAAAATGGCTGGCAGGGCAGGTGTGCTGTCCTGAAGATGTTATGACCCCCACCTGCTGGTTGGTTTAATATCAAAGTAATCTTCCACTTTTTAATGTGTGGCGGTTTTAGCGGGGAAATGTGTTTTAATGGGGTTGTTGTTGTTTTAAGGGTTTTAAGACTGTATGCTGCCCAGAGTCTTTGTGAGTTGGGCGGCTATATAAATATGAATAAAAATAAATAAATAAAAATAAAATGTTTCATCACAGAAGCTTCAAAGAGAAAGGGAATCGGACAAATCTGGAGAGAAGCTTACCTCCAAGTCTGTCCAACCTCAGATGTGTGTGTGATTTCTGCTTCCCATCAACGAGGAGGAGATGGCACGGCATGCATGATGCACAAACATACCGAGTGTAGGAGGGCCAGGTCAGGCGGCTTTTAAGCAGAAGCAAACCCCCCAAAAAAAAACAAAAAAAAACAAAACACAGCCTTATTCAGGACATTAAAATGTTATTATACAAAAATATACACTGCAAGAGCCTGTTGTGGGATGCTTGGTTTTGTTTTGGGTTTTGGATTTTTTTTTTTAACTACAAGACCTATATTCCCATTCTGGAAGTTCTAACTGACAAATTCATATCTACACCTACCAAAGTGTGAGAAAATGATAAATGTCCTTGCTGGGTAGTCTTCATAGTCTCGTACAGGTTTTACTCTACCCTAGAATGCTGTTCAGAAGTGAATCTCAGAGATAGCAACGGGGCAGCTTCCTTTCTGAATAGCTGTTCCCAGCTAAGATTTTTTCCCCCCAGACAAGGCACATTTAGATGTGAGTCTATGAGGTGAAAGTCTCAAAATGAAGAACTAAGGTATTTATCATCAAAATATTCAAACATCCAAATCAAACATACCAATGAGATCACTTGTTGACTAATAGAAACAAAGAGAGAAATCTTCCAAGAGAGTGATGTTGCCTCACTATCTTCACAAATGGACCACTATCAGGCAGCACATCTCAAACACTGAGGGTGGCAAACCTTACTCTCCCCACCCCATGGCATGTTAGAACAAAGGATGGAAACCTTATGTTATCCTGAAGAGGTTATCTCCATCTAAAGAGGCCCAGTATCATTAATAAGTGTTCCATAAGATGAACTAGAGCATAGTCTCTGTGTACTGAATTCCACCCACGTCTTAAGATGTGAGAATCAATTTCTAAATTCACATACCTCAACATCCAGTGTACTATCCTCTCAATTACTTCTTTAAACAGCTCAAACCCCAGAAGTGCAGTCCTGTTTGTTTGTTTATTTCTTCTTAACTGCTTCACATTGGTCTCCCAAACTCTACATGCTCACAAGATATAAAGCAAAAAAAAAAAAAAAAAACAATTAAGGAAAGCCTCCTTAGTTTAGTTCCTTTGAAATTCTCCACCTTCATTCAAATGGAATTCCTTGTAAGAGGCTTTTTTCTCCTCTATTTTTCTGGTTTCTTTGAAGTTCACAGATTGATACGCAGTAAGCAGCAGTTAGGGGCCAAACACATCTTTATTGCAAGGTATGCAATCTGGACATGAGGTAAATGCGGAGACGCAGCTCCTTATATATGCTTACAGTACACTTGAATTTCGCCCTGTGGGCACCTATTGGTTGTGGTCTCAGTGACGTCATCGTGACGTACTGAATACCTTACAAAGTTTACCTGTGGTGGGAATGTTTCCCATGCTACCCAGTGATTGGGTGATCTGAGCCATATGAGCTGAGCTCTGCAGCTGCCTCTAGTGGCAGCTGATTCGCTAGCAAGTACAGCTGGGTTACATTGTAATCATGGGGACTCATTCACAGTTCATTTGGATACAAGGTTACTTTTCTTAAAAACACAAGTTTCATACACATCAGTTTCTTAAACAAAAAATGTGACATAGGAGCCTTGTTGTGTATGTAACCCAATGTAATGTGATTGAATCGGATCTAGCAATCCTCCATTTCCCCCCTTCCTCTCTCCCTTTGTGAATACTGTGTATGCATGTACGTCTTCTGCCACTCCCCCAAAGGATTCAGCTACCAGCGATAGCACAGCTGAAGTGGCTCAGCTCACGTGGCCCCAATCACCCAATCAGTGATTGGCACGGGAAAACTTCCCACCACAGGTGAGCCATGTCAGGTATGCAGTACGTCAGAATGACATCACTGACTAGGTAACCAATGGGCACCTTCGAGCAAAATTCAAATGTGTTGTACAGTAAATAAGGAGCTGCGTCTCCGCCATTACCTCATGTTCAGATTAACTACACTGCAATACAGATGTGTTTGGCCCCCTGACTGCTGCCTACTTCGTATCAACCTGCAAACATGAAGTTGGCAACAAAGGTGGGATAATGGTTTCCCACAGTATCAAGCTACCTCCGTTCAACCTCAAGGAACCAGAGAAATGGGCTCTGTACGATGGCTGCTGAGCGCATCAAAGATGAGGACCAAATGCGTTCCTGTCTACTCGCCCAATGCAGCCTTCCTATACTTGAGCTGGCAACGCAACTGCTGCTTCCAAGGGACATCGATACTGTCCCCCTCAAAGAAATTCTGGCTGCGTTGCAGAACCAACTCCAGCCGACGGTATCCATCTACCTGGCTAGAGTCGCCTTCCACAGGTGAGACCAGTGACCGGGAGAGTCCGTGGCTGATTATGCTGCTGCCCTCAGGTTAGCAGCTGCCCTGTGCCGGTGGGACAACCTGGAGGAAGCCCTGAGGGACTGCCTGCTGTCTGGGTTGCGGGACGAGGAGGTCCAGCAGAAGCTGATGGCCACAGACTACCAGTTCATGCTGGTCCACCGCCCGGGCAAAGAAATCAGCCACGCTGATGCGCTTTCCCAGTCTCCCCTTCCGTAACTAGGGGAACCCGAGTGCGAGGTTGAGCAGGATCACCAGGTGTTACTGATTGAGTCCCTTGACTCACCCCCAATTGTGTCCACAGATCTCGCCAAGGCCATGATGAAGGAAAAGGTTCTGTCCCTAGTAAGTTCATGGGTAAAGAAGGGTTGGCCCGCAACTCCCCCCGCCGAGGAGTTCAAAGCATACTTCCAAAAGAGGGTTGAGGTTTGATAGAAAGGGGTTGCCTCCTGTGGGGCCAGAGGATGGTCATTCCTGAGGTACTGCGGCCAAAGGTACTCAAATTGCTACACGTTAGCCACCCGGGAATCGTGCGCTCAAAGGCTTTGGTCAGGAGCTATTTCTGGTGGCCCCAGATAGATGCAGAGATTGAGCACATGGTGGGCACTTGCGAGAGTTGCCAGAGTTCTCGACCCAAAGAGTCCCGACTTCCTTTGAAAGAATGGGACACAGCCCGTGGACCATGGTCTCGATTGCACATCGACTTCGCTGGTCCATTCAGGGGTTCGCTTTTTCTGTTAGTGGTCGACTCCTTCTTGAAATGGCTGGAGGTTATCCCAATGTCCAACACCTCCTCAGCTGCAACCATTAAGCAATTGCGGAGGCTGTTTAGTTGTTTTGGTTTGCCCGATGTGCTTGTCTCTGACAACGCCAGTGCTTTCACGTCCGTCGAATTCCAGGCATTCCTGGAGAGGAACGCAATTCAACACATAACGTCTGCCCCATTTCACCCCGCAACGAATGGTCAGGTTGAGCGCCAAATGCAAACTACTAAAGAGGCACTTCGGCGAATGGACTATGGGGACCTAGAGTTACAATTATGTCAGTTTCTTCTGTGCTACAGAATAACTCCCCTGGCATCTGGGCTCTCGCCTGCTGGGCTCCTTATGCGTAGGAGACCGGTCTCACTGTTCAACCGGTTAGATCAGACCAGGGTGGAGGATAAGGGGAGGAATGTGGAAATTGCGCACACCAAGGTTTTTGAAATTGGGGAACCAGTACATTGTAGGAATTATGCAGCCACCAGCCCAACGTGGGTCCCAGGGGTGGTGATCGACCAGACAGGGCCAGTTTCCTACCAGGTAGAAACAAGCACGGGGCTACTGTGGCGGCAACATGCTGATCAACTCAGGCATCGGGTTATGGACACCCAGGGGGTTGAAGACCAGGGTGATTCAATGTTAGGTTTCTCTCCTACCTGCTCATTCCAAGGAGGGGACACGGCCCTGAGCCCACCAAGAGGGTCAGATTTTGGTTTCATCCATCCTTTACAGAGGGACTGGGAAGAGCTCGAGGGCCCCGACCTCGACAGTTTAAGTTTTGAGTTGCAGGACGGGGGAGAGTTTTCAGAGTGTTCCCCCACTCACCCGAGGGAGAAGCGGGGCTTTGATTTATCCCCAGAAACCCCCCTATCTCTGGTGTTTGAGTCTGCCTCTTTTCCCATGCGAACGAGGCAACATTCCGTTGAGTCGCCCCCGACTCAGAGTAGCAGGTGGGGAGTTCTTTTAAGTCAGCCTCCCCCCATTCCAGGTTCCAATATGCAGAGTCCCCTGAGAAAACCTCAGGCATCAGCTATTTAGACAATCAGCTATCAGAACCATATAGTCAATTTATCAGAGGACAATATATGAACTGTTCCAGATGAAACAGGTTTCTCTCTTGAAAATGGGCAGATATAAAATTGTCATGGTGAGGCCACTCGCATCTCTGTCCAACTTCCTGCTAACCTACCAGTTTGAAAGCAAGAAATTGCAAGCAGATAAATAGGTACCACTTCAGTGTGAAGGTAAATAGTGTTCTGTGCACTCCGGTGTCTAGTCATACCTGCCACATGTCCACAGAAACATCTGTAGATGTAGAACTTTACCTATAAACCTTTACCTATATGAGGTGAAAGTCTCAAAATGAAGAATGAAAGTATTTGTCATCAAAATCTTCAAACATCCAATGTCTAGCTAAAGCTAAATGAAAATACCAATGAGATTACTCTGTGACTAAAAGAAACAAAGAAAGAAATGTTCCAATAGAGTGGTGTTGCCTCACTGTCTTCACAAATTGGCCATTATCAGACAGTACATCTCAAGCACTGAGGGTGGTACCTAACCTTACTTTCCCCCAGTAATGTTAGAACACAGTGTGGAAACCCTGTATTCATTATGTTATCTTAAGAGGTTATCTCCATCTGAAAGGGCTCAGTATCATTCATAAGTATTTCATAAGATGAACTAGAGCACACCCTCTGTGTTTCTAATTCCACCCAGCACTATAGAAGAGCTTAAGGTGTGATAATCAATTTCTAAACTCCACAAACCAACAAACAAATCTGGGAGGCAGCAACTGTAGATCCACTTTGGCGCCAAACCATCTTTGTTGCTACTGATCACTTCAAAGGAGAACGCCACAGACATGAAGAGGTTAAGCGACAAGCATGAAAGCTTTGTCAAACTCAATTAGGTCTTCCACCATCTATTCAGTGTAATGAGTGTGGTTGCATGTTTCATGCCAGGATCAGTTTATTGAATCACCAGAGACACATCCATCAACTGTGAAAATGACTTCCAGAAAATGGCATACTCTAATATGAGTGGCAGCCGCCACCAACTCATATGCTTCATTATCCAGTGTACTGTCATCTCAATAACTTCTATTTTAAAATATTTTATATTTATACTTATCTGTTATGCTAACCAACCTCTCTGTACCTCTGTACCTGATGTGTATAAAATGATGCCATGAAGTCTCACTCCTATGTTTGATGAAGTGGACTTGATCCAAGAAAGCTAACATTAAAATACAGCAGTTATTCTTTAAAGTGCCACAACATTTTCTTTTTGTTTTGTTTTGTTTTGTTGTGTTGTGTTTACTCCTTGATATTCTCTTTAAAACAACAACAACAACTCATACCTCCAGAGTGCAGTCTTGTTTATTTATTTCTTCTTAACGGCTTCACATTGGCTTCACAAACTCTACCTGCTCACAAGGTATGAAGTAAAAAGACTGAATAAGGAAGGAAAGCCTACTTAGGGCAGTTCCTTTGAAATGTTACACCTTTAGATACTTCAAATTGAATTCCTAGTAAGAGACTTTTTTCCTCCTCTGCTTTTCTGGCCTTTTAAATCATAGAGAACCAAATGCTGCACAATTATTATTTTTTCTTTTTCTCTATTAGCCAATTTTTAAAAACATGGTTTGTGTATTTGCCAAGCTCAGCCTTTCCAAATAATTCACGTTGGCTTAGTCTGTAAAACACCAACACACCAACACTCCACTCTGGTCTGCAAAAGAATATAATAGCAGTCATCAGAAACCATGAGATATAGGGGACTCCTCAGATGTAATAAAACTAAAAGCAAATTTAGGCATTTTGGTGATCTATGGACTTATTGTGAAATTGAGAAAAAGTCCATTGAGTGCTCAACACTGGCTGGATTGGATGTCACCGTGTAAACTCTTGTTTCTGCACTTTTCTTAGGAAGATGTCCCTCTTCCATGTTAGTGAGCCTAGGCATTCTTTCAAAACATTTAAAGATGTACTCTGGCCATGCCTTCTCTAGGAGGGGCCCCCAAGGGGCTTTACTAGCTAGCTAGGAACTCCTACAATGTTATGAGCAGGTCTCTCCACTTGAAACTTCAATTATATATGCCTGATGCTTTTGCAGGAGGTATATATGTATAGCCATTCCATCTTCCAATTAAAGGCACTAGATCAGTGATGGCTAACCTTGGCACTCCAACTGCTCTGGAACTTCAGGTCCCAGAAGCCCTGATCAGCAGGAGTGCTGACTTGAAGTCCAAGAACAGCTGGAGTGCCAAGGTTAGCCACCAGGGCACTAGATTACTTCCCTTTCATGATGTCTTTCAGGTACCTGGGAAGGAGGTGATGGTGTCCCATTGACACCGGGAAACAAACTATGTGCACATGCGCGGACAGGCCACCCATGCGCAAAAAAAATGGGGGTGTGGTCGCACCGGAAAACCACTGATGTACACATCCGCAAACACACCACGCATGCACAGAACCCACGGGGGTGTGGCCAAAATGGGGGAGGAGCTTACTGGGCCCAGAAATTTCTGATGTCGGCCCTGGATGGCTATAAGAAAGTTGTTCCCTTCTTGAAAAGGAAGTATGTAAGTGGTAGGTTTTTAAAAATTTCGTACAGTAGTCAATGGGGTCACAAAGGATTGGACTTGACTGTGCAACTGAACAATATTTTTTTAAAAAGATGCACCTCTTTATAGCAATTGAAATGACTGCATATACTACTGTTAAGTTGCTCTTTAAATACATACCATGGTTATGGTCTTTAACCATGTTAAGAAATTGGTAGGGACTCATTACATTTTTTACAGTAGATTTATATAACGCCCCAAACAATAGACTCTGGGTGGTGTACACAGTTCAGCGAACACCTCACTTCACATCATAGCATGACTTTCTTGCTAAGAATAGCTTATTTGTTTGAACAAGTTTCTGAATGACTCTTTTGAGGAAGCATTGTGAAGCAGTTTCTCCACTGGTATGCTATGGTCCTATCTGGAGAGACAATAACACTGAGAAAAAGAACTGTTCTTTGACCATCTCTGTTCTTTTAGCTTGACTTGATTCTGAAACGAATTATCTGTTTTGTAAGAGATGGCAGTTCTGATGATGATCTTGGTGCAGGTCAATGGGGTGATATCTTTGCTGATTTTACCTTTCTACTTATGAGCTGCCCTCTTCACAAGCATGACAGCAGGATGTGATGGAGAAGTGCAGCATCCTTTTGATCATATGTATGTAAAACATGATTGCACATCTATGGCCTCTCTGCGCACGTGGTCTCCACTCATCCCTGTGGTTCTCGGAGCAATTGAGGGTGCTTAAGTGGGCACAGAGACACTGAGAGACACTGAGAGCACCAAATGAATACTTGCTAGAGCCGTGATTAGAGCCTACCTGGTGGCGATAGAGTTGGTGAAACATCAATATTTCACCACCCTTATTGCCTCTGCAGATAATTGCCCAGCCACCCTGTTCTGGGTGACTAGGTCCCTCCTTGGTAGAAGGGGGGGGGGGCTTGAGCACAGTTGGCAGGGATCGGCTGAGGATTTTGCTGATTCTCTGATGGAGAAAATCATTCGGGTTCACTCAAAGTTTAATCCTAGAATGGATTATATGGGTGTGGAGTTCACAAGATCGCAGTCTAGCCACGTTACCGGTGATCGGTTTTATCCAGTTGTCCCTGAGGAAGTGGACAGGCTCCTTGGATCTGTTCGTGCCACTACATGCCTATTAGATCCTTGTCCCGCCTGGCTGGTGAAAGCCACTAAGTCGGTGATAAGTTGTTGGGTGGGGCAATAATTAAATCTTCCTTGTGGGAGGGAGTGTTCTCTGCACCATTAAAACATGCTTTCGTGCGCCCCCTCCTGAATAAATCATCACTCGACCCAACAGTATTAGCCAACTATTGGCCTGTATCCAACCTGCCCTTTTTAGGGAAGGTACTGGAGAAGGCAGTGGCGTGGCAGTTACAGGGGGTCCTGGATGAAGCAGATTATCTGGACCCTTTTCAGTCAGGATTCAGACCTGGAGATGGTATGGAGATGGCATTGGTTGCCCTATTGGATGATCTCTGGTGTGAGCGAGATGGAGGCCATCCATCCATCCTTGCTCTTCTTGACCTCTCAGTGGCTTTCAATACTGTCTACCATGGTATCCTTCTGGAATGGCTCCAAAGACTAGGGATCCAGGGAACTGTGTGATCCTCCCATTTTCCTCATTTCTGAAGGGACAGACCCAGTCAGTGTGGTTGGAGGGTGAGAGGTCCAGCCCTAGACCCCTCCAATGTGGAGTGCCTCAGGGCTCTAACCTCTCCTATTTAATATCTAAATGAAGCCCCTGGATGAGATCATCTGTTCCCACAGGGTGAGGTATCATCAGTACTTTTGTGTATGTAACTTTAATTATTGCTGTAATGTTGTGTAATTGTTATTATGGGCTCGGGGTGATCCTCCATTTTGTCTTCTTCTTGGTACTGAACTATCGCGGGACTTGTGTTCCCGCCCTTTCTAACAAGACACACGAAGTCTTCACTCAGATCTGGTAACCCCTCAATCACCCCACTCCTCTCCTAACCAACCATATTGTTTCCTGCCCAAATGTATCCATTGTACAGTGTATATAAGGAACTGCTGCACCATTGCTGTTCATGTTCGGTTTGCTTACAATAAAGCTGTATTTGGCCCTTTCATGCTGGCTGCTTCTCTTCAATCTCCGAACATCAAAATGGTGACAAAGGTGGGATAATGGCTTCCCACAAATCTTCTGTTGATCCCTTTGATGTGGCCATGCCAGAGAGATAGAATCACTACAAACCCCAGTTTTGCCATGCCATGGTGGTCGAGGGCATCGTAGACAAGGACCAGAAGAGGTCCTGCTTCCTCTCAAAATGTGGCCTGGCCACTCTTGAACTCGCCATCCACCTGGTGCTGCCCTGGGACATCGATGCGGTTCCCCTCGTGGACATCCTTGCGGCTCTCTGGAACCGCTTCCAGCCCAAGGTGTCCATCTTCCCGGCCAGGTTGGCATTCCACAGGCGAGACCAACGCCCCAGAGAATCCGTAACAGATGACACTGCCGTGCTGAGGTTGGCTGCCGCCCCATGCCAGTGGGACAATTTGGAAGAGGTGCTCCATGACTGCCTGCTCGCTAGCTTGAGGGACGAGGGGATGCGATGCTGGCTCATGACCAGGGGCATCCACACATTCAAGTTGGTCCTGCGAGAGGCGTTGGCGTCTGAGGCAGCGTAGTTCAGCATCAAGTCCTTTAAGCACTGGCATGTTGCCTCCGGAGGGTTGGAGTACACCATGCAGGCCCACCACTGCTCATCACCCCGCTCATCTGCATCTTCTGAAACACCAGCGTCCATATCCACGCCGGGGTCCGGGTCCAGCAACGAGGAAGGTGAGGTCCGGAAGGTCCAGAAAAAGAAGGTGGACAAGCACACCATTGAGATGGCCCAGCAGAGGTGCGACGGCTGTGGAGGAAGGCACAACCACCAAAAGTGTCCCTTCAAAAACACTGACTGCCACCACTGTGGGAAAAGGGGCCACATCGCAAATGTCTGCCGACAGCACCAGAAGCAGTCTCCGGACAAGTTCAACTGCCCAAGGCGAAAGGAAACATCCACCCTCAAGATCTCTGTTGCAAAGCTGCTCGTCAGCCATGTCTCCAGCGTGTCCCATCTCTTGTTCATGGATGTCCAGCTGCAAGGCGTTCTGGTCAGGATGGAGGTGGATTTGGGTACGTCCTATTCCATCTTGCCTCAGAAGGAGTTCCTACGAATCCCCCCTAGTTCGTGCCCAAAGTTGTGGGCCTTCAAGACATCCCTCCGGGACATGCAGGATTGCCAGATCCCAGTTATGGGGGTGGGGGATTTTGCAATTAAGTTCAAGAACATTACAATGAGACTACCTCTCATAGTGGTCAAACAGGGCACAAACTGTTTACTTGGGGTGCAATGGTTTGAACCACTAGGCATTAGACTGTCCGGCATCAACACCGTCTATTCTGACCTGGTGCAGGATGTTTGTAATGCACATGCGGCTGTCTTCAGAAAGAGAGTTGGAAACTACATAGCGCCCCCATTTCTTTTGACCTTGACCCGGCCATGCAGCCTATTCGTCTCAAGCCTCGCCATGTGCCGTTCGCACTAAAGGACAAGATCGAAGCTGACCTGGACAAGCTCGTGGGTCATGGTATATTGGTTCCCATGGACTCTGCAGAATGGGTGATGCCAATAGTGACTGCTATAAAATCTAACGGAGAGGTCAGGATTTGTGTTGATTATAAATGTATGATTAACAAGGCCATCAGGCCTAATGCATATCCAGTGCCGGTAGTGAGACACTTATTGGCTGCTTTACATGGGGGAAAGTGTTTCGCCGAGTTGGACTTGGTGCAAGCCTATCAGCAGCTTTCAGTTATGCCCACTGCTGCAGCTCAGACAATCATTACACACAAGGGAGCCTTAAAGGTAACTCACCTACAGTTTGGGGTAAATGCAGCCCCTGGCATTTTTCAATTGCTGGTTGAATGTCTGTTAAAGGGTCTCCCTGGGGTCCTCCCCTACTTTGATGATGTGCTAATTACTGCAGGGAGTGAATCTGAGCTTGCAAAAAGGTTGGACCGGGTATTGCAGGTTTTCGAGAATGCTGGGTTACATCTTAGAAAAGACAAATGTGTTTTTCATGCAAGGGAAGTAGAGTTCCTGGGGTTTAAGGTAACTCCTGAGGGAATTAAGCTCTCTAATTCTAAGGTTGCTGCTGTACGTGATGCCCCCCAACCAACTGCCAAGCCTGAGTTGCAATTGTTCCTGGGCCTGCTTAACTTTTATCACTCCTTCCTGACCAGGAAGGAATCAGTAGCAGAGCCGCTGCACTGCTTACTTAAAAAAGGCGCAGTCTGGCGGTGGGGGCAAAGTCAGGAATGAGCACTCTGTGAGTTAAAAGAACTTCTGTCTTCTGAAGCAGTCTTAACTCACTTTGATCCTAAGAAACCAGTGGTCCTTGTGTGTGATGCTTCCAATGTCACTCTCTCAAAAATGGGAAGGAAGCCCTGATTGCATTCTGTTCAAGATCCCTATCCAAAGCTGAACATAATCATGCCCAGACTGACTGGGAAGCTCTGGCCATAGTTGCTGGGATAAAGAAGTTCCATGACTTCTTGTATGGCATGGAATTCACTATCGTAACTGACCATAAACTGTTGTTAGGGATTTTTGTTACTACAAAGCCCACTCTGCAGATATTGTCCCCTCGCATGTTATGTTAGGCTATTTTCCTGAAAGCCTATCAGTTCACCCTGATTCACTGTCCAGGAAAGGACATCAGCCACACTGATGCTCTTTCAAGGTCTCCTTTGCCAGACCTGGGGGAACCCGACTGTGAGGTCGAGCAAGATCATCAGGTGCTGATGATTGAATCTCTCAATTCGCCCCCCATTGTGCCTTCGGACATAGCCAAGGCATCCACAAAAGACACACTTTTGTCTCAGATAATTTCTTGAGTCAGGAAAGGGTGGCCGCCAATTCCTCCTACTGAGGAGTTCATAGTGTTCTTTAGGAAGCGGTTAGAGCTTTCGCTCAAAAGAGGTTGCTTACTGTGAGGCCAAAAGGTGGTCATTCCTGCGGTATTATGCTCCAAGGTACTCAGGCTACTTCACATTAGCCACCCAGGAATTGTACGCTCCAAGGCTTTGGCTAGGAGCTATTTTTGGTGGCCCCAGTTAGACCAAGACATTGAACAATTGGTGGGCACCTGCCAATGTTGCCAGTGTTCTCAACCCAAAGAGTCCCGTTCGTGGAAACCGTTCGTGGATCACTCTATTATGGAAAGTGATAGTTCAGGACCAGTACCATTTCAAAGAAGTTTCTGGAGTTGAGTAGAAAATAAACTCTCCGGGCATTGTACATATTCACAGGGTGATTATTATTTGTTAAAAAGATTTGTGGTAGTACAGAAAATTTTTTTCCCTATCATTTTGGACTTTGAAATAATGGCTCTTAATATTTGGTAGTTGAATAGTAATTAATGAGTATAGATATTGTTATGTGCTAGCATACAGTAATGTTTGTTAGTATGATACTATGGATTTGTTAGTGTATTGTATTGTTAACGTATTGTTAATGTTTTCTTTTCTTTTTTGTATGTTTATTAAAAACTCAATAAAAATATTTTTTTAAAAAAGAGTCCCGACTTCCCTCCCGGGAATTGGACACTGCCCATGGACCCTGGTCACAAATGCACATTGATTTCACTGGTCCGTTCCAAGGCACACACTTTTTATTGGCTCTTTGCCACATGGGTCATGGGGACAGTGATTTGCAGCTTTGCCAATTCCTCCTTTTCTATAGGGCAACCCTCCTGGCCTCAGGGCTATCTCCAGCCAAACTTTTAATGCACAGGAGACCGGTCTCTCTGTTCGACCGGTTGGATCCTTCCAGGGTGGAGGATAGGGGTGTTAATGTGAAAATTCCGCACAAAAATGTATTCTCAGCTGGAGATCCAGTGCATTGTTGAAACTATGTGGCCGCAGGACCAGCATGAGTTCGAGGGGTTGTGGTGGAACAAACAGGACCAGTGTCCTACCAGGTCAAAACAGGTAATGGTTTGCTTTTGCGGCGCTACACTAACCAGCTCAGACATAGGGTTACAGAGTTTCAAGAGGTTCAAGGTGATACTACTCAGGGCAATTCCATGTTAGGGTCCTCCCCTATCCGCTTATCCCAAGGAAGAGACAAGGAAGGCTCGGCAGCCAGTTGCAATGCCCAGCTTTCTAATTCGAGCCAGCCCCAATTCCTTTGGAGGCCGTCAGCAAGCCTGGAGCATGGAAGTTTGCCTTTTGAGTTACAGGATCGGAGAGAGTTTTCTGAGTGTTCCCCCAATAGATCTCTGTGGAAACAAGGGCCAAACGGTGTAAATCCTAAGAACAAAAAACTGTTTACGGCGTATATCACAGTCAACAAATGATGTAGTGAACTTGCTTTTAATGCGCAAGTAGACTCTCACAGTCAACAAACGATGTAATGAACGTGCTTTTAATGCGCAAGTAGACTCAAAGCCCTTTCCGGATTAAATTGGCTTTTCCAAGCTTCCTCAGGAATCTATGCACATAAAATATATATAATGACTATACAATCTATACACACAGCTCATATATTATTTACATATATACAAAAATGAACCTGAAGAAATTGTGTTTAAGGGAAAATTACCTGCTTGCTATATTGTAGCTTCTTGTATCAAAATATATTTTCTTTCGCACCACTGAGCCTCAATGTTAAATTCTGTAGTGCTCTTCGACATCAAAGAACCATCTAGCTAACATCTTTATTTATAATACTGGTAACTAACAGCAGGTGTATCAGATAAAGAACCACATATTGAAATCTTCATACTTATTTAAAGGAAACACAACAGATCCAAATCCATATTGAGACCAAATGGTTGAACGGTATTGAAACAATGAATAAAATGTGCTTCTCTGCATCATAATTTTTGTTCTATATTAATCACTTCATAGTGGGTGGATCTAACAGTTTCAAGAACTGCAAACTTCAAATCTCTATCACTGTGTTGTTTTTCCAAAAAATGACTAACCATGGGTGCCATGATGTCCCCTTTCCTGATCCTAGATCTATGTTCCCCTACTCTAGTTTTAATCTCCCGACTGGTGCACCCCACATAATTTAATCCACAAATACACATAATAATATATACATAGAATTTTGTTTGATAGGTGGTAAGTTCACTTAATTTCAACTTGTAAGCCTGCCCAGAAACCGTGATTTCTTTGGTTTCCCAAGCAAGATTGCAGTGGCCAATATCAAAAGATTTCAGGATACTTTGGTGGAATTTAAAAACAAAAGGTTTGACAGGGACTCCCAGGACTATGCCACCTTGAGGGTGTATAGATGGATTTATCAACCTAGAAAAGTTATTAAGAGGATCACCTTGCAAAATCCGTTAACATCTTCTGAGGCATCCACCAGCGACACAGAAGCGCCTTCCACTTCAAATGATGAAGGTGAACTTACAATACGAGACGAGGCGGTTCTGCAGGACAATCTGGTTCCACTAACCAGTCTTTTTTAGCCAAGAAAAAGACATTTCACAAAAGGAGGACTTAGTGTTCAATCTCTCATCTAGATCTTTTACACGCAAGGAATTGGAGGTATTGTCATTGGGCTTGGGTTATGTTCCTACTCCGATGTATCGGGACTTTAATACACGTATAGACATGTTCAGACTCATACGACTGTTAAAGCTCAAGGTATTTTATAAAGGGTTAGACAGGTATACGGAGAATAGATTCAAACCCAAGCCCTCATTTTGTCCCAACATAGACGACCCTAACATTGAAGTCTTTAATAGATTAGTATTAACTGAACTTGAGAATTTGGAAAAGAGGAGAACTAGAACACGTAACAACATGAGCAAAGAGGACAGGGCAATTCTCCATAGCTTAGCTAATGACAATCAGGTGGTCATCAAGCCGGCTGATAAGGGGGAGCGGTGGTAATTTTGGACACTAAAGATTACATTGCAGAGGCGAAGAAACAACTTAGCGATCAGTCATTTTACAAAGCGCTGAATTGTGACCCTACGAATAGAGTGCGTAATATTATCAAAACTGTCATATATGAAGGGTTAGCTTTGGGGCACATTACTCAGAAACAAGCAGAGTATTTGTATAATAAGCACCCCAGGGTGCAACTGTTCCACTTGCTACCCAAAATACATAAATCACGAGCTGCTGATGGGTTACTCCCAGGGAGACCTATTATTTCATTGGTAAATTCAGCTTTCGAGCCGCTAGCTAAGTTTTTGGATACATTCATTCATCCTTTTTCATGCCAAACCTTCTTACATTAAGGATACCACTGACTTCATCACACAGGTGGAAGGGATTCATGTCACACCTGGTGGGGTTTTTGTCACACTGGATGTTAAGGCTTTGTATACACACATTCCCCTCGATGAGGTATGGCACATCACTCAAATAGCCTTGGACTCTAGGTCAGACAATCATCCCCCCACTCATTTTTATTAGATATATTGGATATCATTTTGGAACACAATTACTTTAGATTTGGATCGGATTTTTATTTACAAGTCTCTGGGATCGCTATGGGGAGTGCAACCGCGCCCAGTTTGGCAAACCTTTATATGTCACATTTTGAAAAGACTTTTATTGTTAGTGATTTGAATCCTTTCGCATGCAAAATCATTTTTTACAGGAGGTTCATTGATGACCTATTTTTTGTATTCAGTGATTTAAGTTGTATACCAGAGTTTGTGCCATGGATTAATGGGGTTAATAGGCACCTCCAGTTTTCGCACAGCAGTGATGCATTATCTTTGCCCTTCTTAGATGTAGCTGTGTATCTGGATAACTCACACCATATTCATGTCAGGCTTTACTGTAAACCTACTGATAGGAACGCATACCTGCACTACAGCTTTTACCATCTGCACTACCTTCGGAATAACTTACCCCATGGGTGATTTTTAAAAGAGAAAAGAAACTCCTCTTGTCCGGCTGATTTTGAACATACTTCCAATGAGATTTGATCATGTTTGAAACAAAAAGGGTACCCACCACAGATCATTGAACATTGTTATGAGAGGGCATCCAGAGTTACCAGGCAGAGTTTGTTGTCCGTCAAACACAGACAGGAGGGACGTAGATTAACTTGCTCCTTTGAATACTCGCCTCTAGTGACTCAAATCAAATCTATCATCTATCATAATTGGCACATTGTAAGACATATTCCGGGCTGTGAACAACCGCCTTTAATAGGTTTCAGGAAGACACGCTCAATCCATCAAATTGTAACTAGATCAGACCTATGTTCTCCATCCATTCACCCCATCGCTGTGGGGCACTTTAAATGTGGATACTGTGTGCACTGCATTCTTGCTTGGGAAACCAAAGAAATCATGGTTTCTGGGTGAGCTTACAAATTGAAATTAAGTGAACTTACCATCTGTCAAACGAAATCCTGTGTATATAATATTGTGTGTATTTGCGGATTAAGTTATGTGGGTGCACCAGTCGGGAGATTAAAACTAGGGTAGGGGAACATAGATCTAGGATCAGGAAAGGGGACATCACGGCACCCATGGTTAGTCATTTTTTGGAAAAACAACACAGTGATAGAGATTTGAAGTTTGCATTTCTTGATGGTTCTTTGACATCAAAGAGCACTACAGAATTTAACATTGAGGCTTGGTGGTGCGAAAGAAAATATATTTTGATACAAGAAGCTACAATATAGCAAGCAAGTAATTTTCCCTTAAAAGCAATTTCTTCAGGTTCATTTTTGTATATATGTAAATAATATATGAGCTTTGTGTATAGTTTGTATAGTCATTATATATATTTTATGTGCATAGATTCCTGAGGAAGCTTGGAAAAGCCAATTTAATCCGGAAAGGGCTTTGAGTCTACTTGTGCATTAAAAGCATGTTCATTACATCGTTTGTTGCCTGTGAGAGTCTACTTGCGCATTAAAAGCACGTTCATTACATCGTTTGTTGACTGTGATATATGCCGTAAATGGTTTTTTGTCCCCCAATAGATCTCCCCAATGTAACCTCATGTGTTCTGAATACCAGGTGAAACATTAAAGTGTGTGTGTGTGATACTCTCTTGGCTCTCCAGCTCTTTAATGGAGGGTTAGAAGCTGCAGGCCCAATAGCTATGTTGTTGCATGTTTAGTTTTGTGTAGCATGTCCTAGCTTCAAAAATATACAAAGTCTTCATTGTCTGTTTCTGATGCTACAAAGTTTGTGGAAAATTGCTGTCAGATCTGTTGAAAGCAAGAAGACTTTCCTTGGGGTTGGGGCTTGGTCACACATTTCTTAATGTGTGAGAAGAACCTTAGACTGTATTGTACTGAAATATATGCTTAATTATAAATGAAACACCGCCTGAAGCATAATCAAAAAGAAATTTGGCCTTTAAAACAATTTTGATTTCTTTGCAGTGTCACATGCATGACATACAGAAAATTTCCCAGCATTTTATTGTTAAAATTCTTTTTTTGAGAAACAATATTTTCAAGAAACTCATGAGTAAATCTGATGTAAATTTTATAACCTTCAAAATACAAATTAAAGCTACATTAGTGAACAATTTAAATGTGTGAGAATTACAGTTTAATTAAATCTACACATTTTAATTAAACTTTTACATAGGAAACTAAAATAAGGTTAATTAATAAGATATGTTAAGACTAGTCATCCTTATGAGGTTTATCAAATCGTTCTGATATAGCTCTTAATATACTTCCTGGTATTTTTTGGTATCGATCACGAAGATTTTCAATTGCCATCTTTGTCTGTTAAAACAAGAAAAATGGGAAAGCACTTATTAGAAACTTTAAAAAAAAACAAAGTGGAGGCCAATCCCACATGAAATCCTAAAGCAGCCAATCCTTGTGTAGAAGGTTTCATTATATTTGGTAACTCTGATGACCACATAAATGTTGTCTCAGAGTAGAATAGGTTTCAAGTGTTAACCTTTTCCACTAATGGCCTTTAATTATACTGTATCTCAGTATACAGAGGCCACTGTATGTATTGGAAATACAGTGGTACCTCGGTTACTATTCCCCCCCCCCCCAATACGAAACATCCCAGAGAACGAATTAAATCAGATATTTCTTTTTACAAAAAAACCCCAATTTCAATCAATACTTTCAGGGAGAATTATAGAAATAGTAAATAATTAGTTTCAACTAATACAGATAAGAAAATTTCCAGTTCAGTGCTATAGTATTTGAGGCCCTGATAGATTACTAAACAGTGGTAAAAATGTTGTACAGAAAAGGATATCAAAAGTAGGAAATATTAATTCCATTAATTCATAAAGTACAGTATTATGGATAAAGAATATGGGAGTGGTATGGGAATTAAGATGGCATTTAAATATTAATGTACCAAACTTAATAGGGCACTAAAATATGAACTTCCAACCATACAATTCAAAACCAGCTACATTTAAATAAACAGCCAGTATAGAAGTGTCATAGTGCTGTATTTGCAAAGTCTGTTGACTGCTTCTCAGTTAAGTGTTTATTTTGTAGACCCCTCCCTCCTCCATTAGAAATACTTATGGGAATATGTATTAAATGACAGTAGGAATAAAAAAATTGTGTATGAACTAAATGTCTTCCTCATTTTACCTGAGCTGTTTAACCTTAATAGTGGCTACTTTCCCCTTAAATTTAATAATACATTAAAAAATGAAATACAGTACCTTCTTAATGGCAAAAAATATAGTTTGCATTTTAATGAGAAGAATTTACTTACTTTTTCAGCAAGTTCCACAGCAGAAATATTTGGATCATATGGGATGGGTTCTCCAATATATGTGCATAATTTAACTGGAAAAGTCCCATAGAAAGGAATAACGAACACTCGAGTTTCTTCATATAACCATCTTATCAGCCCTTTACAGAAAATGAAATAACATTTTTACTTGAGATAATACAGCTTGATATGAACATTAAAAACTGGGGATATTCTGAATTTTCATGGTTTCAACAATCCAGTCCAGGCAATGACTGCTTATAATAGGATTATATTTCCTATCCTTAATTAAAAATTGCATTATTGTGTTGATTGGGTAACTTTGGGATTAACAGTCTCATGCTTTGCCGGACTCATAGCGAGACAGAACACCCCCTTCCTTGAAAGAACCATAACAATCCATTTAAAATCATAATGTCTGGTTATCTTTCTGATATTTGTGTCTGCCAATGCTGCATCTTTCTGCTGGTTTTTTTTTTAAAAAATCCCCAGAAAATTGGTCCCGACAAAGACACTGTAATTTAGTTGTCCTCCACTTTGACTGAAAAAGGATTTCGTGGTGAGCTCAATGGATAGGGAATATCCAGAACAGACGTAAGAGCATCATCATATTTCATGATCAGACCACAAATTAATGCTGAGTTCAAGAAAAGGCAATAAAGCTATAGCGGATCGGTCTGCACACTATTTCCGTTAAAAGATGCACTGCAATCTCACAAGGATTGTGGATGCAGGCTGGCTAGGCAAATGTGCTGCCCTTATTTACCATGAAACAAAAACACACAAATTGACTGCTTAGCCAGTTTATGAATGGAGAACAAAAGTCACAACTTCACTGCTTAAAACAGAATCCCAATAGTGGAACCAAGCTTCAGGTATGACCAACATGGGAACCAATGCCCCTCATTCCCAGGTAATGGCTGGGAGAACAGAGGATGCAAACCAAGGTTGGGTACATCCTGGGGCTCAGGTTCACCATTGACATCCACTATCATATATAGCTGAGGGCACCCTCCTGAGCCAGGTATACCATCCCTGCTCCAGACTCCAAGATCCCCAAGAAGACCTCTGCTTGGTTAGCAGCCTTAATCTCGGCTTTGATTCCATGCGAAGTGTATTTGCCATGCAAAACTTGTTCATTTGACTACCATGAAATAGAGATAATGCAATAGATGTTGATACAATTGTGTCTGGCTGGACATCCTGCTACGGTAATGGGGTAGACTGTACAGCCAGTGACTCAACGTTGAGTGTTGACTGGCAGTAAATAACCTGACTTCCTAAAGGGGCCAAAGGCGATAGGCAGATGAGCCCTTTTAAGTGGGGTGATGCCACCCTCAGTGGGCCCAACAGCAAAATGAGCAGAGGAGAAATCACTTCATTCTGATTCCCAATGGTCATGGAGGCGGAAGAAACCATGCCAGATGGAATGGATATGAAGGCACACCTTGTTAAAATCCTCAAGGCTGTGGCAGTCCATTGCAGTCCTGGTGTTAAATTCTGCAAGTTTCATTTCATATGTGCTGCAGGAGATGGCTCCATGATCATAGTGTGTGGTTCACTTCATGGTAAACTGGGATCCACCTTAAACAAATTCATGCCAGTTTTCCTGTTTGTTATTCTTCTTTCGTGAAAATGATTTCCAGGAAAAAAGTATACTCAGATATGAGTAGCAGCTAACAATGATGACAATAGATGAAACTGGTAATTACAATGACACCTGGTAAATTAGACTGGGGACCCTGGCCCACAAAGGAAGCTCTCTGGCACAATGTAACACAATAAACTCATTAATGAAACACAGGAAGATATTGATTTTTTTTAAAAAAATAACACTTACCTATTCTTCCAAGTCCTCTGAATGCTTCTTGAATATTTTGTGTAAACATGGGGATAATGGGCTAAAAAGAACATGTGAGTGTAAGAGAGAAATAGATGAGAAGAATTTCAATTGTCTCAATTAGCTGTTTCATCAATGAGCTGCATCACCAAATATTTTGAAACTGAACAGCAAATTTAAGGGCCCAAGTTTAAAAAATATATTACATAGAAACAAACAGAGGAATTTTAAAGAGCAAAATTCCATAATTTAAACAAATCTCCTCTTGAAATGGTCACAAAAGAACAACAGTGTCCAAAGTTGCTTTTCTCCAGCTTTGGCAGATTGTGCAGTTATGCTCCTACTTGGACAGACGGTCTCTCATAACACTGACCCATTCATGGGTAATCTCGCAGATTGACTACTGTAATGCAATCTACATGGGGCTGCCCTTGTGTCTGATATGGAGATTACAATGGGTCCAGAATGCAGCAGTCAGGCTGGTGACAGGTTTAAAGAAATGTGATCATATTTCTCCAGCCTTGGCAGGCATGCACTGGTTACCTGTTGCCTACCGTGTCAGATACAAGGTGTTAATGTTATCATACAAGGCCCTATATGGCTTGCGACCTTGCTATCTGTCAGAGTGTCTCTCCCTCAGAGCAACTCACTGCATCACCGGTCATCACAGTTGGCATAGCTCCAAGTGCCTACCCTGAGAATGGCTCAAAAGCCTTTAACTAGAAATAGAGCCTTCTTGGTGGCAGCACCAACACTGTGGAATACACTACCGCTGGAGCTACACCAGGTCCCATCACTGGCTACCTTTAAAAAACAATTGAAAACGCTCTTCTGAAATGAGGCCTTTCAGGGTATGGTTACCTTATCAATAAATTAATCATTTAGGTTCAGTCCTGATGTCCGCAGATGCCAATTATTTTATTTTATTTTGGTTTAATTTAATTTACAATGTATTTGTTGGTGGTGGGTTTTGATTTGCTGTGGGTATTGTTTGTATTTGTTTTCTGTTTGTTCACCACCCAGAGTGGGATAACACCCAGATGGGTGGTATAGAAAATAAATAAATAAATAAATAAATAAATAAATAAATAAATAAGGGGTTTCATGCTCCCCTCAGCCATGTTATATATGTTGATTATGACTATGTCTTTCTTATAACAATTGGACTTTCTGATTGGACTGGAACTGAAATTATATTTCCAGCAGACTTGAAGTCTAGAAAAAAAATGACACTTGATTTTATTTTTATTCATTTCATTTTTACAGGCAGTTAAAATGAACAAATTAAGTTCACAATCAGTAAAAGAAATAGCTAGTAATCCTAGAGTGCACTTCAGTTTGTTTATTTGTTTATTTATTTATCTATCACACTTCTATAACTCGTGTTTGGGTGGTATCCCACTCTGGATGGTGTACAAACAGATAACAAATAACAACAAAACACACAGCAAATCAAAACAAACAAAAATTCATTAAGTTTATTACCCTTAAACCTTTTTCTCAATTTAAAGGTGTGACTGTATTACATAACAACAAAAATAACAACAGGCAGTTTCTGCCAAATTTTCTAAACCAGTCAAGAATTACCAGCAGTAGTTTCTGCTGCTGAAAATAGTATAATTGTGGACAATGATCAATTACCTAGGTTCCATAAGGCATTTAAAATGGTATAATGTAACACAATGGAACCTATTAATTAAACACAAAAAAGGTATAATTTTAAGTGGGATCAGATCCTTACCCTACTAACACTATCCTCTTCCCTTCTTCCCACCCCTTTATGTTGAAGCATAACATTTATGCCCCTTCAATTTGGACTCTTTTTTTCCTTACATTTTGGAAATGACAAACTAATGGTTTTGAATTCTTCTCCTGCTTTTAACAGGAAACCAGCTAAAGGAGTTGGGCTAACTGTGGAGAATTTTAGAATTAAAAGAACAAACACTACTAAAAAGTGGTTCGTATTCATACAATCAGCAGACCCATCAGGTCAGCTGTGACTAGGGTGGGAAAGCATGCTCATCCCACCAGATGTCAAGCATATGTATAGGGTGTTTGTAGCCTCTTGCAGTCCAGCAATTTGCAAAATACAGTAATACCTCATACAAAGTCCACTTCGTACAACATCGAATTCATACATCACCTAATTTCTTGAAAAAAGTTACCACATACAAAGTTGCTGCGACTTTGTATGAGGCATTGGGTTTTCCCCAGGTTGCATTGTGCCTGGGCAGTATAAAAAGCAGGACACATGTGTGCATTGCTCTTGTGGGTTTTGCACAAGGCAGAGTGTTTAGGAGTGGTTTTGAGCGTGATTTTGGATTTTTTAAATTTTTTCATCATAATTTTTAGAAGCATTCCTGGGATTTTTGCAGCATTCAGGTTTTTGGACAATCAGGGTTGTTTGACATGTTTTTGTAATGTATTTAGCATTTAGAGAATGATTTCTAAAAGTTCTGTCAGTTTCCTGTCTGTTTCCTTGACTTTGCCCTGAAGTCTGTGCTGTTACAGTACAATTTATCTCTATGGAAACGTTGTACGAAGTATTGTGGCAAGGATTTGAACGTTGTATGAGGCATCATGGCTAGGATTTTGCATGCCTCATACAAAGTCCAAATCCATATAAAGTCCAAACTTGTAGAACCAAGTTTGGACGTTGTATGAGGTATCACTGTATCTAGAAAGGCTGAAGCATTGGCTGTTGCAAGAGCCTTTTCCTTGAAATCAGATGGCCACTTCTGATTAAGGGATGGGCTTTGGCTTATCAGAATTGCTGTACAGAGAGAGGAAGGAAGGAAGATTTCTGTGTCTCTTTCTTGCTGCCTACCTTTTCCTATTCTTTAAAAAAATTACCAAATTAGTACTTTGCCAGATTCTTTTTATCTTTGCTTCCTCTCTTTTGCTCTCTCCTTCTGTTTCGATAAGTAATGAAAGTGCTAGAGCAATTTTCTGATCTAGCTAGAGTATGCCGGTTCAGCAATTACATGGTGCAGTACTAAATTTGATAATAAAGGTAAAGGTTTCCCTTGCTCGAAAGCCAGTCATATCCGACTCTAGGGTGCAGTGCTCATCTCTATTTCAAAGCCAAAGAGCCACCATTGTCTGCTTCTGCAGACGTTTCTGTGGTCATGTGGCAGGCATGACTAGAAAGCAGATTGAAAAAAACAAAAGAGAAAAAATTGAAAGAAAGAGAAGACAGAAAAGAGAGGAATTATCTCACAGTAATTGCATGGTGTCTCCTGCCTCTCAAAAGACCACTGTCAATATCATACTAAGGCATGCCTGCAATTTAGCCCTGGAGCTCCCTCGGTGGCTTAGTGGTAAGACGTTGAGCTGGAGACTGGAAGGTCAGGTTTCAATACCTGAGAGCTGTACGATAGGGGACATGAAAGGAGCTTCATTCGGACATCTCCTAAAAATCCTTTCAACCCAGAGTAATCTCTGTCATGAAATTATTATAGTATTGGACTGGGACAGGGAACCACACATGCCAGAAAACTAGGGTGGAGGAAAGCCAGCCGAAAGAGTACTAAATCAACAACTAAGTCCTGAAAAGAAAGATAGGAATGCACTGGGGGAAAGTGCAAGCTTCCATATGATTAGCTTTACATTTCATAGCAACAAAAAAAATGGAACAAATTGTAACTGCGGCAATTCCATCACAAACTGAGAGGCACTTGGCTGTGTATTCACAACTTACATGCATTTATATGCCTTCACATGACATGGGGAAAGGAAAAGAAGACAAAGAGACCTCTCACCACTTTGGCTTCCAAGGCTACTTGAGCAAATCCTGTTCGGTTACCCCACATGAGTTTATAGTTCTCATCACTGAACCATGCTTCTCTTCCTCCACCAGGTGCAAGTCCCAGTAAATGGCCATTCTTCAGCATTTCCACACATTCAGCTTTGTTACCACGTATACCACCAAAGAATTCAAGAAATGTTTTCAACCCTGTTAATATATGCCAAGAACAATACAACTCTTTATATGGAATTCCTGATTATACAGTAGTATTTTCATTCTTAAAAAATAAACAAATGCCAGCAATTTTACTATCCTGTTAAAGCTGCAAAGATAGGTTCTACACATTAATTAAAGCAATTTCCCTCTTTTTACTAATAGCCACATTCTATAAAGTATGTCTTTTTAATGAAAGTACAGGGTGAAGGAAGGTTAACTTTACATCAGGGTACTGGGGTATTTGGAAGGGTTATAAGGGCTGTATAAAAGTCAAATAAATGTTTAAAACAATCAAGGTGTTAGCTTGGAATATTAAGGGCTCTGGATCACAAATAAAGAGAAAAAGATCAGAGAATGTGCTAAAAAAGAAAAAGCTGATACATATTCTTACAAGAGACATATCAAAAGTCCAACCTAAAGAATAATTTGTATTTGAAGGGAATAGGACATTTTCCACCTTCGTCCCTGCCACAGAGCCCCCTGAGCTCCTCCCCTTAGCCAGTTGGAGGGAGTGGGAGTGACCGTTGCTCCGTGGCTGGAGGACATTTTCCACCTTCATCCCTGCCACAGAGCCCCCTAAGCTCCTCCCCTCAGCCAGTTGCAGGGGAGTGGAAGCGGCTGTTACCCATGACATGGACCTTAAGTTTTATGTAATTTATCATCTTTGTCTGTAAACCGCTTTGGGTCACCAATAGGTGAGGAAAGCGGTATAAAAATATACTAAATAAATAAATAAATAAATAAATAATAGATATCTATGAAAAAGCATGTAGAACACCCAAAGTGAAAGGGGTGGCTACTCTTATTACAAGAAAAATTAACTTTGTACTAAAAAAAAGTCTATATAGGATAAAGAAGGGAGATTCTTGAGTTTAAGGGGGACAATTGGAGAGGAGGACTTTAAACTTGTATGTCCCCAATAAACTAGTATGTCCCCAATCAATCTCAGGAAACTTTTTGGATAAAATGAGAACAGTCATACAAAAGGAGAGTGGCCAACACGTGATAATAGCAAGGGACTTTAATATGATCAGCTCTGATGAAGAAACTACAAAGGTTACCAAAAGTAGAAAAGAGGAAGGCAAATCAGTTATAGATAAAAGGACAAAATCGCTGAAAGTAAAGGATGTGTGGAGGCTCTTAAAAGGCCCAGAAAAAGTGTTTACTTTTTACTCGCAACCCCATAAGACATTCTCCAGAACCGACTTAGTAATGGTGTCAGAAAGCTTGTCAGCTAAATTAGAGGATACCTCTGAAGGTATCATTAAGGAATTGGACCATGCCTTGGTCACGATGGAGTTTCAAGTTAGTTCAGAATTAAAGCAGAGACGAACTTGGAGATTTGACCCAAGTCTATTAAAAAAATAAGGAAGTAAAGGAAAGATTGAGAAAAAAGTGGGAGGAATGCTGATTAAATAATGATACAGGGGAAATCGAAATGAATATTTTATGGGCCATTAAGGCAAACTTTAGAGGTCAATGTATAAGCGAAACAATAATAGAGAACAGGAAGCAAAGAAAGAAACAGAAATACCTAAATGGAAAATTGAAGCTATTAGAGGAAGAGCACAGAAGAACACAGAGGGAAGATGTACTACAAATGTTGTTAGCCCTTAGGAAGAAAATCTCTGGGCAAGAAATTGAGAAAATAAAAAAATGATTTAATATATCTGGAGAGGAATAACTTCGAATATAACAATAAAGGTCCTAGGAGGTTAGCAAAAGCAGCCAGGGAGAAAAGAAATAAAAGAGAAATCCAAATATTATAAAACAAAAGTGGGAAACACTGTAACGAATTGGAGGACAAATTAAGAATTGTAGAAGAATTTTACAGCAAATTATATAAAAGCAAGGAAATTTACACAGCAGACCTAAAAACACATCTTGCAAAATATTTAATACTAAACTTAGAGAATGGGCACAAGGAAATAATGGAGGAAAAGATATCTGAATTAGAAATAGAAGTGGTAATAAAAAAATTGAAAAGGGGAAAATCTCCAGGGGAAGATGGGTACTCATCAGAATTCTACAAATAATTTAATGACTTAGTTACTCCAAAACTAAAAAGACTTTATAACTTCATATTAGATGGAGGCAAGGTCCCTGATTCCTGGAATCGATCCATCATGGTCATATTACCTAAGCCCAACAAAGATGTTGAAAAAATAGAGTCTTACAGACCTATAACGTTAATTAACCAAGATGCGAAAATTTTCTCCACAATAATGGTGTGTAGACTAAATAAATTCATGTCACAATACATACAGGAGGATCAGGCCGGTTTTATAAAAGGGAGAAATCTGGAGAATTTTATAACTAGAGTCAAAAACATCATAGAAAGAGATAAAGAGAAAAAGCAAAAGATGTGCATTTTGTCATTAGACATATATAAAGCCTTCGATTCTCTACAATGGAGTACAATCAAAACAATTATTGACAAAATGGGATTTGGTAAGAGATTCAAACATGTTATTGAACAGGTATATAATAAGGCCACAACTCAAGTTAAGATCAATGAGGCATATATGGAGACAATAAAGATAACAACAGGGACCAAACAGGGCTGCCCGCTACCCCCAATCCTGTTCGTAATGGCCGTGGAGGTCTTGGCAAGTACTATCAGGCAAGATGAAGGAATTATAGGGATAGCAGACAATAAGATCAGTATGTATGCTGACGATACCCTCCTTGTATTAAAAGACCCGAGAAAGACGATCAAGAAAGTTCAAACTCATTTAGAAGCTTTTGAAAAGATATCCGGGTTACAAATAAATTGGGGGGAAACAGAGTCGATAACTTGTAATTTCAACCAAATTTAAAAAGAGAATATTAGAAGGCTATATAAGATTCAAATTAAGGATTCCCTTAAGTATTTGGGGATTTATATTACAGAAAATCAGAAAGAGACTCAAAAAATAAATTTCAAAAAGAACAGAAAGGAGACCCAAACAACTATAGAAAAGTTAAACAAACTAAAACTATCCAGGTTTGGAAGGATCAACCTTTTTAAGATGAAGTTACTGCCCAAGATAAACTTCCTATTGAGAAATTACCTGATAAAAATAAATAAGAAAGAATTAAATAAAGGGCAGAAATTGATAGATAGATACTCTAATGCCAGGAAAAGCCCGAGGATAGCAAAATCTGTGTGGTACATTAGTCAAAAAGAAGGGGGACTGGGGATTGCAAACATCCTGAATTAATATAAAGCATTCCAACTGAAACGAATAACAAACAAATTAACACAAGACAGAAAAAAGAAAGAAGATATGGACTGGGTTGAATTTAGAAAATTAAAGGGAGGGCTATTTCTAGAGGATCAAGAGTCTAATATCAAAATAAGAAATAAAACTCTGAGAGATTTACTGCAATTCTGGAGAGCAGTTAAAAATAGATTAGTCCCTGGAACATCTCCGCTACTAGAGCTGTCGGATCTATGAGATTGCCCAATAAATATAAACATGGAAATGAGACATATGTTAATACAAGGTAAGCTTTTATTACTAGAACAATGTAGAGAGCAATGTAAAGAATTACAGAAAAGAAATGAAATATACTTAAAATTGGGACCGAATTGGTTCCAAAGATCACAAATGGAGATTTGGCATAAGAAAGTAAATGAAATTAGAGTTGAGGCTAGAACACTGACTCCAGTGGAAAATTTGATATACAAGCTGAGAAGGGGTATTACCACCAGCAAAGGGTTAGCAGGTAAATTGTATCAAATATGGAATGATAACGAGCCAATTAAGATATTAAAAGATAATTGGGGAAAAGATTTGAGTATTGCCATTGATGAGGGTAAATGGAGAAAGAAATGGAAGCAATGGTCAATGAACCTATTATCAATAAAGGGAAAGGAACATAATTATAAAATCATATGGAAGTGGTATGTAACCCCATTACAATTGTCTCAAATGAAGAAAGAAGAATCTAAAATGTGTTGGAGATGTGAGAAAGAGGTGGACACATGCTCACATATGTGGTGGAGCTACGAGTTTGTGAACAAATTTTGGAGGATGGTAGAAAGGGATCTGGAAAAATTCTGGGGACCTCAATAAAGTTAAACCAAAAAAATGTAAAGCTAGGGGAATTGGATGAAATTAATATTGTCAGCAATAAGAAGGAACTAGTAACAATGTTGTTGTCAGTAGCTAGGCAACTTATTGCCTTAGAATGGAAAAATAAGATAGTAATAAGCAGAGAAAGATGGTACAGGAAAATATGGTGGCTAGCTTTAAATGACAAATTGACAGCAGAAATAAAGTTTTAAAAAGGAATAGGTTCTAGGAATGTATTTTGGTCCATCTGGGAGCCTTTTATAACATTATGTTTGACTGGTAAAGATGGAGTTAAACCTTGTCAGGAGATGTATAAGTTTTTGGTAAACAGCTCAGAGCAGCTCTAATAATCCCCACTTTCTACAGTCTGGAGTAATGGTATGAGGGGTTGCTAAAGAGATATGTACTTTACCTTAAGTGTTAACGAGGGTGGTAGGAGGTGAGGAGTTGGGGGCAATTGAGGGTAAGGGAGGTGGGGAAGTGGGGTTATATGTCTTTATTTGTTCGTTTGTTATGTGAGTGTTTTATAATAAAAAAATTTTTTAAAAAAAAAAGCAAGTATGAAATTATTAACATGATACTGAAATATTCTCTTTAATTCTTCTGGATCATTTGTTTGTGAATGGAGGAAAACTAAATTGCAAATAAAACTTTGGAAAGGGAAAACTTGTAGGGCTTAGGTTCTTGCCTTGTTGAAATAAATATGTAGAAACATAAAACTTTCAAAAATCTTGAAGGCATGGGTGAGGGGAAATGGTTTTTTTATTTTTATTTTTTCAGAATTTTTTGAGCAATTTAAAAATGCAACATTAGTACTGTTTTACATATGTAAAGCCACTCTGTTACTTTAGGACAGGGATTTCGACAACCAGTCCCTACCGTTGAGTGACCATCTTCTCCCGGTCACGAGGGACAAAATCGTGCGGGGAGAATATGTCAATATATTTTCCCTGCTTAACTGGGATTCAGACACGCCAGAGAAAGATATGGATGGATGTGAAGGATAAGAAGTCTGTCAGGAGAAAGAAGCCTCCTCAGACCTGGGCTAATTGGCTGCCAGCTTATCTGATCTATGCGGGGGGTGGCAGTACGTGCCAGGCAACAGCTTGCATTACCGTTAATTCAACATTTGGATATTATTTTCCGAGGTCATGTAGACTTCCCAGGACAGGCATAGGTTCTTTATGATGAGGGTTTCCGCATGTGCACAGCCATTCAGCCAACCATGTGTTGGGATGAGCCGCATGCCCTGTTGTGGCTCCAATTCATGACCTCTTCTCGCCCTGTGTCTGGGGACCATTACGACTGTAGACACCTGGTTCAGTGCCCCACACTGGCACCTCCCACCTACCAGTTGGCAGGCCAGGTGGTTCAACTCTGTTTGGTTTGCTGGGAGTTCACGGGCAAGGGGCGTTGTTCCAAGAAAATGTGCAAAGACCGTCATGAGTGCAATACGTGTGGAGGCAAACATCCAGCCTCCTACTGCACAAAAAGCGGCCCCCAGAGGCATAAGGGACATGATTCCTGGGTTGCAAAAAAGTTAACCCTGAACTGCTGCAGCCCACAGCCCAATCAAGTTTGATACATTAGTTTTCTGGCTTGCAGGTTATGCAGTGGAGGTGGCACACTATTTGCTGGAAGGTTTCACTTTTGGTTTCCGGATAGGGTTGCCATGGGTACTGCAGTGGCTCAAGTCGCTAAGATGCTGACTGGGAAGCGGAAGGTCAGCAGTTCGATTCCCAAGTACTGCAGGACGGAAATGAGCTCCCGTCTTCATCCTAGCTCCTGCCAACCTAGCAGTTCGAAAGCAAGAAATTGCAAGTAGATAAATAGGGACCACTTCGGTGGGAAGGTAACAGCGTTCCGTGCGCTCCGGTGTCTAGTCATGCCTGCAACATGACCACGGAAACGTCTGCAGAAGCAGACAGCGCTGGCTCTTCGGCTTAGAAACAGAGATGAGCACTGCACCCTAGAGTCGGATACGACTGGCTTTCGAGCAAGGGAAACCTTTACCTTTACCTTTATAGGGTTGCCATAATTCTCTCCCACAAAACCGAGACAAAAGTAAAGGTTTCCCTTGCTCGAAAGCCAGTTTTGACCAACTGAAGTGTCCCAAACATAACCGGGGAGAATGGAGGTGGTGGTGGTGGTTCCTCACACTATCCAGAGCTGATATTGTGTCTGTTATTGGTCTCACCATTTTTAAGCTGTCAGACACAACATACCTACACACTGCAAATTTGACAAGCTAGAAATTGTTTTTTTCAGAGATGGCTGGCTGATATTTTTTATGACTTCCCACAGTTGAGTTAATGCTGCAATATTGTAATTCTAAATGTAGTACAGTAAAAGTAAAACTGTAAAAGTACAGTACCTGGTATGTGGAACAATGCCTTGTCTGTTATTGTAAAGCACATTTGTCTTCTCTGGACATACAGGTTGGCTAATAGTAAAAAATAGTCAACGTTCATAGTTCCGTGATAAAAGGCAACAATCCCTGGTCCTTCTGGTATATGTTCCATCCCTATAATCTTATGACCTGGAAAAAAATAAAAAAGTTCAAAAGAAAGGTCATACATATTCCAAAGTAAGTTATAGAAGACTGACATAAGATACTGTACTTGCTTGTCCCTCAATATTTGCATTATGGTTCACTTAATATAAATCAGGGATTCTCAACCTGCGGCACGCAGGCCAGAGGAGGCCCACGGCACCATTCCATGTGGCCCTCCACCATCTCAATCACACCCAGAAATGCCATGTGGTGGAGGAAAGGCTGTCCAAAGCTGTCTGAGGAAGCATGACCTGGCCCCGGCTTAAAAGGGTTGAGAACTCCTGATATAAATTTATGTCATTATGAAAAAAGCTCCTAGACTTATTGAATTTTGAGTCCTGTCTATGGTTGCTTTGGCAGGGAAAGACCAAATGATTTTGCAGGCCTTATACAACTTATGGGCCATACATTCCCCATCCCTGTTTTAATGGGACACTAGGTCTGAAGTTGAGTATACAAAATAATTCCACCTTAACATTAAATTTAATGAATCAGAAAGTCAATTTGAAGAATTAGTAATATTTAATCTTATTCAACATAAATTAAAAACTGAACCTGACAAACTAATTAGAAAATAGAGATGAACCAACAGACAGGATCAGTTCAATGGTCCCTAGTGGGGAAAAAACCCAATGGATAATTTCTATTCATACTTGGATTTAGTCATATAATTTTGAAACTACCAACTCAAGAGACAATTATTACCAAATCTGTAACTACATGCTTTATTAAAAAGCAAATGATTCCCTTAGACTTTGGCAACTGGAAGTTAACGGAGAAGATTTCAAAATTGTATGCATTGATTTGAATGTCTTTTTTTGTGTTTCCCATTTGGCATGGTGCCTCTTTCTAACCTGTATCACAAAGCTTCACATATTTCACAGTGTTTCATAACAAATATACTGCCCCTTGGGAATGTCAGGTGGGTTGGGTTAGTAACAATCTTGTATGCACTACCATTGGGAAGGAAGCCTTTACATAGGCCCATGGTGGCCATATGGGACACTAGGATAAGTCCTAGTGCACTCCTGTGACTAGCAACCCCAAGAAGTGGACAGGTGAATTTTTTAAAATGAAGACAAGCGGCACCTTTCAAACTCAGCTCTTCCACTCGCCCCCTTGCCCCAAATTTACAGCCTAAATTTATTGTCCTTTGCCACCTGATTAGTAAAATTATTGACAAATTCTTTAAGGTAGGCCGGGGCTTGGAGGCCCCACAGAGCTCGACCAGCAGCTGGCCGAAGGAGGCAGGGAAAGAAAGAACTCGCCGCACTTGGGGCTCGCCTCTCCATGGCCCCAAAAGTGGCTCCCCTCCTCCAAAGGACCCCACCGATGCCAGGGCTTGGAGACCCCACGGTGCAGTGAGTTCTTTCTTCCCCGCCTCCTCCGGCCGGCTGCCCTTCGAACTATGTGGGGCCTCCAAGCCCTGGTGTTGGTGGGGTCCATTGGAGATGGGGATCCACTTTTGGGGCCACGGAGAGGCGAGCCCCAAGTGCAGCGAGTTCTTTCTTCCTTGCCTCCTCCAGCAGGCTGCCGGTCGAGCTCCGTGGGGCCTCCAAGCCCCGGCGTCAGGCGATGGTCAGTGTCTTCGCTGTGGGCCTCCCCACCTGACAAACAGCTGGGTGAGGGCCAAAGGGTCCTATAGGGTCGCAAAGGGTCGGAATCGAATGTGCGACTGAACAACAACAAAATAAACTACTTCTAATGTAAAAAAACCTAATACCTCATACAACGTCCGGTGACGGTGTATGAGGCAACTTTTTTCCAAGAATTGGGCGACGTATGGATTCGACGTTGTATGAAGCGGACGTTGTATGAGGTATTACTGTACTGTTAATCAAATGAAAACTCTTCCTAATATAATGAATATATATGGCTTGATTTAGGAACTTTGTAACAAATTAAGGAGAATAGAGGAAAAATGAAGAATAGATATAAAATTTGCATCAAAGAAAGTTTAAAATATTTAGGAATAAATATTTCAGCAAACTTGGAAGATCTTCAGCAACTAAATTTTGGAAATTTGAAGTTGGAGATTATAAGAAAAATTGAACAGTATCAAAAATTAAATATATCTTGGTTTGGCAGAATAGCATTGTGTAAAATGAAACTATTACCAAAAATATTTTTTTTTATTGGAAGCTCTGCTGATCCAACAAAGAGATAAAGATATTATAATTTTTCAAAATATGTTAAATAGTTATTGTAATGGGGGAGGCGAAAGTATCAAATAAGTTATGGTATAACTTGGGGTTACCAAATATAAAAAAATATTATCATGCAGGAACTTCTTTAGGTCTTCCTCACTTTCTGCCATTAGGGTGGTATCATCTGCATATCTCAGATTGTTGATGTTTCTCCCACCAATTTTGATCCCATATTGCGATTCCTCCATTCCCGCATTGCACATTAAGTGTTCTGTGTATGCTGAATAAGGTAAAAGGTAAAGGTTTCCCTTGCTCGAAAGCCAGTCATATCCGACTCTAGGGTTCAGTGCTCATCTCTGTTTCAAAGCCGAAGAGCCAGTGCTGTCTGCTTCTGCAGACATTTCCGTGGTCATGTGGCAGGCATTACTAGATGCACGGAATGCTGTTACCTTCCCACCAAAGTGGTCCATATTTATCTACTTGCAATGTCTTGCTTTCGAACTGCTAGGTTGGCAGGAGCTGGGATAAAGACGGGAACTTCTTCCGTCCTGCAGTACTTGGGAATCGAACTGCTGACCTTCCGCCTCCCAGTCAGCGTCTTAGCCACTTGAGCCACTGCAGTCCTTATAAGTTGAATAAGTAGGGTGCTAAATGCAACCTTGTCTTACTCCTTTAAGACAAGGTTGCATTTTATTACCCTGCATAAGTTGAATAAGCAGGGTGATAAAATGCAACCTTGTCTTACTCCTTTTTCATATTCCAAACCACTTTGTCATTTTGTATTCTGTCGTAACTGTATTCTGTCATTCCGTATTCTGTCCTAACTGTTGCTTCTTGACTCATAAATTATGAAATTTTAGATTATGATTATGGCTCCTTAGACAATCAGGTAGCTATCATTTGCTTACCATAATACAGCTTTCCTACTTTAATGTAAAAACGTGCAAGAAAGTCTCTTAGTTTATGCCATGAATTGCTCATCATATCTTCTGGTACATTATTCCTTTTCTTGAATATGTAGGCAACAAATGAAATAGAATGGAAGCAAAACAGTATAGTTATGAAGGTTGAATAGGACAATATGAAAAGCAGAACAAAGGTTTTCAAAAAGAGATAGATGTACTTCAGGTATTCATCCTCATATGTAAAACCAATCCAATTTTTCTGCACATGAGTAAAGCAGGCCATGGCGTCCTGTCCAATTTCCCATCCATCTTTCATCTGGAAAAACAAAGCATACAATTTAAAATATTGAGCAGCCAATACTATTTGCATTCACGCTTACATTATATTCCAGTTTAAGTAAGAAGCACTTAATTTTACTGGCTATATGGGATTGGTTGAATATACAGCTGATATTCTATGTACCAACCAGGAAGGTTTCTCTGTTCTTTGAGTTTCAGCTCCCCTTGAGAGAGTGGGTTGAACGTGTTGTAGGAGATTCTGAAAGCCATCCTTCTATGAGGATGATTGCCTCAGAACCAGTCCTGCAAGGTGGTGATGTCAGCTGGACTTTCAGTCATCATTTTTCTGCAGGTGCCATGGAGGATTTTAATCACATAGATCAGAAATATCTAATGACTTTCTTAAAAAATTGGATTTACTCAAAATTTTAGGAAGTCAGTAGACAATATATGCAACATCTACAGCTAAATCAAAAATTAACAATGAATATAAACTGTTTTTTAATCAATCAACCAGAGTGCAAAAGAAAGTGATACAAAGTTATCCCCTCTGTTGCTTTATCCATGAAAAGAAATAGCAGCAATTAGAGAAGAGGAAAATGTAAGGCTGATTTTTGCTGATAATTCAGTTTTTACACATAGAAATATAGCAACTGACATAGCGAAGTTACAAGAAACTGACTTACATAGTGACCTGATATAGTGAACTCACAGTAAAGAGTTTATATAACTTACAGTAGAGACTTTATATAGTGGACTTTCCTTTTCACTAATCAGCTCAACTTTCACTCTGATTTGTTGTTGTTGTTGTTCAGTTGCACAGTCGACTTTGACCCTCTGCGACCCCATGGACCATTTTCCTCCAGGCGCCCCTGTCCTCCACCATCCCCCTCAACCCTCCCAGCTCTGTGCCCACTGCATCTACAATACCATCTAGCCATCTCATCTTTGGTCCCCCCCCTTCTTCTTTTGCCCTCCACCTTTCCCAACATCAAGGCCTTCTCAAGTGAATCTTCCCTTCTCATTTCATGTCCAAAGTGCTTTAGCTTCGTCTATACTATTTGACCATCCAATGAGCAGTCAGGGTTGATTTCTTCTAAGATTGACCTGTCTGTTCTCCTCGCTGTCCAGGGGACTCTCAAAACCCTCCTCCAACACCACATTTCAAAGGCATCTATTCTTCTGCGTTCAGCCTTCCTAATTGTCCAGCTCTCACATCCATACATTACCACTGGGAATACCATTGCTTTGACTATTCTAATTTTTGTTTGCAATGTGATGTCTCTGCTTTTCACTATGTTCCCCAGGTTCCTCATAGCTTGTCTCCCAAGAATCAGTCGCCTTTTTATTTCATGGCTACAATCCCCATCTGCAGTGATCTTTGATTCCAAGAAAGTAAAATCTGTCACGGCTTCTACTTCTTCCCCATCTATTTTCCAGGAACTGATTGGGCCTGTTGCCATTATTTTGGTTTTCTTGATATTGAGTCTCAAGCCAGCTTTTGCACTCTCCTCCTTCAATCCAATCAAGAGGTTCTTTAGGTCTTCCTCACTTTCTGCCATTAGGGTGGTATCGTCTGCATATTTCAGATTGTTGATGTTTCTCCCTGCAATTTTAATCCCATATTGTGATTCCTCCATCCGTGCATTGCGCATTATGTGCTCTGTGTATAAGTTGAATAAGCAGGGTAACAAAATGCAGCCTTGTCTTACTCCTTTTCCTATTCCAAACCACTCCGTCATTCCGTGTTCTGTCCTAACTGTTGCTTCTTGGTTCATGTACAGATTTTTCAGGAGGCATATGAGGTGCTCTGGTATTCCCATCTCTTTAATTACTTGCCACATCTTGTTGTGGTCCACACAGTCAAATGCCTTAGTGTAGTCAATAAAACAGAAGTACACTTGTTTCTGGTATTCCTTTGTTTTTTCCATGATCCAACGTATGTTGGCAATGTGGTCTCTAGTCCCCCTGCTTCTTCTGAAACCAGCCTGCACCTCTGGTAATTCTCTCTCCACATGCTGCTTAAGTCTATCCTGTATTATCTTGAGCATCATCTTGCTGGCGTGTGGGATGAGTGCAATTGTTCAATAATTTGAACATTCTTTGGCATTGCCCTTTTTTGGGATTGAAATGTATACTGATCTTTTCCAATCCTGTGGCCACTGTTTTGTTTTCCAAATCTTTTTTTTAATTAATTTTTCAAAATATATGACAACATTCAAAACATAATGACAACATTCAAAACATAATAATAAAAAACAAATAATCTAACACAATAAAAAAAGAACTATATATATGGAATAAAAGACATAACATTACATATACATCAAAAAAAGGGAAAAAACAAACAATCTGTCATAGCCTTGATTTCTATTTCAGTATAAAATATTCTTACTTACACACTATACTTTTATCTTATTATTAAACATTATCTTCCATGTCTAGTCCACATTTTTCAACTCTACTTTTATATCCATACTTTACTTTTATTAAACTCTTCAACCTTGCCAAGGTCTATTGTATTTCCGTTTTGAAATTTACAAAGTATTTTCCAAAAACAATATCAAACTCATCACATTACATACATCGTCACCCTGTGCTATGTACATTGCCCTGGAGGATGTGGGATTTCCCATTAATTTCTATTGTACCCAAAATTTCATTTGGTCTGGTGTCAATTTATTTGTTCCGTCTCTCGTCAATGAATAATCGACAAATTTTCTCCATATATTCCAAAATCTATTTTCTTTTATTATACCTTTTTTTCAAATTTAACTCCCATGTTAGTTTTTCGTTCAATGCGAGATCCCACATCTGCTTATACCATTCCTCCACCTTTAACACTAAGTCATTTTTCCATTTTTTTGCGATACACATTCTAGCTATTACAAGCATCATGGACAACAATTCTTTCTTATCATTATCTAAATTCAAATTGTCTACGTCCGTCAGCAAAATGTTATTTGGCCCCAATTTGAGACGCAATCCCATAATTTTATCAATCTCATTCTCAATTTTTGCCCAAAAATTTTCTACCACCTTGCATTCATACCACATATAGACATATGTGCCCAATGTATTTTTACATCTCCAACACATTCTATTGTTCTTTTTATCCATCTGATGTAATCTCATAGGGGTCAAATACCATTTCCATAACATTTTAAAATTATGTTCCTTTACCCTGACTGACAAAGATCTCATAATTCTTTTTCTCCATTTATTTTGCCATTCCTTTTCTGTTATCTTCATATTCAAATCTTGTTCCCATGTATTTCTTAATATTTCTTGTGAATTAACTTCCATATTTATTATTTTATAAATTTCACTAACCATTCCTTTAATTCTAATTTCCTTCTTCCTTATCTTCCACACTAATTCCTCAAATTCTGTCCTGTGTCTTTCCAAACTCTGTTCCCTCAAATATTTATTATTCCACTTGTTCACCATCGCTATCTGGAACCAATTCAACTTCATCTGAGTATATAGCTCTCGTTTCATCCCTTTATCTTTACAGACTCGTATCCAATCTTTCAGCAGGAAAACCCCATTCGTCAACAAGATTTCTCTCATCTCTTTGCCCATTCTTATTGGAAACTTTTTCAAATCTTCTATTTCGATTATCGGTGAAATATTTGGGACTAATTTCATTTTAACTTTCTTCCGTACTCCCAGCATTGACCTCAGCATTCTATTTTTAACTGGTGTTTTCCATGTTTCCTTGTCTAAGAAAAGGCTCTTACCCACTTCCTTTAGTTCCTTCATTTCAATTTCCTCCCAAATAACCGGCTCCTTCATTAAGATCTTAACTACATTCTTTATATGAAATGCTTTATAATAATTCTTTAAATTAGGAATTCCTAGACCCCCTTCTTTTTGAGATAAATACCACATTCTTTTTGAGATTCTGGGTCTACGTCCCCCATTACAATAATTATTTAATAATTTTTGAAATTCCTTGATTTCTTTATCTGTCAGTTGAATTGGTAAGGCATCAAACAGAAAATTTAATTTTGGTAATAACATCATTTTGGCCAACGCTATTCTGCCGAACCAAGACAACCTTAATTTTTGATATTGCAAAATTTTATCTTTAAGTTCTTTCTTTTGTCTATCATAGTTTAATCTTTTCAAGTCATCCAACTTATTAGAGATATTTATCCCTAGATATTTCAAACTCTCTTTAATCTGCAGTTTAAATTCGTCCCTTATTTTCCCTTGCTCCTCCTTTTCAATATTACTTAAGATCATTTCAGATTTATCCCAATTTACCTTCAGGCCTGTTATTTGTTCAAATTCCTTTAAATGTTTTTGGATACTTTCCATGGTTCTTCTAGGGTGTTTCATGATTATCAGAGTATCATCCGCATATAAACTGATTTTATTTTCCATTATTCCTTCTATGCTTTTGTCTTCCCTTATTGTATTTGCTAATATTTCCATCGCCATAATGAATAATATTGGTGATAAAGGGCACCCTTGTCTTGTCCCAGCCTCTAATCTCACTTCCTCTGTGAGACCATCATTAACCCTAATATTGGCATATCCTTGTTGATATAATTGTTCTATTGTTTTTATAAACCTATCACCAAATCCATAGCTTCTAATTATCTCGTTGATTGTTATCCATTGCAAGGAGTCGAATGCCTTGAAGATATCTAGTGATAATAACTCAACTTTCTCCTTATTTTGTCCTGCAACATCAATCAGGTCTACAACTCTCCTTACTAAATCTGCCATATGCCTACCTTTCACGAATCCGGCCTGATCTTTATATATATATTTGTCCATAAAACTGTTTAATCTATTTGCCAATATCGCCGTAAAAATCTTGGCATCTTGATTTATCAGGGAAATAGGCCTGTATGACTCTACCTTTTCTGGATCTTTTCCTGGTTTTGGTAATAAAACAATTATTGTTCTGTACCATGATGGTGGTATCTGTTCCCCATTAAGTATACCATTATACAATTTTAACAATTTTGGAGTTACTATGTCCTTAAACTCTTTATAAAATTCTGCAGGTAATCCATCTTCTCCCGGTGATTTATCTGCTTTCAATTTAGTTATTACTTCTTTTATCTCTTTTTCAGTTATTAATTCTTCCATTTTTTGTTTATGTTCCTTACTTATTTTATTTTTAACTTGCATTCCCAATTTATCTTTTAATTTATCTATATTTACCTTCTTTTTAGAATATAAATCTTGATAAAATTCTCTAACCACCTTACATTTATCTTTAATCTTGTTATGTCTTATACCTTCCTTATCTACTAAGGTCCCTATTTCTCTTCTATTTCTTTTTTCCTTAGCCGCTCTTGCTAAAAGTTTTGAATTTTTATTACTATATTCGAAGTATTCCCTTTTTAAATATACCAAATCTCTTTTCACCTTTTCAATATCTTTTCCTATTAATTCCTTCTTTAAGCCCTGCATTCTTTCATAAACTTTTCTATCCTTGGATATTGCATGTTTCTCCTGCAACCATTTAATCTCTTTTTCAATTTCTTCTTGCTTACTTTTTAACTGTTTATTTTTAATGTTTGCCAGCCTGATACTTTCTCCTCTAAATATTGCTTTCATTGTATCCCATACAATACCAAATCTAACATCCCCTGTATCATTCCACTTCCAATTTTCTTCCCATTTTCTACCATTTGCTCTTTACACTTTTTATCTCTAAACAATCTAGCATTATATCTCCAATTTTTCCTAATCTTTGTAGCGTCTATTTTTATTTCCAATAATACTTTTGCATGATCAGACTCTTTGAAAATTCCTATTTCTATGTCTTCTAAGTTTCTTGTCAAATTATCAGTAACAAATATATAATCTATTCTGGAATACGTATTGTAGACTTGTGAGAAAAATGTATAAACCCTTTCCAATCCTTTAAGTTCCCTCCATGTATCTTTCCACCCTAGAGATTTCAACCAATTATTTAGCACATACATTTTATTTCCTCCCGCACATCTTGTTATGTTTGTACTATCTATATTTGATCTTATTAAATTAAAATCTCCCGCTACAATCATTTTTATTGTTTTTTCTTTCTCCAATATTCGGTACACCTTATCTAAAAAACTATTTTGATGTTCATTTGGCACATACAAATTCACCAACGTTATTTTCTCCTCATCTATTTCCCCTTTACTATCAGATATCTACCTTCTGGGTCTGAAATACTTTTTACCATCTCAAATCCCAACCTATTTGATATCAAAGTTGCAACCCCTCTAGCCTTTGAAGTACCATATGCTTTTTCATAAAACTGAGTCCATCCTAAAAATAGCTTGTTGGTTTCTTCCGATTTCTGATGGGTTTCCTGCAGAAAGATTATATCCGGTCTATCTTTTCTAAGTGCTGCTTCTAATCTCCTTCTCTTCACTTGACAACCAGAACCTTTCACATTCCATGTTATTACTTTTATATTCCTCATCTATTATTTTCCTCCCATAATTTTTTACATTTCCCACTTCCTCCTACGGGCATGTGATTAACATGTAACACTTCCTTCACCTTAAACAAATAAAAGAAAGAAAAAAGAACAACTAAAAAATACACACTAAACATTCTACTACTAACCCTCCCCATTTTTTTACAAATAGCCTCTGAAGTACAAAGGGGGGAGGGGGGGAGGTGCGACAAACTGTGGGAGCCCCGAGGAGGTCTGAACCTAATCTCCACCCAGAACAATTCCTCCTTCCGCACCTTTAGGCATGTTCTCATTTCCATTGTTCTCCCGCCTTTTATATCCACCAGATATAATCAATTCTTCCTTCAGATCAAACCACTCTTTAGTTCCTGCTTCCAGTAACTTTGCATCTACCATTACATCCAAGACATTAGGACCTTCACTTATCAAATAGCGTCTTCCCAGGTAGAAAAAGCTTAATTGTCGTGGGAATTTCCAATTGTATCTTATTCCTTTATCCTGGAGTCGCTTTGTGATTGGTTTCATCGATTGTCTCCAGAAGCGGTCCTCAATTGGAATGTCATTGTACACTTCGATATCAAAGCCTTCCACTTTTAACACATCTGCACCTTTTTCCCGTATGAGAGCCATTAAACGCAGTTTGTCTGACACATTAGCAAATTTTAACAAAACATTCCTTGACCCAGTTTTACCCCTTCTTGAACCCAGCCTAAATACATTTACAACATCCTGCGGTGTAAAGCCATCTTCCATAATTTCGTCAAGCCATTTCACTATTCTTTCTTTTAATTTATCTGGGGAGTTCTCTGGCAATTTTCGAATTATAACATTTGCTCGTCTTAAATGTTCTTCTACGGTTTCCAATCTCTTTTCATGATCTCCAACCTTGTTTTCTCTTTCTTTCTCTCTCTTTCTCAATTCTATAACCTCCTCCTTAATCGTTGCCTGTTCTTTTTTAATCACTTCTTGTTCTTTTTTAAGGTTGTTTTGTCCTTTTTTTAAACCATCAATTCCCTTCAAGATGTCTGCCAGCATGTCTTGCATATCCTGTTTTCGTTCTTGTTTATCCTGAGCCAACATATCCCCAATTTTGTATTCCAGATTATCCACTTTCTCATTAAATCTTTCAAATTCAGATTTAGGTCCTTGCCCCCCCTTTATTACCAGTGTTGTTGGTGTTGTTACTGTAGCTGTGGTTACAATCGTTGTCGGTATTGTCCCTGCTGTCGCCGCTGTAGTTGTTACAGTTGTTGTAGCGGTTGTTGCTGTTGTTACCTTTGCTGTTGTTATAACAATTGTTTTTACCGCAGTTGGTGCAATCATAGTTGGAGATGTTATTGCCTTCTGCTGCTGTTGCTGTTGTAGTTGTTGTGCTATCTTCTTCACTGTCTCTTGCTCCTCCAAATCTTTCATCTCTTGTTGCGTTGTTTTCTTCATCTCGTCCTCCTCCTCCTCCAACCTTGTAAGCCTTCTAAAACTCCTGTCCGAAGAGGTTGGTCTTTCCACTCTTGCCCAGGCCAATTTCTTCTCCTTCTCTCTCCCTCTCCCCTGCCATTTCATCCAAGTATATTTCCAATTACGTGACTTTAATAATTTACATGAACAATTTACTGTTTAAGTCCACCTTATATATTGATTCTAGCCAATTTTAATATACTTATTTCCAGATACAATATTAGACCTTTATCCTCCCCTCCCCCTCCCCCTCTATCAAATATATGTATGTATACCTACATACGCATGTACACACACATATATACATATATATCCACCAAAGTTCAAATCAATATAGGGATGGAGGAAAAATACGGTAATCCCAATTAAACCAAATTAATTTCCCTCTTAAGTTTTAATATTTTAAATATTTAATATTTTACCACTGGATAAACAAAAAAGGGAGGGGAGAAAGGGAAAAAGGGGGAAGAAAAAAGGAAAAAAAATCCTGATCGCTGTTCTTCCACTTTATTCCCTATTTAGTCCTCAATCTTTATCTCCCAATGGGAGGGGAGACAAGAAAAAGCAGGGAGCTAAAAAAAGAAAAAATAAAAGAAAAAAAAGTCCTCAATATTTGTCCCACAAGAAAAGGAAAAAGAGAGCTGATATTTTATTTCTCTTCCGGCAACTGACTTTATGTTACTGTTGCAGCTTACAAACACTGTCCAACTTAAAAAACGAAGATGGAAAAATAATCCTTATATTGTTCCAAGCCGAGAAGAAACAAAAACATAAAGCAAAGACAAGGTCGGACGTCTGCTCTCCAACATTCAAAGGAAACAACACTTTATCTCTCACAGCACATTTCAGGGCCCCAGTACCGTCTTATTCCTCTTTATGCCTCAGAAAAAATATGCAAGGCAAAACCAGATCCAATTCTCCAAAAGTCCAGCTTCTTCTTCTTCCTCTCTTTTTCTTTAATACCCAAAATTCAAAGTCCAAAACTCAAACAGCAACAAAGAGAGGAAAGGAAAAAAAAAGAAAACAAAAAGTCCCAGTATTATCACTGTTACTTGGCCCCTGGCTTATCAGTGCTCCACTGACGTGAAAAAAAACAACAAAAGGTCCAGTCCTAATTACTTCAATTTTCTTCTCCTTTTCTCCTTCCCCGTCTATTTTTACAAGTTTGCTCACCGTCAAGGCTTCTCCGCTTCTCGGCTTAACAATTTTCCGGCACCGCTAGGCTCCGCGCGGCTCTGGTCAAAAGGACCGGCGAGGCCGAGCGAGGCTCGCTTCAGCTTCCCCCTTTCGGATCCACACCGGGCTTACCCTTTTCGATCCGATCGTCCGCTTATCTGTTTGCCTGCATTTTGTCAAACTTTGCCAGCAAGCCGATCTCCACACCGTTTTCCAAACCGTCCGTTCTTCAGCTAAGAGCTTTGGTGAGTCGTCGCCATTGTAGGCCGCCCATCCCCCGCTCTCTCCAAGATCGAAACTCATGTTTTTCTCCCTTTCTGGGCACAACTTTGGACCAACCAAGATAATTCCCGCCACTATTTTTTCTTATAGATATTCTAATCCATTTTTTTACAAGTCTCAGGAACTATTTTCACTTTTAACAATCACTTTCGTTTCCCTCCTTTCTGAGCGGAAGAAAGTTCACTCCTCTCAGCTCTCCATCCTGACACGCCCCCCTTGTTTTCCAAATCTGCTGGCATATTGAATGCAGTAATTTAATGCCATCATCTTTTAGAGCTTTGAAAAATTCAACTGGGATACCATCATCTCCACTAGCTTTGTTGCTTACAGTGCTCTTTAGGGCCTTTATGACTTCGCTCTCCAGGATGTCTGGCTCAAATTCCATTTCTTCATCATTGTGATTATCAGGAGTGTTGAGGTCCTTTTTGTAGAGTTCCTCTGTGTACTCTTTCCATCTTTTCTTAATTTCTTCTGCATCAGCTAGCTCCTTTCCATCCTTGTCCCTTATCATGGTCATTTTTGCTTTAAATGTTCCCTTGATTTCCCCGATTTTTTTGAAAAGATCTCTGGTTCTGCCTCTTTTGTTGTTTTCCTCCATTTCTCTGCACTGTTCTTTTAGGTAGTTTTCTTTATCTCTCCTTGCTTTTTTTGAAATTCTGTGTTCAACTGATTGTATTTTTACCTTTCACCTTTTACTTTTGTGTTCCTTCTTTCCTCTGCTATTTCAAGAGCCTCATCAGATAACCACTTTGCTTTCTTACGCCTCCTCTCCTTTGGTATGGTTTTCTTTGCTGCTTCCTGCATGATGTCTCTCACCTCCGTCCATAATTCTTCTGGTACTCTGTCTACCGAGTTGAAGCCATTGAATCTGTTCACCACCTCCACCGTGTATTCTTTAGGGATGCTATCTAGGTGATATCTGTCTGGTCTCCTTGTTTTCCCTATTTCTTTAGTCTAAGCCTGAATTTTGCAATCAGTAGATTGTGATCTGAGCCACAATCTGCTCTAGGTCTTGTTTTTGCTGACTGTATGGAGGTTCTCCATCTTTGGCTGCAGAGTATGTAGTCAATCTGGTTTCGGCGTTGGCCATCTGGTGATGTCCATGTGTAAAGTCGCCTCTTGTGTTGCTGGAAGAGAGTGTTTGCTATGACCAGTGAGTTCTCTTGGCAGAACTCTATCAATCTTTGCCCTGCTTCATTTCACGTTCCAAGACCAAACTTTCCTGTTATTCCCTCCACTTTTTGATTTCCTACTTTGGCATTCCAATCTCCTAATATAATTTGGACATCATTTCTTGGTGTCTGTTCTATGAGGTGTTCTAGGTCCTGATAGAACTGGTCCACTGTGGCTTCATCTGCACCAGTGGTTGGTGCGTATATTTGGATCACAGTGACATTGAAAGGTTTACCTTGAAATCTGACTGACATCATTCTGTCATTTTTAAGGTTGTATCCCATTACTGTTTTTCTCACTCTTTTATTGACAATGATGGTTTCCAGAGCTGAATTCACCCATCCCTGTCCATTTTAGCTCACTGATTCCCAGGATGTCAATGCTTATTCTTTCCATCTCATTTTTTACCACTTCCACTTTACCTTGGTTCATTGATCTCACATTCCATGTCCCTATGCAGTATTGTTCCTTGCAACACTGTATTTCTCCTCCCCCTTTCCTGTCCCTCCCCTTCCTCCACTCTGTGGTGTTAAGCATCCTGTATCATCTAAACTGCTCCCTTGTTTTGCCATTTGTTTTGGTCAATAGGGTTCTCTTGGCAAGCTTTTTGGCGTGGTTTGCCGGTGTCTACACCATTTTTCTCCCAGCATACATTTTTCACAGTTTTAAAAGTTTAAAACATTTTAGACAACATATTATCATGCATATTATCACACTTTAAAACACAGTCTCTATATCAGTTTCTATATTAAGTCAGCATAAAGTCTCTATGTGAGTTGCTATATTAAGTCTTCTACATTTTTTGCATTCAGCTACTTATCCTTTGCATGGGGCTCTGAGTCTCACCCCCTGCTTTTCCTCCTCTGCTCTCTTCCCTTCTGCCAATTTGGTCCTCTCCTTTGGCGCTCGGCTGGAGCCTGTAGGTGGTGGGTATCCCCTGGCTGGAAGCCTTGTGGCGATGGCTGGCCTTTCTGCCGCTTGGCCGGCTCTCCTCCTCACCCACTGGCTGGGGGTGGTTTTCCGGCGGCGGCGCTGGCTGGTCCCCCTTCTGCTCGGCCGGCTCTCCTCCTCACCCCCTGTCTGGGGGTGGTTGTCCAGCAGCGGCAATGGCTGGCCTTTCTGCTGCTCGGCAGGCTCTCCTCCTCACCCCCCTTAATACAGCAAATGACATAGAGACTTTACACTGACTTAATTATAGAAACTGACATAGAGACTGTGTTTTAAATTGTGATAATATGCATGATAATACATTGCTTGCCAAGAGAACCCTATTGACCAAAACAAAAGGCAAAAGAAAGGAGCAGTCTAGATGATACAGGATGCTTAGCACAACAGAGTGGAGGAAGGGGAGGGACAGGAAAGGGGGAGGAGAAATACAGTGTTGCAAGGAACAATACTGTATAGGGACATAGAAAGTGAGATCTATGAATCAAGGTAAACTGGAGGTGGTTAAAAATGAGATGGAAAGAATAAGCATTGACATCTTGGGAATCAGTGAGCTAAAATGGACAGAAATGGGTGAATTCAGCTCTGGAAACCATCATATCTACTACTGTGGACAAGAAAGCCTTTGAAGAAATGGAGTAGCCATAATTGTCAACAAAAGAGTGAGAAAAGCAGTAATGGGATACAATCTCAAAAATGACAGAAAGATGTCAGTCAGAATTCAAAGCAAACCTTTCAGTGTCACTGTGATCCAAATATACACACCAACCACTGGTGCAGCAGATGAAGCCCCAGTGGACCAGTTCTATGAGGACCTACAACACCTCATAGAACAGACGCCAAGAAATTATGTCCAAATTATTTTAGGAGACTGGAATGCCAAAGTAGGAAATCAAAAAGTGGAGGGAATAACAGGAAAGTTTGGTCTTGGTACACAGAACGAAGCAGGGCAAAGATTGATAGAGTTCTGCCAAGAGAACGCACTGGTCATAGCAAACACTCTTTTCCAGCAACACAAGAGGCGACTTTACACATGGACATCACCAGATGGCCAACACTGAAACCAGATTGACTACATACTCTGCAGCCAAAGATGGAGAACCTCCATACAGTCAGCAAAAACAAGACCTAGAGCAGACTGTGGCTCAGATCACAACCTACTGATTGCAAAATTCAGTACATTCTCTCCTTCCCTTGTATGTTCTGAGCTGTTGTACTGCAGTGGTGTAGTGGTTAAGTCACTGAGCTTGGAGACTAGCAGGTCGGAGTTAGATACATGAATGCTGCATGACAGATGTTGGGCACATGAAAGGACCCTGATCAGAGTTTGTCCAGCAAAAATCCTTTCGACCCAGAGTAATTTCTGACACTAAATTTAGTTATTTATGATCATAACAAAGGTAAAGGTCACCCTTGCTCAAAAGCCAGTCGTATCCAACTCCAGGATTCAGTGCTCATTTCTGTTTATAGCCAAAGAGCAAGCGCTGTCTGCATCTGCAGACATTTCTGTGATCATGTGTAAGGCATGCTGTTTGCCTTCCCACTGAAGTGGTACCTATTTGTCTACTGGCAATTTCTTTATTTCCTTCCTTCTTCCCTCCCTTGCTCCTTTCGTTCTTTCCTTCTTGCTTGCTTTCTTCCTTTATTCCCTACCTCCTTTCTTTCTTCCCTCCTTTCTTCTTCCTTCCTTTCCTCCCTCCTTCCTTTTCCTTCTTCCCTCTCTTCTTTGTTTCTTTCCTTCTTCTCTTTCTTCCTTTCCTTCCTTTTCCTTCCTTTCCTTCCCTCTTCTCTCCTGCCTTTGTTTCCTTCCTTCTTTGTTTCCGTCTTTCTTCCTGCCCTCCTTTCTTTCCTCCACTCTTTATTTTTCCCTCCCTCCTTTTTCTGCAGAAGCAGACAGCACTGGTTCTTCAGCTATGAAACAGAGATGAGCACTGAACCCTAGAGTCGGATATGACTGGCTTTCGAACAAGGGTGACCTTGATCTTTACCTTGGAAATGGAAGAGGCAGCAGCTGAGGCATGAGTGAAGCTGGGCGGTCAAAGGTAGCATTGAAAAAATATTCCGCCCCCCCCCCCCGTGCCTCTAAGAAACTCTGATCTGTCCCCAGCCTGAAAAGTTTGGACACCACTGTATTAGAGGACAAAAGCTAAAAGCTAAAATGTAGATGAAATAGTTCCCTCACTTTAAAAATGTTATGGTTAGTTCAGTAATTCAGATACTGTGCTGTATTTACCTTAGCTAAATGGGTTTCCTCCCTTCCTTCTTGAAAAAAATAGAAGGAGAGCTGAATGCCCAGTGCACCAGTTTCACCATTACCCTGAGATTACTTTTTTTGGAACCAACACCACATGGAAGGAAAGAAAGAAAGAATTCAAAATAGGTGCTACATGTATCAAGGAGTAGATTATGGATTCCTGAATATATTTACTATCATGCAGCAATATTTGGCTCAATAATACATTTCATTATACCTCTGTGACTCCATTTCTACCAAAGTTGTTGTGATCAGAATTATACCAAACCAATTATGGAATTATTAGAAACATGCTGAATTAATGGAATAATATTCTTCATGATCTCAAATGAAAGAAAAGGAACAAAAGGAGGGAAAGATTCAGCCCCAGTTTCAACATAACATTCTTCTGCCATGACATGCTTATCTTCAAACCTTACCTTTTTTTTGTCCGCCACAGAAGCTCTTCTGAAGTTTTCCACAAAAAACTCTGATTGTAAGACTCATCAAGAGCCCTTTAAATAGTTCTTCTCCCACACACAGGAGAGATTGATCAATAGATAGTAAAGTGTTTACTGCTATTGGGGCTGACTGTAATTATTCCTGAGAAGATGCTTGATTGGATCAATGAAACTGGTTTGTTCCACTGACAGAACCAGTCCTATCAGCTAGACCAGGAGAGGAGTACAACATACCAAAGGATGTTCTTCTTGCTACCACTGCAAGAGTAAGTTACCCTCTTCCCAAGTAATAGCACTATCACCTTAAACTTAGCCCCTCCTCTTAGTGCTACTAGGTTTGGAGCTAAACCCAGGTTTTCTGGCCTCAATCCTTTAAAAAATATTTGGGCTTGCCATTTTAATGATCCATGCTCCAGATGAAATATATATCATATTAAGTTGCTGAGTGAAAAGGTCCCTTTGGAGTAAACTTTATCATTTTCTTCCGGCACTGGAATTCAAGGATGCAAACATGGTGTGCTCAGCATTCAGGCAGTGGGAAATCACAATTATAGTGTCTGTGTTTCTCTGACAGGCATCCAAACATTTTGAATTGATCACAAGGAACCTGCTTTATCCTGGAAACACTGTGTGTCTGCTTCAAAAAGACCAAATTGTAGTTGTCTTTTGAGCAAACAGCCAGGACCTCAAACTAACTTTACCCTTGGTAAAGACTAGTGTCCTGTCAAGTGTCACACTGAAGTATTTTTGTGTTGAACAATGCTGTAATCAATTCCCTTTCCATGTAACATTAAAATCGATCCCTGCATCTCAGTTTCAAAGGTGAAAGGCACACACTTGACTCTTGCTCAGGTTAGGCTTCAAATGGTTGATGATAAAATATCATCCTAATTCTTCAAGTGCTTGTTGTGTATTGAATGTAGTGTGTTGAATGTATTTGTAACCACACGAATGGGTACAGGTAACACTGTAACCTTCTGTATGAGGACGCGAGCTAGTGGCCACCGGGGGCAATAGCGAGCGCCCAGCTCACATGGTTCACATTACTCAAATGCCTTCAGCTGCGCGGGAAAGATTCCTGCGCTCACCTCACCTGGACAAGAAAGGCGTGACCAAGGATGACGCCACTTGGACAGCAGCCAATGCCTGTCGAAGAGCCAGATTCTATTAGATAGCCACCGTATAAAAAGAGCTGTTTGTCCGCCATTACCACATGTTCGTGCTGTACTCCATGCAATAAAGATGTGTTAGGCTAGCTTACAGCCGTTTCCATTGTCTTGATTCCCAAACACTAAATTGGCGATGAAGGTGGGATATGGATTCCCACGGGGACAAGACAATATCACAGAAGCCAGTTTTCGACGTGACCCATCCCGAGCGATGGGACTGGTTTGAAATGCATTTTAAGAGTACGGTGGCGTATGCGGGCATCACCGATGCTGGGAAGAAGAAGGGTCTTCTCATCACGATGCTCGGTTTCCACGCCGTGCAAGTGCTGATGGATCTGGTGGCACCACGAGAGGTGGACCAGGTTTCGGTGACGGAAATACTGGCGGTTCTGCGGAGCCATTTCAAGCCCAAGGTGTCCTTCTTCTCCGCCAGGGCAACCTTTCTGAGCAGGGACCAAAAGCCGGGTGAGTCAGTATCCGAGTATGCAGCGGCCCTCCGCGTCTTGGCAACCCCATGCAAATGGCGGGAAATTCTAGACGTGGCCCTAAGGGACAGGATGCTCTGCGGGATGAGAGACGGGGAGACCCAGAGGAAGCTCATGAACCGAGGCCACGACCTCACTTTTAAAGAGGTACTACAAGAGGCCCTAGCAGCTGAATCCACGTGGGCCGGGTACAAGCTTCTCAAGGCAAAGCCCCCACCAGTCGAGGCAGCTGCATCCGCCGTCCAGGCGGCCTGGAGGGCGACCCCTGCCCCACGCTCGCCCACATCCTCAGAGGCTTCTGCCACCCCAGGCTCCAGCGAAGATGAGGGGGTCCGGAAGGTCAGGAAAGGGCTGAGCGAGAAGAAAGGGAAGGGGGGGCGGCGCTGCGATGGGTGCGGAGCGTCCCACGAGAGGAGCAAGTGTCCATTCCGGAAAGCTGAGTGCCACAACTGTGGGCGGAAGGGCCACATCGCCAGGGTCTGCAAGCAACGCCGGGAAGAGAGTAAGCGCCCCACGAGCAGCCGGGATGGCGTCGGCAGAGTCTGCGATGGCGGCGACGACCCAGAGGGGAACCACGTGTGCCTGCGAGTGCACGCGGAAGACGACGTGGCCGTCCACAGCGTGCCTCTAGGGCAACCACGTTTTTACGCTGAGGTACTGTTGCAAGGGGTCCCTGTTAAGATGGAAATAGACTCGGGGTCTGTATACTCCCTCATTTCCCATAAGGAATTTTTGCGGATTCCCCCCAAGGAGCGACCCAAACTCAAGGAGATGGGGGCGAACTTAAGAGATGTGCAGGGAAATGTAATTCCAGTATTGGGGATTGGGGACTTCGAGACACGGTACAAGGGACTCCGAAGGAAACTCCCCCTGGTAGTTCTAAGAGAGGGGGGGGATGTAATCTCCTGGGAACACAATGGTTCAAACCCCTGGACATCTTCATAGGCGGCGTCCATGCCATCGGGGGGAATGAGATTCAGGCAGTGTGCGACGCACATGCAGAGGTATTCAAGAAGGGACTCGGGAAGTACAAGGGGCCCCCAGTTTCCTTCGACCTGAACCCGGAGGTCTGCCCAATGAGACTCAAGCCACGTCGGGTTCCATTCGCCCTAAAGGACAAAATTGAGGCGGAACTGGACAAATTAGTGGGGCAAGGGATCTTAGTGCCGGTGGACTCTGCAGAGTGGGAGACTCCTATTGTTACAGTATTGAAAGCAAATGGGGAGGTGCAAATTTGCGCGGACTACAAGTGTACAATTAACAAGGCGATCCACCCTAATGCCTATCCGGTGCCGGTAGTTAGCCATCTGCTGGCTACTTTACATGGGGGAAAAGTCTTTGCTAAACTAGATCTGGCGCAGGCATACCAGCAGCTTCCAGTAACCCCAGCCACAGCTGCTGCGCAGACCATTGTAACTCACAAGGGGGCATTCAAGGTAACGCGCCTACAGTTTGGCGTGAACTCGGCGCCGGGGATATTTCAGTCTCTTGTGGAACGTTTGTTAAAGAAGTTACCAGGGGTCTTGCCATTTTTCGATGACATATTGATATCTGGGGAGAGCGAATCAGAACTGGCCCAGAGACTAGATAGGGTCCTTACAGCCTTCGAATCTGCGGGGTTGAGGCTGCGGAGGGACAAATGTGTGTTTCTGGCCAGGGAGGTGGAGTTTCTGGGGTTCCGCATAACCTCTGCGGGGGTGAAACCCGCTGAGTCCAAAGTCTCAGCTATTCAAAACGCCCCTCGCCCCACCGCGAAACCGGAGCTGCAGTCCTTCCTGGGGCTGCTGAATTTTTACCATTCCTTCCTGCCCAGGAAAGTGACGATTGCAGAGCCCCTGCATGGGTTGCTGAAGAAGGATGCGGTTTGGCGGTGGGGAGAGAAGCAGGAGCGGGCTTTCAGGGAACTCAAGCAGCTCCTCTCCTCGGAGGCTATTCTAACCCACTTCGACCCAAAGAAGCCGGTAGTCTTGGTCTGCGACGCCTCACCAGTGGGGGTGGGGGCGGTCCTGTGCCACGTGCTAGAGGGGGGGCGAGAAGCCCCAGTTGCATTCTACTCGAGATCATTGTCCAAGGCAGAACGAAATTACGCCCAAACAGATAGGGAGGCACATGCCATTGTCGCAGGGACAAAGAAGTTCCATGATTTTTTGTATGGTTGCCCATTCACCATTATAACCGATCACAAGCCGCTGTTGGGTATCTTCACCTCAGACAAGCCCACTCCACAGATCCTCTCCCCCAGGATGCTTAGGTGGGCGATTTTTCTGAATGCATACAGGGGGTCGTTAGAGTACCGCCCCGGGAAAGAGATAAGCCACGCGGACGCCCTCTCAAGGTCTCCTCTGCCCCACCTGGGGGACCCAAAGTGTGAGGTAGAACAGGATAGCCAAGTCCTCCTCATAGAAGCCCTAGATGCACCCCCCATTTTGCCCAAGGAAATTGCTGCCGAAACGGCCAAGGATAAAACGTTAGCCCTTGTGAGATCCTGGGTACAGAAGGGGTGGCCCACAGCTCCCCCCGCAGACGAGTTTGCGGCATTTTTCAGGAAGAGGGTTGAGTTGTCCGCAGAAAGGGGGTGTCTGTTGTGGGGGGAGAGGGTGGTGGTCCCACAAGCATTAAGAGCAAGGAGTGCTACGGCTTTTACATGTCAGCCACCCAGGGATTGTGTGCTCTAAGGCGCTGGCCAGAAGCTACTTCTGGTGGCCTCAGCTAGACGCAGACATTGAACACATGGTGAACACCTGCGAAAGTTGCCAGAGCTCTCGGCCTGAGGAGTCCCGCCTCCCACACAGAGAATGGGACACAGCTAGGGGACCGTGGTCCCGCCTCCACATAGACTTCGCAGGGCCATTCAGGGGTTCATTTTTTCTGCTTGTGGTGGACGCATACTCCAAGTGGTTAGAGGTAATTCCAATGCGCAACACCTCATCAGCTGGGACCATAAAACAACTGCACAAACTGATATGCACCTTCGGGATACCTGACGTCATTATTAGTGACAATGCGAGTTGTTTCACGTCAGCCGAGTTCCAGGCGTTCTTAGAGTCCAACGCCATTCGGCACATTACCTCAGCCCCCTTTCACCCTGCAACAAATGGCCAGGCGGAACGTCTGGTGCGCACAATGAAGGAAGGGCTGCGGCGCATGGGTCCCGGGGATCTGGACCGGCAGCTCTGCCAGTTTCTGTTGGCATATCGAGTGACGCCATTGGCGTCGGGATTCTCTCCCGCGGAACTCCTCATGAAAAGGAAGTTACACTCATTATTAACTAGATTGGATCCCACCCGGGTCGAGGATAGAGGAAGAAACATTGAGCACAGCCCCACCAAAAACTTCCCGATAGGAGAGCCTGTTCATTGCAGAAACTACGCCACCACAGGACCAGCATGGGTGCTGGGGGTAGTCATTAATCAAACAGGACCAGTCTCATTCTGTGTCGAGACCAACACGGGTCTCCTCTGGAGGAGGCACGCTGACCAACTTAGGCACCGAGTGATTGGGGGGCCGGACAGAGGGGCTCAACAGCAAAGTTCAGCGTTAGGGTTCTCCTCCACCCGTTTATCCCAAGGGGGAGAAAACAAAGGGCAACAGTCCCAAACAAGGGGGGGAGCTTAGGTTTCAACTCATATCCTTTTCATACGCCAGCTTTATCCAGTCCCTTGAAAGAGAGGAATGAGTTTGCCCCTGTAGTTCTACCCAGTCCCTCGAAGGAGGGGAATGAGTTTGCCACTGTTGCCCCTGAATTAGATTTTGAGTTACCAAACCGGGGGGGGGGGTTCGGAGTGTTCCCCCACCCGTCCAAGCGAAGAGCGGGGTTTTTCTTTAGCCCCTAGTGCCCCCGGTTTGTCCACATCCGCATCAGAAACCCTTCCTCCCCCTTCTCCTGCCCATCCCAAAGCGGCAAGCCCGCGGCGAGTCACTAACGAGTCATCCTCTCCAATTGCAGGACAAGAACCAGGAGGACACAGACGAGGGGGGATGGCTGAGTCAAGCATAATGGCCGCACGGCCAAAACACACATGCAGGAAACCAGTTTGGTTAAGGGACTTTGTCCCATCTTAGGGGGGAGGGATGTTGTGTATTGAATGTAGTGTGTTGAATGTATTTGTAACCACACGAATGGGTACAGGTAACACTGTAACCTTCTGTATGAGGACGCGAGCTAGTGGCCACCGGGGGCACACATGGTTCACATTATTCAAATGCCTTCAGCTGCGCGGGAAAGATTCCCGCGCTCACCTCACCTGAACAAGAAAGGCGTGACCAAGGATGACGTCACTTGGACAGCAGCCAATGCCTGTCGAAGAGCCAGATTCTATTAGATAGCCACCGTATAAAAAGAGCTGTTTGTCCGCCATTACCACATGTTCGTGCTGTACTCCATGCAATAAAGATGTGTTAGGCTAGCTTACAGCCGTTTCCATTGTCTTGATTCCCAAACACTAAAGTGCTCCAGTAAGTTTTCCTGCTATCTCATCAAAACATGATCCATGTATGGCCATTTCTGTGTCATCCATGTAGATCAGGGGTTCCCAACCTTTTCCTGCCAGGACCTGACCATGCCCCCTCAGTCAGCTGAGGGGCTGGTCACGTGGTTTCCCCCACTGGCAGCAGTGGTGCATGCATTTGCGCCACATTTCTAGGCATTTTTCCCACCTCCACTGCTTTCCTTGGAGGAGAGAGTGAGGAAGGAACATTTTTGAGCCATTTTTGAAATTTGTTTGCCTCAATTTCATGGCAATTTCAGCACTTCCAGTGACGTCAGGGCACTTCCGGTATCAGCAGCAATTCAGCCCGGAGGCTGGATGAATTCAGCCTGAGGACCGGAGTATAGTACAAACATGTGGTAATGGCGGACAAACAGCTCCTTTTATGCAGTGGCTATACAATTGAATGTGGTTCTTTGATAGTGCATTGGCTACTGTCCATGTGACATCATCCTTAGTCACGCCCTTCTTGTCCAGGTGAGGTGAGCGCGGGAATCTTTCCTGCGCAGCTGAAGGTATGTGAGGAATGTGTACCATGTGAGCTGAACGCTCGCTACTTCCCCCTAGTGGTCACTAGCTCGCGTTCTATTGTGGTTTGTTACATTGTTTCTATTGCAAGATGCAGCTTGTTACAATCGCTCATTCATGTGATTACAGCTTGTTACACTCACTCATTCATGTGGTTACAATTACATTCAATACACAACAGTTGGACCCTTCCCTAGAAGGGGAGAGGTGAGCATAGGAGATATGAGGCAGTACAAGAGACTGCAGCCCACAGGGGCAAGAGGCAATAAGAAAGACTGTTCCCCATGATGATGAGGAACAGCTAAAGGCCACTTAGAGGAAGGTGCAACTGCAACATAAAGGACCTGCTAAGTGTAAGGACCAACAGGCTGTGGATGAGCCTGTAAGTAGCAGAAATTCCCCTGGATGGTCCCTTAAGAGATTTAGTGGGATTTAAGGGAGGAAGTAGATGACTGCCATGGAACCAGACAGAGTAGTTTTGTGTGAGAGTGTTGAGGAGAAGGAGGTTTTCGACTCCTGTCCTATCAGATTTGCAAGACCAGCTTAGATGTGACTACATCACCACCTTTAGTCAAAGAGTGGTGGCACAAGATCTGAAAGAGGCTTTGGCAAACTACTCAGAGCTAATGGTCCCAAGGGTGGGGAATTAATCCCAAGGAGATTGAGGGACCATATCAGAAGATACAGGAGGAAGCCAGTAAAGCATGCCCCAGAGGAAATCCTAAGACTGATTGTTAGTTAAAAGCTCCCAAAATCAGGCATGGGCTGGGCTACCGGGACATGGGATTCATCCCTGTGTGCCCTCGCCTCTGGTGCCCTGGGGCACAATAATAAATTTATTATTATTTTATCCACCCAGCATACTGAACTTTAGATTAAGCCATTGCTCCAAGGTCCCTCCTTCAGCTTGGAGCATTGGTTTATTCTAAAGTGCCGCACGCTAGGGAGTGGAAGCGAGGGGTGGTGACCAAGCGGTTTCTAGGAGCAGCATTCTCCCCCATCCTTTGGTTACCGCCCCTGTCCAGCACCCTCCCATGGTGCCCAGCACACCCCTACCCAAAATGAAAGCTGAAATGCTGTGCTAGGTTGGGCTGAGACAGCATAGTGTCTGCCTATCTCAGATCTTTGAATGTACAGTAATACCTCGGATAACGAATGCATCGTACAATGCTAAAATCAGATAACATCGGGGAATTTGAGGAACACTTTTGCACTGCACTGCCCTCCTTTTGTTTTTTATAATTGACTTCATCGTCATGGAAAGGTGAGTAATTTATTCTAAAAATCCAGCTGCGAGTGCTATTAAAATGCTGCGTTAGTTGTTACTAGTTTAAATCTCTCTACAGAACTGGTACAAAGGATAGAGACATATAAACAGTGTCTAATATTCAATGAAATATTAATGTCACCTTCTTGAAAAGGTATTACACAAGTGGTACTGTTTAAATAAAACCTCTTCTTAGCTTTTTTAATGATTACATATAGTGCATCTTTAAGTGCATTTCATGGTAAGACCAGGGGTTCTCAACCTTTCTGCACCACAGGCCTTACCATGCCAGTTCAGACAGCTGAGTGGACCGGACACATGGGTTTCCCCTGCTGAAAATGCTGCTGTAAACCACAATGGGCACGTTTGCACATGTGGGATGTGTTTGTGCATGTATGGGTGCATTTATTGTATCATAAATGCATCCACGTCCACCTTCAGGATTGTTACTGTGGGCCGATGTTTTGCCACCGTGGGCTAGGTCTGGCCCACAGGCCATAGGTTGTGGACCCCTGGTTAAAACCTTCAACCAATTTAAGAAATTAGTAAAAGGTAAAGATCGCCCTTGCTGGAAAGCCAATCGTATCTGACTCTAGGGTTCAGTGCTCATCTCTGTTTACAGCCAAAGAGCCAGCGCTGTCTGCGTCTACAGATGTTTCTGTGGAAATTAGTAGGAACTCAATATATTGTAGCATCTCTTTCCGGGCAAGGATAGCTTATTTATTTTATGATGTTGTGGGATGACTCTTCTGAGAAAGGATTATGAGCAGTTTCTCCACTGCTCTGCTGTGATGCTGGGGGTGGGGGGGGAGAACACTGAGAAAAAGGCTTTCCCCCCTCCCACTTAATTTTTTAAGTTGATCCTAGAGTAGAATGAATTAACTCTACTTTAAGTGATAGCATTTCTGAGGGTGATCTTTGCACGGGCCAAAGGAGATTAGACTTTGCCTGAAGATTGGACCCTACTCATCGTGAGCTGCCCTCTCCACAACAATGTAAGCAATATGTGATGGGATGGTGCAGCTAGACTTAGATCCAGCTTCCTTCTCATTCTTGAAAACCTGTGCAAAGCTTTCATTGTCTGTTATTGTTGCTACAAGCCTTTCAGATTTCTTGAAAGTAAGCAGAAGAATGAAACAAGAAAGTTGCTCACTGTTACTTGTTATAATTATTCATTTTTGAAAAACAGTATTCTCAAGATACTCATGAGTAAATCTGATGTAAATTTTACAACCTCCAAATAAAATTGAAACTATATTAGTGAACAATTTAAAGTGTGTGAGTTACACTGTTATAAGCATTTTAATCAAACCTATACATAATAAATTAATATAAGGTTAGTTATTAGGATACATAAAGACTAGTCATCCTTATGAGGTTTGTCAAATTGTTCTGATATAGCTCTCAGTATACATCCTGGTATTTTTGGTATCGATCACGAAGATTTTCAATTGCCTTCTTTGTCTATTTAAAAATAGAGAAAGCAAATATTTGATTCTTTAAAGAATAAAATCCTAAAGTGGAGAGTAATGCCACATGAAATCATAAAACAACCAATCTTTGTTCAGAAAGTTTGATTCCACCCCCACTGTGAAATAAAGCGGCATGACACACTTTGCTGTGATTAAAGGCTCAGGCCACGTTTATTAAGATTTTAACACCCAGGACCTATGGAGGGGCTAGTAGTGCATAACTTGGCACCAGAGCAAGGGAAGCTAATTTCCCCATCACCGTACAGACAAATCCCTAGCCCCCCACTCAGTGCTGCACATGCTAGCTATTGGCAGGCTGGCTTTTTGGGGAGTCATCCATGAGATCATTTCCACTTCCCCTTTCCTGAGTGGATCTTAGTTGTACTGAATGTCTGCCTCATGGCATTCACTTCATCCCCACTGATTCACATGAACCCAGTGCTGGATACAGATTCTGCCTCATCAAAGATGCCCTAAGGAAATCACAACTGCCACTCTAACCCAGAACTACCCACCAATGTATGTGACCTAAAGTGCAATTCCACCTGGCAAATGTCACAATGCCCCACAAATTAATACAGGAATGGGACAGACAAAAAACAGACCAGCTCCAGGAGCCAATACGAAGCTGGCCCCAAAAAATCATGCCCTATCGCAACCCAATAGCATCTGCTGATTGCAGGACAGGTGGGTGGGAAGACTTGACTATCCAAGGGGCCAGTGCCTGATTGGGTTCCAGTTTTTAAAATCCAAACATCCCGCCCCTCTGCAGTGACAAGCGTCAGCTGCTGCCAGCCTCTTTTTCACATCAGGGAGCGGAAATACTCCTCTTTGCCAGAGACGTTGCCTAAACTGGGAGGTAAGCTTATATTGAGTTTCTCTGATCACCACGTAAATGTGTTCTATGGATAAAACAGTGTTGACTTTCCCCACCTCTGGGCCACAATTATTTCATCCCTTAGTTAGCTATGATCAAGAATGGGACAGAAGGAGGGAAGGAAAGCTTACATTCAATTTATCTGGATTTAGATATGGAAACTAGTACATGAAGTTTGTTCTAAGGGAATGTCTAATCTAGTGGGTTTTTTTAACTTACATTTGTGTCAATTTTACAAGGTTTAAAATAATATATATTGAAAGATCAGAAAATACACAACATATAGCTGAAACAAACATTTTCTTGTCAAAATGTGGGCATTTATTTCATACTGATTCATGAACTGCTCTATTTTCTTTGAATAAAGATCTGTGAACTATTTATACATGATAAAATTGCCAAAAGTAGAGCTCAAATAAAGAATCCTTTTACCACTGAATAAATTCATATATGGTGCAAGCATATGAAAATTTTCGTGCCTCATATATCCCACCTTAGGGCTTTTTCTAAAATCCCAAATTTAAATCCCCAAAAAAATATGCACAACTTTAAAATGGAAGAGAATAGGAATTTATAGGATGAGAGAGTCGTTGCATTGAAGTAATAGAGAGATACCAGTTCTGTGTTGGAGGTATAAAGGAAGTATAGAATGCAGGTGCAGTTCTAGCCTGAAGGTACAGTCATTCTGGTGTGAGAATGACCCTCAACATCCTCAGAATGGATATGAACCTCAAGTCCACCAGTTCAGATCCAAAAAGAGGTTTATGACAATAACAAACATTCTTGAGGGTACGTGAGAGCAAAACCAAATTAGAAGATGGAGGAAGGAGCTCACTGAACAAGGAGCAACATTAAACATGAAATCAGTGGTGGGCATCAGCAGGTTCGCACCAGTTCACCAGAACCGGTAGCAGAAATTCCGGCTGGCCTCGGCCATCCAAGTTTTGAAATAAAGTAGTCCTAATTTAGGTACAACACATGGCTTCCCCCCTGGCCATGCCCACCATACCATGCCCACAGTGTGGCAGTAAATTTTTTTGGAGCCCACCACTGGATGAAATGGCTGAGGAACTTAACCTCCCCTATATCACTTGAAGGACTTGAACAATCACTTGAACAATGTGAACATTGTTTCCAGTTTACATTTCCATGAGAAGAATGTGCTTACTTTTTCAGCGAGTTCCACAGCAGTCATATTGGGATCATATGTGATGGGTTCTCCAATATACGTGCGTAATTTAACAGGAAAACCGCCATATATAGGAATACCTAATATTCGAGTTTTTTCATAAAGCCATCTCATCAGCCCTATTAAGAAAATGAAATAACATTTTATTGGAGATAATGCAACTTGATATGAACTTTGAAAATAGTGGATATTCTGAATTTTCATGGTTGGAACAGTTGAGGCACTGAGGGCTTACTGTATAATAGGATTGCACATCCTACACATAATTAAAAGTTGCATGTCCGATAGCCTTGAGATTAACTTTTCTCACAAAAGTACAGTTTCATGTTTCACAAGATAGTGGGACAGAACACCCTCTTCCTTGGAAGAACATAAACATCCACTGAGAATCAAAGTAACTGTGTCTGGCATAGTTTCCCGATATTTGTGTCCAACAGCATGATGCTGATCTTTGTTAAAAATTCAGTTAAACAGAATATTTTCAGCCATTGGACCAAGAAAAGAAAACCTCAGTGTAAACCTAATCTCTTTTTGAATTGCTTCCCACAAAGACACTGTATCTTACATGCTCTCCACTATGGCTGACAAAGGATTTTGCAGTGAGTTCAATGCATAAGGAATATCCAAGGTAGACTTTAGAAGAGAATCATATTCCATGATTAGCCCCAAAGAGTGCCTCTGGTAAATTAGGCTGGGGACCCTGGCCCACAAAGGAAGCTCTTAGGCATAATGTAACACAATTAACTCTTTAATGAAAAACAGGAAGAAATCATTTTTTAAAAAAAAAACCACTTACTTATTCTTCCAAATCCTCTGAATGCTTCTTGAATATTTTGTGTAAACATGGGAATAATGGGCTAAAAGAGAGAGAGAGAGAGAGATGATTATTTCAATTGTCTCAATTAGCTGTCCCATCAGAGTCATGTATTTAGAAACTTTACAGCAGGCATTTGCAACCTACAGCCCCCAGCCCAGCCCCAGCCCCCTCATCAAACCAGGAAGTGGGGGAAAACTGCACTGTGCATGTGCAGAATGCTGCTAAATGTGTTCTGTGCATGCACAGTGTGTGTTTTACTTCTGATTCTGGGTGGGAGGAACCACATGACAGGCCCGATCAGCTCTCCAGTAGCCGTAGTCAGGCCCACAACCTGAAAACATTGAGAACCGCTGCTTTACAGTGAAAAAAAGGGTCCCAGTTTTTTAAAAAATAATGTATTACATCCTGACAAACACAGGAATTTTAAAGAACAGAATGCCATCATTTAAATGAAAGGAGTCTCATTTGGGTGTCCCTGCAGAAAGCTTTTCAACCCAGAGTAATCACTGACACAAAACGAACAGATTTCCCCTTGAAATGGTCACTAAGGGGTTTCATCATCCATGTTACATATGTTGATCAGGACCATAAATTTATAAAATGATACTGTGACTTTCTGATTAGACTAAAACTGAAATTCTATTTTCAGCCCATCTGAAGTCTTGAAAAGAGGCAATTTTGTCTGTTCAAAAGTGTAAATATGGAAATGTTAGTTCAAAAGGGTATTTATGATTTGATAGAGCAACTGAAACTTGGTGGATTAACTCCGATTACTGGAATACTGCAAATTGAGGGATATTGGTTACTCAAAAAGAACAGGGGGGGAAAAGAAAGGGAAGTGGTTTAGCAGTTTATATAAAAAAGAACACGTATCCCTGCATAGAAAAACAAGAGGAAGAACGTAGCTGTCCTATAGAGAGAATGATTAATATACTTGGGGTGAGAAACAAAAAAAATAGTCAAGAAGAAGATGTAGATGAAATCTTTGAAATACAAATTGCAAAAATTTCAAAGAGACATGATGTAGTGATAATGGGAGATTTCTATTATCGTGATACAGGTGGTGTCAAAGGTTTCTAAATTGACCAGAAAATACCAGGGACAGCTAGGGATTCTCAACCTGTGGTCTGTGGCACCATTTCATGCTTTCCCCCACTGCCACCGCCACACCAGGAAGTACCATGTGGTGGAGGAAGAGCAAAATGGATGTTCGGCCCCGAAGCTGAGAAAGCATGAACCACCCCTAGCTTTAAAAGGCTGAGAACAGTGGTGGGCTGGCCCACAGGTCTACCAGCCCCCAGTACCATGGTGCTCCCCCTTGGGTGCCAATCCAAAGAGCCTGACAAGATACGATGCCCGGAAAAATCGAGCAAACAAGCGGGGCTCCATATTCGGCGAAAAGGATGGGAGGGGGCCCAAAAGAATTCCATTCGCCCTTTCGACATTACAACGCTGGAGAAATAGATCCTCTGCGAAAAACAATTCAAACATGCCATGGCGGCTGAAAGTATCATAGAGGAAGATCTGAAGAGATCGTGTTTCTTGGCAAGATATGGCTACTCTCAAGCTGGCCATTCATTTGGTGTTGCCGAGGGATATCGACGATGTTCCCCTCACCAATATCCTGACAGCCCTTCGAAACCATTTGCAACCAAGGGTTTCAATTTTCCCCACCCAGGTTGCATTTCACTGCCATTACCAACAACCTGGAGAGTCTGTGGCTGACTATGCTGCCGCTCTTCGACTCGCAGATACCCCTTGCCAGTGGCCAAACATTGAAGACACCCTCTGTGACCGCCTGCTAGCCGGACTTCAAGATGAAGAGGCCTAATGCAGGCTGATGACCCGTGATACACTGACCTTCAAGTCTGTGTTGAAGAGGCGTTGGTGTTCGTGGCAGCCAGGTCAGGGGTGAAATCCTTCAAGCAGCGGTCTATCACTTCCAGGGCTCCGGAGTCTGCTGTAAAGGCCCACCGCTGTTTGCCACCATCGTGCTCCTCCTCATCAGCATCGCCGCCATCTTTGTCCATGTCCGGGTCTAGCGATGAGGATGGAGGGGTCAGAAAGGTCCAAAAGAGGAAGGAAAAGCATGTGCCAAAGGTCTTGAAAAAGTACAATGGCTGCGGAAGCAAGCACAACCATCGAAAGTGCCCTTTCCGGAACATGGATTGCCACCATTATGGCAAGCAAGGGCACATTACAAAAGTGTGCCACCAGAGGAACAGGTATACCCCAGCAGTGGCTGAGCGGCCGAGGAGACCGAGAGCGGACATCTCCAAGATCTCCACATCGGAGAGTCCCTACAGCTTTGTGTCCAGTGTGACCAGCCAGTTCTTCGTGGAGTTGCAAGTGCAAGGCATACCAATTCGCATGGAGGTGGACTTGGGTACATCTTATTCCATCTTGCCCCAAAGGGACTTCTTAAAATTTCCCCCAGCCTTGCGGCCTAAGTTGCGGGCATTGAAGACGTCCCTTTGAGATGCTCAAGCATGCCACATACCCATTCTGGGGGTGGGGGATTTCTCTGTACGTTTTAAGAACATTCATACCAAACTGACCCTTGAGGTGGTGAAGCAAGGAACTAACTGTTTGCTGGGAGTCCTGTGGTTCGAGCCTCAGGAAATAAGTCTGGCCAGAATAAATGCTGTGAGTTCTGACCCAATGCTGGACGTTTGCAATGTGCACCCGGAGGTTTTCAAGAAAGGACTTAGAACTTATGTGGGGGCCCCGGTCTCGTTTGAACTTGACCCTGCTGTACAGCCTGTCTGCCTTAAACCTCGTCATGTTCCCTTCGCTCAAGGACAAGATCGAGGCAGAAATAGATAAGCTTGTGGGTCAAGGTATTTTGGTTCCCGTTGATTCTGCAGAGTGACTGTGATAAAGTTAAATGGGGAGGTTAGGATCTGTGCAGATTATAAGTGCACGATCAACAAGGCCATTCAGCCAAATAGATACCCGGTCCCTGTTGTAAGACACCTGCTGGCTTCATTACATGGGGGAAAGTGTTTCGCTAAATTAGATTTAGCCCAGGCTTACCAGCAGCTGACGGTTACACCTGCTGCTGTGGTAATGCAAATGATAGTAACCCATAAAGGAACCTTTAAAGTAACTCATTTACAATTTGGGGTCAATGCAGCCCCCAGTATATTTCAATCGCTCGTGGAGTGTCTACTTAAAGGGCTCCCTGGGTCCTCCCCTATTTCGACGATGTTTTAATTACTGCAGTGGAGAAATTTGAACTTGCGGAGAGGTTGGACCGGGTTTTGCAGAGGTTTGAACAGGCAGGGCTCTGATTAAGTAAAGACAAATGTGTATTCTTTGCTAGGGAGGTTGAGTTTCTGGGATTCAAAATAACTCCCAAGGGAGTCAAACCCTCCGCCTCTAAGGTCTCCTCTGTCCGTAATGCCCCCTGGCCATCTTCTAAATCCGAATTACAGTCCTTCCTGGGTTTGATAAACTGTTACCACTCCTTCCTCCTCAGGAAGGCATCTGTAGCTGAGCCACTTCATTGTTTTCTTAAGAAAGAAGCGATGTGGAGATGGGGACACGGCCAAGAAAAGGCTTTCAAAGAGTTAAAGGAGCTGTTGTCCTTGGAGGCAGTCCTCACCCATTTTGATCCCCGAAAGCCCGTGGTATTAGTTTGTGATGCAATGCCAGTGGGGGCGGGGGTGGTCCTATGTCATACGTTGGATAATGGAACAGAAGCCCTGATTGCTTTTTACTCAGGGTTCCTTTGCAAGGCTGAGAGAAACTATGCACAGATTGACCGTGAGGTTCTGGCCATAATTGCAGGGACAAAAAAGTTTCACGATTTTCTGTATGGGAGGGAATTCACAATTGTGACAGACCATAAGCCATTATCAGGAATTTTTGTCACCTCAAAGCCCACTCCACAAATACTCCCCCACCTCCCATATGCTGAGATGGGCAATATTCCTAAATGCTTATCAGTTTAAGTTAATTCATTGCCCAGGGAAAGACATAGGTCATGCTGATGCTCTCTCACAATCTCCATTGCCCGATCTTGGGGAACCAGACTGCGAGATTGAGCATGATCATCAGGTACTGATGATAGAATCTCTCAATTCACCCCCATTGTTCCCTCGGACATTGCTAAGGCTACTGCAAAAGATAAACTGCTGTCCCAAGTCATTACTTGGGTCCAGAAGGTTTTGCCCATGGCTCCTCCTTCAGAAGAATTCAGAGCCTTCCATAGGAAGCGTTTCAAGCTGTCGCTCGAGAGGGGTTGTTTATTATTGGGCCAACAAGTGGTAATTCCTGCTGTGTTGCGGCCAAAAGTCCTCAAACTTCTCCACATCAGCTATCTGGGAATAGTGAGCTCCAAAGCCTTGGCAAGAAGCTATTTTGGTGGCCGCAAGTGGATCTTGAGATAGAGCAGTTAGTGGGCACTTGTGCTAGTTGTCAAAGTTCCCGGCCTGAGGAGTCCCACCTTCCCTCCCAGAAATGGGACATGGCCCACGGACCGCGGTCATGAATACGTGTGGATTTTGTCCATTTTGGGGCACCCTATTTCTTCTCATTTTCAAAGTGGTTGGATGTGATTCCTGTCCCTAGTACTACATCAGCTGTGACTATTAAGCAACTACACAGGCTTTTCAGCTGTTTCAGACTGCCGGGTGTGCTTGTTTCTGACAAAGCCACAACTTTTACGTCTGTCAAATTTCAGGCATTTCTTGAAACGCCATCTGGCATGTCACTTCTGCCCCCTTTTATGCTGCCACCAATGGCCAGGTTGAGCAACAGGTCCACATGACTAAGGAAGCTTTACGATGTATGGGGCATTGGGATATTGAACTACTGTCATGTCCATTTCTTTTAATCTATCAGGTTACACCCTTGGCCTCGGGTCTGTCCCCAGCTGACATCCTTATGCACAGAAAACTGACCACCTTGATGGATAGGTTGGATCCTTCCAGGGAGGAGGATGGGGGGGGTTAATATAGGAATTGGGCAGAAAAAGTTTTTTGTGGTAGGGGATCCTGTGCATTGCCGCAATTACATTGCAAAAGGGCTGGCTTGGGTTCCAGGTACTGTTGTAGAGCAAACAGGACCAGTCTCCTACCGGGCAAAACTAGGTAATGGCCTTCTTTGGCAGCAACATGCAGACCAACTCAGGCATAGAGTAACTGACCAGTCAATGGAAGAACAGGGAGAACTTCTAAAGTTTGGGGTGCCCGCAGCCAATGAGGCTCGCCATGATTCCACATTAGGGTCCTCCCCCACCAGCTCATTCCAAGGGGGAGATGAAGGGGGCTCTGCCAAACAAGAGCTAGATTCTTTGTTTCTTTCAAGGGAGTCACAGGTACCTGTAAATTCTTCTATTACGTTACAGGATTGGGGGGAGTTTTTCGAGTGTTCTCCTGCTCACCCATGTAGGAAACGGGGTTTTAATTTCTCCCCTTGTGCCCCCCATCCTCCTGTGTTTGAGTCTACCCCCACTCATATGTAAAAGAGGGATGTTTGTGTTGAGTCGTCCCCTACTCATTCTAAAAGGAGGGAATTTCAGTTCAGTTTCCCCTCCTCAGATGGTGATGTTAATTTTGAGCATTTCCCTGCTCATAATCCTAAAAAATGGGACTGTGAGTTGGTTTCTCCACCCCCACCCCCTAATTCTAGTTCAGAAATGGGCAATTGCTCCTGACATGCTATTAGTCCTAGCAGACCTCCCGTTGCAGGAAACTCATTACATTCCTCAGCTAGCTCTAAGGCTCAGCCTGACCAGGTGTCAGTGAGACTAAAAAGAAGCTGTGGCCCGCCACAAAGGTTACTGGACTTTGTGCAATCTTAGGGGGGAGGGATGTTGTTTATGTAATAAAATGATTCTCCATTTTGGGTTCTCCTCAGAGTTAGAGTATCACAAGATTGGGGTTTGCGCCATTTTTACTCTGAGAAGCGCGAGTGGTATACAGCCCGGTATCACCACACTCTCCTCTAAGTTCAATCAACCAATCCTGTTTATTCCTGCCTAAATGTATCTTTCCACAGCTGTATATATTACTAGAATAAAGTTGTGTTTGGCCCGTTATGCTGGCTGCTGCTGATTATTTCTCTGAACACTAAACTTCTTTGCTGCCAAAGATAAGCTAAGGAAAACAGCTCCATTTACTGAGGAGTTGCTGTGGCTTAGAGGTTGCAATTTTGCTTTGTAACCAAGAGGTTGTCAGTTTAAAACTCCAGAAGGGAGTTGAAATTAGAAGACAAGTGGGAAAGTATATGTGGATTTTTACCCTTATTCAGTATAATGTAAAGTTTGCTTACTAGACCCTTAATGTTCTTTTCCCCTTTTCTGATCTTTAATACCAATTCTTCAAATTCGGTCTTTGTTCTATCCATCCCTACTTCTCTTCTATATTTTTTATTCCAATTCTCAACCTTCAATTTCTGAAACCAATCCAATTTTAACTTTTCAAATATTTTTTTCCTCTTGGTTTCATCATCACAAACTTTCAACCAATCCTTCAATAGAGACAATTCATTTTTATCCAATATTTCCTTTTTTTCCTTATCTATTTTTATCAGAAAACACACCATATCAGTCAATTCCAAAATTGGAGAGAGATTTGGGACCATATCCTTCTTTACTCTTTTCCACATCTCCATGAGCCCTCTCATCATAGTATTACTTGTCTTTATCAATTTATCCTTTATTCCCAAGAATATCATTTTGCCAATATTCCTGTATTCTTTCATCTCCAGTTCCTCCCAAATTACCTTTTCTGTTGCCAAGATCTTCACAACATTCTTAAATTGGAATGCTCGATAGTATGCTAACAAATTTGGCATACCCAAACCCCCTTCCTTCTGAGATAAGTACCAGAGCTTCTTTGGAAGTCTGGATTTTTTTGCCTCCATTACAAAAATTATTGAACATCTTTTGAAACTCATTGATTTCCTTCTCCTTCAAATGGATCGCAAGTGCGTCAAATAAAAAGTTAATCTTTGGCAGCAGTATCATTTTGCAAATTGCAATCCTCCCAAACAATGACAATGACAATTTCAGCTTTTGAAACTCTTGTAATTTGTTCTTAAATTCTCCTTTCAAACCAATCCAGCTTCCAAGCAAATAAGTAAACCAGGCCATGGTTTCTTGTCCTATTTCTCATCCAGGTCTAATCTGGAAAAATATATACAATTTATCATGTTGAGCGGGCAGTCTTCCATATGCATTAACACTTGCATTATATGAACTTTTACGTATATGGGATCAGCTAAATATACAATGTTATCATGAAACTGATTTTATTCTGTGACTAGTTTAGCAACAGGTAAAGATTAGCTGTTGGCTGAATTCACACTGGTTGTTTAGAACGTTTATATATATGAAAAGTGGTGCAATTTAAAATGCAGCATTTGTAAGTGGAGAAGAGACAGACTCACCATCATGGTTCCATTTCTACCAGAGTTGTTATGATCCAGATTATACTAAATCAATAAAGAGATTATTAGAAATATGCAGTGTGGATTTTATTCATAATCTCAAATGAAAGAAAGGGAAGAAAAGGAAGGAAAGATTCAGCCACAGCTCCAACACAACACTGAGAGGGCCCTCACCATCTCCTCTGCCTTCACAAATGCCTAACTTTAAACCTTACCTTTTCCCTCGACTACAGAAGCTATTCTGAAGGTTTCCATCGCAATCTCTGATTACGGTAGTCTCACCAAGAGCCCTTTAAGCCGTTCTTCACCCACACACAGGAAAGAATGATCACTAGGTAATTAGAGGAAACAAACTGTTTAATTATATTAAGAAAGGCATGTGAACTGTAAATTTCCTCAAGGAAGAAGACACTTGATTGGAAGAAACAGGATTGTTCCACTGACAAAACTAGTTCTATCAACTGAATCAGGAGAAAAGTGCAATGAAGGTGGTGTCACTCTCACTACTACTGCAGGAGTGAGTAACATTCCTTTGGCACTTTCACCCTATAACTTAGTCACCCTTTGCACACCCATCCTCCAGTAACGAGTATGACACAAAGCTTGGGTTTAACATCACAAAGTGGCCAGAACAAACACATCACATTGCTGCTGGGCCCAATGTAGTGCAGGACAAAGGCTGAGTGAAGAATGGTACCTCCACCCTTTCTGTTTGTTTTTTATTTTATTTTATAACATATAACATGCAACATGTAACATATAACCCTCCACCCACCAACACTCAACACTCAAAAATCTCATCCCCCCACCAGGTTAAATATTGCCTGGCCACTCCCATTTAGAGAATTGGGGGGGGGGAGAGGAGGGAGAGCCTATCCCTTCTATTCTAAAATCCTTCTTTCACTATTCCCCGTCGCCTTCCCTAAGGTTCACAATTGCAACTGTTGAATAACCGCTGCCCCTTACCTGACAGCAATTGGGGATTCACCTTTACCTTTACCCATACTAACCACCACAGTGGGGAGATCACCGATTACTCCCCTGCCCCCACCAGCCCAGGGAACACGGTCTGGAGGCCCAGTCACAATCTTCCAGGGTAACTCCAGTGCACCAGCCACAAATTGGCCACCATCTGAAATAAGAGAAAAGTGCCAGCAGGCAACTCCACAACAATGGGGAACAAAAGGAGTACTGTGAAAATGCCCATAAAACCCTCATGAGAGGTCCCCACCCAATACTGCAGTATGGACAGATGTCAATTGGCCAGGACCGAATTCCCCAGCGGACCAATTTCAGGAGCAGTGCACTTTGCAGCACCTAAATCCCGATCTCACCTATGGCCAGAACCAGCAGAGTCACAAGCTGAGGTAACATGGGAACTGGCACATAGAAAGCACTCTTGCTGGAATTTTCATTGCTTGTGGGAACATTTTCCATGGACAGAAAACTCCCGACACACAAAGGTGGGGTGGGCCGCCTGCCCCACTGGGTGGTGGGGTGAAGGGGCAGCATCTGGAAGCTGGATGAGATGCCCACAGTCATATCTGTTCCAGGGTCATAAACTGCAACCACAGTTGTGCGTGCAGTTTATCTCAGTGCAAATTGGGCCTTATTGCAGACCGCATATGGAAGTTTTCATGGTGCAAAAGCCCCGCCTGCCATGGGAAGTAAATGTACACTCTGTAAATAATGTCCAAGTACTGGACCAGGAGCAGATCCAACTGTGGTCGCACCCTGATAGAGACCCCCATGTAAATCAAATAAGCGGGAGTCAATTGGCCCAGTCGGGGGTGGTTTTTTGAGCTTAGTGAGCTCCTTTTCCCTATCATGTCATCCTTCACTGAGTCCCTGTTCAAAAGACTAAAACTATCAACATACTCTCCACAACATATTTTTCCCTTGGTGGCAGGCAACAAGTGATCACCAAATGGAAGAGAGGTGTCCCTATAGGGTATGGAATTGCTAGGAACAAAGCTGTAAACAGGCACCAAGGGCTGACGCTGGGGATGGCATGCTGCCAGACCGGTGAAGGGTTTTAGGGATAAAGGGCCCCCTAATCATCCCAGGCATCACTAACCACTGATGCCAAGACTATGGATGCACCAGGCTGTGTTTGAGGAACCCATGGCCAGTCAGAAGGGGGAAGTGGAGTGGCATATCCCAATGTGTGGCCAGTGGTGCTCATGGGTGTTCTCATGTTGACCAAATGCTCAGCAAATGCCAGGGCATTCCTAGGTATGGCCACCGGTGTCCGTGCTGTCCTGGCGCAGGGCACAGATGAAAGTGATTCTATCCCAGCCACTGGTGCCATTGCAAGAACCATGTCTGAATTGCCCCCAGAGTCTTGCACCGTGGAGCTGGTTGGGTGACCCAGCCCTGGGACAAAAGGAAGGTCAGCGGGAGTACTGCGCACATCCTCTAGGGCATCCACATGGTGCTGCAAGGCTGGTACAATATCCCACCACTGATTCAGCTGGTCATGTTGTTACCCCCCGGCCAAGTGCCGGGGGGGGCAACTGAGGCTTGACCCTGGGGGGACTGTTGGATGCAGCTTCTGTCAATATGCCATGTGTTTGCTGCAGGCACACAAAAGGCCCCCCGGTCCGGAGCCACAGACACATTGAGCAGAGAGGAGGACCCTCTCAAAGACTCCTGGGGCTCTTAGCCTGCACCCTGTTCTTACCGGGCATAGCAGTGGGGAGCTGCAAGCCAGAGAGATCCTCCAGTGAGATAAATGGGACAGAAAAGAAGCCCCAAAAATGGTGCCCAGAGCACTCTGTTCAGTCCCGAAGCTGAAAGCAGGAGTGCCCAGGAGCCTAACGGCCAGTACTGGAAGACCGGGACAGGCATATGATGTGAGCCTCACACAAAAATTAAAGGAGCCTTCACTTCCCCTCCAGCAAGCTGAGTCCTCACTTTGGAGGGAGAAAAAGGAGGGTGGGGGTCTGCAGCAGGGAGCAAGGAAAAGCACTGCTCAACCTGCTGTAGACAGTTAGAAAGGGATGGGGAGGGAGGAGCCAGCCTTTAAGAAGACTAAAGATTCACCTGGCTCATTCCTTCCTGTTGAGTCCAAAGAATAATTGCAATGCAACAGCAGTTCGGGGGTTAACCAACAGGGGATGGGGAAAACAGGGGATGAGGTAGTTACTTATATACAGACAGAACAACAGTTACAGAGATACTTTTGCCCGGGCTTCCGAAAATGTGGGAACCTGTGTTGAAACCAATCAGATACAGATGATAGTAATACAAATTAAGCGTCTTAAAGAAAGGGCGTAATTTTGCTGCAAAGAGTTAATGACGTCTTAATAATTAAAGCAATATAATGTTTGGACACAACATTCCTCCCCCCCCCCAAGCGGGGAACCCACTCTCCATATCTTTGGGGTGGACCAGACCACAGGTCTGTTTAGGACGCTCAAAACTCATTTGACTTAGGACAATGGGTATGGGAGAACCAGGGTCTACGGTAGTGACGGTGGACTCACTGATTGACCTAGGCAAGCTAGGTTTTGTGGGAGGCTTACATGAAGCAGGGCTAGTTGGGGGGCTTACTAGAATCAGAGATAGGAACTGATGGCCATGGTGCACATCCCGGACTCAGTCAATTGTAGAGTCTGCCAATTCCGGTGAGTTCTTGGTGAAGGGGGCACCATGGCGGTCGACAAGAAGTCAGCTGGGGTTGCTGCTGTAGCATGACCCTGAATTGGTGTCTGAACAGTACCCACAGAGCGAGGGACATTCTCTACTGCAGACTCAGTGGTGTCACCTTCCCCTGGCTCCCCTGGATGAATACCGACGATTGGCTCAGAGATATGAGGAATATGAGGATGGGGCTGGCTGAATAGATCCGGATTGGAATCGAAATCGGGGAGGTCTGTCTCCCCCACAGAAGGATAGCCTTGAGGCGACCGCATTTCAGCTAAGTCTGAAAGGATGTTTTGCCCTGCCACGTGGGGACAGGTCCGCATGTCTCCTCCAAATCAACCTGTTGTTCATGAGTACGTTATACGAGATGGGTCCAGTTTGCTCAAGGACCTCTCCCCGCAACCACAGGGACCCTGTGAAACTGAAATTCTCCTGCCCCCAGGGTGGCATTTCTCTCCCCGATCCCAGGGATGCATTAGCAACACATGGAACCAACATATGACTGCTATCACCCCAAGCTTCAAACTTATAGTCAAGCTTGGGGGCCCCCAAAACAACTCCCGGCAACCACCATTGAGAGGACGATGCCGGCGCACCCAACCTGCAGTGTATGCATAACCTTAACCCGTAGTGTAGACGGAATTACCGTTTTGTTCTCCCAACATGAGTCTCCCCTATTCACTGGCACTTTATTACATTCTGCATAACTCTCAAGGTGTAAGGAAACTGGTGGCAGTGGCCACCCAACCTAAACCCATAGCACACTTAATAACAGAAGGGGATTGTTGCATGGAACAGTCTCAATGTCAAAATTAGACTGGAGAGTTGTGATTCTGAGGAACTCCCACAACTCCCAGAA